>JAEQBH010000079.1:1200000-1909708 GCA_016808115.1 Tetrastigma voinierianum | reverse complement strand
TCATCGGGTATGTCTATGTGAGGGACTCGATTGTTGAATCTTTGCACATAGGACTTGGACTTTCCTGCGAGCCACAGCGGCGGTGATAGATGGTAACTTCCGGTTTACCATGCGTCCTGGCCGATGGGAAGTGGGAGGCGGAAAACCTTGATGGATAGTTCTCACGAATGAAGAGATTGATGAAGGTGGAATTATTAAGCGGGCCAAAGTGGGCCCTTTGGGTGTGAGTAGCGAAAGCCTTGCATCGCCTGCGAGGATCACGATACCCATGTAACTCCATTTGATTTTGTAAGTATTGAGGTGGTCGTGAGATCTTTTATTCCATCAGATACTTCCCACTTGTGGCGTGCGAGATTTCATTTGGAAGGGGAGTAGCGCACCTCGGGCACATGAAGAGGTGATTCGGTTCTTTGGCACCAAGGTGTCCATAGTGTCTGGGGCGCGTCCTTTAACCACCTCCTTCACACGGCTGAGTTCTTGCTGAAGACTCCTAAACCTCTGCTCCCATGATTGCTCTCCTGCTCCTGGCTGAGGGTGATGTAGTTCTTCGTTCCCGACATGTCCTCCGAGCATTGCTCCGTTTCCCTCTTCCGCAGGGGCCAATTGTGGTCCGTGCCCCCTGGCTCGGCCGGACTGCGCCTGTTTCCGTCACCTCGGGAATGTCGTGGCCAGTGTTGCTCCTCCGCGGGAATGTTATGACCCTCCTGGGTCTGTCGTGTCTCCCGTGGATGTTGTATATGTCTGGTAAGTTGTTCTAACTCTTCTATCAGGCGTTGATTGATGAGGCTGAGCGCTTCCACTTCGTTCATATTGGCTTGCATTGCTCCCAATGTATCTGGAGGCCCATTATTCACATCGTCTGGCGGATCCTGCATCCTTGGCGGATTAGCGTTGCTCCTGCTTGTGTTCCTGGTCAATACCATAAATGGCGAGAAATCGATTATATTTATAAAGGCTATCGTTCCACAGTGTATTGATGATGCCTTTTCAACTAGGAGCCCCGGGTTGGGCGTGTAGGTCGTTAAGAATTTGGACCGGATTGTTTGTGGGAATTTGGGATCTGTCTGGATCGTCTGGGTTGAGGCAGGATCGCGACACTGTTGATCTGCAGGCTCCGGACGTAGCACTCCTCTACAAGAACAAAGAAGAAGGGGGGTCGGCGAGGGCTGTGCCCGTGGCCGCTCCGATGCCTAAGTCAGTTTCTTTACGAGGAGAAAGAGGGGCGCCCAGAGGCGAATGTGTTTGCATATGAGTATGCGTCTAAGTGCGTACCTTTCCATTGGGGGTGGCCATGTGTTATAGTAGATGTTCGACCCCGGTTGTCACATGCTTCAAGTTTGTTCCCGTGGATGGGATTTTCTTATCAATATCGGATGTGGTAATGGATTTAGAAGAAATTTGTTTATTTGGGATAATCTTTAATACTTTCCTTATTGAGGGAGATCCATTTGGTGATGATAATGTTATTATTTTCTTTCCTTCTGATAAGATTTAGTTGGATCGGCGGGATGATATCTTGGTAGGGGTTGATACATTTTTGTGGGTGAAATACAATCGATTTGCGGGATATGAACCTTTAATTCATCAGATCGTCCTTTGCGGACTGCGGGCCTTCGTTTTGGGGCATTTGATAGGGGCACAGGTATTACGTTAGGCGCCACTTCTTTAAGGCTTGGTGAGTGGGCACATGAGCCCATTTTCAAACCACTATCGAATGCTTATTCAATTATTTGTGCTGTAGTGATATATTTATATATTCAAATTTGATTTGTTATACAAAACAAAATCTAATACAAAAAATAAAAATAATGAATAAATAATTTCTAAAAAAGAATTAATTAATTTACTCTTTTTCAAAAAAAAAAAATCTTATAAAATTAATTACAAATTATAAAATTTTATTTATTTAAAGGATGATTTCTATGAAAAAGCATCAAAAAACGTTAAAAATCGATTATTAAAAAATACAAAAGAAAGCCTGGGTGGGGGTGGCTGGGGTCTTGGGTGTGGCGGGGGCACTAGCAGCCTAGCAGGTACGAGTGGGAGTGGATGTTTGGTGAAGGGAGAACATATTGGGAGGGGCATTTTTGTCTCATCAAAATACATAGCCTTGTGTTGAATTTAGGTAGTTTCATGAACTCTTTATTAAATACGGGTCCAATCTAACCCTAAAGCATAATTATCCCAAAAACAAATAGAAACTATAATAAATTAGCAACATAATATAATATAAATATAACATAAAGGTCAACATATCTAGCTCAATTAGTAGAGCATTCAAAGTTTAAAAAGATAGGACATTTAATAGGAGAAGAGTCACAGGCTTTGAGTATTAATGAAGACAGTTTACAATATTGTAACAAAGTGTTTGATTATAAAAAAAAAATATAACATAAAGATAATGCATGTGCATGAAATTAGTCAAAATAAACACTAAAATAATAAAATTAAAACAAGGACATGCATGGTGTGTGTGGAAAATGAGTGTGAGTTGAGTTGTGGCTCCAGTGTGTTCTGGCAATGTTTTGGAGTCGAATAGGCGCTAAGCGGAAAGTTATCGATTCACGGTTCTTGATTGGACCCGATAGTGACAGATGATATCATAAATAAATATTTATATATTATAATAAATAATAAATAATAAATAAATAAATAAATTTTATAAAACTTTTGATAGCATTTCATCTGTTTGTGAAGCTTTTTGCTAAATTTTACACCTATAGTAGCTATCATATAAAATTTTTTTAAACAAAATATAAGATGATATATATTCATAATGACCAAATTATGAACCAATGACCAAATTATAAAATAGTTGTTAACACATTATACGAATTTACAAATGTAAACCCTGATGCTTAAATAGGTACTCAGAATACATGAGTTCATGTTCATATCCTCAAAGGATCCAAAAGAAAATCCATAATCCATTTCCAACTTAAGAGCTTTTGTAGAGACTAGAGAGGATCATGTGTCATCCTCACCCTCTTGGATATTCCTTTCTCAAGCGTTTCCCGGAGAAAGTTTAGAAAGAAAAGAAAAAGAAAACAAAGGAAAAGAAAACCAAAGAAACGGATAGAAGAAGGTGAAAGGGACCTCCTTTACGAAATTTGGTTCTTCGGAATCCATCAACCCTCTCTTTTTCTCTCCATCTTCCTCTCTATCTATCTATCCTATTTTCTCTTTCCTCATAGAAACATGATAAATTGATGGAAAAATTTGCAGAGAGAGAGAAGACGAAGATATTTGAAAATTATGGAATTCTTTTTCTAGAAATTTTTAGGCGTGTGTTAATGGACTAGGATAACATCAAGTGTGTATCGTCATCGAATGACATGGAAAAGGAGGAAAGAAACGCATACCATTATCATAGAAGAAACTCTTGTTCAATAAATTGAAAATCGAATACAATGAGTGACTCACCTGAATCTGAAACCAAGTTGGAGACGGTAACGACAACACATTAGGGCTTTGGTTGAAGTCAAGAAGGAGCTTAGGGCTAGCTTAGGGCTGGGCCAGCAAGCAGAGACGCAACTCACAACTCGCAGGGAAAGAAGTGCTTAAGGGTTTCTTAAAGTTTTTATATATGGCATCAAAACGACGTCGTTTTGAATTTAATTTTTTTTAAAATATATGTTATTGAACTGGTCGGTTTTGTGTAAATCGGCCAGTTCAATCATTGGTTCACACGGTTCGAAGTCGATTCAATTGCATTCCGATTTATTCATTCGAATTGGATCGAACAACGACCAGTCGGTGGTTGGATTGATCGAATTGACCGATTCAGTTCGGTTTTAAAAACATTGGTTGCAAGTGGTAGGGAGAGTTGCATGTGAGGGTGTGTCGTATTGAGAGTGAAATGAGAGCAAAAAAAAGAGTCTTTAAGGAGTTAGAGACAATAATTTATAATGAAAATAATCAATGTAAAAGTAATTAATATATGTGAATGCTTAATAATGAGAAGCAATTCATGTGAGAGTAATTAATAATGAAAATGATTAATCATGGAAAATGACAAAAATGATTGATATAAAAACATAAAAGAAATGCTCACATTAGGGCTTTGGTTGAAGTCAAGAAGGAGCTTAGGGCTAGCTTAGAGCAGAGACGCAACTCACAATGGTATGACTATGACTCGCAGGGAAAGAAGTGCTTAAGGGTTTCTTAAAGTTTTTATATATGGCATCAAGCGCGTCGTTTTGGTACCATTTTTAAAATATATGTTATTGAACTGGTCGGTTTTGTGTAAATCGGCCAGTTCAATCATTGGTTCACACGGTTCGAAGTCGATTCAATTGCATTCCGATTTATTCATTCGAATTGGATCGAACAATGACCAGTCGGTGGTTGGATTGATCGAATTGACCGATTCATTTCGGTTTTAAAAACATTGGTTGCAAGTGGTAGGGAGAGTTGCATGTGAGGGTGTAATCGTAGTGAGAACTGAAATGAGAGCAAAAAAAGAGTGCTGGGAGTTAGAGACAATAATTTATAATGAAAATAATCAATGTAAAAGTAATTAATATATGTGAATGCTTAATAATGAGAAGCAATTCATGTGAGAGTAATTAATAATGAAAATGATTAATCATGGAAAATGACAAAAATGATTGATATAAAAACAGAAAAGAAATGCAAATAAGAGATGAGGACATTCAAGCAATTCATGGTTGATGGTGGTGGACACCACCACTATTACGTCTTTCTCCTTTTCATCTCTAACCCTTATGTTGTCTCAGTTCGGAGGGCTTAGCGTCGGGGCATGAAAGCGTAAGAACTGCCAAAATAAACAAAGATGCCGTGGTGGTGTCTTGTGGCTCTTTGATGCTTAAGTTAGGTAGAGAGATAGAGAGCGTAAAAATGTCAGTCTTGCAAGCGTATATTTTCACATACCTTTTTGTAAGAATTACTTCCTTATTTATGAAGAAGGATGATGATCCACTTTTTATGGAAAGTGGGTGATTAGTTCTGAAATGGAAGGGAGCGTGCTTCACTTGCGCGTCGGCTGGATTTTTAGATTTTGGATAACCAAGTTGTCCGAGTCTTCTGCCCCAAGGATCGGTTGATCATCTTAAGGGCGATTACGTATGAGGTTTGTGGGAGCATATGTTCTTAAACTGCAAGTGATCAGTCGGGAAATCATTGGCTAGCCATCTTCTTAGAGATGGCAGCCGGCTAGAAGAGGATGTGCAGCTGGCTAGAAGAGGGTATGCTTGGGCCTTTGCTGTGATCGGATAGCCCACAAGCTGGACTTTAGGCCTAGATCCGTGTTCATGTAGGGATACTTGGGCCTCTTTTGGGCTTTGATATGTTTGGGTCTTCTAAGTGGGGATGTTGGGCCAAAAGCCATGGGCCAAAAGCCATGGTACCCATAATGCCCCCCTTTTTCAGGCTGGGGGAGCTCGAGCTTCCCTGCTGGAAAGGCCTCGTGTTTTGACTTTGTTTGTCATGAGGTGAGGATCGTTAATCTTGCGATGTTCGACATGCACTTTTCGAGGGGAGTTTTCTATTTTTTGTATCGCATTTAGTACGACTTTTTGAGTTTCCCATAGGTTTGTAACCTATATAAAAGGCTGCAGGGTGACGGGTTTTTATCTCACTTTGGCTAGTTTTGAGTTTTCGATGGAAGTACATGACTAGACACTGTCGGATGCTGCTAGTATTAGGCTCTTCTGAATGTGATGTTGACAAAGGTCAACTGGTGACTACAAGGAACGTCTTGGAGCGTGTTAATTTACTTTTGGAGGGGTATTTTCAAGCCTTATATCTCCCCTTGGGTGGTTCGCGAACTCGTAAGGAGAACGCCCTCTTGAAGTCGATGAAACTTTGTATCTCCATATTCAATAATCGCCTTACATATGCCCCTTTGTTTTATGCTGGCCCAAATCATATTATAGAAACGTGGGGCTTTCTCATCTTTCTTAGCCTCTACAATGGTAATTTGTTTCTTTGTAACCTGCGGCGGTGGGTTTTTCTCTTTCTTGCCTCTGCGCGGCACTCCTCTTTCTGGCTCTTGTGGCGGGGCTTTTCTTGATTTTCTTACTTAGTCTTCTTCTTCCTCTTTTTTTTTTTCAACTTTTTCTTCTTTCTTAGGCTCAGTTTTCAACTTGGATGGGTTATGTAATTGTCTTAGGCTCAGTTTTCAACCCGGATGGGTTACGTAATTGTGAACGCCATTTGGTGTAATTAATGAAATCGTGTTTTGGAAAATTTTTGTGTTTTGTCTCGCCTTATTTCTATTGTGCTTTCTTCTCTCCTACTCACCCATGAGACCTAAGGCATCTCCACTAATGCAGCCACAAGACCCATATCGTCAATAAATTAAGCTTGTAAACCATCAAGTCCTATCAAAACAAATTAAGGGAATGAACAGATATAAAGTAAATTGGCTCTTGAAAATGGAACATGTGGAAAGAATTCAAATACTCCCTATGTAACACCCCAAAATACCATAGAATTTTTATAATAATTTTATTTTATATGTGCAGGTATGAATCGAAAGACCAAACTTAGGTTTTTTAAGGAAAATTTGTTAGTGACAAATTGTGAAATGTAAATTTAAAGTGTGAGCATATGATTGATTATTATAGTACTAAATTGAAATTAATTGAACCAGATTTGAACCCAGTGAAAAATGGAAAAATGTGGAAATGTGTAAAATGCGGACCAGGTCAAATGATAGCTTAAATGCTAATATGAAATAAATGTGAATGATAAGGAATGCGAATTAAAAAGTTAGAATGTGAAAATGGAAAATTGGATTTATTGGGTGGCAAACAAGGCCTTATAAGGAATAAGTGATTTAAGAGCAAAAGGAAGAAATGAGAAAAAGTGCTAGGCGAACATGGCCTTACACTTAAAAAGAAATTTAAAAAGACCAAATGTGGTCTTAGGGCTCGTTGAAAGAGCAAATCCGTTTTGGAGGGAAGGAAGGAGAAAGGGGAAAAACTAGGGTTTGAAGTCAAACACAGTGGGCCTTTAATTCTGCTCCGAGAATCAATGACATGGAAGGAGATTTGAAGAGAGATAAGGTAGAAAAATCAAACCCTAACTTCCTCATTTATGATTTTGATTTTTGGGAAAAAGCCCTAACATGAGGAAAATGGATTTTTATTGAGTCTAAACCACTTTTGGAGTTGTTTTGGGTAGATTCCATGGTGGATTTTTGATATGGGACGAATTGGAGAAGAGTGGTGGATGAAAAATGAGTGAAAATGCAAAATGAACATTCTGGGAAAAAACACATGGGTGTACGATCTGATTAATTTATCTGCGTCTGGTATCACGATGGGTAACACAATACTGATCTGGTCGGAGTGTATCTGTCTGAGTTGTCTGATGGATGGCTTGTGATGTAGTGGAAGATCAATCTGGTGGTTGTTTAAGCAGTTTTAATATTAAGTAAATTGAATCAGCTGACAAACATCAGATCTGGACTGAAGATGGAATAGTGGAGTTAAGATAGATGGGACTAAGGAAAATGTCGCCAATGCACCAGCAGCCTCGCTTTGTCGCCTCGGCAGAGATCGTCTTCGAGGCGGACTTAGTGTCGCCCAGCCCCAGGCGTTAACAAAATAAATTGTAATTCACTAAAATTGTTTATCCACTAAAGTGGCGTGAATGTTATTAGTAGGGACCAGGTGATCGCTAACCTGATAGAGATCGAAAGAAGAAGCTAGATTCGGCGGCTTAGAGTTTTGTTCTCGACTCTATTCTTATTCAAGTATTTTATTGATTACCTAGTAAGCGCCAAATAGTCGTGAATGAGTATATGGAATCCAGTACATAGATTGAGTATATCTTTTAAAGATATCTGATGAATATGAAATTGAAATGTGATAAGTGAAAGCAGAATAAATGTGAATGATGATAGGACATGATTCATCAGCGAATCCGTCATAAATGTGAATTGAATGGTATCGAATGAGCGCGACGGGATGCAAAGCGGCATCGTCGAAGGCTGTGAAATTGTCGATGTCCGCGGCGGGATGCACCCAATCCGGCGCTCCGTCATGATGGCATATGGCATTGAAGAAATGTTCCCACTTGGCGGGATGCACCCGTCGGCATCGGATCATGATGGCGTCTGACATTTAGTGATGCCACATGTGGTGCACGAATGGCATCTGTCATGATGAGAGACCCGAATAGAGTACCACATGTCGAGTGCACCAAACAGCATCCGTCATGATGGGAGACCGAGATTGTTAAATGTGTAAGAAACTTATTCTGGGAATGTCATGTAAAGTGGAAGGATTCATCAAGCGGAATTAAGTCGAAATGTAAATTGAATAGTCAAGGTGAATGAACCAACATTGATGAGTGTAGATGGGATTCTTATGTATATGCTTAAATCTCATAAATTGAATTGTGAAATGAATTGTTGCATTGAAAATGCGTGTTATGATATGGTAAATGAAATGTATATTGAAAGCATGATGAAATGAATAGCATGAGTATATGTTGATATATTAGGCATGATTTAATGTTAAATGCATGCCGAGTTAAATTGAATATTTGAAATAGAACTGTATAGAACCACTAAGTATGAAAATGCTTAGCGTGTAGTTTTATCTATCTTGGGTATTGAGTAAAGCAAAAACAAAATGCAAGATGCGCCTTGTGCCAATTAAATAGAGAGAGTGCAGTGTATAAATATGCTCAGTAATTTGCATATCATCTCTTTTAGACAGTATTATTTTGTAAAAACAAAAGGGTTAAACCACCCCGAACCTTGATTTGTATATCATTTTGAAAAGGCATGAATGCCTTCTTTTGTAAATGTATTTTGTTAAATGTTTATGGGCTACCAGATTGCATTGAAATTGTAAATGATTATGGAAGCACTTGGCCCGAAAGCCGTTATGACGAAATGACATAATAAAAATATTTTGTTAAGATAAATGAAAGCATTCGAACAAAGCAGGCTCAGGTTCGGATCCATACATTCGGGTCGAATTCGAGGATTCGGGTGTGACATTTTGTAAAAGAAAATTTAATAACCACAGAAAATAAAGAAATAAGCAGGTGTCCCGGGTTCCGGTTCGAGACTCTCCATTCGGGTCGGGTGGGCTTGGGGGAGTCGCTACACCCTATGCCCACATATGTATTACTCTAAAATTACCGGGATATTTCATTTGCTTCAGTACTCATAAAGAACTTAAAATCATCCTCATATAATACTTAAGAAGTATGTGCATCCTAACCCATCTGGCTTCTTGAAAGCGAGAATTCAAGTGCCTAGAAGTAGAGTTGGCAATTCGGGAGAATTTGAACTACCTGGCTAATGAAAAATCGAACAAGACAGGATCAAGCCTAATTTACACCGGCCTGCCATTTTTAGCCCAACGTAGTCTATACTGGGCCAACAGGCTAACAGACCAGCCCAATCATATGTATAAAAAAAATGGGAGGTTAAGTTTCTTTAATAGATAAATCACTTCCCTTCTCTGTTATTACATGTTGGATGAACTTTCCTTTTATTTTTTTCGATAAAGAAGTACACTAACTTTTTAGTTATAATAAAAATTCTTAGAATAAAGAAGTTTTATTTTCGCTAGCCATTTGCCAAGTTTCTCGCATTCAATCAGACCCATGGAGTAATTCCAGTATTAAACAACCAAATTAACCAAAATCTTCAAGCCAACACTCATGACGAGATAACCAAAATCATAACTCTGAGCATAAATTCTAAACCTAAGATTACTCACTTTCCCTTTTTCTATTCCAAAATCATGTCACGCACAAACTGACCTGTAAGTAAGTTCAACCCATTACTCATAGAAAGACAATTCATAGCACTAAACACAAGAACCTAATTTTCCTTCACTGTTCTAAGCTTCTGAAATTAAAAGCAGGAACCTTTAGTAAGTTTGACCCAATTATGCGAAAGAGAACCCCGAATCAAACGGACCCGAGCCTCGTTTCCCTCTCCTTTTACCAGGGTTCGAAACGAAAAGAGATCCTTAAGTGAGTTTAACCCAATACTCCTAGAACCAAAATTAAAACTTTAAGCACAAACCCAAGAACCCTCATTTTTCCCGTTTCCTTTTCTCAAACTGACCATTATGAAGGCAACATATCGAACAACGAACGAGGGACTTGGAGGGCCAATGATGGTTGAAACCCAGTGATAGAGATTGTCGTCCTTGGGACCAACGGAGCCGTAATCAGAAGGATCCTCGTTGAGCTCCATTATCTCCTTCTGAATCCTCCAGGAGATAATGTAAAACCCGAAAAAATTGAATTTTTCTGAAAAGGGTAAAACCGTAATTTACAATTATGGTACAGGTTGAAAACCTGGAAATTTTTTAGATATCGGATGACGAAATGGACCTCTCCGTTAGATTCGTCTTGTGAAATCTAGTTACCTAGACGAATTTCATTGAATTCCGAGATAGTTAGATTTTCACGAATTTTAGGGCGACGGGTGACTGACCAGTAAAGCCCAAAAACGAGATTTTGGGAAATAAGTTAAGTTAAGTTCATAGAAAAAAATGTGGACTTGAATCGAGACGAAATAAATTGTTTCGGGGTAGAGACAGACCCGAGCAGGTGTGGACACGTGGTGAGACGTGGGCCACTCCCTTAACTTAAGAATTAATTAAGAACAAAGGGGCAAAAAGGGATCCCGTTTTCTTGGTTTTGTCCGAGAGTGAGAGAAGAGAGAAAGAGGAGAGCCAAAAACTTCCTTCCAAGATCTACGGAGTTTCGTCGGTCGAAGTTCGTCGGGCTAAGAATAAAAGTTTATCGCATCGACGAGGGCTACGCTTGGGTACAAAAAACACGGGATTTCGGTGAGGATCCAAGCAAGGAGTTAAGGAAATCAAAGGTTTCGGGTTTAGGAAGTGTCAACGAGGCTTCCTAGGGATTCTTCTACACTCCAAGAGGTAGGAAATTCTTCATACTTGGTTTATTTTCCATTTTTGGGCCGGAAAATGGTATGATGTTTGAGTTTTTATCAGCGTCACGCCGCTGGCGACCGTGCTTCACCATGGCGAGGGCAGGACATCAAGAAGAAGGGTGTCTTCACCTGGGTGAAGGGTGTTAAGCTGTGAAAGGGGTTTGCCTAGGTGAAGTGTTCGCTTAGAGCAGGGACGGGAAATAGGGACTTCCGGTCGCTGAGTGGGGCTTTGCTCGCCTGGAGTGAACCTTGATTTGCCCTAGGTGAAGGTAGGCTACGCCTAGGCGAACCTGTGACTGCATGAGGCTTGTGTTTATGGCTTGTTTGGGGTCGGTCTCTTCGCTTGGTTTGCGATTGTTTGTGGCTTGCTTCGAGGCCAATGTGTGACTTGTTTGAGAGTGTCATTGCTTAACTAAGAGTGACATGTTTGGATGTCAACATGTGTGTTCTAATGTATTAACATGTGATGAGTTTATATGTGCAAATGGCCATTACATGGCTTGATTGTGTGTGTGTCATTCCTTGAACATAGATTGACATGTTGTATGTTGATGTTGATATATATGTGCAATATATTGGCATGAATGAAATGATGTATGGAATTCATATGTAGGTAATATGATTATCCATGACACTCGGTAAGTGGTGTGGATTGTGTTGTTCATGTAGCATTCATTATACATGTGGCATGATATAACATGCAATGGCACATTGCATTGCATATGCAAGGGGATATCGCATTGAATGGTTGAAGAATCAACACTACGTTTAGTGTTTGATTAGGTGGGTTCGGTCAAGTGGGACGAAGTCCAACAGAGTTGCAACTATTGAATAAAATGGTAAAGAAAACTTTTTTCAGGTAATAGTAAGTAGGGATAGACAACCCATCGGGTGAAAGATCTGTTAGTGTGGTTAGACATAATTCCAGCGGTGAAAGCTCGTAAAAGTGTCTAGGTGTGCGAAGCCTGTGGTGTGATAGTAAAAATTTGCTACCCACAAAAGACACATGAGTTTTGTACACAAATGATCATTGAAGTGTAATATTCAAAAAGCTTTTGGTTTGAAAGCAAATGAATTTGTTTTGTAAGATGATCATTGGATGTAATCCAGAAATGATGGATTTTATCACGCATAGGCCTCGGCATTGTGTGATAGGAGTCGGTAAGGACTCGGGTATGATGGGAGTCGGTAAGGACTTGGGGCATGGTACATGATTGAGTTTCATCTCATTTCATGGCTTGACATGTAGGATTCCATAGTAGAAATTGCATGTTTTTACTTGGAATGTGAATAACCATTGCATGTACACTTAGGTGGGAGTAGGCGTCTCATGGGAATATTTTCTCTGGCGTGACTCACCCACTTTATGGGAAGGCTGTTCGGAGTCTCGGTGTACAGGTGGGCGACACTCATTTGAGCGCAATTGTGAAGAAAGGCCCGGAGCATGTAGTGTGATAAATCTTTTGTAAAAAACTTTGGAACAATCTAGTTCCGGTATGTAATAATGGTAAGAGAGTCATGGTCAAACTCTTACAGACTGTTTTAAATATAATATTTGCATATTTTTAGCTTAAATATGGATAAATGGATCCCGGAAATAGGACGTATCAAGGTGGTATTGGGTCACTCGGTATTCACAGGTATTTGATACCAACTTAGTATCAAGCTTAGGTATATGATTACCTAAGGTAGTATTTCTGCGGGTTGACAATTGGTTAACGGGACCCCCGGGTTTTGGGGCGTCACAGATAAAAGAGATCAGTCATCATCGGGAGTTGGGTTGGATCCGAAAAAGAAAGAAGAAGAAAGAAGAAATAGAAGAATGAAATGTTAGTGTGGGTTGGGTTGAGCCCGGCTACCCATCATCGTTAATGATGCTTAGGCAGCGTGTAGTCTTCATTGTAGAGGGAAAAAGATGAAAGGAGGAGAGAGAGCTGTTGGCAGCTGTAGGAGAAGGGAAGGGGCAATTTTTTTCTTTTAATATGGTAACCAGACTAGCAAAAAAAAAAAAAACCAGCCAACCCGAATCGATGCTGTTTGACCTAACAAGCCAATCGAGTTGAGCCAAATTTGGATAATTTTTGGAGTACAGAATTAGAGGCTGACTTAGCTCCCAATTTCGAAGGTTGGTGAACAGATTGGCTCTAGAGAACGAGGCTACAGTGGTGATTTTGAAAAATCTCATATCTTAACAAAACTTGCATTTTTTGGGTTCCTTACTCTATGAGAAATGTTCTGAAAAATTTTGAGATTTTTCGCAACATTAGCGGATTGGGAAGCTGGATCGAAACTGTTCATTAGGTTTTGTTAATGATAGCGGTTAAGGGAACTTTGCCTTATTTGGAGTTGGTTCTCACTTTCGTCGGTCGAATCGTACACCATTGTTTTTTTTAGGTTCCTTACTCTGTGAGGAATGTTCTAACAAATTTTGAGATTTGTTATCAATCGGATCAATCGATTGGGGAACCGAATCAACCAATACATTGGGTTTTTTCAGGAGTAGTCTAGTTTCAGTTTAATTGGAGCCCATGACCTTTGTGATTCAAGCCCATTTACTAAAGATTAGTGTAGGGCTATGTTTAGAGTCTGAAATGGGGTTCGGTTTGGGTTAATGTGGGTCCATTTGGGATTCATAAGAATTAAGGTCTATGCGGGTCAAAGGTGGTTAGTTAAGCACTAGTAGTCTAGTGTTTTGTCGAGCCTGATTCTTTAAGATGAATTGGCATGTTTTTATAGTTGCACAGGTGGTGTAGTAGCAATGTATGGTTTCTTATGGATTCCCTTGCTTTTGATATTTAATTTTGAGAGATTGTTGTATACCTGAAATATGTGACTAACCTTCCTGGCGCATGGCTAGGGATCTGGAATGGGAGTGCTTTGATGTTGGATAATGGAATACACGTGAATACTTGGTATTTGTTTGCCATACATGCTTGTTGTGCTTATTGACTGACTTCTTATGCAGCGCATGGCTAGGGACCTCAGGTATGTGACTTTGGTTATATTTTGTTAAGATTAAATGTATGCTATATGCCACCCAGGTTTATGTGATTCATGTCATCTGTCTAACCTAGGTGGTTAATGGATTTTTGACCCATATGCTCCCATGTGCTCAATTCATTAATAGAGACCAGGTCCCAGGCTTAGAGGGGTGATAACTCACATGAGGTACCTTCCTAATAGGTAACTTGATCCTTGGACCCAAACTCATGTTTTGTAGACCGTTTCTTCCTGACTAGAATCATTAGGGGTTTTTGTTCTTACTTGATTTTCTCCATAATAAATAAAAATAAAAAGTAAGTGGCGACTCCAAACAAAATTGTTCCTCTTGGGGATGGATTTTCCCAAAACTCAAAAATCTTCTTTCTTTTTAAAAGTGAGTTGCGCTGGCCCATGGATCAGGTGGGGTCCACACATGGTTTGAGGGCTTCAACATAGAATTTAGAAAGTAGAACCATACTTTATTGACTTCTTTGAGATCTCCCTTGTTGATGAAGGCGTGGGATATGGTCCTTGTGCTTTGCCATTCTTCTTAGCCCCCCGTGAGCTCCGTGGCTATTTCCTTGAAGTGAGGATTCTTCTGGAGCTTCTCAAACTCTGAGCAGTCTCCTCCACCCTTGAGCTTGAACAGTTGGGAGATGGCCCTTTCTCCAAAAGGCACCCATTTTGTGACATCCTCGACCCGCCACCCATGTGTGATGTAGGGCGAGGGTGTCACTGTTCATTTTACCTGTACACTATAACATGTTCATTCATACACTAATAAGCATGTATCTTGAGATATATTTTGTAGTGGAGGAATTTCAAAATATATTCAATATCCACAAATGGGAGTGTTCGACTTATACAAAAAAAAAAACTTTGCATTTGTTAACAAACAACAAAAAGAATATTATATGTACAAAATAGACCAAAAAGTCTTCCGATGGGCATCTAACTATGTTGACCTTGGAGATTGATGAGGTTGCAGAGCCTTCTTACCTCGCTAAGTACATGCACGGATGAAAACGATGCTAAGCTTCGGCTTAGTAGGAATACACTCGTGGGCGACCACTAACATGGATCATCACTTCTATACATATACATATACATCTAACATATCATATCATTTAAAACATGCTTATACATATCCTCATATTTACCATCATATCATGTTACATTTCTTATCAACGTTCATATAAATTTCGTATGTCATATTGAGTCATTTTGTTTTTATGTTTCATGCTGCATAAACCTTAGAAGTAGATAAAGAAACTATAAGGGCCTGAAGGTGTTCTACTCCTTTATCTGAAGCAGTTAATACATAAGGGCGAAAGCATTTGTTATCATTGTCTTGAACAATGACCATCTATAAGGAGGCTCGAAGGTCTTTTATGTGTGGCCTAAACGGGGGCCCGGTGGTCGATTATGGTGAAGACTTGTTTTTCCTTATAGGCATGCCCATCATCCCTCTACCCCGAGGGTTCTAAGCGGACAATCCATGTGTATTTATGTTCAATACATATCTCATATTCGAGATAATTATTGTCATCCATTAATCATATGCAATATTTACACAATCATTTATTCGTATCTTTGCATTTTTTATATCTCATTATATGCATGAATAACTATGGTTACCATGTATGCTTATGAGCTATTTACTATCATTCCAATTTCATCAAGCTATAAATGGATGGATTCTGGACTCAAAGGGCTTTCCATAGAGTCCGAGAACATCCAAAACGGAGTTCGGATGAAGAAATTATGACCATCCAAAGTTGGAGGCTTCCCATGAACAATGACTACGAGTAGAATCAACAGGGCCTACTATTTTTCGTGATTTCTAGACCTAATATGAGTTCCAATTTCATCAAGCTATATATGGATGGATTCTATACTCAAAAGGGCTTTCTATAGAGTCCAAAAACATCTGAAACAGAATTTGGACGAAAAAATTATGACCCAGACAAAAACATGGGTTTTGGAGAAATTTTGACAGCATCTCTCCTAAAACCCCAATATTTCCTTAATACAAATATTCCTCGGTGGGGATTACAATCCAATCAGCGAGTCGAAACAGCGAAACCCGATTCCCCAAAACACATATAGGGGAAGACTTATACCAATTAGGGTTTTTTTAGACCCAAATTCATAAAAAGAAAAAAGGGTTTATGATTTGATTTTTCCATACAAAAATCCATACTTTTCCATACCTTAATCTTTTCTTTCTTCCTTCTTCTTCTTCTTCATTTCTTCCTTTCTTCCTCATTTCTTCTCTTCTCTTCTTTCCTTTCTCTCTTATCCGGATGCCCTAACTTAAGCGAAGAAATGAGATATTTTAAAACTTGTTGACCTTATACCCATTTTAGGGTGAATGCCCAAATTGCTATTTAATTGCATTCCCTTTTCCTTCTTATTCTCAATTCAACATGCATATTCTACTTTGACATATGAACTTATTAAATTTTGATCATTGTGTCTGAATTAGTAAATTATTAATTTACCTTAACTCTGTATAAATTCCTAATTTTGCCCTATTTTATTTTAGCATTCTTTATTAGAAAAAATAGCCATTTACTTTTATTATACTAAACATGTTCTGAAAGCGTCGAGGGTATAATTTAAGTGTTACACATCTTCCACGACATATACTTGTCGGGTTCTTCTTTCCCCTAAATTGCCAAAGAATTCCTTGACTAGAACTCTTCTGCCCGACTCCATATGTTGGCATATCACCTCAGCCTCTTCTCTCTATTTCTTCCTTAAAGGGTGGCACTAACTCATTGAACCCCCTTTCTTCAATGAAACCCTTCTTGGAGAGAGTCTTCTTGAGAGCCTCTGCCCCATTTTCCGTAAAGAAGACTCTCGCATCTCCTGCCTCACCTTCTACTTCCTCGGTTTGTTCCCTTACTTCCTCAATAAGAACCGTTTCCTAGTTTCCTAATTGTTCTACCCTCTCTTGTTGGACGTCCTTCATGATTTTCTTGATGACTTCGTTCAGAGTAGGAGAGCTAGGGCTAGAAATTTCGGCTAGATTTAAAAAAAAATAGGGTAGGAAGGAGTTAGGGATCAGATTGAGGAATTTGTTTAGATTTCATTACTGCTAAATTATTTAACTAAATAGAGGAGTTGCTATGTGCGATGTCACGACTTTGAGACAATGCCATGACATTGATTAAAATTTTTTAAATGACTTGACCCAATGTCGTGACTTTGTTGAAGCAATGTCGTGACATTAGTATGATGTCGCGACTTCGCTATGATGTCACTATTAGAGTCATGACTCTGAAGATGTGATGTCGTGAATTTGCAAAGAATGTCGCGACAGTAGAAAGCAGTATGTCGCGTGTGAAAGAATGTCGCGGCTCCCAATCCCCCCCAATGTTGCGACTTTGGGAAATTTTTGGAGCTGATATCGCGACATCAAGAAATGGTTTCGCGACTCTAAGGTGGTATTTTCTTCTTCCTGATTCCTAATTTTTTTTCCTCAATTCTATTAATTCAAGCATACAAAATTCTCATTCTCCAGTGAATCATTGCTCATTTGGAAACCACAGTATCATCTCAAAATTTTAAAAACGATTAAACTGACTTAATGTAATTAAACTACAAGAAATCAAAAGAATTTCAATCTATCAAACAAAATTCAAGCACACAAAAAAAAACGAGACATGAAAGGAAATAACAGTAAATAAAATAAATAAATAAGGAATATTAATTGGAAAATTCTCATAGAGATTTCATTGAGGCTCAAATTTGAAATCATCATTCTTTGACGAGCATTTCCTTATACTGGAGAATATTCAGATTACAGCCAGACCAAAGTGCAGGTTGCCTCCCAATTTTGCTTTCAGTTTAATGTCTTTTGCTAGACATTGTTGCAATGTGTACTATTTTCATCAAATTTTCAACAATTCTACTATAAGACTGATCTTCATTCAGAATTCCTCCAAGATAATGTTTCAGTCTTTGGCCATTTACTTTAAATTCATTCCTTGAATCTGTTCTCAATGTCACTGCTCAAAAAGGTGTTACTGCAATTACTGTGTAAGGACCACTCCACCTTGACTTGAGCTTTCCTAGGAAGAGTCTAAGCCTTGAATTGTACAATAGGACTAGCTCTCCTACTTTTAACTCTTTCCTTATAATTCTTTGATCATGCCATTTCTTAGTCTTTTCCTTGTAGATCCTGGCATTTTTCATAGGCTTAATTTCTTAGTTCTTCCAATTCATTCAACTAAAGTAATATTTTTTCCCTTGCAGCTTGGAAATCACAACTAAGCTTCTTGATTACCCACATAGCCTTATATTCTAGCTCAAGAGGGAGATGAAAAGGCTTTCAAAATATAATCTTGTATGGGGACATTTCAATAGGAGACTTATAAGCAGCCCTGTAATCCCACAATGCATCATCTAACTTTACTGACCAGTATTTTCTGCTTGTGTTCACTATTTTCTCCAATATGTTCTTGATCTCCCTATTGCATATCTATGCTTGCCCATTTGACTGAGGGTGATAAGCCAATCCCATAGCATGCCTAACTCCATATCTGCTCAAGAGTTTTGCAAACAATTTGTTTGCAAAATGGCTTCCCTCATCACTAATGATTGTCCTTGGGGCTCCATATCTACTCAAGATGTTTCTTTGAATAAACCACAAAACTGTGTTGGCATCATTTATGAGACAAGCTATGGCTTCAACCCATTTGGATACATAATCCATAGCTAGGAGAATGTATAGATTTCCAAAAGAGGGTGGGAAAGGTCCCATGAAGTCTATGCCCCATACATAAAGAATCTACATAACAAGGATTCCTTGAAGAGGCATCTCATTTCTTTTGTTTATATTGCCCATTGTCTGACATCTGTCACAATGCTTCACCTATTCAGAACAGTCTCTGAATAGAGTTGGCCAATAGAATCCTAATTGGAGAATTTTGTGAGTTGTCATATCCCATACAAAGTGTCCCCTATATTATGCTGCATGGAATTTATCCAAGATTTCAGTATGTTCATTCTCAGGTACACATCTCTTGATAATCTGATCTACTCCTCTTCTAAACAGAAATGGATCATCCCATATATATAATCTAGCGCCTGTTCTCAACTTCTTTTTTTGTTGGTAAGTTGGTTCTGATGGCATGATTCCACAAGCTAAGTAATTCACCAAATCAGCATACTAGGGTACTTGAATTGTTGATTGGAATAGCTACTCATCAGTAAATTTTCTTCTATTTCAGTCCATTTTCTTCTTAAGTAGGCTTCTCTATTATGGATAAGTGATCAACTATCACATTATCACCGCCCTTTTATCCACCCCGATCTCGTGTCAAATTCTTACCTTCTCAGACCATCGATTAACCTTAGTTTGGCATCTTTCTTTGCCATTAGGTACTTGATTGTTGCATGATCTGTATGTATGATGACATGAGATCCTAATATGTATGGCCTGAACTTCTCATAAGTAAAGACCATTGCCAACATTTCCTTCTCAATTGTTAAGTAATTTTCTTGAGCTTCATTGAAGGTCTTACTGGCATAATAGATGGCTTTGAATATATTCTCTTTTCTCTATCCCAAAACAGCTCCCATTGCATAGTCACTAGCATCACACATAAAATTCTTTGCTCCAACTTGGTGTGTGATTTGTTTAGGCCAAGTAGGTGTTCGGAATCAACGGGAATTTATGGCCTAGAGTTCTACTGCGGCCTAGCAAAGCTCACTGCGATTATAGTGGCTCTGAATTCGAACACGAGGATGAGTTTTCTTCTGAGGAGAAGGTTACAGTGCATTGAAAATGGTGTTTTCTCGTTGGATTTTTAAGGTTTGTGAAAAATAGTGTGTGTGAATGGCTGAAAACTGAAATAACCGAAGTAAAAAGTTGAGAGAGAAATCCTTAAAGTCTCGGGCCACTAGGCTTAGGGTTCTAGGTTAGGCATGTGGTGGTCTTTTTTCCTTGGATTAGGGGAACTTGACATATAGTCATTTCTGAACCGGATCTTCATTTAGCTTTAGAACCTAAACCCTAAGAGTTTTCCTCTTGAAAGATGGCATTTGATTAGGCATAAATGTCCCTAACAGTGAAAACATATCTAAAACCTACCCTCTGATAACTAATGGGAGATGACTAGCTGGGCGTCGGTGGATCTAGTGAAAGAATCCTTTGAACCTAAAAAGCTTGCCAAATACACATTAGGAGGCATGCTGGGATTTTAGCTTTGGGTGAAGCGGGAGCATAAATGCCCTTAAATGCATACATGAAGAGCATGAGAACATGCGAATTTAAGCCCAAGAAATCAGCACTGAAGTGGCCTACCGCTTCAAGGATCGGGGTTTAGTAAGCATCCTTGATTTGTCATCATCGAGGGTGTTTGGCTACAGTCTGAAAGTGAAGGGAGAAGAAGAGAAAATCCTGCTTGGCCGGAGGAGAGGAGCTTCATGCCAAATTTCCTTGATTGATTGATGGGTGAAAATTGAATTGATTACAAATGGTAGGCTTATAGGTGCTCGGTATAAAGTACAACAATGTGTTAAAGAACCAAAATTACATGAGGAAAACTTGTATAAAACCACGAGGCGGGTGCGGTCGACAGGCACGGGTGGCGGTGTTCGCGGAGTTCTTGAACTTCGCATCTGCAAAATTTCAACGAGAGCTCCTTCTCTTCAGTATTTTTGCTCCAAATTTCCTCTGGTTTGATCATGCATCTTCGAATTCGGCTCGGGTTCATCGTGTTTGAATCGAATTGAGGAATTATGAGGCATTTGACCTGCAAAACTATTAAAAATAGGTACAAAATGTGATCAGTACTAAAGCTGGGACCCAATATATCAATTGAGTTATTGAAGTCGATTAGTACACAAAAAGCACATAAAACCTGCTATAAACAAGGCTTGAAATTGCACTATTTGGGTACTAATCAGTGTGGCCATGATGGGAGCTATGACTAATTTAGCCTTGATCTCCTCAAATACAGATCTACATGCTTCATCAAATTCAAACTTTGCATCCTTCTCAAGCAGTCTACATAATGGTCTTACAATTTTGAGAAATCCTGGATGAACCTTCTATAAAATCCTGCATACCCTAAAAAACTCATAATTCCTTTCACTGTAGTTGGTGGAATCAAAGTTTTTATCAAAGAAATCTTGGCTTGGTCAACTTCCAAGCTTGCTGTAGAAATTTTATGTTCCAAGACTATGCCTTCAGTCACCATAAAATGGCATTTCTCCCAATTTAATGCCAGATTCTTATCCTTGCACCTTGTATTTAAAATATCCATCAGAAAACAGTGATGAGAGTGCTCTGCTAACCTGTCCAGCATATGATCAATGAATGGTAAGGGGTAGTGATCCTTCCTGGTAGCAGTGTTTAGCTTCTTGTAGTTAATGCAGACGCCATCCAATCACAATTCTATCTGGAATAACCTCCCTTCTTTGGAACTACATGGACTGGACTGATGAGTAAAAAACTCATTGAATTTTTAGTCCATTTTTCTAATTTTTATTACAATGTAATTTGCTTGTTTTTATGCAGAAATATGTACTATTTACCAAATTTATATTTTACGAGAAATTTATAGCGGAAATGAAAATTCAGTGGTCGAGTGAGCGGTTCAATGGCCAGAAGTTGAGAGGTCGGAGAATCGGAGTTGCGACCAGAGTCATACTATCTTGAATGAAAGGCAGCTGCGATAAAAGGATTCTTGAGAGACGAGGAAAAGGGCTTGAGGAAGGACTTCATGTCGCGACACCGATGGTAGCGACAGAAAGAAGACAACTCACGGTTGCAACGGATAATTGAATTCGCGTATGAATGGCTGGTAGCTAAACATAAAGGTCTCTACTAGGCAATTTAAGGTTGCGACAAAATATAAGTTGAGACTCGATCGAGGTCGCAACTACATTAAGCAAACGCTAGGACGAGCGTAGGTAGAAGGCACCATCATGTCGCGACAGTTTAGGAATCCGCGATACGGAAAGAAGACATTGTTGGTAGTGACAGAAAATTGATGTTGCGACAAAAATGTAAGCCCGAGGACACGATCAAGGTCGCGACTAGGAATTCATGTATGACATAAAAATAAGTACGAGCAGGTTAAAACATATTGTAGTAAGTTTGAGCAGCTGAAAAAAACAAAGTAAAAGGGCCCTTTACTCATTCGCGACACACTTTACAGAAGTGCGACAAGAAAAAAGAAGATAGATTGATGGAAATTATTTGCAAGTAAATGAGAGTTGTGACGAGATTGGAAGAAAGGAAACGGTCGCGACATAGTGAGGAATGGCATGAACAAAGGCCTCTGTATCGCGACACAATTTACGTGTCGTGATAAGAAAAACGATTCGATGGTGAAGTTGCAACTTGCATGAGGGTAGAAAACTAGATATGACGTCACAACATGAAAAAGGGAGATGTGACCAAGAATCAGTGATGACAAAAGAAATGGTGTCGCGACATGCTTTTAAGGTCGCGACACATAATGCAGTAGAAAGCAAGATAGCCAGACCGCGACATAAAATTGAGGTTGCGACACAGAATTTATTAAAGGGTTAGAAAAACGTGGTCGCAACAAAGATCAACACAACTGGCAACAGAAATGATGTCGCGACATGAAATTGAGGTCGCGACATATATTTCAGCAAAGGGAAGAATAGTAAGGTCGCGACCAAAAATAGAAAATTGAATGGAAGCTGGTAGGGGCGAAATGAGTGCGTGGATAGGAAGAAAGAATAATTAAACATACTTTTAAAACCTTATTAGGAATTACAGTGATTAAGAAACTACTTGAGTGGCGACCTAATGTCCCGTGTGACAAGAGAAACAAGCAGACCAACAAATTTAAGTCGCGACTGCTTGAAATTTCAAGTAATGAATGATGTCGTAACACGAAGAGAAAATTGTGACCCGAATTAAAGAGGCTGACCGCGAAATGATGTCACGACATCGAATCGGTCGCGACACAAGAAATCTGTGTAAGATGAAAGAGCCGGTTAGAGCATGAATTGAGGTGGCGACACCAATTCTGAAACAAGAAGGGAGTCGCAGCGAGTTCTCCTTTGTTGACATTAACATGGTCACAACAAAGAATTCATGTCGCGACCAACCCAATCAAGTGCAACTAAAACAAGTTCTTGATAGAAAACATCATTTGCAACTCAACAATTGCAAGAACAAAGTGAAGAGCGTTGCGACCTTCTAGTTTCACGAGTCGACATACTTGATAGACTAGACGGGATTTCATGTCGCGACAGTTCTCGAATTCGCGACCTAAGCGAAGAGTAGGCCATTTATTTTAGGGGAAATCCACGGAGCGGAATCGGGTGATCTCTGAAAGTTATAAATAGGCGTACCGAGTTTAGTAAAGTAGCTTAGTTTTAAGGAAACCCATTTATGCGGGAGGACGAGGAAATTTCAGTATATTTTAGAATAAACTTTTCTTTTCTTTTCTTTTCTTTTTCTGGATTTGAACCAGTAATATGTTAGAATGTAGAAGCTGGATTTAATTTTTCATTCTCTTTTCCAATTACGGATTGGAATTAATGAAGTTCAGACAATTTTTGGAATTCGTTTCTTCCAGTGAATTATAGTTACAGTGGATTTTCTTGATCAATACTCCATTTTTATTGTGATTACGTAATTGAAGCCTGACTTCGGCTGGAATGGACTGCTTTATTGAATTCTGATCTTTCTGCTTGAATTGGAAGAAATTTCCTGAAATTGGGATTTTGATTTATTTGATTGATGTTGTTTGTGAATTGAGTTGTTCCCAATAGTAGTACCGAATACCATCTCAAGGATTGTTTCCTTCTCTGATTTCTAGGAAGCTCTTTGAGTGACATAGAGATGGAGATTCCTGAGAGCTTCGGAACATTTAACTTGTGGGTATGTTAGACTATCATTGAAAAACTAAGGAGCTCTGAGAGTTCATTTCGATATATTTCCAATTCACTCATAGTTGAGGTTGAAGGAAATTATTTATCAATTTAACTCATTAGATATTTCACCTTAATCTGTTGGATAGATCTTGACCCTGTGTTAGTTGAGATCTAATCAAGGAGAAGGAAAAATCCATCAGATCTAAAGGATGAGTCATCAACCATTTTGTAGAAGTTTTGCAATGACCCAGACTTGGGATGCAAGAAATCTGCAGTATTAAGAAATGGGTATGAAGTTTTGAAAAAAAAAAAAACCCAGATCTTATAAAGAGTGTTTTGAATACAAGTAACTGATTAGATCCTTTGCTTTGAAAGAAGAAGGGACCTCTAATTAGAGAATAATGGAGAAATCCAAGCTGCATTGTTAGGCATCTTTGACAAATCGGATCAAAAATCAGGATAGAAAGAATCAATGAATTAAAATGCAGAAATTAATTGTTCCACAACAATTTCATCTCAGTGTTCATTTCTAGTAGAGATCTGATTCAGTCCAGTTTATTTGTTAGTTCAATTCAAAATTTATTTTAATTAGATGAATGTAATATAGGATTATCTTGTCTTTTAAATTCCAGTTTTTTCAACCTATTATAAGGAGGTTCAAATATTGTAGATCTTGAGTAGTTAGGGTAGTTGATTCCAACAATCTTGTCAATCTCTGTGGGAATGACATCTGGACTTACATCCAATTTTTACTACTTGTATGACCTGTGCACTTGCAGTGTCATAGACTAAACCCATTATTAATTCCAGAACATAAAATCAGTTTTATTCATTTTCAAACAACTCTATTCAACTTTGACATAGATGCAGGAAAATTGTAAGGCTATTGTGTAAGTGTTAAATTGAGTGGTTTAGTCTATATTTTCATAGAAAAACAAGTTTTATGGTGCCGTTGCCGGGGATTGAAATGATTTAAATCAATTAATATTATGACAAAAGAGAGTAATGTGAATTTGGACATTTTTCTTTATTTTATAAAAGAAATGCACAAAAGTTTAGATAACGATGGGTACGCATAAACTCTTGATCATTTAAGGAAACTTAAAGGATATATGATTTGTGATACCATTGTTTCCAATTAATCTAAATATGTCTCCATTTAAGGAGGTTACTTAATGCATATGAAGCCGGAATCAAATCTGTTTCTTGTAGATTATGAATTGGAAAGAACACTGAGGAGCTTAAGGAAGGTAAGCAGAGCAGAAAAAGCAACCATGGTAGTTGAAAGAAGAATTGATCAGAGACAGTTGAACAAGAGCAAACGGTGAAAAGGCCTCCCGATAGAAGATCTGATGGAGGATTTACGGAGGCTTTGTCATCAAGCGGGAATACTTTCGGCGATCCCGGACAACTGTTGTAGAGGCTAACAACTTTGAACTAAAACGTAGCAGTCACCATGGATTCGGCGAGAATCAATTTGGCCATCCATTGAAAGATCCTAATGAACACCTTGTGATTCCTCAAGATGGCAAACTGCAGTTAAGGTAGATAGTGTGAGACAGTGGCTCATCGCCCCTCTTCCACTTTCATAAGAGATATTGCAGCCACATGGTATGAATCATTACCATATGGCTCAGTTGATACATGGGAAGAGCTGGTGGAAGCATACCTAGGAAGATTTTTTCCCCCATCCCTCACATATGAAAGAAGAAGGGAAATCATAGTGTTCCAACAAGGGGAGGATGAAAGCTTGTATACTACATGGGAAAGGTACAAAAGGATGCTGAAGAGATGTCCTATGCATGGCATAGATCTGAAGACATAAATAGATATTGTCTATCACTCTCTGAATGATACTTCTAAGGGTATCATAGATGCTTCTTGCTGTGGGGCATTCAAGAGGAAAAGTGCAGAGGAGGCAAGGGATTTGATAAAGCGGACCCACCAGCCAAATGCAACATGAAAGCCCCTTTGAATCTTCGAGGGGAGCAATGAGAGCAGAGGGAGTGGGGTCATTGGAGGCTAAATAAGATGCGCCATGGAAGCAAAGTGGAAGCTAATGAGATGGATAAGCAAGAAGAAAAGGCCACTTTTCTGTTCATGAAATTGGGCTTGATGAAAGAGATAGGATAGAAAAAGTGCGAGGACCAAGCGAAGAAGATCCCTATCAAGTTGAGGAAGCAAAGTACATGAATGAACAAAGAAGCTATCACTTCAAGCCTAATCCCAACTTGCCTGCACATTATAATCCAACACTAAGAAACCATGAGAACTTCTTATATGGTGGAGGAGTATCACAAGGCCCAAGACACGGGTAGAATCTACGACAAAATGCTCGACCACGGAGTTCCACTAAGCGACGATAACGGAGAAAATAGAAATGAATATCAAAAAATTCGAGGAAGAGGACTGATCTTTGAAGAGCGAGATCTTGCGAGTTTATGGGGGATAACAAAAGGCTGCTAAACCTCCATGAATAGAAACTTACTGAGTTGGAAGCTTTTAAATTCAACACTCACATTTTTCAGACAAACACATCAGTTTCACTAAAGAATTTAGAAACACAGGTTGGGCAGTTGGCTTTGACTTTGCAGAAAGAGTCCAAGAATGCTTTCCCTAGTGACACCCAGAAAAATCCAGGCGTATGGCGGTTCGGTTAAAGGGAGTGGTAGGAAATGAGCGACGAGTAGAGCAAAAAAGAAGAAAAGATTGACGAAGAAGAGAAGAGAGGGTGGAAGAGAGAGCGAAAGAGACCCGATTTAGAGTGGCGTGAGGCGAAATGATGCAAAGTTGTGAGACGACTGTAGTGACTTGTAGCAAAATAGGAGGAGAGATTCAAAGCTCCTTACATGTCTGTAGTTCCATTCCCACGAGCTTGAGGAAAGGAGGGAAGAACAATTTTCTAAATTCTTGGAAATATTCAAGAAAATAGAAATTAATATTCCCTTTGCAGAGGCAATCACTCAAATGCCAAAATTTTGAAAGATATATTGAGCAAAAAGAAGAAGATTGCTGAGGAAGGAATAGGTAGATTTAAGCTGTACTTGGAGTCTGCGGAGTTATTGAAGTCTACCGAGTAGTAAGGACCATGCGGCTTTACATTCCTTCCATTGGGAAATATGAATTCAAGGAAGCCTTATGTGACTCAGGTGCTAGCATCAACTTGATGCCCTTGTCAGTGGTACAAAGGCTAAGTTTGGGGGAGCTTATTCTAACAGCAATCACACTGTAGATGGTTGATAGGTCCATGGCAAAACCAGAAGGAGTCCTTGAAGATGTGCTGGTCCAGGTAAGGAAATTTATTTTCCCTGTGGATTTTGTTGTTATAAAGATGGAGGAGGATACTCAAGTTCCTCTGTTGTTAGGAAGACCTTTCCTAGCAACTGGAGCTGCCTTGATTGATGTACAAAAGAGTGAGCTGACACTGAGAGTGGGAGATGAAGCGGCCTGATTTAACCTCCTGAAAACTGACCACGACTGATGTTGATGCAGAAAATTGTATGGCTATAGATAGCATTTATCCATTCAGTTTTGAATTGAACTCTGACTGTAATCTCCAGCATTCTATCAATGAAAATGAGTTAAATTTCCAGTATCTTAAGAGTGTTGATTGTGAATTGTTGCATTCCAGATTCCAAAACACAGAAACAGTCTGGAGTTTGATTGAAAAAAGTACAAAAAATTCATGCAGCAGGGAAAAGAAAGCAACTGAGCAAGAAACAAGAGCAGAAGGAGCAGAAGGTTTAATATTGAAAGAATTGCCTAGTCATCCGAAGTATGCTTTCGTAGAATCAGAAGGGGCAAAGCCAGAAATTATATCAGCTACACTGAATAAAAATGAAGAACAACAGCTGCTAAGAATTCTTAGGAAATATAAGGAAGCAATTGTCTGGTCAATTAAAGACCTTAAGGGTATTAGTCCTTCTATTTGCATGCACAAAATCCTGTTGAATGATGATGCAAAAACATCAGTTGAACACCAAAGGAGGCTGAACCCTGTGATGAAAGATGTTGTAAGAAAGGAAGTACTGAAATGGCTAAATACAAGATTTATTTATGCAATATCAGACAACCCTTGGGTAAGCCCAGTTCATGTGAACCCTAAGAAGGGTGGATTCACTATGATCAGAAATGAAAGGAATGAACTGATTCCTATAAGAACTATGACAGGATGGAGGGTGTGTATTGTTAGTAATAGTGCTCTAGGCCTATCGTATGGACATGGTATTTTGACTATTTATGAGAATTAATTATTATGATGATTTGCATGTTTATATAATGTCATTGAATAATATTATTAATTATTCTAAATATCCTAATCGGTTATTGTTATGGAAATAACAATGAATTAAGATAGTATAAAGTTTGATTGATATTCATGGGATGAATATGTGTATGAGATACAAATCAAATTTATATCTGTTGGTGAGAACAAATATTGGACCAGGACGATCTTGAGATTAATACATGGATCGAAGTCATAAGTTAATCTCACAATAGTTGTATCATTAAATCCTTTGACCTAAGATCGCTATAGTTCTCAACATAAGGAATATTGTGTTTTGATATAATCAAACGTTGTCTTTAATCGGATGACTATAAAGGTTATACTTAGACATAATAAGAATTATGTAGTGAGATATAATTGATTAAAATGGAATATGTCCCTCTTATTATAAGAGATATCTGCAGGTCCCCTCACGACGATTGGGGTATTTGAGAAATGCATGGCCGTGCTCAAATGAATTGATGGAGATCAATGTCATTTGTTTAGTCGATCTAATTGGGTTTGAGTAATCAAAGATAGAAACCATTATAAGGTTAACTTTGTCTATGCCTTATATTCTATCAAGATATCATGAGAGACAAAGTTATGTCATTGGCTATATTAAGGTTGTCTCGGATCATGAGCTTTTCCTTTAGCTTGGGTAGTCATAATGTCTTGCTATAGGCCACTTATGACTTGTAGGATCAAATGTGATTTAGACTCTTTGTAATGTTTAATGAACCTATAGGAAGTCGCTGAACGAATAATAATGGTTATGGTTTTTCACTCTCTGTAGTAATTTAAAATGATGAGATTATTTTAAATTACAAATAACAATTAGTTGTTATTTAAATTCGAATTTAATTTTGAGAAAGTTTAAATTAGTGATTTAAATTATAACAAATAATTAATTTGTTATATTTTCTTATTGGATAAGGAATAATACGTAAATGGTTTTTTTTAAGAGTTTTAATATATAATAATATAAATTCGTTTCCTTATCGTAAGGATTTTGAATTTAAATTATTTATTATTTAAAAGAGTTTTAAATATATAATAATATATAAATAAATTCGTTTCCTTATTTGATAAGGATTTGAATTTAAATTGTTATTATTTAAAAGAGTTTTAAATATATAATAATATAAATTCGTTTCCTTATCTGATAAGGATTTGAAATTAAATTGTTATTATTTAAAAGAGTTTTAAATATATAATAAATAAAAATTCGTTTTTTGTTTTAAAAAAACCTAGCAGACTTATATAGATATATATATATATATATATGTAATGGGAACATATATATATTTTATGTGTAGTCGTCTTTTACTCTAAGAACGACCAAAGCAGAGAGACCACAATTTTCGTTTTGAGAGACGAACTGAACTAGCATTAAAATGAGATCGTTCGGTTATTTGTTCGTGTGTGGATGCTTGTAGAGAGGGTGGTCGCTTTTCGAAAATGACGCAACTGAAGATCAGAGATAAGCCCGAGGCGCGGACTTTGAAGGCTTGTGAATCGATCTACAAGAGGTAAGTTTCGTTTACCCTTCCTTGATTTTATGACATGATCCTTGGTGGGTTAAAGGGGATAAAAATTATAAATTCCCATTTTGCATTTATGTTCGACCAGTTGGATATTCTACGTAACCCAACATGTATAGGTCTGAAGGTGAATCGCAACCAGGAAAGATCATTTTCCCTTGCCTTTCATTGATTAGATGTTGGATAGGTTAGCAGGACATCCTCACTTCTGTTTTCTTGATGGATTTTCTGGATATAACCAAATTGCTATTGCATTTGAGGACTAGGAGAAAACTACTTTCACATGCCCTTATGGTACTTTTGCTTTTAGAAGAATGCCATTTTAGATTATCACGATAATCTGCTACATTTCAAAGATGCATGATGTCTATGTTCTTAGATTTGGCAGAGGAGGTTATAAAGATATTCATGGATGACTTCACAGTTTATAGATCCAGTTTTGATCATTGCCTTTAAAATTTGGGGACAGTACTTCACAGGTGCCAGGACAAGAACTTAGATTTGAATTGGGAAAAATGTCATTTTATGGTGACGAAGGCGTGTCCGCCAGGCATAGACGAGTGGAAGTGGACAACAAAAGGTTCCATTATAAAGACTCTTACGCCACCCAGCCAATAGTAAAGGGAGTAAAGTTTCTTGGGACATGCTGGTTTTATAGAAGATTTACTCGAGACTTCTCCAAGAATTGCAAGGCAGATTATGTAGACTATTAGAAAAGGATACAAGTTTAATTTGATGCGACTGTCAATCTTCATTTTGAAGAGATCAAATCTAAGATTAGTTGAAGCTCCCATCATGGCCAAACCATCTTTGGAATAGTGAATTTGAGATTCTTATGTGTGATGCCGAGTGATTGTTATGTAATGGGAGGCGCTATTAGGATGACTAACAAAATGTTTAGGGCCATATACTATGCTAGCAAAACCTTGATGAAGCTGAGAACTACTCGCTAATGAAAAAGAGATGTTAGCCATAGCATTTACATGTGAAGAAGTTTAGGCCATATATATTAGGGTCCTGTTATCATCCATACTAATCATCTGACAATTAAATATTTGATGGCTAAGAAAGAAGCTGACGGTGATCGGATGGGTGTTTCTACTACGGGAATTTGATAAAATCAAAATGAAGGTTGTGACAATGTGATAGCTGATCACTTGTCAAGAGTAATTACAACTACTATAATTGAAGAAGAGACAAAAGTAGTAGAAAATTTTCCAAATGAGCAGTTATTTCAGCTGTCATTCCAATCACCTTGGTATGCTGATATTGTGAACTTTCTAGCTTGTGGAGTGATGCCCTTTAGGAATTTAGCTACCAATGGGGAAAGTGAGGGCGATAGAAGGTTTACATGCAGGATGACCACTATTATTCAAAGAGGAGCTGATGATCATCGGGAGGTGTATACGAGGGAAAGTGAACGGGGCAAAATTTTGCAAAGATATCGCCATCACCTTATGGAGGACACTTTGCGGAAATAGCTTGACCCGCTAAAATTCTCCAATCATGTTTTATTGACCTCTATTTTCCAAAGTTGTTTTGAATGGGTGGCTTTTGTGATCGATGTCAAGAATAGGAAATACCAGCACAAGGCATGATGCCTGCATGGCTATCTGGTAGTGCGGTTATTTGATGGGAATAGATTTTATAGGGCCTTTTCCATCTCATTTGGAAATCTATACATACTCCTAGTGGTGGATTATGTTTCTAAAATGTGTTGAGGCGGCTTGTCCCAAAATTGATGCTAATGGTTTTGGGGTTTCTGAAGGAATATTTTGAAGCGATTTGGGACACTGGCTGCCATTAGTGATGGAGGAAGCCATTTTGCAAACAAAGTGTTTGAGAAACTCATGAGCAGATATGGAATCAAACACATCATGAGTTTGGCTTATCATCCTCAAACAAATGGGCAAGCTGAGATTTCCAATAGGGAGATAAAGAAAATTTTGGAAAAGACTATAAGCTCCAGTAGAAAAGATTGAGTCTACAAAGCTTGATGATCTGCATTGTGGAGCCTATCTGGTGCATATAAAACTCCATTGGAATGTCAAATACGGGATTGTCTTTGGAAAACATTGTCACCTCCCTCTTGAATTGGAATACAAAGCTATGTGGGCCATCAAGAAATTGAATTTTGATTTTAGGGCTGTTAAAGAGGAAAGATTACTCTAACTGAATGAATTGGAAGAGTTGAGAAATGAAGCTTATGATAATGCCAGGTTTTACAAAGACAAGACAAAGAAATGGAATGATCAAAGGATTTGAGGAGAGAATTTAAAGCAGGAGATCAAGTCTTGTTATTCAACTCCAGATTGAAGCTTTTTCCAGGCAAACTAAAATCAAAATGGAGTGGCCCTTATACAGTAGTGGCAAGTACAACCTTTGGGGCAATGACATTGAAAACCAGTAATGGAGAAGAGTTTAAAGTGAATGGCGGTGATTAGACGATCTCTTGGAAGAAATATGATTGATACCTAGTTCTTAGTGAAGGAAAGAGGCTGAAACAAGAACTTCATAGTAGCAGAATCCCATTAAAGACTCAAAAGTAGAAGCGGGTTTGTGGGAGAGCTTGACTATACAACAATTTCTTTCTAAGTTTTATTAGTCAATTTATTTTTTTCCATTTTTCTAGTTAGACTTATGTGTTGTTTTATTGTTTAAAATTTTTGAGTGGTTTTTGCAGGTCACGAAGGGCGCAACAGACATGGAATTTTCATTTATTGCTTCAGGATGACAGACCACGAGGGAGTAGTGCAGTTCCCTAAACATCTTTAATGAGAATGCATGATTGAATTTTGGGGAGTGGAATTTCCAAATTCCTTTATTGAATCGATGCTTCATGAGTTGATTTGTTACATCCCCGAATGATGAGGTTGATTGTTTTTGTTTGTTTGAATTGGGTTTATTGATTTAGTCTTGTATGAATTTGAATTGTTCCTGAAGACCAGAAAATTTTCTAGGTCGCGACATGCTTTTGAGGTCGCGAGCCGAGATGCAGGTAGAAACAATAGAATAAAGTTTATGGTTCGCAACATTAAATGCAAAACAGATCCATGACATCATCATTGCCATCTGAATGGTAGTCGAGAGACATGATGTCATGGCCCCGGATGGAATTGGTCGGGCTTTATAATGATGGCAAAAAGAGAAAGATGGGTCGCGACTTGATTTACACAGTCCCACGGCTCCACTTTTGGGGTCGCGAAATGAAACTAAGTAGGTTGCGCCCGAAATTGTCAAATAAGCGATAAATTGAGGTTCAAACATTCCAATTTGAGCGTCAGCTTCAATGGACCATTATTGTTAGCGATTAATTATTTGTGACGCTCATGCTTTAAGATTAGTAAAATTCCATGAGACAATAATAACCATTCCCATCAAACAATGAACAACGAGCTCTTCCCCGAAACTCTATTCAGCCACATCTTTGACCGTTCACTTTCTTTTCTCTCTTCGACTACCAAAACCTAAAACCGATTACTTGATTCAAATTCTCACCGCAGGACGTCTTGAAACCTGTGCGGATCTCAGCGGAGACAGTGTGAGCTCATGAGTGAACATTTGCTAAGAAGGTGGAGGAGGTTCTAGAACCTCGGTATGGAACTATCACGAATGTAGAACCGAGCATGACCCGCAGTCAAGAGAGCCCGAATTTGAGGAAGAAAGGCGACAAAGACGGAAAACGTGCTGAGGCGCAGCGAAGAAGAATAAATAGAGAGCGAGGAGCTGTATCTTGGGGAAGCTAGAGATATATGGAATCAGTTCTTGTGTGAGGGCTTTGTCGGTAGAGGTTTGGGAGGCGTTTCTCCTTTTTGAGATAATAGAAAGAGAGGTTGGGGTGTACAGTACTACCGGCGCTTAGTTCGCTACTTTGGCGGGGAATTCTATGCGAAACATGAGTGGGAATGAGAAGGGCTTCATTATACGTGCGAGGGTGCAGTGCCTTTTTGGGCTGAAAAGAATAAATGAAATGTTCAAACTAAAGGAACTGAAACAGTTCTAAATTCAAGAATTGGTAAGAAAACCTGAATCCTTAGAAGATTATAGACCTCTAATAACTCTTTAGGCGGGAAATTGGGAAGCCCGCAAGGAAGAACCCTCATTCTGTTATCAGCGAGGAGGATCCCTCACTGAGGAAGCTAAGGCTACTTCCTATCCTCAGTAATCCTTCCAACTAAACATCTATGCGTAGTAAGAGAACAAGAGGCAATCATTTTATATGCCCTTTTGAAGGGCTATAAAATGAATGTTGGAGGTTTGATTGAAGGGTCTATCAGAGGGTACCACTTGAGTAATAAAAGAGGGCTAATCCCATATCCTACAACAATTAGCAAACTATGCATCTTAGCTAGGGTGAGAGGATCATCAAATGAAGAGGAAGCATTCACACAAGGCGTATCCTCCCAACCACTACGAGGAATAACAACAAAGGGGCCCGGGAATGGGAAGCGAGAAGGGATTGTGGAACTAGAAGCATAGGCTGGGTTGGGAGAATGATAACCAGAGAAATGGGAGCGTCTTGAACTTGATTCCTCCTAGTAGAAGAAGAGATGCCTTTCGGGATGAGCCACATGAGCTCTTCGGGACTGAAATGAGGAGAGGATTTCCTAAGCTATGAGGCTCTGAGAGGATGCAGGGAACAATGAAATCATGGAGATGTTGAGATCAATAAAGAAAGATATGGAAGAAAGGGAGCAGAAATGGGAAAAATAACAGCAATTAAGAGAAGAGTTCTTAGAAGCTGAATTCAGGAGGAAAGAACAATTATTGGAGTAGACTCACAAGGCATGAGAGAAGAAGAATGGGAAGGGTAAGAAAATGAGAGAGAAAATTTGGAGAAAAGATGAGGCCATTTGGAAGCCTTCTACAACAACCAGTTTAGAAGAGATGAAAGTACTTACCATTATGAGAAAAGAAGGTGAGATGGAGGGTAACATATATGCTAAAGAAGATTGGAAGCCTTCAAATACACATATAAAGGGGCAATTCAAGGAGTTTGGGAAGTTGATGAAGGATAGAGATAAAGAACTGGAAGATAATGATGTTTATAGAAGAAAAATATGGCATGAGAGTTTGGATTTGATCAACAAAAATTTATCAAACATGCTGAGTTGGATCTCTGAGTTGGAAAGCACAGTGAATAAGATAAGCTTGAAGCAAGACACCTTGATCAATCTTGTGAATTTAACAGTGACTAGTCTAATCTCCCTTGTGGCCAGAGCCCACACCCTCGAGAAAGAAAGACCCGGACATGACCTTCTCAAATTTTCTCCATGTTTAGCAAGCTTTTGACTTAGATCCTCCTGACATACGTAGTAAAAATCGATAAGAAAAGGGAGTGAAATGACCTGATTTCACTTTCTTTTTCCCAGCTGTACTCCTTGACTTCATTAATATAAGCTCGAAAAGTTCATGAAAGTGCCTTGTAGATTGTTCTATTGATTGGATGATTTGGTTTGTTACTTTCGATAATGTTGCGGCGAACATATACATTGTTGAGCTGCTTGAGTAGGACTGGTAGTTGAATAAGTTTGATAAAATGTGAATTGTTTGGGTGGGTGATTTGAGTTAGTAAATTGGGTTGCTTGTGCCATGCTTGAGTATTAATGCAGAAGGAATAGTTGTGTGTTTAAGCTTTCATTGGCGAAATGGCATAGCAAACACGATTAAATCAATTAATGTTTGAGATAGAAAAGAAGAGTGGGCTTCATTAGTGAAGTAAGTTGCGAGTATTAGTTTGAATCAAGTTTAAATTGCGAATTTGGAAAAAGTATACAATTGAAAGAACAAATAAGATGATTGAAGCTATATGTATAAACAATAAGTAAGTACAAATCTTGGAAAAACAATACACATGGTCAAGAAAATTCTTAAAACTTTGAGAGGGATTAGGAACATCTTCTGGGATGATTCACAATCAAGGGTACAAGGTCCTAGAGCTTGTTAGATTATTTGTTAAGGAGAAATCCTAGGTAAAAACAGCTAACAAGAAGTGATAGAGGCTATCTTTGAAAGTTTGAACCTTTTCAAACCTACCCTCATTATATGCAAAGGCATACACTCTAGTTCCATGCTTTGAGCCAAAAATGCCTAATTTCTTCAAATAGTAGCAATTAGAAACACAGAAATCCTCTCTTACACAACCAATCCTGTAGCAAGACCCTGAGTACTTAGTTTTTGGAATAAAGTGTTTTGTATGCGAGAAAGGAACAAGTTTGGGGAATATGGCTTCTTTTGGATTACAAGGATGGATGAGGAAAAATAAATTGAAGAACTAGAGAAAAAGAAGAAGTTGAAAAAGGAATAAGTTTTGTCTTGTGGCATATCTCTCTTAAACAATTAGGCTTGTAGGGGTGTTTCAACACCTAGTACTTACTAATGCCAAGCCCAGTAGCATGGGAGTTACTAGCCCGAAGTTCTCTAAGAGTGATAAAAGCCTAAGAAGACAAAACATTGCACTATTCAATTCTCGACAATAAGAAACGAAAAAGTTCGAGTAAAAGGAATGCGGGTGATAAGTTGAAAGTGGAAACTAAAGGAGCCACAACATCCAAGATGATGTACAAAGCCAAGTTTAGGGGAGTTTACATTACAAGGAAGGAAAAGGATGAAAGATGAAGGCCATTATACAGAAAGGAAGAGTGAGTATAAGGTAATTTGCGGCCCTAAATTTTCCAATTGTCCACGATTACCCAAGCACAACATTATAAGCCTAAAGCTCTTTGATCTTGAAGGTTGAATTTACCTACATTAGAGATCGATGAAAAACAAGCCTATAGGACTTTTGACTAGTTTTCTAGGAGATCCCCGGAAGATTAACTAATTCAGCAAGAAGATGAAAAGGAAAGACACACACACACACTCACGAGAAAAATCTATTGTTTGGCTTGTTTTCATACATTCATTGGTTTATTTGTAATAGAGGTTGAAAACATTCCTTTTTCTCAATTGAAAACTAAAGTTTGAAATGATACTGCAATCTTCTTGTTCAAGTCAAAGGGTGGAATACGAAAAAATTGTGTTGTAGAACAAAAAAATCTCCTTCAAAATAAAGTTCAATTGTTTGAGGACAAACAGATCTTTCTTTTCTTTGCTTGGGGACAAGCAAAATTTTAAGTTGAGGTGATGAGTAAAAACTCATTGAATTTTAGTCCATTTTACGATTTTATTACAATGTAATTGCTTGTTTTTTATACGAAATATGAATTGCAAATTCATATTTTGCGGTATAGCATAAATGAAAATTCAGTGAGGATCGAAGTGAAAGCGGAGTTGATGCCTTGAGATGAGGTGCGACCAAAAAGTCATACTATCTTGAATGAAAAATTTATTTGTAATAGAGAAGTTGCTGAGACAGAAAAAGGGCTTCAAGGAAGGACTTCATGTTGCGACACCATTCTGAGGTCGCGACACCAAAAGAAGACAACTTTGGTTGCAACAGATAATTGAGGTCGCGATTATGAATGGTTGGTGACTAGAAACACAAGGTCTCTACCCCGGGCAATTTAAGGTTGCGACAAAATATAAGTTGGAGACTCAGTCAAGGTTGCGACCGGAGTATTTAATATCGCGACACTATAATTAAACAAGCTAGGACAAGAGCATAGGTAAGAAGAGCCATCATCATGTCGTGACATCGTTTCGAGGTCGCGACATAATTTATTGTTGGTATATGAAGGGTGATGTTGTGACAAAAATGTAAGCTGAGGACAACAATCGAGGTCGCGACTAGGAATTCATGTAACGACATAAAAATGAGCTGAATAGTTAAAACATGTTGCGACTAAGTTTGAGCCATTATGACAAAAACAAAGTAAGAAGGGCCACTACTCATATGCGACACACTTTCTAGGTCGCGACCAGAAAAAGAAGATGAATTGATGGGAAACTGTTGTAAGTAAAAAATGAGGTTGCGACAAGATTGGAAGAAAGAACGGTTGCGACATGCTTTCAAAGTTGTGACAGGAATGGCATGGAGCAAAGAAACTACCTTGTCGCGACCTAATTCCATGTCGAGATAAAGAAAGAAACAAGCGGTCGATAATTAAAGTACTTGACATGAGTGGAAAACTAGATATGATGTACCACTTAACATGAAAAATTTGTGACCAGAAATTAGTGGTGACAAAGAAATGAATTATGCGACATGCTTTTGAGAGTCGCGACCACGAGGTGCGATGAAAGCAAGATGACAGTCGCGACATAAAATTTATTAAGGGGCTAGACATTAATTCGCAATAGAGATCATCATAGATTTGGCAGCGAGAGTTATGTCGGCGACCTTAGAGTGAGGTCGCGACATATTTGACAAAGGGAAACGGTCAGTCGCGACCGGAAATAGAAAATTGAATGGAAATTGTTGGGGCGAGAAATGAGGATTCTATTTGGATAGGAAGAAAGAATGGTCGCAACATGCTTTTGAGGTCGCGATAGGAATTGCAGTGATTAAAGAAACTACTTGGTGACCTAATGTCACGTCGGGACAAAGCTCGCGGACCAACAAATTTAGTCGCGACACAGCGAAGAGCTGAGACCGATTGAATGATGTTGCAACTGAAGAAGTTGTGTAGAATTAAAGAGGTTGACAAAGAAATGATGTCGACATCAGCGGATCGAGTCGCGACACAAAATCTGATAAGGCGAGAAGAGCGGTCGCGACATCGAATTGGTCGCGACACGGTGGAAAACGGCGGGGGTCACAACCGAGTTCTCAACTGTGACGAGCTAAAATGGTCACAACAAAGAATTCGTATCATGACCAGTGTCAAATGTAGGCTGAAGAAACAAATTATAGCGAAAACACCAGGTCGCAGCTCAACAATTGCAAGAACAAAGTGAAAGAATGTTGCGACTAGTTTCCTGAGGTCATGACAGACTTGATAGACCAGACCAGGATTTCATGTCGCGGCACCGTTCTCAGGTCGCGACCTAAACAGAGAGCTGGGCCATTTATTTTAGGGAAATCAACCTGGAGCCTTGGAATGCAGCCCCGATTTAAGAGAGTTATAAATAGCGTACACATTTTTTAGTAAAATGCGCTTAGTTTTTTGAAACCCATTTATGCAGGAGAGCGAGAAGACTAAGCGTATATTTTAGAATAGACTTTTCTTTTCTTTCCTTTTCTTTTCTTTTACGGATGCAGATCGGTAATCTTTAGAATGTAGAAATTTGGATTTAATTTTTCATTCTCATTTCCAATTACGGCTTGGAATCAATGAAGTTCAGACAATATTTGGAATTCGTTTCTTCCAGTGAATTATAGTTACAGTGGATGTTCTTGATCAATACTCCATTGTCGATTGTGATTCTGTAATTGAGAAGCACAACTTCCATTGGAATGGACATCTTTGTGGATTACGGTATTTTGCAGTAGATTGGAAGAATTTCACGAAATTAGGATTTGATTTATTTGATTGATGTTGTTTGTGATTGGGGTTGTTCCGATAGTAGTCATAGAATACCATCTCAGGACATTTCACCTTTCAAGTTTCTAGGAAGCTCTTTGGAAGTGACAAGAACAAATTCTGAGCTTGGAACATTTTACTTGTGGGTATGTTAGACTATCATTGAAAACTAAAGACTCTGAGAGTTCATTCGATAAGATTTCCAAGAAAATTCCTCATAGTTGAGGTTGAAGGAGGTATTTATCAATTTAACTCATTAGATATTTCACATGTCTGTGGATAGATCTTGACCACTGTGTTATTTGAGATCTGTCGGAGAAGGAAAAATCATGGATCTAAAGGATGAGTCATCAACCATTTTTGTAGGATTTCTGATGACCCATGATGAATACACATTTGAGTGATAATTACTTAAGAGAATCGAACACATTTAAACCCACCAGTATTTTTCACATTTAGCATAAACAGGCCTTCCCTAATCTCTTACTGTGTTTCGGACTTGTGCGGGTCTTTTAGGTTTAAAAACGTAAGTGCACGAGGGATGTAAGCTCGGGAAGCTAATGAAGCTCAGTATAGATGTGGGTGAGCAGTGGCTGAAGTCAGGAACCCCCAGGAGAGAAGCAAGAGAGAAATCTTAGGTAGGACTTTATGAACTTGCGGGAATTGTCCGAGAATTCAATCCATCTCTGAGGAGGTGTACTTAAGTGCGAACCAAAATGGAAAAATCACTTTGGAGGGGCTATAAAGGAGGGAGGACACAAGAATATTGAGAGCTTCCCTTTTCCCTTTAGTTTTAGTTTTCTCTTTCTTTAGTTTTTAGTTCTTCAGTGCAGGGTTTAGGTTTTAATAGTTTTTCTCCATTTTCTCGACGGTACTTTGTAGATCAGTTTCAGATTTTCACTCTTTGGTGATTCAAGTTTATTATCTTTATTATAAATATTTCTTGGTTTTAAATCTTAGCATTCCATATTCTCCATTCACGGTTTAAGTTAGTGATTTTTGCAAGATCTTGTTTTTTTTATGCTTAATCGTTCTTTATCTTTAATTGTTCTTATAAGTTTTATGGAGTTCTAAACCTTTCTGGGGTCATGGAAACTCACCGTCAGAGTAAGTCCTGATTCCTCATTGATTTTAAGCGGTTGTGTAATATTGTTGATCACTTGTGTAGAGGTTTTAAACCATTAGTTGGGCAAATTCTTGACAACGTGTTAACGGATATTTAGTACACGTTGTGCTTGATCATAATGCCAGCTAAGGAGTTCGTTTTAATTGAGAGCAGTGTTTAGTATTTCTTGATCATCTTTATTTCCAGAAGGCGACCAAGAATGAAATCTCTCCAGCCAAGCGACCGTTTCTCAATGGTTCTAGATGGTTATAAAATAAGAGGTGGGATTTACCTTATCAAAGTGAGTGGAACCACAAAATCCCAGCAATTGTCTTTCTATTTTAAAACATTCAAACCAATCAACCATTCAATCAAACAACACAACTATTCTGAGTTTTCTTTAAACCATACTTTTAGTGGAGAATAGCTCTGATGATCAAGCGAATCGAGGACCACTCCTGTGGAGATGACTGTGGATTCCACGAGTATTACAATGCTAAGGCGACTATAGATTCCTACGCTTGGGAATAGAATTAGGCATACTAATCGGAATGAGAAGCATTTTGGCGCGGATTCTTGCACAGGGAGTGCGGCCAGCAAGAGTTGATGAAGGAAATTTGAGGTAATTTACAGTGCATTGCAATCAGTGCGTTCTCCATTTTTCTTTTTATTTTGTTTGTTTTGTTGAAATCTCGATAAGTGTTTCTTGAATGATGAAATTATAGTGCATAATCGATGCTGGGGCTGCATGCGAGAGCAGATTAGTCAGTATCCTGGGGACCTTGAGAGAGCCCGTTATAAGCCAGTGTCTCAAGATGACATTTTACCTCGATGGATAATCCGAGGGAGTCGGCGAGGACTCTATGAGCCTCCACGACATGGGACGATGCTGCGCTCCCGATAAACCCGGTCTTTGGGAGGAGGAAATGGTAACCTTGACCAAAATCAATGAGAGTTCCTCCTGCTCCTTACCCGCGATGTAGAAAAAGAACCCTTGAGAAATTGTGACCTCGGAGGACCACCACAAAATTCTTGTATTATTCGCCTTCGATGGGGCTGACCAATTCTGATGAAGTCGAATGTCGAGTCTTTACTGTTTACGAGGTTCGAATGCGAGAATCCTTACTCATTCATGAGGATTTTGAGGATATGCTGCGGTGCATTCCTCTCCAGGTTCCCCTCTCCATTGCTCTGTTTGGTCTTATTTCCTTTTTCTTTAAAGGAAAGCCCAATCAGTTCCATTCCTTGCACCTAATTCGATCTTTACGTAGGAAAACATGCGGAATGAATTCCTCGATAAGTTTTCCACTCTGCCTGTTACTAATGCCCTCATGCGAGCAATTAGGAACTTTACGGCCGGAATTGAACCCTTTGCAGCGGTATGGGAAAGATATAAGGATCTCCTCCATACTATCCCTCATCATGGGTTGGATGTTGGACAAATTTGTGCATACTTTCATCAAGGATTATCTACAGGTAATAAACGATTACATCGAATGATGTGTGCGGAGAATTTATGAAAGAGTGCCGGGAGGCTGATTCAGCTTTTGACACTATAGCGAGAGAAGCATTTCGAACTTGGGAATGGCTGCTTCTTTGGAGCAACTACAAAGTCATGCCTTCTTGGTGGTGGAATCCACCACCTAAGAGGAAGAGAATGATGAGTTCTGAGGCCAAGATGGCCAATTTGACAAGAAATTAGAGGCCGTAGAGATGAAGAGAGTGAGAGCGAGGTAACAAGTGTGCCCTCGATTACCCTCGATCCCAGCCTTGAGGACCTAAGTAGAGGAGCCGTATATTATGTACGATACTACACACTTTCGACCATTAGCGCCCCAGAATCTTCCTCGAGTTAAAGGAGCCATTAAGTGAACGACGGCCCTTAACTACCAAAGGCAACGACTCCCGTACTGCGAGCTTCCTGATCACGGTTGGGGTAAGCATCTAATTTTATTTGCAGAGCGAGGAGGACCACCTAACTTTGCCAAACAACCAAGGCCCTCACTATCAAACCAAGGTTTTCCCAAATTCCATTCCTCATTTTAGAATCAAGGCCCCGAGATTTCGAGAAATTCAATCAGGTCATCATCCATAGACGAGGAATCAAAACTCACGACCTTACCAACCTCCACATAAGAGAAATTACGGAGGACATAGTCACACAATTCATTACAAATGACCAAACTACAAACAGGTACATTGCTCGAATGATGTGAGATCGAATAACCAAGTTAACCTCATCATAGGTAACCTTCAACAAGAAAAACTTCCATCTAACCCATCCCAAAACCCACAAGGTGAACAGTGTAGGAAGTTTAGGTTCAGTGAGGGTACCTTTGAGCACTGTAAGGCTGTCACTACCCTTCGAATTAGTAAGGTAGTTGACAAAACTATTCCAACCAAAGGAACCATCACCAAAGTCTCACTTAGTGAATTAGTTAGAGAGGGATGAAAAATCGGACCTCATGTCCTAATGCAAATGACAAGATAAGCAACCGAGAGGAAGACAGAGTCTAACCATATCCCTCCGGCTCCATACCCTCATAGGCTAAGAGCACGAAAGTGAATAACCATCTTTGAAATTTATGAGTTGTTCGGCGGGTGGCCCAGACATTCCTTGTTAGATGCCATTAAGCGAATCATCATATGCTAAATTTTTGGAAGGATTTGTGCACGTAAAGAAACTAGGTGTCAACAAGGAGGCATTCATGATGAGCCGATCTCGTCCTAATTGAACGACTTTGAAATGCAAAGAGACCTTCGAGGTAGTCCTACTATTTCTATAGTAGTTGGAGATTCGAGTTGGGGCATGCTTTAGTGGACTTAGGGGCAAGTGTTAATCTGTTGCCTTACTCGGTATATACCATGGACCTAGGGTTAGGAGAATTAGAGGCCAACCAATATCACCCTCAGTTGGTGTAGTAGTGCCAGGAATTCCTAGGGAATAGTGAAGGATGTCTTGAATTCGAGTGAATGAATTTTACTTCCCTGTCGATTTTGTGGTGCTTGACACTCAGCCTGTGGCCAACCAAGGAACTCAGTTCCCAGTAATTCTTGGTCGACCATTCTTGGCAACTGCTAATGCCATTATACATTGTAGGGGAGGCCTAATGACACTTTCATTTGGGAACATGAGCTGATATCCCCGAATATTTTCAATGTATAGGTGGAGGCAGAAGAAGATGTTAATTAGAAATTAACATAGTTATTTCAGGTAGTACAAAAACACGGATAATGTAAGCACATGATGATCCTCTTAAGTCATGTCGAGTCGGCCGGAATTGGGATGAGAGTGACCGGCTTTGGAGTCGAATTTCTCCCTCTATAATTGAGCATAAGATGTATTTGGGGTTAATAGGTGGGTACCTAGAATTTGAACCTTTGCCGCCAAATGAGGATAAGATATTGCCTTCGGAGGAGAAACCACCTAAGCTAGAGCTAAAACCTTTACCAACACATCTTAAATATGCATTCTTAGGGGAGCAGGACACTTTTCCAGTAATCATATCTTCTTCCTTAGACGTGACTCAAGAAACTCAACTTTTGGAAATATTGAAAACACACAGAACTGCTTTGGGCTGGACAATTGCAGATATTAAGGGAATTAGCCCCTTGATTTGCACACATAGAATTCACTTAGAAGAGGATGTTAAACCTTCTAAGCTGACCACATGTTGATTAGACGATAATGAAAGAAGTGGTGAAAAGGAAGTGTTAAAACTCTTGGATGTCGGGGTTATTTACCTATTATGCGTGGATAGCGAATTAGGTTAGTCCAACACGGAGTAGTTCACGAAATTAGTCGATGGTTGCGATGAAAATAATGAGCTTATTCTACTTTCTGTCTCGGGATGGAGGGTGTGGTATAGGAAACTTAATGCAGTGCTAGGAAAAGACCATTTTCCTCTTCCATTTGTGGATCGGATGTTAGAGCGGGATTACGGGCATGAATTTTATTGTTTTCTTGATGGGTGCTCGAGTCTGATCAAATTGAGATAGCTTTAGAAGATCGAAAAAACTACATTTACTTGCCCTTTGGTACCTTCGCCTTTAGGAAAATGCCTTTTAATTTTGTGCAATGCACCGGAACTTTCGACGATTGTACATGATGGGTATTTTCGGTGACATGATAGAAATCATATTGGAGATTTTCATGGATGATTTCTCGAGTTTTGGTGACTCATTTGAGAATTTGTTTAGAACCTCGTAAGGTTTGGAGGTGTCAAAGAGAAAAATCTTGTGTTAAATTGGGAGAAATGTCACTTCTATAGTAACACGAGGAATTGTTTTAGAGCCACATTGTATCAAAGATGGAATCAGTTGATAAGGCGAAGTTGGTGATTTCCAACCTCCCTACTCCTAAGTGTGTTAGAGACATAAGGTCATTCTGGGCCATCTTTGGTTTTATCGAGTTTATAAAAGATTTTTAGTGCTATGGCAGGCCCTTATGTACTTTACTTGCTAAGATGTCCCACTCACATAGTCACAGCTTGTGTGCTGCTTTGCTAAGCTCAAAACCATGCTAGTATCACCCCCCCGATCGCGGTCTCCTAATTGGGACCTCCCATTTGAGATCATGTGCGTCTTGCTTGTTATGCCATAGGGGCTGTGTTAGGACGGAGGAGGACAAAAGGCTTTTGTCATTTACTATGCTAGTAAGACACTAGACGGCCCCAGACTGACTATACAACCACAGAAAAAGAGTTTCTGGAGTTGTCTTTGCTCTGAAAAATTAGGGTCATATATTGTTGGCTCCTGGCCAGTATCTTTCTACGGATCATGCGGCTTTGAAACTACTTGTCTCTCTAGCGAGGATCTGAAACCAAGGTTGACTAGGTGGATTTACTCGTGAGAATTCAACTTGACCATCGAATTTGAGGGTTGAGCGTGGTGCGGACCCACCTATCTCGATTAGTTCGAATCCAGGCTCATGGCATACCCGCTGGGTGATAGCTTTCACACATTCGACGACTTTTGCTTGTACATTACAGTGGTGTGACATAGTGAATTACCTGAATCAACGCGAATTTCGGCTGATGGACTTCTCAACGAGAAAGAAATTTTGATAGATATTAAGAAATACTATTTTGATGATCCATATCTATTTAAATGCATCCCGGATCAAATAATGAGAAGATGTGCTCTTAGGAATGATGGCTGATGCGAATTCTAACTTTGCCATTACGGAAGCTTGCGGAGGACATTTCTCACTTGAAAAGCAATGAGACCAAGATTTTACCGTGGGTTTTATTGGCCCCTATTTAAAAGATTGTTTGATTTACTTGAAAGCGTGTGCTCCATGCCGACAGTTAGGAGGGGGTCACAAACGAAACATGATGCCTCTTTACCCCAGTTGATCGTTGAAATCTTTGATTGTTGGGGTATTGACTTCATGGGGCCTTTTCCTTCTTGTGGCTATCTCTAAATTTTGTATTACGTGACTATGTATCTAAGTGGGTTGAGCGAGTTCAAGAACGGTAATATAAGGTTGTTTGAAATTTATAAAGGAACATATTTTTCTCGTTTAAGACGCCTCGGGGCGGTGTAGTGATGGTGGACTCCACTTTTGCAATCGATCTTTTGAAAATCTGCTAAAAAAATATGGAGTCACCCATAAAGTATCTACGACTTACCACCCACAGACCAATGGTCAGGCTGAGCTAGCCAATAGGGAGATAAAACACATTTTAGAAAAGTTGGTTGCCCCCAATCGAAAGATTGGTCCTCCGGAGTCTTCTGGGTCTTTCCCAATAGGCATCTGCGTCTTGCTAAAAAGCTTGTCCTTGGTATGCATGTCTCCTATGGGGCTGGTTATGGCAGGGCACCATTTGCCGATCAGAGATGGGTTTCTGGGCTGTGGCTATTCGAGTTTTAACTGCAGTCTAATCAAGCGGGTAAGCGGCGTTTGTGCGATTAAATGAACTTGAAGAGTTGCGGAGAGTCGTATGAAAGCTCGGGAAAATTCTGGCGACTCGAGTCATTCCACAACAAATCCATTGCGGAAATCTTTTGAACCCAATCGAAAGTGCCTACATACGGTTCCGTTACATCTATTTCACGAAACTCAGCTCTCGATGGGTAGCCCTTTCATTGTTAAGGTGGTCTATCCATATGGGGCGGTGGAAATTAAAATCGAGACTGATAGGACACTCTTGAGTGAATAGCCAGCGCCTCAAGCGGATTCCTTGAACATTTCAATCCTCAAGAGCACAGTGAAGATTTGGTAGACACTCTACAAAACTCTCCCTTCAAATAACATCACTCTTAAATTATTGTAAATAGTTTTGCTTTATTTTGTTCTTTGCTTTTTGTTTTTATTTTACTTCATTTCACGTTATTTCCTTTTCTTTGCCATCACCTTATAAAAAAATTAGGATAAAATTAAGGGGCTCTTGTTTAAGCAGGCCCTCAGTTTTGTTATTAGAGGTACTAGTTCAACGCATTAGGGGACAATGCTTGTCTGCGTTATTAAGGGAGTAGAGTGTACAGTTTGAATGTAACTATGCGCTCGTTATGTTCGGTGGGTCGAATTTTTTCCAAATTTGCCTTTTTGGAATATTATGTTTTACTATCTTGTACATACCCACTTGATCTCTTCATCTCTCCACATCATCTTAGCATGTGCATCTTAACAAGCACACCGCAATGAGCCTCATATTCTTCTGTGAAATTGTTTCCCCTTGCATTCTACTGTTTCCTTCTCACCCATACCACGAGTTTCCCATTGTGCATCAGATTTAGCTGGTCATATTAATCTCATGCATTATAGATCTTTCTGGAACACCTTGCATAAGTGGAAAATGATTAGAGGCCATCATTCATGCATACAGTGGATTTGTAGTGTCTCAACCCTTGCACCCATTTTGAGCTTTAGGATTTGTCAAGTTGATTGAACCTTAGGAATCGGGATTCATGGAACAACGAGTGATTCTCATGGAGAGTTTGGGAACATCCAAGAATGAATCACGGTGCTAAGACTACAAATGCGATCGATTGTAGGTTGAGCAGAGAAAGTAAACATGCGGGGAAAACTGGATGAATGCGGTTAGACAAGTCAAGATCATGTTTGCACCACCATTCCAAAAGTGGAAAATATATATATATATATGTTTATTATATATATATTCAAAAAAAAAAAAAAAAAAAAAAAACCGGTAGCAAAGTCTGCCCAGAATTCGGACTTTAAGTCCTGGTAGGACTTGACAAAAGTGAAGCGATAGCAAAGTCCTATAGGTCGGACTTCCATCTACTTATAGGTAGGATCGGGCGGAAATTGTGCAAAGGCACTTGGCCTAAAAATCACCAGCACCCCTTCCTTATCCCTTTTGTTTTTTAACATCCAACGAGAGAGCCTTGTAGTGTGCTCCTCTTCTGGCGTTTCCAGCTCGGTGCTCTGCGCGAGGTTCGGTCAGAGTTCGGATTGATTACACGGTCGGTGTTCGCACGTGGTAAGTTATGCCATCTCCACTAGCATTGTTTTTCTTTCGGTGAGATGGACCTATTTGGTTGGATTCTTTGCTTGTCACTTTGTGATTGTTGGATGGGAAGTTATGCTCTCCCGCGCTGGGCGAGGAGACTCTTGTTAGATGTACGGGGCCAGCCCGGTGTTGATCGGGCGAAGTCTTTGGGATATGATTGTTGCTTTTGGGCCATGCAGGCCGTTATCGCCTATCATCGCCATCTCCGTGGCACGTTCGAAGAATACGGGGAAAGGGAAGGCATGAGTTCCTCTATGGAACGGCGGTGAAAGAAGCCGATGCAGCGGTGAAAAGAGAGAAAGGAAGCTGGGTTATATCCTCTTGAGAAAGTGAGGATACATAAAGTGTCGATGAGGAGATTGAGGCTATGTTTGCAGAAGATTCCAAGGGTGAGCCACGAGGAAATGGAGTTGGAGTTAATGGCAAATAGAGGTTTAGATGCGAGAGGGCGTCGATCTAGAAACATTTTTATACTCTCCCGTCGAAGTAATTATCTGAGGAGCAAAATCTGCGCTGTGCGCTCGGGAGATAGAATTATTTACCTTGATTGTTCGGGAGTTACTCCAATTTGAAGAAGATCGGTGGAGTGATTAATATTGGGAAACCTGGAGTGATGGGGAGGCGGCTCGTGTCACTCTGACTCGATACTTTATGCCTTGCATTATGTTACGTCTGCCTCGGGCCGCCCGTATCCGCTCGGGGCCATTGCTAGTTTCGATGCCCGACTTTCTGGGGCCATATTGCACCCGTCCATGCCCATAGTGGATTTATGAGACAAATTTATCCTGGAAAGTTGAAGCGGAATAATACTGATGGGCAGATCATCCACAATCGTGTTTGGTAGGAATGGATTTGTAGAAGCTTCGGTCGAAACAGTTCAGTTGTTATCTGAGGTTATAATTTGGAAAGCTTATTGATTATGCACTAATAGTCATGACAGTGCTTGCGATGAAGAGTTTTTCACGATGACCGTTTCAAGCCGAGATATTGGTTTCCTGTGACCCGGAGTATTATAGAAGAGCGGGGATGAGAGACAGATTAAAGAAAGAGAGTGATACCTCGGCGGGACGGATCACGACTAAGACCTTGTGAAGAGCGGGGCATTTCACTAGGCCCACGACCACGGTGCCTCAGCCCTACTCTTGGACCACTTCTTCACGGTTCGCACCTATGAGCACATCGCCTTTGGGAGGATGGGAGGCGGCGGATCAGGGTGGTTGAGTGTATCCTTAGGACGAGCCACGGTGAATGACGTCTTTGCAGGGCAGAACCACATATTCCCATGGTGAGCCCGGCGATAGCGGATGCTACCTCCGGTTAGAGGAGAGTGGAAGGTTAAGACGGCTGAGTGGACGAGGGCGCATTCTCCTGATGAGGATGGGGATGACAGCATAGCTGCACTAGGGTACTGTACTAGAGATTGGGTGTTGTCATTTGGTGACCTTAGCCATGTCATGCAACCGTTTTGATTTTTCCTTTCTTTCATTAAACCCATGGTCATTACAAGCTGTTAAGACCTCTTTGATTCGACTTATGTTTTGTTCCTTTAGACTCATGCATGATGGTTACATGTTTATCTTTATATGATTTGTGTACTTAATTTTGATCATTACGATTCATTGCAAGCATGACTATCTTGCACTTCTTAAATCCACGAGTCCTACTGTCGAATTTACACAGTGTTTGCATGTTATAATACTCATTGTGTAAAATGTGGTTGGGCAATTAGTCATCTTGTGTGTACCACGTGGGTAAAATGCTTTATTCCATAAGTGTTGTTTTGAGATTTTTGCAAAGCTATATATTATCTAGGCGCTACTTGTTTGGGTTCATGCCTAGTGGGTAGTTTTGAACTAAATCTTGCTAGGGACTAGCAAGATACGGAACAAGTGTGATGAATACATTTGAGTGATAATTATAAGAGAATCGAACACATTTAAACCCTGATGTACTCACATTTTGGCATAAACAGTGGCCCCTAATCTCTTCTGTGTTTCGGACTTGTGCTAGTCTTTTAGGTTTAAAAACGTAAAGTGCACAAGGATGTAAGCTCGAGGAAGCTAATATGAAGCAATGTAGATGTGGGTGAGCAATTGGCGAAGTCTCGGGAATGAGGAGAAGAGAGTCTGGGTAGGACTTTGCTGAAACTTGCGGGAATTGTCGAAATTCAATCCATCGCGAGGCCTTAGTAAAGCGAACCAAAATGGAAAAATCACTTTGGAGGGGGCTATAAAAGGAGGAGGACACAAGTATTCGAGAGCTTCCTTTTCCTTTAGTTTTAGTTTTCTCTTTCTTTAGTTTTTAGTTCTTCAATTCTAGGGTTTAGGTTTTAATAGTTTTTCTCCATTTTCTCGAGCGGTACTTTGTAGATCCAGATTTCAGATTTTCACTCTTTGAATTTCGAGATTCAAGAGTTTGTACTCTTCGGCCTTAAATATTTCTTCGGTTTTAAATCTTAGCATTCCATATTCTCCATTCTCGGTTTACAAGTTAGTCGATTTTGCAAGATCTTTTTGTTTTTTATGCTTAATCGTTCTTTATCTTTAATTGTTCTTATAAGTTTATGGAGTTTCTAAACCCCTGCTATTTGGGATCATACGGAAACTCACCCAGATCAAGGTAAGTCCCTCAATTCCTCTATTGATTTTAAGCAGTTGTGTAATATTGATCACTTGTGTAGAAAGGTTTTAAACCATTAGTTGGGCAAATTCTTGACAACGTATTGAATATTCCGGTACCACGATTGTGCTTGATCGTAATGCCAACTAAGGGTTCGTTTTAATTGAGAACAAGTGTTTAGTATTTCTTGATCATCTTTATTTTCAAAGGCATTCAAAGATAAATCCTCCATATTGACAGATTTCTCAATGGTTTCCTAGATGAGTTTATAAAATAAGAAGGTGGGATTTACCTTATCAAAGTGAGTGGAATACTAAAATCCCGGCAATTGTCTTTCTATTTTAAAACATTCAAACCAATCAACCATTCAATCGAACAACACAACATTCTGATTTTCTTTAAACCATACTTTTTAGTGGAGAATAGCTCCTATTGATCCAGCGAATCGGACCACTCCTGTGGAGATGACGCACATGGATTCCCACGGTATTACAATCTTAGGCTTATTTATAATTCCTCACGGCAGGAATAGAATTGGAAGGCATACTAATGGACGAAGCAACCCCGGACTTAGGATGCGAAATCTACTTGATAAAAATGGGTATGAAGTTTTGAAAAAAAAGCCCAGATCTTATAAAGAGTGTTTTGAATACAAGTAACTGATTAGATCCTTTGCTTTGAAAGAGAGGACCTCTAATTAGTGAATAATGGAGAAAATCGAAGTTTTGCATTATTAGGCATCTTTGACAAGTAGATCCAAAAATCGGGATAGAAAGAAAGAATCAATGGAATTAAAATGCAGAAATTGATTGTTTCCTAACAATTTCATCTCGGTGTTCATTTCTAGCGAGAGATGCGATTCGATCCGATTTATTTGTTAGTTGATTCAAAATTTATTTTAATTAGATGAATGTAATATGGGATTATCTTGTCTTTTAAATTTCGAGTTTTTTCAACCTACGTGGGAGGTTCAAATAGTGTGGATCTTGAGTAGTTAGGGTAGTTGATTCCTAACATTGTCAATCTGCGTAGGATTGATATGCGGACTTATATCCAATTTTCACTAACTTGTGTAATGCTGTGCACTTGTAGTGTGTCATAGACTAAACCCATTATTAATTCGAACATAAAATCGGTTTGATTCATTTCAAACAACTCTATTCAACTTTACGACATAGATGCGGGAAAATTGTAAGGCTCTTGTATAAGTGTTAAATTGGAGTGGTTTTTGAGTACATATTTTCACGGACCACAGATTCGCAAGGGCTATCTGATATGGAATATATAAATCCTGCATTGAGCTATTTAAGAACCTCCTTCTTTACCACCTCCTTCATCACTGGGTTCAAACTTTTCTGACGTTCAATTCAAGTCTTTGCATTCTCCTCCATGAGGATTTTATGCATACAAATTGTTGGGTTGATCCCTTTCAGATCTTCTACTGACCATGCAATAGCATCCTGGTGTTTTATGAGAGTTTCTATCACTTTCTCTTTCTCTCTGATTAAAATGCATTTGCTAATATCACAGTTTGGACCTTCCTTTCCTAAAATGCATACTTTAGATGTTTTGGTAGCTTTTTTAGGATTAAGACCTTGAGCTCTTTTCTTTCTCACAGTTTTCTTCCTTTGTTTACATTATTTGTACTTTTTCATTAAACTTAAAATGAATTTATGCCATAAGCTCTTCCTTCTCAAAATCATAATTTGTAAGAATTGAAGCAAAGATGTAGTCATCAATTGAGTTCTCATTCATTGATAATCATTCTTCTCTTTAGAATCAAGAATTACACTATAAATTTTCATGCATTGAGCCTGTTCAACATCATGTTGCTTCAGACTTTGGTTAAGGTTGAAGTGGACTTCTTAACGACTCTCGGGAGTCGCTCCCATTCTTTATCATTAAGGCTGCTCTTGTGGCTAGGAATGGTTTCAAGCGAGTGGAATCTTCTTGTCTTCCTCTGTATACAGCCTGTGAGTCAATTAGGAGAATGAACTTTCCACTGACTATACATCTTCCGGGATGCATGAGGTTTGGCCATTGACTTGTCTACCATCTGTGGGGACATTGTAGTGGGAGTTAAATCCCCCAGGCTGGTCTTCTCTTTCCCTGCAGAGGCATCAATTTAATGCTTGCACCATAATCACATAAGCTTCACCAAATCATGTTGATTGTGCGCTGGTATTGTAGGCTCCTTGAATATTGCACATTTATAGGAGGTTCTTTGAATTATAGCACTGCAATTGGCAGATAAGCTCACCACTCCCCCTTCATCTAACTTCTTCTTCTTGCTGATAATGTCTTTCATAAAATTTGCATAGTGTGGCATTTGAGCATTAGATGTTGATTTCAAGCTTCTTAAAAAAATTCAGGAACTTAGCATATTGACTATCTAGCTTGGACTGTTACAATCTCTATAGGAATGGGAAAGGAGGTTGATAAGTTCTCACTTCCTCCTACCTTATCTCTATTTTGCCACTTCACCTTACTCTTTCAAGTGATTTTTTGTTTGAGACCCCATTTACCTTTGCTTGTCGCGATTGTTGAATTATGATCTACTTTCTTAGTTTCAGCCTCAGTCTGTTTCTTCTTAGTTTCATTGCTGCCTTTCAACTCTTTCCTTCTCGATTGTTGCCGTACGAGTCTTTGGGATTCTTTTGAAAATCCTTAGAGAAAGACTCCTAGGCGGTCTACATAGTAAGGGCCAGCTGCCCTTCTTGAGTTTCCAGATTCTTCATGGAAGAATTTGTGTTGGCCTAAAACACAGTTGTGTTACCTGGAACATGGCGATTTCAGCAAATTTCAACTCATGCATGTTCAATATCCTCTTGTTCTCAGACATGTAAGTCAACATCTGATCTTCAAAGGATTGGGATCTCCTTTGTCCTTGATTTTTTGCTCTCTGACCACCTTGTTGTTGTCCTTGAAACCAAGTGGTGCTTGGTTCTAATAATTCTGAAATTTTTGAATTGGCTGTGACCCTGCTACATTCTACCTCCATAAGAAAAGTTCTCATGTTCAAGACTGGGGTATAATGGGTTGGAAGGTTGTTTTTTGGCTTGAAGTTGTAGCTTCTATTCCCATTAACAAAATGACCTCCTTAACTTGATAGGGACATGCGAGCAAGTCCCTCACGAACCATTTACGCTTGGCCTTATTCCACTACTCCTACTTCATTACAGGAATGACTTCTTCTTTCTTGGTTGTTCATCCCATTCATAATTGCATCAAGCTTTGCTTCAATGTTTGACATTTTGTTCAACTCAATTACTCCTCCTCTCACTTTGCTCTTGCTCCTTGAAGCTTCAAGTAGACTCTGTGATTGCTCACTAGTTCCTCTATCAATTGAGTGGCTTCCTCAGCACTTTTCCTCCTGGATGCACCTCCAATTTGCTCATTTGTTCCTTCAGTGTAATTCATAGCATGGTGAAGATGTTCATCAGGTCATCATACCGATCTATGCATGGGAAATCTCCTCAACAGTTGTTTGAATCTTTCCCAAGCAGTGAATAAAGATTCATCCTCCTTCTATTTAAAAGAAATTATTTCTCCTCTCCTCTCAAACGTTAGAGTAGGAGGGAAAAATCTTCCTAGATAGGCTTCCTGACTCTTCGATTGTTTCTTGATCCATAGGAGTAGGGACTCGAAGCCAGCTTGTTGTTATAACCCTTAAGCTAAAAACGATTGCGAGTTTGATCACATACGGATTGACTCATTGACTTCATTGTGTTGGCCATTCTCAGGAAATCTTGCCTAGGTGCTCATTTGGATCTTCACTAGGAATTGATGAGGCGATGTTGCTGTAGTTAGTACAGTGCTATTTTTGGTCCTATTTAAGATGGGTTTGTAGTGCTTTGCGTTCTAATCATATTAATTAAACCCGATTGACGTATGCGGGTCCATTAGTACTACTAATTTTGTTTCGAGGTTGTTTTTTGGTAGTTTTGAGGTTCGTAGACCTCCGCAACATTTCAAGCTTGACATCGTAATTTTGCTGTAGTATGTTGAGTTCGCATGACTTCACGGCGATTTCATCAAGCCTGGGAGGAAGAAATATCGAGCTGGAAGTGATGAAATGCAGGTTGGAGGATACGAGAGAGCCAAAAAGCAGAAGGAATTTTGGAATTTCGCTATGGCGCAGCGAAAATTTCGCGATAATATGAATTTATTTATGACCCGATTTATTACTGTGACGAAATTTCGCTATCGTAGCGAAAATTCGCTATCATAAGCGAAAGTGCATTGCATAAGCGAAAATTCAAATTTTAAGCTATGCACTATGATTTCGCTATCATAGTATTCGCTATCATAGCGAATTTAAAAACTATGATCTTGAGGAATTCACTATCATAGTGATGAGCTTAAAGTCATCTATTTTTAGTCATTTTTACAGTTCTATTTTCATCCCAGAAATGAATAATTAATATACAAAAATATGAAGAAACTCACCAAATTGTTATTAGCAAGAAAGAAAGTAGAAAATACGACCAATAAGTGGAAGAAAGTGGGTCGAGATGGCGAAGCGAAGTAGAAAGAATGGTGATTCATTGATGTGATTTTGGGGTTTACCAGTCAAATTACGGTCGTGACACGAAAGAATTGAAGAATTTGATGCAGTCGCGGCCAGTAGAGTACGGATCGTGACTAAAAGATTGTCGGGGCTAAAGAGTGACGTCGCGTGACGTTACAGTCATGACAACAATTGATGTCGTGGCGAGGGGATGAAGGTCAGCGACAATGAAACACCTTTTAAGGTATGAGAGGTTTGGGCGTGAAGCTCTAGGAACTTAAGTTGATGTCGCGGCGTGAGATTGATGTCGCGACATTGATGATAATCGCGACAAGAGGTGAAGTCCGCGACGCCAAGAACCATCAAGAAAATTGTAAGCCACAAGAGTGATGTAGCGACATGAGATCGAAGTCAGCGACACGGACCTGCTACGATTGAAGGAGTGAAGTTTCATGAAGTGAGTCACGGCCAACTTATTTCGAAATCGCGACATACGAAGAGCGAGTTAGCGAAAATGACAAGGCGATATGTGACATGGGATCGGGTCGCGACATCGGGAAACTGTTGATCGAAACCTCGGCTAAGGCGATGTCGCGACATGAGATCGAAATCAGCGACGCCAGGAGCGACGAATCAATGATCGCGAGGCCTTAAAGAGATGTCGCGACAAGATATTGATACTCGCGACAACGAACACAACAGTTCAAACTGCGGTTCTTTTAGATGATGTCGCGGCGAAGAGATGCGATGCCGCGAGCATCGAGGCTATCGATTGAAGGCTGCGGATGATTTGGTGAATTGGCGACAAGATATCGGCGTTGCGACATCGGGAAGAACAATTGAAACCTGCGAGGCGTGAAGATGTCGACGAAGATGGTGATACCATGACACGAGATGACTAAATCAAGGCTACATAGAGTAAGTGAGTGGCGGCGTGGGATCGAGTCGCGACCTCGATGACCTCATCACGACAAAGAAGCTGAGTGCAGCGACTTGAAGAGCGGTGACTTGAGCTGGATACTCAAAAATCCACGGCGAGGCTACATTGGGATTAGGGCTGTTGGAAAACCACATAAATCGCGGCTATCGGCTGATTCAGCGGCTTGGCGGCCCACGGAGCGAGAGTCGGATATTTGAAGCTCATTTTCTTTCTTTATTTTTTTTCTTTTCTTTTATTTTCTTAATTTTTCATTTAGTCGTTTTAGACGAGATCATGCTCTATTTTATTTATTTTTGTTGTATTTCTGAATCGGATGTTATCTCGTTTGAGGAAATTTGAAGTGAATGCGAGAATTCATTTAATTTTCAAATTACTACTGCTTGAAATGTTTGGGATTGAGACAAATTTACGGAATTCGATTGTTCGAGTTTCAATTCTTGATCATTCTTATGATCGGAGAATGTTGTATCATTAGCCAATTCGATGGTGGGAATCCGACCTCCATTAGAGTGAGCGTTATAGTCGAATTTATCTTTTACGTAGTCTTTTGACTTGTTAATTTCGATTAATAAATTTACTTACGGTTTTGGGTTTATTTCTTGGGATACGAATATCGATTTCTTATACGGGTTAAGATTTGCGTCATTGCTCACGATTTCAAGGAGGTCCTCACAGGTGACACGGGAAGACATTCACGAGGAGTAATGTACATTTCTTTGAAGGTATATTGCTTTGCTATTAGGGATCCTTTGAGCTGTAAGTTCACTTAGATAAATCCTCTTCTCACTTGAAATCAGAGCGAGTTGAATGAGTTATCTATTTAAAACAAGCAAAGTTCACCTCGGTCGGATGGTGAGGCCAATCCGGGTGTTAGGCGAGATCTAATCGAGGAAGGTTGATCTATTCTAATTTCGAGAGGCCAATCACGGAAGTTGTATATCCTTGCTTGACCGATGGCAGGAGCTAAGGTTTACGATTACATAAATGGTGTAATTATTGCAAAGAAAAATACCCAGTTAAGGAAGTCCCTCTTTAAAAGAAGTAGTTATCTAATTCCTGTATTCGAGGAATCGGGTCATAAATTAGATAATGAAATGTGATATGGAGAGATCCGGTGCACTGCTTGCAGCAGACCAGAGATTTTGGCTGGAGTTAATCGAGAAATTTTATTAGGGTAACTACGATTGATGATTCATATAACTGTTTCTATTAATGTGTCTTACAGGATAAACTATTCATTGAGTTCTTTTATTAGAAATTCATTATTCTTTATTCTTATTCTTTCAGTATGTTGGATAGTTCAGTTATTTTCCTTTTGTTCGTTTAATTGTTCCAGCACCTTAATGCTGGATCCTATTATCATTTGTAGTCCAAATAGTATGGAAATTGAGTAGTCGGGGTAGTTGATTTAAAATTCTTGAGATCTCTGTGGGATCGATATCTGGACTTAAATCCATTTTATTACTTGTCATTTGTGCACTTGTAGAATGTCGATTTAAAACCCGACTTTAAAAAAAATGATTTACTCAGAGATTGGTGGTTTATACGTGTTTTGTTTTGGTGTCCTTGAGTTTATGGCGGTCTTGCAGTGGTTAGATAATAGTCCTTGGTAATAGTGTCATAGAGATTTGTACATGTTTTGGTCAGGTCAACAAGTTTTATAGGCGCCGTTCAGGATCGAAAAATTTAAGTAAATCAATATTCGGATGAAAGAAGAAATACTAAATTGGACATTTTTAAAAGAAAAAGAACAAAAATAGCGTTTCAAGCAGTGACTCTTGTAGACACTGACCTTTAACAACCCATATTGAATATATTTTATGATTTGACTAATCCTATTAATGGGAGCATGTTTTGCTTTCAGAAAAACTTTGATGCATGGAAACGGAACAACGTCACGATTCGGGCGACACGGAAATAGAAAGGTATTTCGAAGCTGAAAGACGAAGGCGAGGAAAACTTCGGCCATGGCGGATGAAAGGCGGGATCGAGGTTGAAATACATATAGAAAAAGCTAGAAGGCCTCCATTGCGATGCGATGGAGGATTTGGAGACCCGGTCTCTGGGAAGAATACTCGGCGATCGGGCGACTGCGATGGAGTGCTAATAATTTTGAATTAAAGCCAGCACTGATTACAATGGTCCAGCAGCATCAGTTTACTGGTCATCCCACTGAAGATCCAAACGAGCACCTGGGAAGATTCCTCAGGATGGCCAATACTGTTAAGCTGAATGGGGTGAGACCAGAAGTCATAAAACTGCATCTATTCCCATTCTCTCTAAGAGATACAGCAGCTACATGGTATGAATCTTTACCATATGGTTCTGTTGATACTTGGGAGGAATTAGTAGAGGCCTACTTAGGTAGATTCTTTCCCCCAGCCCTCACCACAGAAAGAAGGAGGGAAATCGTTTGTTCGACGGGGAAGATGAAAGCTGTATGTAGCTTAGGAAAGATTCAAGCGATTCTTGAGAAGATGTCGATGCATGGAATAGATGCGAAGACTCGGATGGACATTAGCATATCATGCCATGAATGATATATCAAAGAGATAAATTGATGCTTCATCTTGTGGAGCATTCAAGCGAAAAAGTGCTGAAGAGCGAAAAGAGCGATTGAAGATGCGGCTAAATGTAACATGAAAACTCCTTCGAGCTTTGAAGGAAGCAGTGAGAGGGAAAGGGGATCATGGAGCTGAGCAAGATGGCAGCCATGGAGAGCGAGTTGGATGCCATTGTACGAGGTTAGACAAGCGAAAAAGAAAGACACACCTGCCAGCTCATGAAATAGGAGCAATTGAAGGAGTTAATGAAGGGGAGTCTTGAAAAAATGTGAAGGACTTTATGATCTTGAAGAGGTTAATTATTTGGGTGAGCAAAGAGCTTACCATTTCAAACCCAATCTAACCTGGCACATTATCTTGGCCTTTCGGAACCATGAGAACTTCGTATGGTGGAGGGGCTTCTGAGCCAAAAGCGGGGGCCAGAACCCTCGGCAAGAATTATCGCGACCACGAGTTCAGCCAGCGAGGAAATGAGCCTGGCGAATATCGGGGTCGAGAGGGGCCCATCTTTTGAAGGCAGTCTTTGCAGTTTATGGGGGATAATAAAAAATTTGTTGAACCTCCATGAACAAAAGTTTGGAGGAAATTAGAAGCAGCTACTTCTGCAATTCTCAAATTTTGAGAACCTTGCAATGCATCTTTGAAGAACACCTGGAGACACAAGTAGGGCAGCTAGCCTGACCACCGCAAAGTCGGAAGAAGATGCCTTCCCCAGTGATGCAAGGAAGAACCCCGAAAGGCTTGCATGGGCATGCTTGTTTGAGGAGTGGGAAGGAGTTAGAAGAGGAAAGAAAAGGTGAATGACAAAAGAAGTAGCAAGACCGAAGGGAAGAGACAATGGAGAATGACAAGAAGGAGTAGAAAGAAGAACATCAAGACAAAGCACAGTCCCATTTCCTGAAGCTATGTCGATGGAGGAGCGGTTGCAAGGTTCTTGAAAACTTTCAGTGGAGATCATTATGCCTTTTCTTGAAGTGGTGACTCGAGATGCAGCTGTATGCAAAATTTAAGAAGGACATCTTGACGAAAAAGAAAAATAGTAGAAGGAATAGTGAATCTACTTGCCACTGCCGATCACGTGTCGAAAGAACTACCGATAAGATGAAGGACCAGGGAAGTTTCAATTCCTTGTATTGTTGGGAATGGAATTCGGGGAAGCTCTCTGTGACTCGGGAGCTAGTATCAATCCTCTTTGCATTGCCGAAATTAAGTTTGGGGAAGCAATCCCACAAATTTGTTACTCTTCGAATGGCGAGACGGATCGATGGTGAAACTGGAAGATCATTGAAGATGTGTTGGTCACTTTGTTGGGAAGTTTGTATTCCAGTGGGCTTCATCGTCACGGACATGGAAGAAGATTCACAAGTACCCTACTGTGGAAGACCATTCCTAGCCCTCTTGGGCGGCCTTGATTGACATGCAAAAAGGAGTTCTTATCTTAAGGGTTGGAGAAGAAGCTGCTGTGTTTAACCTGATTAAAGTATGCAAAATATAGATAGGGAAAAGGAAGGCTACAATGTAGCTGATTTTGTCTCTATTCCCAACCCTGATGTTAACAATGATTGTAACACTCCATTTTTTATCAATGAAAAAGAGATGAATTTCATTATCTTTGAAGATGTCTATTCAATTTCAATACGGCGGTTTCATGCTATAGAAAAGCTGTGTTGAACTTGAAGCAAAGCAGAAAAGATAATGGGAAGATAGTAGAAATTCATCAAAGAGACCGAATCTGAAGGTTTAGTTTTGAAAGAGTTGCCATGTCATTTAAAGTATGCCTACTTAGAATTACCAAAGAAAAAACCAGTGATCATTTCAGTCAGATTAAGTGAGAATGAGGAACAAAGGTTGATGGAATTATTAAGGAAGCATAAGGAATGTAGCTTGGTCATTGAAGAAATTTGAAGGGTATCGATCCATCAATTTGCATGCATAAGATTACGCTTGAAGAGACTTCAAAACCATCTGTGAACATAGAGGAGGCTGAATCCGGTGATGAAGGTAGTCGGGAAGGAGTCTTTAAAATTGTTAAATCTTTGGTTTATCTGTATATCTCGGGCGATCCTTAGGTGAGCCAGTTCATGTGGTTCCCAAGAAAGGGGGTTAAGCGTGATCGAGAAATGCAGAAAAAATCAGTTGATTTAACAAAACGGTGGCGAGGATGGAGGGTATGTATTGATTCTGAAAATTGAATACACAATGACGAAAAGATCATTTTCCTTTGCCTTTCATTGATCGGATGTTGGATAGGTTAGCGGGGACACCCCTCACTTTTGTTTTGGATGGGTATTCGGGATATAATCAGATTGCTATTGCACGGAGGATCAAGAAGACCACGTTTACATGCCCTTATATGTTCCTTTGCCCGGAAGGATGCGTTTGGGTTATGTAATGCTCAGCTACATTCAGAGATTATGATGTATATTCTAGTTTAGTTGAAGAAGTAGTGGAAATATTCATGGATGATTTTGCGTATTATGGATCGGTTTGATCAAATGTTTAAAACAATGTCTGAAAGCAGTGCTTCAAAGATGCCAGAGACAAACGACTACTTGAATTGGGAAAAATGCCATTTTATGGTAACAGAAGGTATTGTTCTTGGGCATAAAATTTCTGCTACTGGACTAGAAGTTGATCAGTCCAAAGTATCCATTATCAAAACTCTTGCACCACCTACTACAGTTAAAGGAGTAAGAAGCTTTTTGGGGCATGCTGGGTTTTACAGGAGATTTATCAAAGATTTTTCAAAAATAGCCAGACCATTATGCGGAATTCTTGGAAAAAGATACAGGTTCAATTTTGATGACTCCTGAGAATGCTTTTAATGAAATCAAGCTCCAAATTGGTACAGGCACCTATAATTTACTACGGGATAGGATCGAGGATTTGAAATAATGTGTGATGCCGGTGATTTTGCTATGGGATGTGTTGGGGCAAAGAAAGAGAAAGTATTAGGGGCCATATACTATACAGTAAGACTGTGATGAAGCACGGAGAACTACTCCGAACAAGCGAAGAAATGCTAGCCATAGTATTTGCTTATGAAAAATTTAAGGCAATACATTTTGGGATCCCATGTGGTAATTCACAGCGATCTGTACGACAATCAGTACGATGTCGAAAAGGCTAAGCAGGGTGATAAGGTGGGTGCTCTTGTTCCCGAGAGTTTGATTTGGAAATAAGGGACAAAAAGGGATGCTTGACAATGTGATATGACACTTGTCAAGAGTAGAAAGACGAGTGATGAAGAAGAAAATGCGATTAACGGAGAACTTCGGATGAGCAATTATTCAAGGTTCCTTCGACTCCCATGGTATGCTGATGTGTAGATTATCGGCTGCTTGAATTAATGCCTTGAGGTCGAGTTACCAATAGAAGAGAAACAGGCGACGGCGGATATTATATTTGGGATGACCCGCTTCATTCAAAGAGAGTCTTTGACATGATAATAAGAAGATGTGTGCCGGAAGGTGAGCAAGGCAACATTTTAAATGAATGCCATGCATCACCATATGGGGACATTTTAAGATAAGAGCAGCACAAGATACTCAATCGAGGGGTTTTATTGGCCTTATCTTGGGTGTGCGAGTGGGTAAATTATTGTGATCGATGCGAAAGGATTGGAAATATCGTGACTAGGGAATGAAATGCCCCTAAAGGTATTGGTGATACAAATTTTTGATGTTTGGGGAATAGATTTTATGGGACCTTTCCCACCATCATTTGAAACCTATACATCTTGCTAGCGATGGTCACGTCTCCAAATGGGTGAGCAATTAACAATCGAGGAGCGTGCTATATCTGATTTAATGAGTTTCTTGAAAAATATTTTGGCGAGTTTGGAACCCCGGAACCATCATTAGTGATGGGGGAGCCCATTTTGCAAACAAAATATTTGCAAAACTCATGTGGCGGTATGGGATCAAGCATGTAATGAGTTTAGCCTATCATCCCCGGACCCGATGGACAAGCGAAATTTCAGCTGGAGAGATCGAAAGAATCACTTAGAAAAGACGCAGGCTCGGCGAGAAGGAATGGTCTACCAAACTTGATGATGCACTTTGGGCTTACGAATTGCATCTGAGACCCCCCATTGGAATGTCCCATCTGAGTTGTTTTTGGCAAACCATATCTCTTGAACAGAATCTGAGGCAATGTGGGCCGTTAAAAAGTTAAACTTTGATTTCAGAACGCGAAAGGAAGAAGAGGTGCTCCAAGCTGTGAATTGGAAGAGCGAGAAATGACCTATGATGATAATCCTTTAGAATATACAAAAAGACAAGACAAAGAAATGGCATGATCAAGAAAATCCTTGAAAGAGTTCAGAAACGAGAGTCTTTTTAATTCCTAAATGAAGTTGTTTCCGGAAAATTAAAATCAATTGGAGTGGGCCATACACGGTGGTATCCAAGTACTACATTTGGAGCAATAACGAAGTACGATGATGGGGGAAGAATTCAAGGTCAGTCAATGGACAAGGTTAAAGCATTATCTCAACGAGGGAAGAGGAAAGTAGAAAGAACTCCATTTGGTTCTTGAGGAAAGAAAGAGAAGAACACAACTGTAAGTCCATTCAAGGACTCAAGGCGGCGGCTAATGGGAGGCAACCCATGAGGATTTAAATTCTGAATTTAAATTTTGGATCTATTTCTTTTCTTTTAGTTGCTGATAAATTAGGTCAGATTTGTTTTTAGAAGGATAGGTTGAATTTTAGAAATGGGTGCAGTTTAAGTGGAATTTTCTTGACTATTCTGTGGTGATTTTGAGACAGGGTTAAAGACATGAATAGCAAGGCAACTACGGGAGTAATTCCGGCCCAGCTTGCGGAGGAGTCGCGACATGAGAAAAGGAGTAACTTACCTGTGACTCTGTAGATATATTTGAATTAATTGTTAAAAATCTTTGCTTAAAATATGCTGAAGATGTCTACACAGTTAGGAACAATAAAGGAATTCAAAGTTTTGAAATCATTGAATAAAGGGCTTGAGTCTGGCAGGCAAGGTTATGTCGCGACAAAACTGTTAATCTTACAAAACATTGATGTAAATGACCACTTTGGAAAGAACAATTAGTGAGTATGGAAGAAGGAAATGCATGTCGCGACAGTGAATTAAGTTTCAAAAAGAAGAAGGATTGTCGCCACATCAAACAGATCTTTGAGAACCTACTGTGTTGTCGACATGTTGAGTGAATCACATGACATTAAGTCACGACATGTGCCAACTCCTCACTTGAAAAGCCACAAATTTAATGACTAAAATAAAGAGTGGGGTGGAATTCGCAATTCTTATTTGAATCATTAACTAGCCCACAACATTGATTGAATTACAAGCGTGGAAACTATTTCATTCACTCCAGCCCCACATAACCATTAGCTTCGTCTTCTCCAATCCCTCGACCTACGAACTACTAGCATTCGAAGCGTCGGAAAAGCTTTTCTCTTGCTTCCAATGGTGCAGAATTCCCACCCTGGTTCCTAACCTAGACGAGATAATGAGGAACACGAGCAAATCGGAAGAAGAAGAGCTTCGCGGAGAGCAGTTAGGTAGGGTCGTCGGGAAGAGTAAGCAGGGAGATGCCATCAAAACGCGAAGTTAAAGACTACCAGACGGAAGCGAGAAAAGGGAAAGGGGAAAGAGGAGAAGAAGAAGAAGTAGGAATTTCATATCCGATGAAGCTTATTCGATGGAAAAGTACTATGCTAACAAAGGTTTTGTTCTGAAAGAATTCAAAAACAATGACTCCTTTCATGTCTGGCGACCTCAGGTATCCCAGGTCTGTGATGGCGAACAATTCCTGAGATGGCGACTGGATGAAGTCGAGATCCCTCTGACGAGAGACAATAAAATGCTGTGAGTTCCATAGGGACTACGGTTATCGCACGGGCCATTGCATGCAAACTCAAGAGGAGAAATAGAGTACTTAATACGGCGCGGATACCTCGGCGCTTCATATCTCAGTGGGCCCGAATCAAGCCCCGAACCGGGCCCCAGCTCAACCAGCCCAGGCCGGCGAGCGGCGACTGGCCTGCAACCCCTTAGGAAATCCAGTCTCGGGAGGATTCGCGGGAGGAGAATCTAGTTCAGCAGGAAAGCCCGTCTGCCGCGACATCGGTCAAACGAAATAAATCCAATGTCGGTATCCATTGCCGTGACTCGACACATCCATCGTCCTCTAACTCAGATGGAGTGCCAACACCCTCTGACTGACCCGCTGGTAGTTCGTGCGATAGTGTGACAAGACGGTTCATCGGGTGCAATTGACAAGGAGTTGGTGACATCATCTTTACGTCGGCCTTGATAAGATGGGCGTTGGGAGAAAAAGCTGGAGCCGATCAGCACTACATACGGGGGATTTTACGGGAAAAGGTGTTACCTTTGAACCGATCAAGCTGGTGCTCACCACAGGAGGCCCTTATGACGGCAGGCGTGAATTCCTCATTGTGGAAGCGCCCGTCGACATAATATGTTTGTTAGGTAAGACCCTCTCAAGCATGATAAGGAAACGCCCCTCCGCGTGCCACATGATAATCAGAGTTCCCAGCTATACCGGGTAGGATGGTTTGAGAGAGATCAGGGTGGCGGAGAGTACCTGACTCCATGAAGTAAAGGCGGGTGAAACTGGCGTGAGATGTGTGGTGACCAGCATGCATTAATGGTGCTCACCCAACCAGCCTCAGAAGGCTGAGCCGATGTCATTTGGATGACAGACCAGAACATCTAGCCTATATCGGCTCCAACCTAGCGGAAGACCTTAAAAGCCTCCTTACTCAGTTTTGAGGCTGAAGCCGAGAGACGCGTCTTACGCCTTAGACGGCGGACATGGGAGAATTGACCCTGATAATCACCCGTAGAAATTTGAACACGGCCGTCCTTCAAGCAGGTCAAAGCGGCGGGCTTCGGCACGAGAAGGCCAAAAATCCATCAATGAGGAGGTCGGCAAGCTCATCGGCGGGGCGATCGAGGGAGGTGGAGTATCACAGTGGATTTGGCAAATGTAGGTGCTTTCGTCGAAAGCAAATATGGCGAGAGAGCGACTCTGTCGACTTCATAGACATAAACAAAGCATGCGGGCGGCTTCCCTTTCTTAGGATCGACCTCATATTGGGCGCCGCGTGGTGCCCATGAACTTCGATTTTATGGATGACTTTCCATTTACAACGGTCAGTATGGACCCCGAACTGACGAAAAGACCTCGTTCGTCACAGCGCAGGGAACCTATTGTTATCGGGTGATGCCGTTTGGACTCAAGAACGTAGGAGCCACCTACCAGAGGTTGGTGAACGGATCTTCCCAAAAGCGAGATAAGCGACTATGGAGTATACATAGGCGACATCTTTGGTAAAAAAGATCCACCACGGCCGACCTTCACATCACTCATCTCAGGCGTTCAATCCTAAGGATTCTGACATGAGGCTAAATCCCGGCCAAGTGTGCCTTGGCGTGTGAAGTAGGAAAATTCTGCAGGTTTCTGGTAGACAACGAGGGAATTAGGCAAATCCGAGACAAGATAAAGCGGTGCTCGACATGCGTCACCCTACAGTATAAAGGAAGTCTGATGCTGGCGGGAGGATTGCGGCTTTAAAGCCCGGGGATTCGTATCGAGGCAAGTGATAAATGCTGCCTATTGGGTTGCAGCCTTTCAATGGGATACAAAGTGTGAAGAAGCATTCGACTTTGAAAACATACACAGGTTCCCCTCCCGTTTCTAGTAAGTCTGACCGAGAGGGCTCCTTACTCTATGTGGCGAGTGGCCGGACTTTTCAGCAGCGTTGTCCTCGTCGAGATAAGAGCGAGTTCGACACCGGTTACTATTTTAGCCCAGAGCTGGGAGGCGGAGGAAGTGCCAAAATGGAAAGTTAATTTTAGCTCACGGTAACCTTATTTCCCGGAAGCTCACGCCGTATTTCGGCTCATTACCATAGAAGTTCAACGGAATGCAGGTAGAAACAAGTGTTGCATAAGCCGAGACCTCGGAAGGGCGATGAAGTGGGTATGAGTGACCAGTTCGATGAGATCTGACGAAATTGCAATAAAGGCAAGTCTTGTGACTTAGTCATGGGTTTGTCGTAGATTGGTAGGGCCTTGAAACAACATTGACCTCCCCCTTGGAAAATCTTTGTAGATGGAGCTTGAGCGGCATAGGAAGTGGAGCGAGTCTTATCTATAACTTCCCGGAGAGGATGACATTGAGTACACTCGGATTTGGATTCCATGCTTCGACAACGAGGCCCAGGGTATGAGGTCGTCATAGCGGGGCCTCGACCTCGCCCATTCATTTAGAAATTGAGTGGCTAAGGGTCTATAGTGACTCCCAGCTGGTGGTGGGAATGAATAGAAGATACCTGCGAGGGCCCGAAAATTGAAAGGATGAGTTCTATACCTCAGAAAGTTCGTGACATATTAAAAATTCGTGTTGGTTCGGGTGAAGCATGTCCAGGGCAGAGAACTCTGGCGAAGCGCCTTGGCAAAGCAGCGCGACCTCATAGGAAGACCTCAGTAGGTCGACACTTGTCGAATACCTGGCGGAACCCTCAATCGATCTCTATGGCGAGGAAGTTGCCCGAGTCGGGTCCAAGCCGACCTGGATGGAGCCCATATGGGATTATATTATAGACGGAAGCTGCGGACGGCCTAGAAAGAAGGAGTCTAAGATAAAGGCGAGGTCTGCCAGGTTCACCAATCTGAAGCCTCTACAGCGAGGATTTTTTACACCTTTCCTTAAATGCATCGCGGGGAGAGACACCGAGTACGTCTTGAGAAGAGAAGTACACGAGGGCATATCTGGGAATCATGTGAATTTCGAGCATTAGCGGGAAAGTCTTGAGGCGGGGATACTCTTGGCCTACAATGCTTAAAGATCGACCAGCCCTGGTCGAATGCGAATCTGCACTTGGGAGCACGCCAAGATTCACGCCTCCCATCGGAACCCTTGAGTCGATCCTGACCCTGGCCTTTTCAACGAGTGGGGTTTGGACATCTTTGGGACTTTTGCCCATTGGTAAAAGTCGGTCTGAGTCATATTCGTCGCAATGGATTCATGCACCAAGTGAAGTTTGAGCCTTTAGCCACAATTCTGAGGAGCAAAAGATCGCAATTTTGTGGCGAGCCATCATGATGGTTGGTATCCAGGCCACTGGTATCGAACAACGGAAAAGCAGTTCGACAACGCCAAATTCGAGGAGATTTACGTCTGGGGCTGAATTAAGGTATTACTCATCTCGGCCTGCTGAAATCCAGCGGACGGTAGAGTCACTATCGGAGACCCTTAAACCGCCTTGAAGACCAAATTGGAAAACCTTAAAGGAAATTGGGTAGAATACACTCCCAGTGTATGGGCCTAAGGAAGACACGAGAGTGTAGCCAGGAAACCCTGAATTGCCACTGCCTTTGGCCTTTGAAGCGATGGCCAGTTGAGATGCGAATAAAGGTCTCTGGGGATCAAGTTAGCATCGAGTGGAACACAATGGCAAGCTCTTTACGTCTAAATTTAGATCTCCTAGATGAAGCGCGAGCCAAGATACAAAGCGCCGCAGGGTATCAAGGGAAGGCAGTGGTACTACAATCGAAAAGTCAAACTAGAAGCTACGTGCGGGTTGATTTAGTCTTAAAGAAACTCACGCTTGACAGGAAGGCCGGCGCATGGAAGGCTAGGCCTGGCGGAAGGTCCCATCATATCTCGAGTCGATCGGGCGGGCAGTGAGCTCCAGACAAAGAGGAAGGAAAATCTTCGACATACATGGAATGCGAGCATCTTAAGGCGTTTTTACCGTTAGGCATCGGTTGTAATATTAAATGATTCTTGCTCGATTCTTATAGCAGAGTTGAGCGTTCCTTTGGTTATTTAGTTAGACATCTCAAGCAGTTCGAATCTAACAGAATGAGAGAAATACATAATGAGAAAGTTCATAGACCTTGAAAAGCCCTCTTTATTCCAATCAAGATTACATTCGATTCTGATCGATGATAACATCGATTACAATCTCGGTACAAGCTGAGGTCCTTTAAAAAAAAAAAAAAAAAAGGCAAAGGAAAGAAAAGTAAGAAAGAAGGAAGGAAAGGAAAGAAATTGGAAAAGAGGAGAAGAAAGAAAAAGGGATGGAAGGAGTTTATGCAGAAGAAACAAAAAAGGGGAGAATGAGATGCGGAAAAAAAAGATGAAAAAGAAGGAGAAGGAGAAAGGAGGAAGGAAGAGAAAGAAGAACAGGAAATGGAGAAGGCGACGCAAGAAATGCATCGCCCTCTCCGAGCGCATTCCCTAGCACGAAGCTAGGGAATAACATGACTCCCATAAAGGGGAGACTGGGAAAAGCTCTGACTCCACATGTAGAAGAGCAGCGGCGAACCGACCGAAGGATCCTCAGCGAAGACGACCAGACTCCGGCGATTCATCTCACCCAGATTCCGGTTACGCACCAGAGAAAGCAAAATATACAAAGTATAAGCCCCACAGCGCTCAATAGCCATTTATAAGAAGGCAAGCACTCAAGTCACTGAGCGTTCCAAATTCTCCATGTCGACATTAAAGGCGTTCGTACCTTTCAAAGAAAATCAGTCGAATGGTCGCATCACGGCAGTTCAATCCAAGCGGTCGCGGCCAAGGCAAACAGCTCACTTTGGCAGGCTCATCTGCCTACCCAGAGGCCACGCTACGAGGAGTCGAGATCGGCTGAGGCTTCATCGCCACTGCTACATCGCCACTTTCGGCTTTATCGCCCTTTCGGCTACGTCGCCACTCGTTGCAGACGCCACCAAGGCCACAGTGCCAAGAGCCAGCAGCTCACTTTGACAAGCTCATCTACTCTACACAGGCCACGCTACCTGAGGAGTCAGATCAGCTCAGGCTTCATCGCCACTCGGCTACATCGCCACTCGGCTACATCGCCACTCGGCTACATCGCTACTCGTTTTGGAACACCGCAGGCCTGCGAGCCATGACTCATGACAGGCTCATCTACTCTGCACAGGCCACGCTACCTGGGTCGGATCATTTCGGTACACATCGCCACTCGGTGGAACGCCACAGGCCACGGCGCCCGGGGCAACTGGCTCAGGCTCATTTACTCTGCACGGGGCCACGCTGCCTCGGGAGTCGGATCGGCTCGGGGCTACATCGCCACTTTCGGCTACATCGCCCCTTTCGGGCTGGAGCCACAGGCCACGGCGCGGGACGAAGCGACTCCTTTGAATGAGGCTCATCTACTCTGCCTGGGACCACAACGCCTCGGTCGAGATCGGCTCGAGCTACATTGCTGCTCGGCTACATCGCCCGCTCGGCTGGAACGCCGCAAGGCCGGCGCGAAACCCGATGGCTCACTTTGTGAGCTCATCACTGCGCCACGAGCCCGCGGCGCCTCGGGAGTCGAGACCGACTCGGGCTACATTGCCACTCGGCTGCATCGCCACTCGGCTGGAGCGCCACCAAAGGCCGCCGCGCCCGGGAGCGAGCGGCTCCACATTGACGGTGATCCGCTTCGGCCGCAAGCCCGCGGCGCGAAGCGAGTCGAGATCAACTCGGCTGGAGGCGCCACGAGCCACGCGGTGTCGGGAGCAGCAGCTCACTTTGACGAGTTCGTCTACTCTGGACAGGTCACGCTACCTAAGGAGCCATCTCAGTTCAGACAACTCGACGGCGGGCCCGGTAACTCACGTGGGCGAGCTGCACTTGGCAGTTACGTGTTGTGAGCTCTTCCCGGCTTGATTCACATAGACGAGCTGCTGCAGTTGTTACATGGGCTGAGCTTCTTCCTAGAAGTCCGCCACGCCCGTGATTCGCGAATTGTGAGTTCATGGGCCGAGCCTATCCGGCTATTCGTATAGGCGGAGCCCAACGGTCTCACGTTAACGAGCTACGCGAAAATAGGCGTGTAGCTGAGGCGGTTGACTCATGCGAAGTCGGTAGAAGCGAATCGACGCTGGTAGCGAGCTCTAACCTAAAAAAAAAGGTCATCTGACCTAGGAATCGGTTCAAATCATGCGGAGTCAGCCGACGGAGATCGGCCGCTCAGGGGCGTGAGCTGCATAAAGGGTCATGCGGCCTGGGAATCGGTTCGGCTCAGCCGTCAGCGGAGTGGAGTCGGCGCTCAGGATTGACGAGCTGCGCGAAAATGGGTCATGCGGCTGGGAGCGGTTCGGCTCATGCAAGTCGGCCAGCCGGAATCGGCGTGCCCTGGTGAGATCTGCCAAAATGCAGTCATGTAGCCTAAGGAGCGGTTCAACTCATGCAGAGTCGGTAAATGTGAAGATCATTGCCTGGTGACGAGATCTGCAGTAGGCCATGTAGCCTAAGGACGGTTGACTCATGCAAGTCATTGTGAATCGGCCGCTCAAGCTGACGAGATCTGCCAAAAATAGGTCATGCAGCCTAAGGAATCAGTTCAACTCATGCAAATCAACCGATGGAGGTCGGTAAGCAAGGTGACGAGCTCACGCGAAATAGGTCACCTTGACTTTGGGAATGCGATTAAACTCATGCAAGTGTCGGTAGTAGTCGGCCGTTGGTGGCGAGTTACGCAAAATAGGTCTCATGCAACCCTAAGGAATCTGTTCAACTCATGCAAGTCGGCCCGGCGGAATCGGCCCGTTCAGTGATGAGTTACGCCAAAAATAGGTCATGCGGCCTAAGGGATCGATCCGGCTCATCTGGAATTAGCCACTGAAGCCTCGACTGGCTGACGAGCTTAATTGCCCAACTCAGACCCTCAATTCGGGCCATACAATTTATGAAGAAAAGCGAAAATACTACAGTGAGAACGCATACGATAAAAAATGAATATTTATTAAAATGAGAGCTACATATGTCTCGAGACTAGGCAAATAAAAGAAAAGCAGTGTACATAAAAGAAAAATATAAAGTCGATATCGGTAGGAGCAGAAATGGTCTGAGGAAACCTAGGCGTCGGCGAAAGACGGGCGATGAAGAGGGGGACTGGGCTTCAGCAGGAGTATCCGGTTCTTGAGAATAATTTGCAAAGAAGGACTCCTCTGCCTCCTCGCCACTTGGGAGATCGAAGTTGAAGTCAGTGCAGGTAGACGTTAACGACAGCCTGGCGGCGAGCCACCCGAGAGGCCCAACGAGCGGCTTGGTCCCTCGGTATGCTAATAACATCATCCTACGAGCAACCAAGGATATTTCTTTGGTGAAGATCCCAGCGCCAATCCATGACACTCCTCGTTGGCCGTAGTGGTGTTAAAGCCTCGGAGGCCTCATGACGAGCCGCGTCTAGCAGCGCCCTGGCCTCGGAGGCCTCGCACTATGCAGCTAGGCTGCGCTACTTTATCACACGGATCGCCATTGGCCGCACGCGGCTCCTCTTGGAGACTCCACTGGCTCGCCGGGATGCGACCCAGGCTCCTCACACTGCCGTCTCAAGCTCATCTTGGGAGGGTACGGCCCGTCCGGTCTGATCGGATCACTCATTGTGACTGGAGCTCACCCCGGACCTTTTGAAGCTCGCCTTCAACTGCCGCCAAGCTACTCCGAACTTCATCCTCTCTACCTGCTTTCCATGAGACGCAATGGCTGTAACGGTATGCTTCGTCAGTTTAAGTCTCTCCACCTCTTGAGTCATCTGTTTGCCTTTATTCTTGCAGCGGGTCCGCTCGAAGAAGAGCGCCTTGTATATCATCCAGGCGATTTTACATGTTTCGTTTAGGTGGCGCCGCCGTCGGACCTTTCAATTGAGAGGCTATCGCACATCAAACATGAAGTCGACATCGACCACCGGGATCGGCACAGCCGGACACTGCTCCGGATATAGGGATTTGCAAGAGGCGGCCACGAGAGGATAGGGCGAGCCTCATCAACGAGGCGGCGCTTTCGACCTCCCAAGGTCGAATCCCTGGGACGGGCGAGATCGCACACACGCGGAAGTTCCAGCATTGAAGAGCAAAGAGTCCTCATCTTCGCCCAGCACGATTCACATTCTTCTCTTCAACCCTTCCACCCTTCGAGAGGTGGCACACTCTCAGAAGGCGGACCCGAGACGGTAATAGGCATAGCATGCGGCCGCTCGACGGCTCCATCGAAGATTTTGCCTTTACGGCGAAGCAGAAGGGGGTGGGGCTACCGTGACCACGGGAGCCTCTACATGACTGGCTGCGCCCGCTCGGCTTTCGACGAGAGAGTCGGAGGCAGCCCCGATTTCTGAACCTTGGCCTAAACCGGCCGATCTTTCTCAGTGGAGCCTAATTTTTTCCGTTTCGCACTCCGGGGCTTCCGAGACAGTGCCCCCAACTGGACTAAAATCTCTCCCCTAGTAGGAGTGGCTGCGGTAAGCCTAATGGGAGAGACTCCCATGGTGGAAGGAGACAAGGGCCTCGAAGTAGTAGAACGTGCATACCTCAATTTCGACCCAGACGAAGAATGTCAGTTTTTATCGGCTCCGCATAGACGGCGGAGACGTTCCGCTGACACGAGCTACGACATTATCTTCAGCACTAAGGTCGAGTCGTGCACCTGGGAAGCATGAGAAATAGTCAAATCATGAAATATTGACCTTCACCTGAGTTATGCGAAAACCAGCAAACACTCCACGAAGATTGCTCGGGGGAGTGGTCCTATAAGAAGCCCGCAGGCATGAGTCATGATCACCTTGTCGGAGGATCATATTCCGATTACGGCCGCTCACAAAGAAATAAGCGTCCTTCCGACTATGGAGGAAGGAGATCGGAGATCAGGAGGAGCTCAGGGTGCACGGAGAAACAAAGCCCTCGGCCGGTCTCCTTTGGGCTAAAAGATAGAGGCTTGAGCCACACTAGGGGCCTTGAGCCCCTGTCCTAAAAAGGCCAATAGGCCCACCAAAATGCCTCAACCGTTGGAAGCGAGTTGGGAAGGACAAACATTGAAATGTTGCAAAACCCCTTTCATGAAGGGGTGCGATTGGAACGAAGACCATTATCAAGCGACTCGAAGAAACATACCATCGAGACACAGGAAGCTACATAAAAAGTGAGCGTCGGGGATCCATACTCGGGCGTAAGGAAGTCGATGCGTTCAGCAAAGGTAACCCCATCTGAAGGACCGACCTTGCTAGGTCCCACGATCGCGACATGTTGGGCCCGGCATATTTAAGGTAATCGACCCCCAGGGATATTTAATTAGGTTTATTTCCCTTTATCCTTATCGAGAAGAGGAGGCGCCCGAGGCGTTTCGAGGGGTTCAACCACGGCCCGAGCGGCCGAAAGCATCCTAACGGGTGAGCGACAACAATGAAGAGTCATTGCCAATGCATGCAAGAAGAAGAAGCTGACCAGGACCCATAATAAAAGCAAGCTGATGCGCGAAATCAATCAATCTAACCCTAGCCTTGTCGTACTAATCGAAGAGAAACGAAAGGTAGAGGCAGCGATGGTCGGGGAATAAGACGGAAGAAGCTACAAAATGCCGAGAAAGAAAAGACTCTGCAAAGAATTCGGACAGAGAGAACTACGAGCAAATAAGTAGAGATCGCGGAAGAAGAGGTTGGAGGACCAAAGAAGCCTGGAATGAGAGGAGGTCACGTGAAAGAAGCTGAAGAAACTAAGAGAAAGAGGTAGGGAAACGGCGCGAAAACGAGAGTCATCGTGCTCCGTAGAGACATATGGCCGCGTAAGCCTTAATAACCCTGACCTCGAAACGGACACGTGGAAATTGCATCAGATGCAAGAAGCGTTTCAGCCCTTCCTGTACACGATGCCGGGGCTGGGGGGCAGCGATAAGGTTTGAAAAATTGACTCATGAGCCCACTCCACCAAGCCCAAGAAGTGGGCGCGCCCGGCCATGATACCGGGCCCCTCGGTACCCGGCCCAGCTTGAAGGCCAGACCGTGGAGTCGAAGGGCGATCTTGGATGAATTAGAAGAGTCCATATCCTGAAATCAGTTGTATTTCACCCACCACGAAAATAAAGATAACCCTTTAACAAGATATCATCCTGTAGATCCAGCAAATCTTATCGATGAGGAAAAGAAAATAATAACATATCATCACGGTTGGATCTCCCCCGATAAGGAAGAGAAGATTATCTGAATAAACGATACTTTCTAAATCATTACACGCATCAGATATTGATAAGAAAATGTCCATTAGAGACAAATCTGGTGCGATCTGGCAGTTGAGCATCTCTTATAAATGCGTAGCTTGAGGAGGTGAAATGTATCTTGTTTCTTAAACAGCATCTTCATGTCTGACAACATTCGCCTGCGCAATCTCTCTTTTCTCTCGAAAGAAAGCCTGGCTTAGGCATCGAGGCGATCCACGGGCACGGCCCTCATGAGGCCCCCTTCTTCTTTGTTCTTGTAGAGGGAGTGCTACGTCCAGACTGCGGATCCGCTCAGCCGCAATCCTGCCTCAAGCGGGCGATCAGGGCCTTTGCATCCCGGCCCCTGAAACAATCGGGTCGGCCAGCTGACCCCACGCCTTGGCTGAAGCCCGATTCAGGTTGAAAAGGCATCATCGGTATCTTCTATTAATATTTTTAGAATTAAAACATAAAACATAAAAAAATAAAATCATAATATGAAATTGTAAATACTATAAATAAGAAATGACATAAAATAATATACATGTATATATATATATATATATATATATATATATATATATATATATATATATATATATATATATATATATATATATATATATATATATATATATATATATATATATATTAGTATTTATTTACATATTTATTAAATTATCAATTATTATATATATGTGAATGAGAATGTATTTATATATTAAGATTTTTTATTTATTTTAATGCATTAATTACACAAAATAAAATTAACAAATAAAATATATTTTTTCTTAAGATAATTTTTTAATTAAGTAAACTTTCAAATGAATGAAAAAAGAGATATTATTTTATAAAATTATTCCAAAAACAAAATATTAGAACCACACATTTAATTTGTTTAAAGTAATAAAAAAATTATGATTTAATTTAAAATAAGCACAAGATAAGTATCTTATATGTCAATGTGTACAAGTATTACTTGGTGTATTAACATACCATGTTGAAAAGGAATTTTAGACAAAAAAATTTAAAATCTTATGAAAAGTTTAAGATTGTACATTTCTTATACAATTAGTACATTTGTCTTATATAATTAATACATTTGTCTTGTATAATTAGTACATTGTCTTGTGGTATGGCTTAAAGATGCCTTACATATATGCACGGGTCCACTCGAGACACCTCATGGCCTAATCAAAAAAAAAAAAAATTAGTGCATTGTCTCATACAGGTATTACATTTGTATTGTACACTTAGTTGTAATCACCATGTACATTGTACCAAACCTTTGTTTATAGGGTGTTGTTCCAAATATTTTGTCAATCCATTAGCTTGTCGTTCATTTTGACAAAATGATGTTGTGAATACAAAGCCCAAACTATCAGAAAAAATTCATGTAAGAATGTCGTAGGTTGGTGTATTAGCATATAACATACGACAGAGATTTCTAAGAACAAAAATATTCAAATCCTATTATAAATGCAAGCTTGTACACCCCAGTTAGTACATTTGTCTTGTACAGTTAGTGTAATCACCTTGTACAATATAACAAACCCCTATTTTTCCTTATTAAAGAGTAATATCCACATGTTTCATTGTCTTGATGAAGAAAATAAGGAAAAAAAATAAGACAACAACCATATTTTCCTTTTAATTGTGAAAGTTTATGATATAAACATGTACTAGGTTATTCATTATCTACGAGCTAAGTATGACATCAACTAATGCATATAAAGAATGTCGTAGAGTTGGTATATTAACATATGACTTAGCGAAGATTTTTATTAAAATATTTCCATTTGTGAGAAATGCAATCTTGCACATCCTTTATACAATTAGTACATTTTCATGTCTGATTAATATGTCCTTTATACAGAGTATAATAATATGCAACTCTGTATAGGTAGAGCGTCGAAAGAACGAGGACACATATAGAGGAGGAGTTGAGTCACTTAATGTTTGATAGTTTACTACATTGTAAGTAAAGTGTTAGTTATAAAAAAAAATCCCAATTTTTCATTTTCTTATTAAAGAGTAATGTATGCATGTTTCCATCATCTCAGTACATAAAATAAGGAAAAAAAATGCTATCGACTAGATTTTCCATATCTTTTAATTGTGATAGTTTTTTTTTCAAGAAAAGTAGAAATTTATGGCATAAACATGAGAGCATGAGCACAAAAATTATTATTTAAATTAAAATATAATCCTTTGTGAACACATTTGTCTTATACACTTAGTATAACAAACCTCTCTCATAAATATATTTAAAAGATAAAAGTTATTAATTATTACATTTTCAAAATAAGTGAAAATAGGAATGTTATGTTATAAATTTAATCAAAAATCAAAATTTTAATTTATTTAAAAGATGATAAATAGATGGTGATTTGTATGAAAAATACAATTAAAAAAATTAGAGCAAGAAAAAAAATAGAGGCCAGGTTGGTGGCTGAGAGTGTACAACTGTAGGGAAGAGAAGGGAGCTAGCCGGGTTGGGTGGCTAGGGTGCATGATCTGTGAAGAGGGATGGGATGCGTGGGCGTGTGGTTTGGGAAGGGTTAGGGATGTTGGGGTCTATTAGGGTAGTTTTTGTATTTTGAAAATTTTATAGTCTTTTTGTTAATTTTACTTATTGTTATGGGTTTAGGGCTCATTTTATGCTTTCATAGACTCTTTATGAAATATGGAGCCCAATGTACCAATAAGAATTTAAGTTATAAAATATTTCATTACTTGCTTAAATTATTTATTATAATATTTTTATAAAAATAATAATAATAATGTTAATTTCAGTTTTCATGTCATTTATCAAGGTCATAAAACATATATTTTTAAAACATGGGAAGAAGTCTTTCCTTATATAATAATCATCATGAATTTTGAATGATTTTATAATCTGCTTAGAATACTGGGTAATATAAAACAAACTTAGGAAGTAATTATTTTATTAGTCCATTAGTAAAACAAATTTTAAATCATCATGGTCAACCTTATTTAAAACCAATAGAACCATGCAGTAGCTAGATAACAACCCTAGATTTAACACATGATTTTCCTCCACTTAAAAATCAAGATCACTTACTTAGAGAAGAACTAGAATTCTAAGGAAAAAATACGATAAATCTGAACAAGATTATCTAATCATTAAAAAATTATATGAAGAAAAAATATAAAATGAAATAGACATAAAATTGAAAAATACAACTTTAGAAAGAAAATAAATCAAGATAGAACACACAAATAATTTTGAACACATTAATAAATTTTCAGCTTTAAAAAATCACCCTGATGACATTAAGATAGAACTCAGTCCCTTAAAACAATTCATAGATTTATTGGAGCCTAGATTCATTGGGCATAAATAATGAACCTAGTCCAGCTCAAACGGTAGCTAGTAAAGACACACCAAATCCATTTATGGGTGAGGTTTTCCCAAAAAGTTTGTTAGTCCAACTAATACAACAGGTAGCTAAGATTCTCAAAAATGATATATATAAAGAAGCAGAAAGCCCAAGATCCATTGAAGGACCAAGTAGAGAAGATAAGAATGTATGCTACGATTCTTGATAATTTGATATAAGTGGAAGAAAAAAAGATGTAAATGGAACATAAAGAAGAGTGCAAGATAGAAAAGCAAAAGGCGAACTTGACATGGTGGAAGACAAGAAAAGAAGATAACAAAGCATGAAGAAAAATAGTTGCCTCCCAACAAGATTTGACAAAAAGCAGAAAGGATAGAAGCCAGAAAAAGAAGAAAAGACAGAAGCCAGTTGTGAAAGATATTTTTCAATTAACAGTTGTTATTTTCCTTTTTATATCATTTTTCTGATAAGATTCCCTTAGTAGGGACAAATGCGACCGTCCATGTGTCATAATCTTATCGAGCTGGTAAATATCACGTCATATTGTCATATTCTTTGTAAAAGGAAAAGTTTGAAGATTTTGATTTGTGATGGGCCAAATGAGTACCAATCAGTTAACTAAACTAACCTTATCCGCCGCCTCTTGTTTTACTCTATAAATAGAGGACTTACATGTATTTGATATAGATCTCTCTGAGCCACTCTCTTTCTCTCCTCAGTGCCCTTATGATATCACGAGAACAGCGTAAATGTTTCATGAAGCTTCACGTGGCTTTATTCCTTGTATAAGGTGTGTTTCTTTTGATGAAATATGTTTAATGTTTTAAAATCCTACTTCGTTTATTTATATGTTTAAATCTTGAATTGTTTTAAAACTTAGGGGACATCAGAAGAGTTTCTTAGAAATCTTGTATTTGCAAAATATTTTATTGTATGTTTTTAGCCCAAGGTATATGAAGTGAAACCAATAATCTGTGATCCCGAGTGGCGAGTAGCGGTAATATACGGTATATGAAGCGAATACTAGATAGTTTCTTTTTTATTAATGAACTTTCCTTATATGTATGATCATGATCACTCGTATCTTTGATATTTTGCTATATCGTCTGTTGTCTAAATTAATTTATTTAGAATGACTACAGCGTGGAAATGCATGATTATATTTACAGGATGTTTAATTAGTCAAAAAAAAAAAAAGGTCATAAGAAAGTAAGAAAAATCCTGAGTAGGACTTATAAAAATTTTTATCTCACTCTCGGACCTATCAAAATTTTTATCTCACTCTCTCTCACCCCTTTCGTTTTTTTATATTGGTGTTTATTATATTTTCTTTTATCTTGTCTTTCATTATTTCCCTATATCCCCAATTAGGCCCAATACACTCAACCCACCAGTCCATACCCTTTCTCTTATGCTAGCCCGTAGCTCAATAGCCCCAATACACTCAACCCACCAGCCCATTTCCATGATGTTTCCAAAAAATAATAAAAAATTTTAAAAAATCTTGAAAAAAATGTGATTTGAAAACTAATCCTAAGAATAGTGTATTCACAAAAAGCTAAGAGAAAATTTATTTAGAATGTGTCTTTTCAAGAATCGCACAGTTTTTTAATTTTAGAAAATGTCTTTTTTAAATACGACTTTCGTATAGCATTTGATAATTTAGAAAGTGTCACATTTAAAAAACAATAATTTTCGAATTTTTGAGTGTCTCAGACATTTTAATATAAATTCAAAATTTTAAATTATAAAATGTTTTTAAAAAACTGACTTTCGGTATAATATTTCGTCAAATTAAAATGTAACGAAAGAAATTAAAAAGAGACATTTAATCTAAATTCAAAAAAATTTTAAATTATAAAGAAGTCCCTTCAAAAGACACTTTTAATGTAAATTCAAAATTTTTAAAATTATGAAGGTGTATTTTTAAAAGACACTTTCAATTTACGTTCAAAAAATTTAAAATTAGAAAACAATGTCTAAAAAGCCCCCCATTTCCATTCCCTTAAGCTATCCCAGCCCATCAACACCAATGAGACTCAATACACTCAATCCATCAGCCCATATTCATTCCCTTAAACTAGCCCATGGTTAAATAGATCCCAATTAGACTAGTTAGGCCCATCATCTAACCCTACATCACCCTAAGGTGGCCTCCGCATCACTTAGTTTACTCTCAAAAATAAAGATTTTTGAACCATTGTGTTGGGAAGAAGTCATTCTTAACCATTTGGTTTATCATCACCTTGTGACTTTTTATTCTTCAAGTCTCCATCAATATAAGATCGCGTTAATTGGGACTTTGATGTCATCATTTTAACACTTTTTAATTTAAGTTTTAAGTGTAACTTGGAAACCAACTAAGCTTTGATATTCTTCAAGTGGTCTACTATTATCTTCTTTGTTATCTTCGAAACACACATAAGCTCGGATGCTAAGGAAGAGGCTACTTAAGCGGCTTAAAAGAAATAAAAACCTGCGAAAAAAGAAGCTTTTATATACGATAAGTCTACCGACTTTGTTGATTGGTTGGGATGTAACCAAATGAGGCATTCACCTATTTATAAGCGCCTTAAGAATTCTTTAGAACCTTGAATTGTCTATTACAATTCAAGAATGTTCTAGACGACTCTATTATGTACAGATATCCATGAAAGACTCACAGATAACTCCTCTTTATCTTGAAAAATGCGCTCATAGCCTTCCACTTTTATGTGGATTACAGGATCCTTTAGAATCTTAAGCTAAGTATATATATATATAAGATATTTTAAGGAAACTTTTTTAGAATCTTAGTAATTTCTTACACATACCGAGAGTCTTCCACACGTGTAGAGTAGTGTAAACTTTTCTAAGATCTTTTAAAAGTTTCTTCACCTCTTCTTAGGTAAGGACTCGAGGAACTCATTTATGCTTGTCAAAAGGTCCTTTATGAGGATGTGTTCAAGAGAATGAGTACCTGAAACTAGGAATAGTCCATCCATCTCCAAGCAACCACCATCAGCCATAAGAGAAAGACCCACTGATTGCCTTTAGCAAAAGAGATCCTCACATGAAAGGAGAATCAATTATGGAAAGTCTTCAAGATTAAGAACTTTTTGTTCGAGTTCTTTTTTCTTTGTTAATTTTTTAATAAAATAAAAGTTTTAACCTGACATTGGCTCTCTTTCCGATATATATATATAATGGAGATCCTCCAACCCGGTAACTCATCCTGCTCCTCGCCTATAGGAATGGATTGCAGAACAAATTATTGTTTTCCATGTTTTTAAAAATTGTTTTTAAGAACATAATAAAAACAATTTTTTTAATGTTTTCTAAAAAAATATTTTTATTATCTAAATTTAATATTATTCAAAATAAAAAATTATGAACCAAATATATTTTTTCTGTTTTCTTTCGTAATAGAAAAATGTTTTAAAAAACAGAAATCAAACAAACCCCAAAATAAAGTTTTGTATGCTTTCAAAAACTATTCTAAAAAACAATAACCAAACACAACAAACAATACCGACGGTCTGGGATAAATGCTTTAGCCTATCTCATAGATCACCGGTCATCCGGTTTCTCTTTGGGTAAAGCAAGTTCCTGGAATGGAGGGTGAGGCAGAAAGAGTTATAACTTACACTAAAGTAGTAATCATCTAGTAGTAAACCAGTACTGTTGTAAGTGTGGGAACAGAAAAATCAAAGAAGAAAAATAGTAGTACTACTACGCACACCTCCAATCAGGCAATGCGAAATTGCACCAAAGCCACTCCACAATCACAAACATCCAAAAGAAAACATTTTTCAGCAACAAATAACAAGGAACCTCCCTAAATTCAGTAATGGCATAATACTATGACAAAGAGCTTTAATGGGTTACTACTCCTGATATTCTTCCTCCTCTTCTTCATAGTCACCTTCCTCATCAGCAGTTGCATCCTGGTATTGCTGGTACTCTGACACCAAATCATTCATGTTGCTCTCAGCTTCTGTGAATTCCATCTCGTCCATTCCCTCTCCAGTGTACCAATGCAAGAAAGCCTTCCTCCGGAACATGGCAGTGAACTGCTCACTCACCCTCCTGAACATCTCTTGGATGGATGTCGAATTCCCAATGAATGTTGACGCCATCTTCAAACCCGTGGGAGGAATGTCACAAACAGTAGACTTCACATTGTTAGGAATCCACTCAACAAAGTAGGATGAGTTCTTGTTTTGTACGTTAATCATCTGCTCATCAACCTCCTTTGTGCTCATCTTTCCACGAAACATAGCGGACGCTGTGAGATATCTACCATGGCGAGGATCAGCTGCACACATCATGTTTTTTGCATCCCACATCTGCTGGGTAAGTTCTGGGACTGTAAGGGCGCGATACTGTTGGGACCCACGAGATGTGAGAGGTGCAAACCCAACCATGAAAAAGTGTAGCCTTGGGAAAGGGATGAGGTTGACTGCTAGCTTGCGAAGATCTGAATTCAGTTGGCCTGGGAAGCGGAGGCAGCATGTGACTCCACTCATTGTGGCAGATATCAGATGATTCAAGTCACCAACTGAACATGTAACATAACCACTGGGTTATTAGTTCCATCATCAAGAAACCAATATTTGTTCTGTTCATTTGTTTTCTCAGGAAAATTGAAGGAACAAAAATGCAGAAACAATCAAAATTTCTATATATAAACGGCTGCTTGCTTTTAATGTTCTAAAAATTAGAATCTGTAATCGCTTTTGTTATAGACGTGATTGTTAAACATGCTACTGAAGGAACAGTATTTCAGGAACAAAAACTCCAGAGCCAAAGAGCTGTCAAATGTAAGGCACTCAATTAATGTAGTAGTTATATTAACATAAACGTCAACCAAATGGATTATCCAATAGTTAGCAAAAACACCAGCATGTAAAGCTATATTTTGCTCCAAAAGCAATTTCGAGATTTAAATAGCCTAAAAGTATGCGAACTCCAACAAATGAAAGTATCTAAAACTTTGCAAATTTATTCTAATCTATTCTAATTTTACCCTTTCTCTTCCTTAATAATTACATCATATACCTTTCATTCATATATATCACTCCATACCCAAAATGAAAATTTTCATCATATACCCAATATTGCTTGTGAATAGTTCCAATCAATATTTACCCAAATATTGGATAATAACTGTCTACCAACAACTTTGGGCTTAAAGGATCGCTTCTATCGCCGGGAGACTTCCGTTTTTTTTATTCAAGATTTGCTTTACTCCATCGCTGGAGATGCTCTTATAAATAATTATTGGAGTGGAATCCTATGGAGAAACATTTAATTTCCCTCAAAGACAAAAAGATATTCCAAGGAAGATCCATGTGAAAATAGATATACTCAATTACTGTATTCGTGCACAAAGAATAGATATAAAATCAGGAAATCACGTGATTCAAGCATGCAGAGGCTAGGGTATAGAGGTAAACAGTTCTAATACATAGAAAAATAAACGTTTCTATTGAGACACTCCTATGGCATAAATTTATTCCCTCTCCAAAAATTCTGTCTTCCCCCATTTTCTAGTTGAGGACTTTATAGAGTAGTTTTTTTTTTTTGGGTCAAACAACCACCAGAGACAGAATATGCCAAACTGTTCGCATAATGTGGTATCAGAAACTGAGGCGGGCTAAACCATACCCTTCTGTGCTGAACATGAAAAGACATCTGCAGACGTCTGCCAGTTTGACTCGTTGATAAAGCTGAAACTACCAGCTGGAAAATGGAAATCTACGCCCCCCAACCAAACTTTTTTATCCCCCCAGTGAGAATCTAGAAGGCTGGACCCATGTGGCATTCGAAGACAAAGAATCTGACAATCACGTGAGGTTTGCAATGGAGTTTAAGTAAGAATAAGAAGGATTACTTTATTTCTAATCCAGTGGGCATCAGGTCCGCCTACGCCATCTACCCATTTGACATGCTTTCCAACTGCAACCTCAACAGCTCTCTGTTAACCTTATTCCCTTTTTCTATAAAATAAGTAAATAAATCCATAACAAAACAAAGCGTTTCTCTCGGACAAAAAAAAAGGTAAACTAACTATCTCACATTATTCCAGAAATAAGAAGACAGAAAAGCACAGCACAGCCTGCTGTTAATTGCTATAGGAAACTTGAATCTCATTCAACCAAACCCTAAAAATTGCGTCACATTTCTTTTTTTTTTTTTTTTGGGTCATAATTCATACTAATCAATTTTTATGAAACCAGGTTCATTAAAAGGAAATAGATGAGTAAGAAAGGGGCTTACAACTGGGCGTGGTGAGCTTGAGTGTGCGGAAGCAAATATCGTAGAGAGCTTCATTGTCCAGAACCATACACTCGTCTGCATTTTCAACGAGCTGGTGTACCGACAGTGTAGCGTTGTAAGGCTCAACCACCGTATCGGACACCTTCGGAGATGGAAACACAGAGAATGTGAGCATCATCCTATCAGGGTACTCTTCCCTTATCTTTGAGATCAGAAGCGTTCCCATTCCAGAGCCCGTCCCTCCTCCCAGTGAGTGACACACCTGGAAACCTGAAAGCGAATCAAAGATTCAAGAGTTTATTTTCTTTAACGCTCTGTTTGGTAAGAAAAGATAGAAATGGACAAAAAAGAGTAAACAGAAGCAGAAACGGCTGAAGATGCGGCTTTTAAAACTTTGTAGTCTTGTGTTTTAACTCTTGTTTCCGGATACCACATAGGTTTAGAGTGAGAAAACAAGCACATCAACATCAACATAAGGAATTCTAGGCCTTGTTTGGCTGCCAAGAAACTCCCACTGCTCGGTTGAACCAAAAAGAAAAAGAAAATAAAATCACAGAACAGGGGGGAAGAAGTTGAAATGAAAGAGAAACGAACCTTGTAGACAGTCACAGTTCTCAGCCTCCTTCCTCACAACATCGAGAACAGAGTCGATAAGCTCCGCTCCCTCCGTATAATGACCCTTGGCCCAGTTGTTTCCGGCGCCGGACTGCCCAAACACGAAGTTGTCCGGCCGGAAGATCTGCCCATAAGTCCCAGATCTGACGCTGTCCATTGTTCCCGGTTCCAGATCCATGAGAACCGCCCTAGGAACAAATCGGCCGCAACTGGCTTCGTTGTAGTAGACATTGATTCTCTCCAACTGCAGATCAGAATCCCCCTGGTACCTTCCGGTGGAGTCGATGCCGTGCTCGGCGCACACTACCTCCCAAAACTTGGCCCCGATCTGGTTGCCGCATTGGCCGCCTTGGATGTGAAGAATCTCACGCATTTTCTCGGGAAAATTGAGTGGGAAAGTAGAGAGATAACAAGCTTACAGGGGTGAAATGGAGAAGAGGGCGAATTTATAGGCGGGAGTTGACGGCTTCGGTTAGCAGTCTAACAGTGAAAAGTAAAACTTCACGGACGTCGGTTTTAGGGGGAATTTGAAATTTGAAAGGAGGTTTTGTTGGGATTGCTGACTAAAGTTCAGAGCTTTCACACGTGTAAGAACTAACAAGTGTGTCATCAGAGCATTTTGCCCTCGAAATAGCAAAAAAAGGGTGGATTCGTCAAATTCCAGATTTTTTGGGTTTTTGGATTAGAGGAAAATAAGTAGGATTTTTTTTGCCTCTCCCTTCATTTAATGATCTGCTTTCTCGACCCGATATATCTATGCGATTTATTTACATATCGATATATACAGAGATGGTCGACGATATTTTTATATTTAATATCGAGCATCGAAAATTAAACCGCTGCGATCAATTCATAACCACAATCACTACATTTTAAATCTAATCCATATTTAAATATATCTTCATATATCCCGATATTTTACCGAAAATTGAACTAATCGCTGCGCGTTGCCACATGCACTGGATATTTCCGCCGATATATTTGCTCAAAACCGATATATCAACGTATATACTCCATCATCGCCGATATCGCTGTTTAATATCACCTCTATCTGATATATCTGGAGTATTTTCATCTCTGCTCCTTTTAATTCCGATTAATTTAATATATACCATCTTTTGTTTGGAAAGGTAAAATATACATTTTGAAAGGAAATAACAATTATGCCCTCAATCTTGATTCTTGGATCGGATATTAAAAAATATCTAGGATGGAAGGGTTATTCCGCTGTCCGCAGGCGGGGTAGTGTGTGGACGAAGGGAATTGAAATGATGGATTCCAATGGACGTGGGCAGGAGAGGAAAACTTGGAACTCACTCCGCGACAAATGATAATGAACTGACACGTGGATGATGATGACGTAATAAAAGTCATTTGAATAATAATTATTATTATTATAATAGCTGGGAGAATGGAGAATGGAGATGAAGTGGAATAATCATGTGAGAGAGCAGATGTTGCCATCCACACAACACAACACAAGACTTGGCATCAAAGCAATCAAACCCACTCTTCTCTATCGGATATTTTATGTGGACTAAAGGGTCAATTAGTCAAATCCGATACAGGCCCATTCTTATGGGCCGGGGATATTCTTTTGTTTCCAAAGCCCAAGCCCACTCGCGAACAATGTCGTTCTTTTCTCTCTAAAGGCTAAAACTAGGGTTTTGCTTCCAAGTCTAAACCTCAGACCTCCATCTTGCAGTCCCTGACCCACCCCCTAAGCCATGGCTGAACCTCCATCGTCGGCTCCTTGTTGGAGCAACGTAGTCAAGAGCCAGCCGCCGCCGCAGCCAAAGCCCCACCTCCACCAACAAACCTTGGTTCCCCCGAATCTCCCTGTTGGTAGCTGTAAATCCACCAGAGGCATCAGCATCGCTGTCGTCGATGCCACCGCCATTATCCAAGGTGGAGAGCAGCTCACTAGATGCGCCGACAAGTTCGTCTCTGTCTCTGAAGTCATCGACGAAGTCCGTGACCCCGTCTCCCGCCAAAAGCTCGCTTTCGTTCCCTTCACTATCGACTCCATGGAACCTTCTCCCGAATCCCTCAAGAAAGGTCTCCCTCTATCTATATCTAATCTATCATGTTTTATACTGTTTCGATTCTGAGAAAGTGAGAAAAATGTATGCTTTTTTATCTGTACTCTCTGTTCTGGTTCACAATGATTGCGTTCTTTTTCTTTCTCTTCTTCTCTTGGTCTTCCTGGAATTAAATAGTGCCATTAGATGTGGGTTATGTGAATTTAGATAACGAGATTAGGCACTCATCATTGCTATTCTAGATAATTTAATTACTTGTAAACTCCGCAAAGTGCCAGTCAGCCTGTGGAATTCGGATGGCTTAATGCTGTTTGGTTTCGATTTCTTTTATGATTAATTGGGTATTTGGTACAGTGTAACTTGTAAAGTATTGTTGATGACATATGTGCTTGGTTATCTGCATTCGCATGACTTCAACTATGAAAATTTTAGGCATATGATAAAGAAAAAGAATGGAAATTTGTGGAAATTTCATCTAAATTTTTTAAATCATTTTTTAACTCTCATTGCATATGATATATGTTTAATTATGACATAAGATTATCAGGTAGTCATGACTCATGACTTCATCATATTATTATTATTGTATTGCTTCCCAACCTTAAGATAGTACTGAACTTGTACTGAAATTAGTAGTGACTTTCACTTATGGATGAAATTCTAAGGTAATTATAACCCGAGATTATGTCTTCTACCACAGGCTTGTGATTTTAACAGAATCTGGTAGAGAATTTCTTCCTAAACCCCTGAAAGATAAAGGATGATATAAAATGGTAATAATGTTAGTGAAGGACCATGATAAAAAGATCTGGGATATGACTGCTTCAATAAGTAGATGCTCTTGTTGGAGAATGTGGAATCTGAATTTTTATTTGTTTACTTTTTTCTCCCTTAAATTTCAAAAAGGCTGTATGAGATATATTCAAAAGTGAACTTTTGTGTTCTTTGTGGGGTGACAGTTATCAACTTTGCAAGGGCAACTGGTGACTTGCAGACACTTTCAGATGTTGATCTCAAACTCATTGCATTGACTTATATGCTGGAGGGTCAGATCCATGGGACTAAGCATCTTAGAGACAGCCCTCCACCAATCCATGCAGTTAGTGTGAAACGGCTGCCTGAGAAGGATATGCCTGGATGGGGCTCTAATGTTCCCAATCTGGAGGAGTGGGAGGCGTTAGAACATGAAGTTGAGGATGGTTTAATGCAACATTCAAGAATCCTACCATTGACAGACTTAAACTTGAATGTTATCCCTGCTGATGATCAATCTGTAAATGGTTTAACAGGAAATTTAGATGAAGCTCAATCTGAGGATCAAAAGGATACTGATTCCACATCAGGAAAACCTGGGAGATACTTGCCTAAGAAGAAAGATATAAACATTGAGGGGAAGAAGATGGTGGCAGATGGAGTTGATGCCTCTCAGGGACAATATGGTGATAATGCTGGTGATTGGTTGCCTGCTGTAAGTCGAAGTACTCATAGAAAATACCTCAGAAGAAAAGCTAGACGCGAATTACACGGAGCATCGAATGGTCATCAGCATGATGCAGAGGAAAACATGGAAAATAACGTTACTGAGGACACTGAATGTGCAGATGAGCTGATGCATGAAAGTCCTGAAGAAAAATGTGCTGTAAATGGGGTAACAGAGGGAATGGGGGTCACAAAAGGGAAGGATGGCGAAGGAGAGCTTTCCTCAATCCTGCAACAAATGAAGCTTGAAGAAGGTTCACTGGAGGATCTTCAAGAAGGGAAGGATGGGGACTTATTGTGTGAGGGACCAGTATCCAACAATTGCACTGTGGCAGAAGCTACCTCTGGTCAAAATGTGAATGTAGCTTTTGGAGAAGATGAGGTTGAAGCCATTGATGAAAGGTTGGACCACCCTGAGATCTCAAGTCCGATGAGTGAAAGTGTTGATGCCTCATATATTGATGATGATAGTAGTGAGCAAAGCTGGACACTGAGATCCTTGTCTGATTCGAGTGTAGCATGTGTAACCAGTGACTTTGCAATGCAAAATGTTCTTCTGCAGATGGGTTTGCGCCTGCTGGCACCAGGAGGGATGCAGATCCGCCAGCTGCACAGGTACCAACTGGACCCATTTTATTTTGTTTGGGCTATTGCTGATGTCTACTTATAATTTTCTTCTGTTTATTATTCAATTTTTTGGTTATGAATGTCACAGGTCTTCATACTATTCTTTAAATTCAAGAGTTTTGAGACAATAAAACATGTCTTTTAGGGTTTGTCCAGATTAAACCATTGTATGTTAGTTTTCACTATGTATGTGTTAGGGACATCTAACTAAACTGTTATAACCATGGGCACATGTACTTAATTTTTTAATCATCTTATTTCCAGATGGATTCTTAAATGCCATGCCTGCAATGAGGTGACTGCAGAAATTGGGAGAATTTTCTGCCCAAGGTGTGGCAATGGTGGCACTTTACGCAAGGTAGCTGTTACAGTTGGTGAGAATGGAATTACACTAGCAGCCCGGAAGCCACGAATTAGCCTCCGGGGCACAAAAGTAAGTGAAGCTTCCCCATATCTTGGCACTTAGTTCGAAGTTTTGTGGTTCCTACTGTTCCTCGGTTGGTACTTTTTCAAGCAATTCTATTATGTTCAAACATAAAGCCTTAATATTGCATGTATGTGTGGCTGACACTTGGCTGGCTGCATGCAGTTTTCACTGCCTATGCCCCGAGGTGGAAGAGATGCCATTTCCAAGAACCCAATTTTACGTGAAGATCAACTCCCTCACAAGCTCCTGCACCCAAAGACGAAGAAGAAATCTAATAAGCCAGTTAGTTTTCAGCCCTTCCATCTCCCCGCACCATGCCTCTACTTTGTTTTTAGAATTCTCTCTTTTATTCATATATTTAGTATGTAATTGAAGTTTTAATAGATATATTTCCTATTGTCTTTTTGTAGGGAGATGAATTATTTGCTTCAGATGACTTCTTCAGCCACCATACTGATAGAAAGCTCCTTTAAGGCCTCCTGTGAGAGAGGCATTAGCAGTCTTCAGTGGGAAGAGGAACCCGAATGATAATCATTTCTCACGTTCAAAGCGGTAGATTGCAGTTTGAGCTCGAGTTGCCTCCTCCATTCATTTTGACTTGTTAGCTATTATGCTAAAAAGGGGTTTTGCATTGCCAACCCAGTGTATGGTGTGGTTTTTTTTTTTTTTTTTTTTTGATTTATTGAATGGGCTAGACCCACAATCTTCATGATACTTGATTATCATCCTACAGATAATTTGCTCAGACCGAGCACAATTTTGTTCTGATATATATCTTTTTTCTGGAAATTGATGCCAAAGTTGGGGAGTGATTTAAAGAACAAGTTTAGAACTACTTTGTGAAAATTGAAACATTACAATCTTAATATATCTTTTGTATTTTAAATAAAAACTAAAAACTCATTTGCAGTAGTAAGATATTTTTTATTTTCTTAAAACTGATTAGTTTTTTCTTGAGAAAAAGAGCCGGATGGGGGATATGGGCATTGACGCATCTTTCGCAAAACTCATATTTCATGAAAGCATCCATTTTCTATTTGAAAAGTTCTATTCTTATATTTTAGCATGTGTCAAATTTGTACACCCAATCAAACATCAGTATCGCATCCAAACATGGGAAAGCATACTTGAACAAGAGAAAATAGTCGTACTTTTTCTAAGACTATAATCGTGTTCCGAAATTTCAGAACATTACTGATCAATGGTATACAATGAGGGATTTGCCATGCATGAAGCTCTATGTTTTCATTTAGCATGCAAGCATTTTACAAAGAACCCAAAAAACCAAAACCAAAAAAGCAAAAAAAATTGAGCAAGGAAGATGAAGGAGAGGAGAATTACAATTGCATATTTCAGATTTACAGTGGTGTTAGGTTTTATAACTCTCGATCAGGATGAAAGCGCAAGCTCAGCCCATGCCAGAGAAGATGCCTTAAGCTCCGACGACACGGATGTGTCGATTTTGGCTTCCAGCGTGGTGCACACTTCCTCCATGGACGGCCGCTTGGTAGGTTCAGGGTGAATGCAAAGACTCACCACCTCACAAATGGCTTTAAGGTCATCATATCTGAAATGTTTCAACTCAGGATCCACCACATATGACATTACTTCTGGCAGCTCAAGATAGTCCCTAGCCTGTGCAGCAGCAGCAGCAGAAAGAGATCCATTTTTAGGCATACTTGGTTGGAACTATAGTTTTTACCAGGACAATTAATCCCTTCAAGATGACATCTGTATGAATCTCTACAAATATTCAATTTTCAGAAGGTTTCTTACCCATTCCACCAAGCATCCCTTGTCCTTGCAGTAAGGAGGTCTCCCACTGATGAGCTCCAGCAGAAGTACACCAAATGCATAAATGTTGCCTTGAACATCTAGATGGCGTCCCTCCAGAGAATTTGGGAGAACACAGATAGCTCCTTGGCTGGCAATGGAGCCTGAGTTCTTTTCTGATCTTGAAATAATTGTCTTCCAACTTTCAAAGTCAACTAGCTGCAGTACAAATTCAAGAGACCATCATCAAAGTTCAGAAATTTGTTTGTGGCCATGGAGTTGTATCATATCAATTCAACTACAACTCAAAAACAAAGAAACTGTATGGTAGCAGAAATGAGAAAACATTTACGGCTTCTTTTAGACTTGTTCACCACAGATTTTCTCAAAACTTTGCCATGCTGAGAAAATGTTAAAAGAGTTGTCCTTGTGTTTTCAGAATTAAAATATATCTTTTAATCTGTTAAGGGAATCTAAAACCATCATACTCAACAACAAAAAACAAAAACAAAAGACTGCCCTCATTTCTAGACTAGGTTACATTATTCAACAAAAAATCCTTTTCAACTCTAGAACCAGGTAAGTGCTTAATGGCCAGCAAAAGAAATAAAATGAGTAAAAGATATCATGGACTCATGATAAGGTAGAGAGTTTAGTAGCTTCAGGAATAAAAAGAAAGAAAGAAAAGCTCTATCTTTTAAAAGGTCTAGTTTCTTTTTAACAATTCCAAGTACCCAACCAAAGATATTCCGGTAATATGACCTGCATTCTATACTCGGCCTTTTCTTCAATAAGTATCAATTCTTTACTTTTTGGAGTGTGATTCTTTTGATTTAAGTAATCCATAGCAAGTTTAACTTGATTCTTTCTCTGATAGTACAAATAAGATTTAAACTTTAATAAGTCTTTGATGCATGGGTAGTCAGAACAAAGATAGAGCATTTACCTTGGGAGAAAAATCTTCTGTGAGGTACACAGCACTCGAATTTAACTCAGATATAGTAAATGGTGGATCTAGGTCCGTGTGCAGATATTTTAGGCCACGAGCAATGCCTATAATAATATTCATGCGCCGCGTCCAAGATAATTGGCATCCTTCTCCATCTTCATTTAAATGAAAAGGCTCAAGTTTCATGTATGAAACACACTGATGCAAACAAATACATAAAAAAGCACGACTTACAATGAAGGTGCTCATAGAGTGTTCCATTTGATGCATATTCAAAAACCAACATTCTTGTAAATGGAGAGCTCTCTCGACAATAGCCCAATAATTTTCCTGTATTCTCATGATCTAATCTTGCCAACTCTGCCACCTGAGAGGTTGAAACAACTCAATTTTTTAAGTATAGCATAAAGTTTCCCAAATTGAGAATATTTAGGTTCTTGGTCAGTTCTCAAAACAAGTTTGGCACACAAGTGTATTGCAGATGAGTAATTACCTCAACTAAGAAAATGAGCTCAGATAGCGCCCAACCAATGCTCTGCACAGTGTAGGGATATCACAGCATTTCAGTTTTCTTTCATGTTGCCTTTGTAGACTAAACTATCAAGGGAGGAGCCTATTATGTTGCTGAAATCTTCACATGCTACTTCAAGCTCTTGCCTGCTGAATCTAGATATGTCCTTCAACATCTCAGAGTCTGTAATCAATGAAAGAACTCTTCCATCAATACTAGAGAAAAGTTTTGTGAGATGTAAAGTGCAAACGGGGCAGACTGTTGAGCAACAATTTTCACCTATGAATACTTTATATATCTCTAACTTCTCACTTTAGAATTTTCCAGGGATTATGATGAAGGTGCTGCATCTGAAGGGGCAGTGAGTATAACAATGATACAGAGACAACCATGGTTCTATTACTATTCAGGCCCCAAACTTAAGGCGGTTTTGATGTGTACGATCTTTGTCATCATTGTTAGGCGGGATTTGGCTGACTCTGGATATATTCTCTTTACATTAATTGAGTGCTGCTACTAAGAAGAATATTATCACCGTGTGATAGTCAGTGACAAGATCCTGCATCAACTTCACTCAATGCCAGATGACAAGGCACTTTGGCAGCTTTATACATACCACATTGTTCTGTAGACCGTTGTCTGGGAGCTGTGTCCTGAAGGCAGTTCCCTTGAAAACTTGTCCTGCCTTCAGTAGTATCTAAAATTAAAGATACGCTGTGAATGAAGAAGAAGGGAAGAAGAGACAGAATTGGATGCCTTGGCAGATATATGTCAAAAACTGCCCAGGTATGCAACTTCCAACAAAAAAAGTTGCTTCTAGAGAATGCAACTTTTAACTGAGATGAGCGACAGAGGCCAGTGACATTCCTGCTTGAGGCATCCCTGAAGAACAAATAAATTACAAGAGAATATATTAAGTAAAGTAATACCATCCAAATGACATTGCAAAGCCTCAAAGACATTGGCAGGCTGGCATAGCTTAATTGCATTTCACAGTGACAGTGAAATAAGAAGGAAAATTCCAAAAGGTGAGACCTCGATGGCCCGTATCCAAAGATTCAAAGTAGCAGAAATCATCATAAGATGACAAATCACAAAGAGACAAGATGATACAAAATATAACAAAGATGGACTTTTGTTCTGGGAAACTTTTTATTCTTCTAATGAAAAACTTCTATGGATTTATGTGCTTATCCCTCCACAACCATTCTTCCATTCCTTAAGACCTACATCCGCTGTAAGAGACCTAATTTGCAGCATGAGGGTCCATCCCAAGCAGCCCCACTCAACTATTGCCTGTCTAAAAGTCCATATGGGTCTCAAGTAGAACAAAGTTTGTATGTAGTGATTTGAGATCCTGCAATGCATATTTGAGAACATTCGCAGCAAGTCCAGCTTTGTTTAAACCCGAGGAGAAATATTAACATCTAGGAACAACAATTAATAAAATGCACCATCTAAGACTGCAAGTTGGAAAACTACAGAACTAGATAAGATGCTTCCCATGAAAGGATCTATCCATAGATATTTGGAAACAATTCGGAGCATTACCAGGAACAGTTCCTCCAACCTATTCCTATCCAGCCATGGCTCAAAGAGGTGTGTCTCAGTTGCCCAAGCTCAGGGGGCAGCCATACTCCTTGATGGACTGGAGATTGCTGCAAAAACACAAATTTACTGATCAAATAAGCAAATATTGAAACTTTAAGTCGATTCTACAAAACCCAATGACAAATTCCTTTTACATTTTAACAACGCTAGCCAAATTCCCAATCTCTGGAGGGATTGGACCAGTTAATCGATTCATCCCCAGATCCAACACCTTGAGGTTTTTCAAAGATCCTAGTTCTTTGGGTATGACCCCAATCAGGTTGTTCCCATGCAAAATTCTACAAAAACATTAATGAATTAGATTAAGCTTTAATCATCATATTCTAAGAAACGAATTTGAACATAAAGAAAAACCCAATTTCAGGATGATGTGTAGAAGGAAAACATACAGTTCTTGCAAGGAAGAGAGATGACCCAATTCTGGTGTGAGAAACCCCTTTAATGATGACCCAGAAATATTTCTGCAGTACACAGTTTCAACGCCAACGGCAACTCAGATTACTGATGAAATGTGCATCATCGACAGTACACTTCAACAATCTGAATGTCTAATAATAGAGAGTCAGCTTGTTTCTTACATTTTTATAACATGATCTCGAGTTTCAGAGCACCCAATGCCAGACCAATCACAGGGATCTGAATCAACGGTGTTCCAAGAGGACAAAACCGCTAGTGGGTCTTCATATATGCCTTCCTTTAAGCTATTAAGAGCAGAGACTGCAAAATCCAGAAAACGTAGATTACAAGATAATAAACAAATCTTAATAATTTACACAAAAAAGAACCTTAAGATTTCCTCAAAATACTGGAGTCAGATTGTACATCCATCTAGTACAGAACTGGAATCTAGAAAATTTTAAACAACCCCAGAACTCTGTTTTTGCTTTCCAGAAAATGTAGGAAAAGAAAATGAAAATAGTCCTCTTTAAGTATTCTTCACTATTTCCAACCTGAGAGAACAAACACATCCATAAATTTTAATAATGGCCCATTTGTAGCTCAGTTGAGCTTTTTGTTTCTATAAAATTGAAAAAACAAAGCAGAAAATTTCAGTCTCTTTAACTTTTTCCCACATTTTCCCAGCGAGCAAACAGAGCAAGAGGCGACATAAGCAGTAAGTCAAGATCCCAACAACGAAGAAAGACACATACCCTCATTTGACGCAAAGGAATCACAACTCACAAAAAGAACTCCAAAAACAACCCACAAAAGCTGAAGTGAACTAGAACTTCTCATCTTCTCGGAAAATCTCTCCACACCCTACCTCTCAGCTTTGCTCAAGAACGCAAAAACCTAGAGAACTCATCAAAAGAACCCCACCAAGAAACAAGCAAGAGAAGGAAGCTTCCGCTGATTTGCAGCGATATGTTTATCAAGAAAGATAAACCACCAAAAGCTTCAGGCCGCTTCTGGTTCCAGTGAAATCTACTAAGAGATGTGATCTATGGACGGAGAAGATAAAAGAAAGACTCGAACCCAAAGAGGCAACAAGAAAATAAATCTAAGACGAGCCGGGTATCAAATCTCTGTTTTTTTTCAACAACCCATCAAAGAAAATAATATGAATGAGCTGGGAAAATGAAAGTTCAGAGATAAAAACTTAAAAGAAAACTTAAATTCAAAGATAGGTCAATTTGGAGTGTGAGAAGAAAATTTAAAAAAAAAAAAAGAAAAAGAAAAAAAAGAACCGGATAAAGCGAAAATCACAGGGTGAGCGGGTTTTAGAAGAAGAAAAGGCATTTCTCTTTCTGATTATGTCTAAGTCATATTAAGTTCGAATATTATGTGCCTCTAATCATTGTGTTTACAGCTTGGGTGATTCATGGAAGCTCAAAATCTCGCCGTGCGACAAAATCAAAAAGCTTGGAGATTTGACTCGGTGCCTTTGGAGCATCATAGAGCAGATTTAAGACAATGTGAAGATCTCATCAGATAAGATCTCATGAAGAAATGTTGAAGAATGAAAAATGGGACCCACATGTGCTCCAATTTTTTTTTCTTTTTTTTTGAAAGAGCATGTGCTGTAAATTTAAAAATTGTTATTGAGGTCGTACTTTTTGACTGGTCTTATATTGATGTGGAATTTCAACCACACTGGAGAGAGATGATATTTATATTAATTAATTTAATTCAAATCAACTTTTATTATTTATTTATTTATTAAGTACTAGACGAAATTTAAAGAGTTGAAGTGGGTAAGCAAGGCAAAATATAATTGTGAGTTAGTTGGGCATTTAAGCCAAATTTAGTTGAAAGACTTCACCCCAGTATACTGCACATTACAATTCGTTATATGCTGATCAATTCAAATTTATCATATGAATTCCTCTATTTTACACATTTTTCCTCTCAAATCTATAATTGAGGTAAATTAATGGTATTTAAAGTCTATTCGATAGTAATTTTAGAAAACATTTTTAACTTAATAAGTGCTTTTTATTTAAAAAAAGAAAAGAAATTAGATGCTTGAAACAATTGCGCATAAAAGATTCACTAATTTTGTAAGGAGAATTTCAAGAGATGGTTATTCTAGCTAATTATGATTTATCGATGATTTAAAAATCGAATCACGTAATCCGTCGTTGACTTGAAACGGTCGTATATTATGTCGGGTTTAGGGTTCTGATAATTCGCGTATAATAGTATGTTAGATTTACATTCTGAGTTAAAATATTAGATATTCTGAATTTTTCATATTTTCTTTTAAACAATATACCATGGGACACCATAGCAGGCATGGATCAGCAGAATCTCATCCGATTTTCAAAACACAGGTTTTGATTAATGGATTTGGTGAAAAAGAATTTGAGTCATAGGACATTTGATTATTTTTGTAACTAAAGGCAAGTGGGTGTGCCGACCCATACCATTTGAGCTAGCACCTCCGACAATTCTCTGTTCACAGCCCTTATACTTGAAATTCTTGCTACTTGCATCCTAAAAAGTAGTAAAAAATAAAAATAAAAACACTCTAAATTGAAGGGGTAAAAGTTAAAAGGAAGACAATTAATTGTAAAGTGAGGGGCTTGAAGGGTCGACCAGCCTCAAGTGGGTCCATCCCTTTGAAGTAACCTACGAGAATTACATATTCAAAGATTAATTTCAACCATGTATATAATATCTCAACATTTCAATATCTCACTATCTAAAAATTAAAAGCATGGAAAGTGGAAAGTGTTCTAAAAAATAATTTTGAAAATTTTAAAAATAAATGTTCTTATTATGTTTTTAAACCCCCTTTTGTATTCAATGTTTTTTAACCCTTGTATCTTTACATAATTATTTTAGAAATTTTAAAAAAAAAATTGTTTCTATTTTTAATAATGGGATTATCCTGTTCTGTTAATAATAAGAAAATAATTTGTATTTTGTAGTAGTCGTTTTTGAAAAGTTATTTTTGAAAAATATATCAAGGTTATATACTATAACATTCTTCCGCATAGTATTTTAAGTAAATTTCCAACGATGAAACGTCGTCGTTTCAACAGGTGGAAAAGTGGGCTCCAGGGCATATAAAACTCATTTAAGTTGGAAGCGGTCCCGAAATTTACGCAGTAATCATACGCCATATTCTCAGCTCACGATTATTAGAAATTCTATTTCTCCTTCCTTTCTTCTCATTATCTCCTCAAAATATCGCGATATCACCACTCCCTTACTGCCAGTTGTCAAATTCATCTTATCTTGTGACAGAAAGCATTTATTTATTTTTGCAATTTCTTGAAAAAATAATAAATAACTTTTTGTTAGAATATTGTTTGAATTAAATTTTCAGGAATGGTCTCTCCTTTTTACGAGATTTTAAAATTTTTTATTTTTAAATATTGAAAAAAAAAACTTTGAAATAATAAGCAATTTTCAAAAAAACAAAAAATTATATTCATTAACTTGGTCAAACAAACTCTTATGAATTTCTTTCTTTTTGTCATGTATTATAGAAATAATCAACCGATCAACAAATCAAACATCAACATGGTAAGCTTTTACAATCAAAATACCATTATCACAATTTAAACGAAATGGTAGAAAATCTCTTCAAAAACGCAATCAAGTTCAGGTACAATAAACAAAGTGAATATTGATTATAGTTTAGAATAATAATTAAGCTTATATTTTACTTCATGATCTATATAATGTGAATAATATTAGTGAGAAACATGGTCATTTCGTGCATGGATTCAAAGACAGTAAAATAAAAACTATATTTTAACTTAAACATGATATTATTTGATTTAATAAAACTTTTATTAACCCATAAAAATTATGATTTTAAGCTCTTTTTTTTATTTTTTTTATAACATTGGGTGTTTCGGTTACTTGTACTTGGACTAATTCTATAAAAACAAGAAGTTAATGACATATTAAAATCTCCGATGATATTGAGGAGATCTTAATTGATGATCATCATAGAGTAAACTCAAAGTCGGATCATGAATTAAGTTGAAATTTAATTCAAATACAACTTTTTTTTTTTAAAACTTCAAAACTTATTTATTATTTCAGTTAGAGTATGCAAATATTTACAGTAAAATTAAAAACTTAAAAAAAATTAAAAAAAAAAATGGCATCGGATCGGATGCATTGATTTAGGAAACCCTGGATGGTAGATGTATGACGTCGACAGGCACTTCCCCATGAAAAAATTAGGAAAGCATGCACCGAATCTTTACACTTTAGGGAACAGACTGCCGCCTAATTAAAGATTGCATGCACACATACATACACTAATAGCCAACTTGGCCCAATAGAATTGTCTTCAAAGAAACCCCACCCTATTAAGATATGCCCTTATTTTACGTCAATTATTTTTTTCCATCCCTCCCTCTACTTAGAATATATTCATATCTCTCTCTATATAGACTATATATATTAGGAGTGACAGAAGACATAGCAACTATAAGGATGCTTCCAAGCAAGATATTACAAGAAAAGTACTATTCTTTTTCCACACTTGCTCCATAACTGCTCTACTTCAATGTGCTCATCCCTACCGAGCCTACCGAAGACGGTTATGTATGTGTGTGATTTGATTATTAATTATAATTATCCAACTGTATGGAATTCATTTTGATGTTGGAGGAAGAGGAGGGTCCCCTTTGTTTTTGTTTTTTGTTTTTTGTTTTTTTCCTTCATTACTCATCCATGTGCTTTGTTTGAGAAGGACCCATGATGTTTCCACACCTTTTGGTTTGATTTGTGTAATAAATTAGTCGTCCTCCATGCTCCACACCCCCCATTATGCCCTCTTTCTTCTTCTTTTCTTTTTCCTTTCTTTTTTTTTTTTCCTTTCCTTTCTTTTCCACATTCCACTAACCCAAACACACTGACCATTAAAAGAGGAAAATCAGTGTAATAGGTAACTTTATCATTTAGGCACTTTCATCTATTGGGGTGTTCTTCTTCTATTCGTACCATTTTTGGATGATACTCGAAATTTTCAAAATCTGCTGCATAGTGTTACCATTGGGGTAAGAAACAAAAACTTTAGGTGAAAACAACAACGTACAGAATCAGGAAATGGTCTGTGGGACAAAATTTAATTTGTTTATGTGCTTTAGTTTTCAAGCAGGGGGAAGGAAGGTAGATAAGGTGTCTCATTCAAGAGCAAGCAATTTAGATGATGTCAAATATTGGGAGGGGGGGGCACATGATTTGGTGGAGAGCTTGTACTGAAATACCGATTAAGTGGTCTGCAGTTTCCATCAATGAGTATGGGGTTCATTGCCTTGGAAGCATGCTTAGGATCACCCCATTAGAGGTGGCAATATGACTTTTACCCCGGTGGAGTAACTTTCTCGCCACCCAAACATTCTCATTTCTAGTTCTTGGTATGATTAGTTCTTGAAAGGATCATTGAGCTGAATCAATAGACAGGGCCAGTTAGATGTCAACATTGGCATAGGGGCCTTTGAATACTCGAAAAGTTTTGACATGGTCAAATCCGGGTTATTGTCTTTGTGAAGAAAAATGAGAAAAGTCAAGAAAAAAAATGCAAACAAGGAATTTTTTTTTGTTTTGGAAAATATATAGAACATAGAAAAAGCTAAATTAAGATAAAATGGATATTTTCAAAGAATATCAAATGATATATGTTCTTTGTATTTTTAAAAATTATTATTAAGAATAATTTTTAAAAATAGGAATCAAACAAGTCCACTGATTCAGCTAGAAACTCTAAATAGGGAAAAAACTACTTTGGTAGAATATGAGAAATCCACCATGTTAAATACAAGTACAAGATGGAAATAGTGAAAAAATAATCACAAAACCCTATAATACCACAACATATTTATAGGCATCTCAATCTACAATGTTGCATGCGAAACTCTTGAAATATGAGTGAAAAAAACATTCAAGTCACCCAACTGTACCATTCTTACACTATGGTAAGAAAAAATATAAATGAAGAAGAGAGCTATTTTTGTCATTTAAGGGTGGTATTCTTGGCTCCATGTTAATTTCTGATCTCACAAACTCTGCATGTGACTTTCATTAAGGCAATGGGCTGGATGTGGCTCCCTCTGTTGAGTCCATGAAAACTGGTACAGACTGTAAATAACAAAACCAATAAATAGTAAATACATAAAAATTACCAACTGCAATGGAGGGGCTAATTTCTGGACTTGACAAGATACTTGAATTTTGTAGCAGGAAAAAGGGGGGAGAAATTAATGGAAGCCATTCTCTGAAGTGGTACCAACTGCTTCTTGATGTGGTTCCGTCATGCATTTAATGGTTTGGCACCTACCCTTATATCATCCTGCACGCACTAAAAGGAGAGGCCAAGATTTTTAGCTGCATCATTGTAGAGATATAAGGCCCTGCAAGATTTTGCTTCAAACTAGTTTTCCTTTTTGAGAACAGATCTTTATTGAATAAATTATAAAAGACAGAGAATCCATATGAAAATTTTATCCTGACACCGTCCGTCCGGTTGATGCTGGACATAGCCTTCCAACTGGGTCCACTCCTCTTACACAAAAATCTTGAATCCTAATTAAACAAATATTGTCTTTTAGAAATTTAGAACAGAGTAATGAGCTAAGAAATGACACTATCTAGCTAGAATGTCCTGGTTGAATTCTTCCAATACTTTTTCTCCCATCTCTCCACTTGCTTCATGGAGTTAATTTTTGTCCTAAGAAAAGCTCCAAGGTATTGGGGATCATAGGGAGGGGGCAGAGCACATGGGGTTGTAACAGAAGGGCCATTCACCAGGGATTCCATCATGAATCTCTTCTCTACTCCTTCTGCAGGACATGCCATTGTCTCAGCACAGACTTCCTCAGCTCCTTTAGGTATGCTCGGCTCGAATCGCAGGAGCTTCGCATACTCTTTCAATAGGTGAAACATGTAATCATACACATACTCCATCTTGAGCTCTTCTTGAATGAAGTCACTTCCAGCTCTCCCAATGGCTTGTGCCTGAAAACCCCATGAAACATTAAATTAGACTGTTCAAGAACGACTGATCATCATAATTAAGTTATTCAAAGCTAGGCATCAAACAATTGAGCTTTGCCTGCTGTGTATTGCTGTTTCCCCAGTCCACAGCAAACTTAATAGACCTGCACTTGTCATTGTCCTTAATAGGCCAGTAGTGGTGCATGGGCTGCAGACTTCTCATGAAGAAATCATAGTAATGACTAATGAGGCTTCACCACCAATGTAACTGAATCACAAGCAAGAATGTACTTCTCACTCACAGACCATGCCCACCCTTCAATGTAGATCTTGTATCTATGTGAATTGTGGAAATAACATGTTAAATCCAAATAAGAGAATAGACAACAAAGAAAATAAAAGATAAACATAGAAACACATAAATTTACACGAAAACACTAAGTAGGGAAAGAAAAAAAAAAGCCATAGCCTGAGAAGGAGAAATATTTCAAAAATACTAGATTGAAGTATGACCCTGGAATAGAGAACATATTTATGGCATACCAAATCTGAACAAGTTCATATTATGGGGGCTTCAACCCTGTATCCCAAAGTAGGGGTCTCCAAAAAGCCTAGGACTCAAGCGCAATGAGGCGTGGTCGTGCATCTTTAGAAGACTTGGTTAAGTGGGTTTCATTTAGGCCCGGCCAGGTCAATGACCCAGGGCATTTAGCTCAATGGGCTTTGTTTTTTACTTAATAAGCTTTACATGTTATCCCTTATTTCTATGTTATTTTTTAAAAATACATTATTTAACTCAATTTGTAATGGATATTTTGCTAAAAGTTTATTATGTAAGTCAAATATATGTATAATATAGTTGGTGCATTAATTTTAAGATAGAGGAAGAGGTTAAAATTAAAAAATATATATGGTTTTTAATTCTATACTTTTACCTTTTCTAATCTAGTCCTAGGCTGAATGCAACCACAAAGCTGTATGGGCGGACCCCGGACCATGATACACGGGCCTTAGAAATATCTTAAAGCCTTGGAGTATGACCCCTTGTTGACTGAGTTCATGATTCTCTGGCACCATCTGCATTGAGTTTGGACCTCATTCTCTAAAGCGGGCGACCGTCTGACAGAGACCCTTGTCAACGGATCGGTGATGGACTACGGATTGGGCCTATGGAGCATAATCCTTCCTGACCAAGGTAAATTCCATGATGTGGTAGTGCAGAACTTTTCCATTTCCAGTAGATTCAGACAAATTTTAAGTCACCCAACCTTAACAGAACAAGAAAATATTCAAGATAAGGATTAGTTAATTTAAAACCGTTACAAAAAATGGGGCTTCTGTAATCACCTATGAGTGCACTGCTTTGATACATCTGATTGCTTGTATCCTTGTTGAGCTTCAAGCATCCAATCCTGCAATTTATACCCATTACCATGCTGCTAAACTTGTTCTCAAAAAGTAAGGCAGAATATATATATATATATATATACATGTTGAGCATGGCCAAGAATACAAAAAACATGTTTTTGTGTAATTTTTTTTTTCTTTGTACTAACATTTACAGGAGGTACTTATACAAGGAGAACAAGAAGACCTAGACTCCTATTTTAGGTAAATGATATGTACAAGGAAACAAATAGACTTCCCTACAATATTGCAATCAACACTAATCACGCCAACTAATTATTGCACAAATCTTGCCAGATAACACTCCCCCTCAAGTTGGTGCATAGATATTTATCATGCCCAACTTGCCAATTACGCTATGAAATTCCTTCCCTAATACCGCCTTGGTGAGGACATCAGCAAGTTGACTTGTAGAATTAACAAACGGAAAACATATAATCCCTTGATCTAACTTCTCTTTGATAAAGTGATGATCCACTTCAATATGCTTAGTTCAATCATGCTAAACAGGGTTATGTGCATTTGAATTGCTGCCTTGTTATCACAATAGTATAAGTTTATAGGATCAGTATAATTGACCCCTAAATCCTTCAAAACACTCTTGATCCATAACAACTCACATAGACCTTGAGGCATTCCTCAAATTTCAAGCAGACTAGATCTGAGCTACACCTTCTGCTTTCTTTACTTCAAGTAACTAGATCTCCCTTCCAAAAAGTCGACACCTGATGTACACTCCTTGTTGTTTGATCTCCTGCCCAATCTGCATCAGTATAGCCTTCAATATTTGAGACACCATTCTTTGAGTATAATAAACCCTTGCCAGACTCACCTTTAAGATACCTCAAGATTCTGTAGACTGCTTCCATATGCTCCTCACTTGGTGCATGCATGAATTAGCTTACAACACCTACAACATATATTATATCTGGTCTAGTATGAGTTAGGTAAATTAACTTACCCACTGGTCTTTGATACCGACCCAAACTGGCCAGACTTGATTTGCAATGATCCCAAGTCAATGATTCATTTCTATTGGTGTTGCAACATGTTTGCAAGCCAACATCCCAGTCTCTCTTAGTAGATCTAGCACACATTTGCGTTGTGAAAGGGAAATTCCTTGTTTGGACCTTGCTACTTCAATGCCAAGAAAGTACCTTCGTTGTCCCAAATCCTTCATTTCAAATTATGCAAACAAGTACTCTCGTAGTGTCCTCATTTGTTTAGGATCATCACTTGTCAAATCATGTCATCTACATACACAATCAATGTCGTTACCTTTCCTCCTTTATGTTTTACAAATAAGGTATGATTTGCATTGCTTTGTTGGTATCCAGTTGCTTTCATTGCTGAAGTAAACTTCCCAAACCAAGCCCGAGGAGACTGCTTCAAACCATATAGAGATTTCTTTAGTTTGCACACTTCACCTTTGTGCTTAGGAACTTGTTTTATCCTAGGTGGAAGTGCCATATATACCTCTTCTTCTAGATCATCATTTAAGAAAGCATTCTTTACGTCAAATTGTTAGAGAGGCCAGTCTCGGTTTGCAGTAATGGATATGAGAATACAGATGGTGTTGAGCTTAGCTACTGGTGCGAAGGTCTCTTGATATTCAATACCATATTTCTAGGTGATGATGCCTTTTCAACCTAACCGGGCCGAGCGCACCGAATCGGGCCGCCGGCCCGTCGGGGCTTTCGACGCCGACCTCTCGCAAAAATAAGAAACAAAGGGGACGCGCGGTGGGCTTCGCCTGTCGCTCCGATGTTTAAGTCGGCTTCTTTCCTGCGGAAGAGAATATCAACCGCTAGTAATGTAGCACGCGCATATGTCCGCGCACCTTCGCGACGGGTGGCTTGGTATTTATAGTATATGTTTTTCCCAATTGGATGGTGATAAGGATTCTCCCTTATTAGATGGAGGATTTTCTTTTCCTTATCACGCCGACATTATGATAATTGAAAGCAAGCCATTGAGAATTATCCTACTTCCTGACAGATTTGAGTTTGATCTACTGTGATAAGTTGTTTATCGAATTATCCCGTTTTCTCGCTTGCGAGATTTGGGCTTGGATTATCAGGTAAGACATGTTATCGTGATTATCCTACTTCCCTTATCGACTAGATTTAGTCCTAGGGGATTAAGATTCGGGCCTTCCTAATTATCCATGTCACGGCCTTTGGGGCGAGCATTTGGCTTTCGTTTAATACCGACGCCAGGCTCGGTGTTTCATCTAAGCCAGCTCTTATTCGGGCCTCGTGCTGGCCTCATGGCGATTTTTCAAATCCTACCGGGCCGCCCTCAACCTCACAGACAGCATACAAGAAGTGCTGTAATCAAGCCGTATCGGGTGTGATACTTTAATGTGTCGCCGAGGTCGGATCGCTAGGCTTATCATCAGGAAGACCCGAGAAAATTCCAATTTTCAACAAGGGCAAAAATCGGGACTCCCGCCAAACCCGAAATTTTCTAGATCCTGATGACGAAACGAATTTCACCGTTGGAATGCCTAGCGAAATCTAGTTAACATCAGCCGACTTCATCGAATCTCGAGACAATGACTGACATCGCTTTTCACAAGATCAAGTATCGAAAGTGCCTAAACGAACACTGTGATGTGACGAAAGTCACCTATAACATGTACTCATGTTACACATGTTGCATGAGTAGAGAAATGATGGAAATGGATGGTCGAGATAGTGCCAAATGTCGAAAATCAAAAGCTTGGGGACATAATTGGCATTATTGAAATTGTTTTAAATGATAATAAGACAAAATTGTGCATAGTATCGTCTCTTACATCAAAAAGGAAAAGAAAAATGTGAGAAAGAGGAGGAGACTTGCAGAAGCTTGATTTTTCAAAACCTAGAGAGAGAGAGTGCGACTTCTCTTTAAGTTTCTAGGCGATCCGACTATCGAAATTCTTCGGAGCAAGAAGGAAAGTCATTCTACGCGGCGAGGCCTACGAGTGGGCTCTGGTTTTTAGGAGTTTTGACAAAATCCGTGATGTAGGGGTTTCATCCTACTTGTTTTACTCTTTGTTTAAGTACTTTGTTGATGCTTGAGTTGATTGAGGCCGTGAGGGGCCGTTTGATCGGTCCCAAATTTTGGGACCGAAATGTTAGAATTTTTGGAGCCCGTTCTGCACAGTCCATGGCAATGTAGGGGTTTTTTAGACTGTTTATGTGTTGATTTGTGCAATAAATCATGTATTGATGTATGAGTCGAAATGGCCAGCGGGCAAGCCACAAAGGGGAACCAATATCGGTATTTGGTCAGGAATAAAGAACTGGGCGGTTTCACTGTTCACGTGAATAGTATTCATGAAATAAATTTTGTGAAATAGTGTGTTTGGTTGAGTAATTCAAGTTGAATTGCTCGTGTTTGATAATTAGTCCAAGTGAGCTAATTTTTGGTGCAATGAATTGTGAAATTACATAACATGTTTGTGTGATTAAATTATGTAAATGTATACTGTGTTATATATATTTGTGAAGTTGTGTTATAAACTTAATGGACCAGATTTACGCATTTCCTATAACATGACCTGCAAAGCACCCTTAGAACGATAGGAGGAGTGCATGAGGTGGTTTATTGAGAGAGGGCTTGGAGGGGCTGGATCATGGTTGCCAATAATTATCTGGGAGGTCTATTACAATATCGAGGGTGGTCCATATATAAAAATATCACCGCCGGAGTCAGCTCAATTGATATATACTCAGGAGGGTTGTCCACTAAATAGAACATCTGAGTCGGTCCAATACGGATCCCGCAGGGTCAGTCTAATAATTAAAAACAAATATCTTTATTTAAAAGAATGTTTCATAATGGCTTGTGCAAGTATGTGAGGAATCGTGAAAGACTTCGATATGAGTTGAGCTTATGCAGACATTCAAGTAGATCACGTGATTTATTTGAATGTATGTTTTCTTACTGAGCATTACATATGCACTGGGTGAGAGTAGCCCATTTAGGGTGATTCCATCGGGCTATAGTCACCTTCTGTTTAGATATTATTTTTGTATAGAGAAAAAGCAGAGACATCAGTATCATGTAGGTTGTTTTAGAAGAAAGCCTGTCATGCTTTCTGGTTTCATGTGTACATGCTGTAATGTAACTCTAAGTTTGATATATGTTATGTAAGAGTAATTTGTTGCTTCTTGAAACTATTGTATATAGCTGAGATTTATTCGGGATGAGTATTGGTTTATTGCCCAAGTGGTCGTTTTACTCATGATATTTATGTTTAGGATAAAGTTATGTACTGTTGGGTGGAGCTCCCCAGACAAGGGAGATTCGTTTAATTTCATGATAGTAGCTCTGCAACCCGACATCCACTACTATTCCGCGGTCGACGGTGTCATCAGACTCTGATATGTAAGGCGCTTCACATCGTCATTACATGTCTTCAGGATAATGATGACTTTCTTTGCCTTTCGCTGGCCATTTCTTCCAATTATTTCACTTCTTTCCGTTTCTTCCGTATATAACTCTGACTGCCGCCCCTCAGGTTTCCTCCATCCCTGCTTTTTCTTTGTTTCTTTGCAGGGGTCTGGACTTTCCTTTCCCTTAGCATTCCATTCAAACCAGAGTCCTCCTTTCGTCAAGGCCTTCGCTTCGGTAGATAGCTTCTTTTTTTCTGCTTTATTCCATATATGAAGTCTTCCTCTCACAGTTCCTTCAACGAAAGCACATAAACGAGGCGCTTGTGGCTAGATTGCTCATGGCGGGTTTCTGTTCTTTACACTTCACTCATGGGTCCCGCCGCCTTCTTCTCGTGATTGGCCGTGACTGTTGTCGCCATCATATGCAATGGCGGAAGCGCCTCCGCAATCGCTCAACTGGTAGGTGTCGATCTCTAGTGATTTCCCGGGAGCCCCTTCCCAACAAGGCGTATGTGGAGAATCTCCTCGATCGTGATTGCCATCCCGTGGATCTAATGACCCAAAGTCCCGTCGTGGCAAAATGCTTTGAAAATAATGGGACCGGCAAAGTCTTGACTCTGTGGCTGGGGCCACTTTCGCCAGCGCCATGCGTAATCTTTCTGCGCCCCGGTCCGTCCCCCATCGCCGACCTCTTACGTGGTTCCAATACCCAAAGATGGTGTGTTTATTTATGGCCTCTGCATAACCCGGCTCGCTCCCATACCTTATAAACTTTTCCATAAGAGCTCAACGTCCACCCCACCCTAGTCTACCTGTGAGCTCAGTTTGCTCATTGTCTTCCAGACAAGGCTCTGATCTCTGCATGTCTGCTGATCTCACGTGAAACATCCGGTAAGCTCTCAACTGTGCCTTGTCAAATCCTCTCCCAAAAATCTATGTCCTCCCACCTTCCCAGAGCTGGTAAAAATATTTCACTTCCTGCCCGTCTATGGTACATCTCTACAGACACAACCCATTTTTCCAAGCCCGCTGGACTAACCTAGAATCTACGTGAGTATCACTTTGTTTCGTATAGTCTTTAGAGGTGTCATCGGGTATCCTTAATTCCTCACTGACCGTGGTGTTCAGTGGTGCCACTGATCTCACTCGGCGAAGATAAATGTCATAGCGCAGAATTGGTCAGATGCACCTCGCCTCTACCTTCCTGGAGCCGGAACAGTCGGATATTCCCTGACCTTCAAGCTCGAGGTCTACTCGCCTCGCTCTGAGGCCACGCCACTCCCTTCCGCTATGAAATTCTTCCGTTCTGCCTTCCGCTAAGCCTACTGCGGAGAGCTGCCCCTGGTGTGGAGATGCCGTCCCGGAATCATGAAACGGAATGGGGTAACCCGGATTCACTAGAAGGATCACCGACCTGGGGTAAGGTTCCAATCGGGGGCCTTCCCTCTCTCTCCTTCTATCCACGTCCGAGTGCCGGTCAGTTAACGCCCGCCGAGGTCCTTAAAGTTTCGAAGGCCTTGCGTGCCTCTGCCCGGTCACAAAGGCAAAAGACTTTACTCGGAAGGGAAGCTTGCCGGCCAAATGCCTGAGGGTCATGCCTATCACCGTTGAATCCTCGCTGCATGTTAAGCCCCTTCCTCGAGGGTGGAAGAGGCGAAGAGGAAGGGCTCAAACCGGCTGGAGATGGCGATTCCTTCGCTCCACACGCCGAAGCGGTAGCGCGGCCTCATCCATCTCAAAGATTCGACTCAAGAGGCCTGTGCACTCAGCTTCGCCGAGGATGCCTGTAGCCCCTATCCCGTATCTTACCTGTTTGACGACCTTCGAGTCGGGTACTCGATCTTATGTCAGTGGAAGCAAAAATACCATTCTAAGAGTCTGTCTGTGTAAGGCCAATCCTCTAATGGCTATGCTGGCCGCCCGAGTTTACAAGGCGAGGGTGAGCCTCCTGCGACTCGAGTGGGCTGCTTCCAGACCAAAGAGTATGACCGAGGAGGTAGCTTTAAGTCCGCAGATTTGAGATATTACCTTTGCTTCCGGGCACCGAGCCCCTGCCGAGGTAGAGAAGACGAGGCTGAAATGCAGCCTAAGAGCGGCCAAGCCGAGCCAGGAGGCAGTGATGTGGATCCATGTTGTACAAATGATCTACGAGGCCGTGGACGGCGCAGCCCGCCTACCCGAGCTTTAGATGGCCGGTGGGATGAGCCAAGTACGTCCTAGAGCGAGCCAGGGTCTAGGAGGAAGAGTCACGCGGTAGCGCAGAGATGAGTCATATACAAATGGGGCTACTGCTGACACTTGTCGGTGGTAGGCTTCCTCCGTGAGAGAGGCTATGTAAGCCTGCAGGAACGTCCCACCGAGGAGGCGGGCCGCGAGGACCTGGCAGGCGCACAGGACTAGCCTGCCTCGTGAGGGACGGTTACAGGGAGATCGAGGGACAGGCCCGTACTCAACGGGCCTCTCAGTGGTCAGCTCAGGAAGGTCACATGCCTACACAAAGCCCTGGACTTTTAACTTCTCGACATCCCAATGACGAGGTGAGGTGGCTGAAGAGTCCTTCAGAGACTCATTCCGTGAGGAACTCATACCCCCGCCGAGGCCCACTCCCCTTCCTTTACCCTCCGTCTGCCGGGATGCTCGATCTCCCAGCAAGACATTCGTTTGTTTGTTTGCTGTTGTTGTTGTTTTTTTTTTTTTTTTTTTTGAATCAATTGGGACTCTGTGATATATGTAAAGCCTTTTCCTTGATGAATATTCATTTTTTATTTCACCATTTTCGCCTCTACTCGTGTTATTTGTAACTGCCTCCGTATGAACCGACTGGCTCAACCAGCCATCGAGTCGAGTGCTTGAACTTTTCAAAATCGCGCCGGGCCGAGGCTCCCAGGGCGCCGAGGCCTTTCGGGCTAAATGCTCCACCGAACCGACTTCGCAGCTCATGGCCCGACAGTGAAGTCGAGCTCAGAGCTGAGTTTTTCAAATCGAATCGCTGGCTCGCGCCGAGGCCTTTCGCTAAATGCTTGAGTTGAATCACCCTCGTGGGTCACGGCTCAGCCGCCGAAAAGAAGCCGAAGCCAAGTTGTTGCCGGCTCCCGGCGCCGGTGCCTTTTGAGCTAAAATTACCAGCTAATCGGATTCTCGGGCCGTAATGCGCCTCGAAGCCGAGAAGAGCTCTTCGCCAGCTCTCGCTCTGGCGCCGAGGCCTTTTTGGGCTAAATTACCTGAAGCGCCGACCGACTCAAGCGCATGACTCGAGCCGAAGTGCAGTCGAGCTCTTCAAACTGCGCTGGGCATCGGGCGCCGAGGCCGCCAAATGCCCAGCCGGACCACCCGGGCCGTACGGTTCGAAATGAAAGTAGCGGAGCTTCAAACCGGTCGCTTGCCCCGCTACCAGGCCTTTAAAGCTGGGAATGCCAGCTGCCGAATTTCGGGCCACGGCCTCGAGCCGGTTAGTCGAGCCTTCAAAACCGAAATCAGCTCCCCGGGCGCGTTAAGGCCTTGGCTAAATACCGAAATAATTCGGTGACTCGCCCGCATGGCTCGAATGAGTAGCTTCGAGTTTCTTCGAATCGAGCCGCCGGGCTCGGAGCGCCGAGGCTTCGCTAAATACCGAGCTGAATCGTACTGGTCGGTGGCGTGGCCCCCGGCGCCGCAAGTTGTTATTCGGCCGGCTTACCGGCTCGGCACCGCAGGCCTTTAAAGCAAATGCCTGAAATAAATTTACTGGGCCGCACGGCTCCCGTGAGCCGAAAAATGAGCTCTTCAAGCCGAGCCACGGCTCCCGGCGCCGAGGCGGGGCGCAAATTGTCTGTCGACCACTGGCCGCATGGCCCCGCAGCTGCAGTTGAGCTCTTCAAACTAAATCACGGGCCTCCCGCGCCGAGGTCTGGCTGTATCGCCCGAAATGGACCGGAATTTCGGGCCGTACGGCCTGAGCCGAGCAGTTGAGTTTCAACCGAAATCATTGGCTCTCGGGCGCTGAGGCTCGCGTTTGTCGGTCTGACCTCGTTGTATGGCCCGAAGCAGTTAAGCTTTTCACCGTTACCGCTCTCGCGCACTACTACAAATGCTGGAAGCTGGAATTCACTTTTGCCGTATTTCGGGCTCGAAATGAACAGTCGAGCTCTTCAAATTTTGAGTTTGGCTGGATTCCCCAGAGCTTTCCGTGCCTGGCTAAATCGGCTGGTTAATCGACTCGTCGTACGGCCTCAGCCAGTAGTCAGCTCTTCAACCGAGCCGCCTCCCGAGCGCCTCGGTACCTGGGCTGACGTCTCTGAGGCCGACCGACCGGGCCGCATGGCCCCGAAATGAGTAATCGAGCTCTTCAAACTCGAGATGCCAGGCCCCCGGCGCCGAGGCTCTCCCGAGATGATGAGCTCTTCTAAATTGAGCCTTAAGGCGTCGATTCAATCCTACTGGAAAGATCGCGTCTTTTAATGTCACGCTATGGAGAATTGGAAATCTATCATGCTACTTCCCGAGTGTTTGGTCTTCTTATAAATGGCATTTTGCTATGGAGCCCATACTCGAATCTCCTTCCTTTCATGAATTCAGATAATACACGTAATGAAGCCGCAAGGCTTCAGTCGTCTTCATAGGATCCAGAATTCCTGGATTTCGTTTTTTGGGCCCACGGACCTCCGCCTCGTGGAGTCAGAGCTTTTCCCTAGTCTCCCTTCTATGGAGTTGTAAGGGCTCCCCTAGCTCCTTCATGCTAGGAATGTGCAAGCTCGAGAGGCGGTACGCTTTTGTACCGCTTTTCTATTTTCTCCTATTTTTCTCTTCCTTCTTTCTCTCTTTCTCCCTTCCCCCCCCTCCTTCTCTCTCTCTTAGACGCCCTCTTTTCTCTTCTCCTTTTCTTTCCCCATCTCATTCTCCCTTTTTCTTTCCTTTCGTTTCTTTTCTCTCTCTTTCCTCTCTTTCTTTCTCTCTCTTCTTTCTTTCTTCTTCTCTTTCCACCCTTTTCCTTCCTTTCTCTCTCTCTCGAGGTTTTTTTTTTTTGAGAACCCGCTGTATTGCTCCTCGTTTCTCAGATGTGGGAGGAATGATGCTAACACAATCAATCGACCTTATTGTAATAAAGAGATATTTTATTTTTCGAATCTTGAATTTTACATTCACATGTATGTAACCTTCAGATTCTTCCCTCGACCGTGGATTTGCCCGACTAGATAAATATACATTCACATCCGACAACCGATAATACTTTTATTTCAAGACGGCGCCGGAAGCCTTACCTGGCGAAAGCCAAGGTGTCGGTATGATTCCAAGCAGTATGAGGTAGAATTTTTTCCTCTTCCGCCCTGGAGTTCTGTAATTGCCGTGTCCGACACGAGTCACGATATATAAGGGCCTTCCTACCGTCAGTTTTCATGCGCCGATTCTTCCTTCATTGGTAAAGAGCCTTTGGCGACTTCAAGCTTGTAACTTCGGTTTGACTCGTTTCGTAATACCTCCGCCGTCTTCCTTGGTAATATTCAGGCGCGACTGCGCCTCGCCATTCAGAGGTCTAAATTTAGCAGAGCCGTCGTCAGTTCCACGCCGCCACACCATCCATGGGGATTCTTAATCCGCACCATCAGGGCTAACGCTCGTGCCAAAAGGCTAGAATGCGAGGTTTCCTCGTTGTCGGACTCACAGAGTCCCATATGCCCAGTTAACACCCTGGGAGGCTCACCCATCTGGCTTTAAGATCTTCCACTCATGCCCCACGCCGCTCATGTCCACGGCATCTCATGCCCCAGTCTACTTAGGATCATGATGCTAGACACACAATTCCTTTGATCCCCATCTGATGTAATCCTCGAATTTGCACATCAAATCCCAGCCTAATATCCCCACACTGTGAGCTCTCATGACACTAAACCCTGATAATATCAACGCCACACACCTATGAAGATCTCAGTCTCAGTGAGGAGGAAGAAAAGGTTCCGGCCCCACCCCATCTGGTAAAGTAATCCACAACTGACGTTGATGAGAATCTCATCGGCCCTCCCACGCAGGGTCTCATTACTCCAAATCCCACTCCAATACACAGATGCAAAATGTCCATGGATCGAATGGCGAGGGCTCTGGAGTTGGAGGTGAGAGATCTTGGTGCTCTCGGGCAAATCTCAGATTTCCCGACTAGGCCTGTCGCAAGCAGCCTCCGATGCATAGTGGCCACAGTCCCCCTTGCCTTAAAACTTTTCCTGCTAAAGCCCGAGCTCCGATGTGGTTTCCGCATACGCCTTCATGTACTTCCTTGGGTACGTAGTCGGCGTCTCTTCCTTCAATGCACTTAAGGATGGGTGCGAAAAACCTCGCTCAGAAAGACGCCCCTTGCGGAACAAAGAAAACCGCGACCTTGTTCCTGAGCTTCAGAAATTTCGGGTCACCTGACAGAACTCCTCCCCTATTACAAATCCTGGTAAACGGGGTCCATCCAACCCTGCTCCTCACGCACAAGGGATACCTCTGACAGTCCAAGATTTGCGAGGGTCGCAAGGTACTCACAGCGCCCACCACAGGTCTTGCTGGGAGGTCGGCCGCTTTGCTAAAGCATCTCGTCGGTGGAGTTCCTCCTATATGTCTCACTCACCAAAGATGAATTTCTTCAAGAATTCCCGTGACTTTGAGGCATAGAACCATTTCACCTTCACTGTATGTCTTCATTGTCTTACTACCAACGAGTCACCCGGTACTCTCGCCGGCCAACTCCAAATGAATGGCCAGGCTGAGATGACCTGGCCATGACACCATACTCACTACTGTCAGAGGCCTGAATCCAACCTCCAGCCGCAGTAATTAACATCTATTCCTCCTGTGGAGGTGCCGGATTAACCCGACCGCCTTCGAGCACTTCCATGGCCCCGCTCACAAAAAGTCCCGGGGACGGGAGGGCAGCCACGGTTCGAGCATTCCCATGTGCTCTCACTGGCGGCAATTCCATGACAGCTCGCTAAGACCGCCTTTATCACGATTTTGGCCACGACCATGTCAACTCGCTTTAGCTCTATGGGCCCACTTCACTGCCCTCCCAGGGCTCGTTTGTGTAGTACCTTGCTTGGTCTGCATTCTCGCTGGAATTTAATGTTATGTGTTTGAAAGCAAGGGCGGAGCTTCCAGCTGCGCCACCAATGCCGTGGATCACTCTCTCCTGATCCTTCGGCAGCCCTCTTTCCTCGCTCATCCTGGGAAAGCCTCATCAAGAATAGTAGACTGACACCCAGATTCTAGCCTCTCACCCCGACCCAGGAACACGCTAGCTGAGAAATCCAAACTACTAAGTACGTAGAGTAAGAGCCCCCTCAGGCTACTTAATGGGGAGAAATGCTATGTCTTTCACCGCCGAGAACGCCTTCAGCAAATTTGCATCCCATTGAATAGCTTAACTGAAGAAAGGCCTGACATTTATCATGTACTCTGTATACAATGCACTTAAGGTTAGAGCGTTATCCTTCCCGCCGACTGACTCCTTTATGCTTCAAGACAGTGGCTATATGTCGGTTATAGCCTTTATTTTGTCCTGGTTTGCTTCAATTTCGTTGTCGATTATGAACCAAAATTCTTCCACCATAATTCAAGGCACATTCGGGCCGGATCCAACTCCCTTTGTCAGACCTCAGATCCGGGAACGCCTGATGAGCCAGCGTGGAGCCTCACGCGGTCGAACTTTACCAACATGTCATCTGGCATACACCTCCATGGATGTCTTATTTGCTTCGGGAACATCCTCGTTTCACTACCGATAAGTAGCCTCAAGGCTCTCGAGCCCGGCGGCATCACACGATATCAATAAAGTTCGCCTCCTAAGTGACGAAAAGAGGGCCTTTTCGTCATCCGGATCCATGCGATCTGGTTGTAGTTTCGAGAAAGAGTCCATAAAATCGAGGAGCTCGTGGCGCCCGTGGCACTAATGTATTAGAAGTCATTCGCGCAGGGTAGGAAACCATCCCCGAGCACGCTTTAGCTTCCGACGAAGTCGATGCAAAGTCGCCACTTGCCGCTTGTTTTTGGTCAGGCACACGCCAACCATTCGTGGATATGCATCCCCACCTCTCTCGATTGCCCTCACGCCTGAGGAGTTTACCGCTCCTCCTCGCAGATCGCTTGCCTTTTCTTCTCAAGGCTGGTTCCTTCTCTTTGCTTCGATCGGGGCTTGAAAGATGGATTGACGCTTGGCACCTCAAGAGTGATTATCATGTGGCCGATTCCTCCCATATCTGCCCGGGCCTGTAAGACGCCCCTGCTCGCCCTTTCAAGAAATGGGTGAGGAGGCTTTCGAGGCTTCCGCGTTTCTGGAACCGATGCTGGGTGTTCGGGTCGCTGTCCAACTGGCACAGTCTCCAAATTCTTCCGATGGCTTAGGCTCTGCAAGGTGTTCACTCTCGCCATGCTCAGTCGCATCTGTATATGCAGCATCGACCGCTTTTGCCTGGATGCCACAGAGCACCCTTAGCCACGCCGTTGGAGTTCGCGAACCACATTCCTACTCCGCTTGTGGTGTGAAACTTGATCATCATGTGGTGCTTGAGGAAAACGCTTTTATCATACGAGGGTCTCGTTTCTAACAAATATATTATAGGTGGATGGGGCGTCTTGCCAACGCCCTAGGGACCCGCTCGCCGCCGTCATCACACGGGCTCCCAAAGTGAGCATTAGTTGCGGCAAGCCCAAGGGCAACACTTTCTCCAGAGAATCCCTCGCAGGTGTGAGCGGGGCCGACCGGTTCCGCCCCTTCCCGATGCCCATCTCATCTGGCGCCAGGCTAAGATGATGTCAACCGACCCCGCTGTCGATCAGGACCATGAACCGCTTTGTTACTACAACTCCGCCCATGTATCAAAGGGTCGCCGCTAGGTGCCGCATCCCTCCGTGTCCCCCGAGTCGAGAATGCCATGACGTATTTCCAGGCGCTGATACCGCTCAGACTCCATTACCCTCTCCGACGACCGCCGCAGAATGTTCCATTACTCCCGATTTAGTCGCGATCATCCCTCCTCCCAGAAATCCTCCCGAGATCACATGGATTTCCCTAAGGGCTGTTTCTGCGCCGAGTTATTGCCCGCGAGGTGGTGGCGGGTGGCCACTCCAGCCTGCTTGATTCGAGCCGACCTTCGTGCTATAGTTACCGAGATACCCACGCCAATCAGCCGATTCTATTTCTTTCTCGAAATGTATGTACCTGTCTGTGCGATATCCATAGTTCATGAATCCTGCGCATTCTCGTAAGGTCCCTCTGGTCGGTCTAACTCATCCTGATGGCCAGCCTTCTTAGAATCAGCCAGGTCGCACCGCAAGTGACTGGGCCTAAATCAAGTAGAATTGGCCGTAGGGTAAAACCGTCGAGGTGAACAATGCTGTCGCCTTCCGGGCCGAGGTGACCCAGGCGGTCCTCGAGGCCTCCAGCGGGGCCCCTCTCGGATTGTCTCTCCTTCTTTCTTCGGGGGACCCTTCCTGGGCCTCGTTTGTCTCTTCGGGGCTCTCACGCTTGGCGCCCCAGCTTCTTTCTCTTTACGGGTCAAGAACTTCCTTCTTGGATACGAGGCCTCCTCTTCTCTCCTCTCCTTCCTTTTTCCTTCGCTCCCCCTCTTCTTCCTTTTTTTTCCTTCTTTTCTTTTTTTTTCTCTTTTTTTCTTTTTTTTCCTCTTCCTTTTTTTTAATTTCCTTTTCTTTCTTCTGCATAATGTATTTTATGCTAAGGTTTTGCTAAAAGCCATTGATTTTTGAGATGGAGAACATTAAACTTTGATTGCACCCTCTAGCCCAAATGATGAATGCAAAGATAGCGAACTTCCATCTGTAGTAGAGATTCTCACCTTCGTAGACTCCTAAGTGTTAAACCTTCTGACATAAGACTCAGTTTTTACAGCCTACTTATGGGTGTGTAGATGATAGCTCGACTTCGTATATGTTCTGGCTCGAATGAAGTGGGAAACGAACGTAATGGAAAGCTCTCTGAATGAGGTGATTGACGATGGTGGAAGCTTGTTAAACCAAGCAAGTGCTGGGCCTTTTAGTGTGATAGCTAAAGCTCTGCACCGTATAGGGTCCTGATAGCCATGTAGCTCCATTTGGTTCTTATAGTTGGCTAGATTACCGACGGGATCTTGGCAACGAACGCTTCTATTTGTGGCATTCTGTACTTCGCTGGTAGGGGAAAGTGGAGCACCTTCAGCCGTGGGAACTGAGACTCCGCCTCATCGCACTGTGGTATCCATGCAGTCGGAGCCTCTGGCCTAACAACTTCCTTCACACGGTCGAGCCCCCGTTGGAGGCCCTCAATCTCCTCGCTTCCAACGATTGTTCTATTCCCAGTCGAGGGGCTTTAGTCCCTGGCTTTCGACGTGCCCCTAGTGCTGCTTCGTCGCTCTTCCCTCTCAGGGGTTATAAGTGGTCCGTACCGCATACTGGATTCCGGCTGCTTCGCACTCCTCGGGAGTGCCGGGGTGGTTGTCCCTTCGTGACGGCGGCGCACGACCTTCTCGAGTTTGTCGCGCCCCGTGGTCGCTGCATCCACTCTCGGGCGAGTTGCTCTAATTTCCTATCGCGCCAAGGTCGGGTGTGGCGAGGGCCTCCACCGTCCGTCTCGCTTCATACGCTCCAATTGGGCGCCGAGAGGTCGACCGCTCACGCTGGGTTCGGTTAGTCCCGTGATCCCGGGACGCGTTGTTCCCGCCATGTTCCAAGCGATACCATCGCATCCGATCGCTAGGGGCGAACCGCTGCCCTACGCATGAGCCAACCGATGATGCCTTTTTCAACCGGAACTCCGGGCCGAGCGCGGCCGAATCACCGGGCCGGTCTCGTCGGCTCGACGCTGGACTCTCCTCGCAAAAACAAGAAACAAAGGATCGACTTCCGGCCCGCCTGCTTCGCCTCGATGCCTAAGCCGGCTTCTTTCCGTGGAAGAGAATATCAACCGCTAGTGGAATGAATACTATTTATGCATATGTTTTGCATACCTTTCACCGATGGGGGAGCCCGATATTTATAGTATATGTTTTTCCCAATTGATGGTGATAAGGATTCTCCCTATTAGATTAAAGGATTTTCCTTATCACAAATTAATAGGCTGATAATCGGGAAAGCGCTTTATTGAGAATTCATCCTACTCCTTATCGTAGAGATTTGGTTTGATCTCGGCAGGATAAGATGTTTATCGAATTATCCCTGCTTTTCCTTTGGCTGAGAGATTTAGCTGGATTTATTGCGGTAAGATGTTATTGGGGATTATCCTACTTCCCTTATTGGCGAGATTTAGTCTGATTTACAGGATGTGGGCCTTCCCAATTATCCATGTTGTCGGCCTTTGGGGCGAGCGGATTGGGCTTTCGTTTTGGGTTGACGCCAGTGGCTTGGGTGTTTCATCGGGCTTGCCTCTTATTTAGACCTGGCAAGTGGGCCTGCGCGCCTATTTTTCAAACCCTATCACTAGGTATATCCCTTAGCCACGAGTCTTGCCTTATATTTGTCGATGCTTCCATCCGCTTTAAGTTTAACAGTGTACACCCATCTACAACCAATCACTTTTTTCCCTTCTGGTAGCAGAACAATCTCCCAAGTGGAATTCTTCTACAACGCTTCCATCTCTTCATACATAGCCTTTTTCCACCTTGAATATGCTAATGCATCTTGCACATTACTAGGAATAGACACTTTGTATAATTGATTAATGGTTAGTGCATAAGAGTCTGAAAGTCTATGAGTAGAGACATATTTATTAATAGAATACTTCACATCGGGGTTTCTAAGATCGACTCATATTGTTTCTTCGGGAACACCTGCATCTTTGGGAATACCTGGAAGTAGCTTGGTGTGGATACTCAGTGATGGAATCATCCAAGATATTATGGGAGGAAGACTCTTCAGTTGATGGTGTGGGCAATTCAATCATCTTAGCTTCTTCCCCATTTCTATCGAAGCCTGTAGCCTCTGTGTCACAATCACAATTCTCATGAGGTTCCTTGTCCAAAGATAGGCTACTACATTCATTTTGAGTATTAATGAGTGGGGTATCATTGCTACTCATCTGTTTCTCCAATGCCTCCAGCTCCATAAAAATACCATTACCCTCACCTTTATCAAAAACATTATTAGAAAACTCACCTTCTTCATACATATTCTCCCCCTGAAGAGGAGAGTTCAAGTCACCAACTGAATAATAGGTTTCAGCTTCACGAAAGGAGATATCAAGAGAAACATGGAGTTTGTGAGTTTTAGGGTCATAGTACTTGTACCCTTTCTGAAATCGGAATAACCAACAAATACACAATGTGTGGCATAGGGATCCAGTTTAGGACGTAGGACTTTGGGTATGTGAACATATACAGTACAATCGAAGGTTTTGAGTTCCAAGTTTGGTTGATGGGGTATGTCAAAAAAAGTTTGTAATTTTTGGTGTGGGGTTGGAAACCAATATAGTGGGAAGGAACTCTATTAATAAGATAAACAACATATTTGACAGCCTCTCCCCAATAGAATCGAGGCATATTCATTCCAAAGAGAGATGCACGTACCACCTCCATGATATGTCTATTTTTCCTCTCTGCAAGCCCATTTTGTTGAGGTGTGTAAGTGAAAAAAGTATGATGCCTGATTCCTTGTTGTCGAAGACAATCACCAAGCAGGTTCTCAAGAAATTCCATGGCATTGTCTGATTGCCAAACTTGAATTTGTTTTTCACCATGTTGTAAAATTCTTGAAAAGCAATACTAGCATCACTTTTCTTACAAAGTAAGGTTATCCAAGTCATCCGAGTGTATTCATCAATAAAAGTGATAAAATAACGAGCCTTAGAGATAGATGGGACTGTAGCAGGTCCCCAAATATCAGTGTGAATAACCATAAAGGGTGAAGAGCATTTATTAAAGGTAGATAAGTCAGGTTTACGATGGCTCTTTGCCAATTCACAAACGTCACACTGTAAATCCAAAACATTCAATCCTGTAAACAAACTAGGTTTCAATTTCTTAAGATAACCAAAGGAAAGGTGCCCTAGCCTCCTATGCTAAAGCCACACATCAGCCAGTGTCCTATCACCCTTCGTCACCAAACAAGCCTTGTTGTACTTCCGTTTGCTAGTTACTGTCAATTCTAAGGAGTAGAGTTTGCCCCGTTTAACACCACAATCAAGAGTCCTTCGGGTCAGAATATCCTGAAAAACACAAAAAGAGGGCCAGAAAGTAACAGTGCAATTTATTTTTGAGGTAATTTGGCTTACAGACAACAAATTATATTCAAGGCTAGGAACAACCAAAACTGTACTGGGCAATGGCATTAGATAAGATAAGGGATCCCTCCCATAGGGAGAGGTACCACCGTTTGCCGTGGATATGACCTGTTGGGAAGATGGGTGAAGATGTTGCAATTTACTAGAGTCTCTAATCATATGATCGGATGCACCAGTATCAATGATCCAAGTATTATCCTTAGTAATAGCAGAAGGAATGTTAGCCTTACCAACGCTACCTGGTTGAGTTATATTGGCAATAGGCATTGAAGTTTCCTCCTAAATTGGCAGGCCTGCACCTGATATGGCCACTACTGGTTTCCCTGTAATGTTCTTCCGTGGTTTTTTCGAAAAATCCCACCATTCAGGATACCCAATAATCTCATAGCAACGCTGCTTTGAATGGCCAGGTTCACCATAATGATTGCAAACATAATTGCTTGATTTTCCTAAACCTTGATTAATTTTCCCTTTTGCAGAATTCGAACCTACCCCTCGCTAGCTCCGGTTGGCTATCATGGTTGTATTTTCAGAAACCAGCCTAGATGTGTCCATGACTTGTCGCTGTTGTGACTCCCTTCTCACACATGCGTAGGCTCCCTCCAGGTCCAGTTTTGGGTCTTTTCGAAGAATTTCCCCCCAAATTTGATCATATTCAGAATCAAGACCGCTCAAGAAAATATGAACTCGCAACCTCATCATCGCCGAATGAAGTTGTATAATCCCTTCGACAGATTCTTCTTGGGATGTGTTTCGATGATCGATTTCTTGGAAAATTGCAACAAGTTCATTGTAATATGTAGATAAAGGTCTACCATTCTGAGTGGTTGAAAAGGACTTTTGATTCAGCTCGAACAATCATGTTTCATCATATCCATCATAGAAGGTCCTCGACACTGCCTCCCATATCTCCTTTGTTGTAGCAAGACGAATAAACCTCTGTATCAGATGGGGACTCATCGATTCGATGAGCCAGCTGTTCACTTTATGATTTTCGGTGATCCAAGTGTCATAGTTCGAATGGTTGGGTGCAGGTTTCGCCGCTTTTCCAATAAGATACCCAACCTTGTTGCGGGCTCCAATACGCATCTCCATCAACTTTGACCATAAAGTATAATTTGTTTCGTCTAGGATAACACTGACATGAAAGGCAGAGTTTTCCTGCTGAATAATAATCGGGTTGTTCGTTGTGGTTGAAACAATTGGATCGCGTGTTTGTTCTGCCATTGCGATTTCGAGAAGTTTAGGGAATATAGGATTCGGGTCAAGAGGTTTTTGAGGTTTCAAGATTGCAGGAAAAACAAATTGGTTCGAGATTCAAGATTGCAAGGATTTGGGTTAATGATAAGGGTCAAATTCAATGTGGCTTTCAACTGGAAAAAATAAGTCGTAGACTCAAATCCACTATGATACCATGTTGAGCATGGCCAAGAATACAAAAAACACGTTTTTGTGTAAAAATTTTTTTTCTTTGTACTAACATTTAGAGGAGGTACTTATACAAGAGAACAAGAAGACCTAGACTCCTATTTTATGTTATGATATGTACAAGGAAACAAATAGACTTCCCTACAATATTACAATCAACACTAATCACGCCAAGTAATTATCACAAATCTTGCCAGCTAACAATATATATATAACTACCTGGACAAATAGTCGAGCATTCCAGTCCTGTCCATCCGAGACATTGCAAGTAAGGAGGTCTCTCCGGGTTTCAGCCACAAGGGGGTTCCCCTTCCAATAGGCATATGGTTCCTTTTCCATCCATTTAGTCTTGCTGCTGCCTTCTTTTAGGTCCTTCAGTACATTTCCCCATGGCTTCATATTAATCTCAGTCCTAATCAATGTAGCCCTTCTGTTAGCAAATAAACTCAATACCATGGTTTTTGAGGGGTCGTTTCAATTTAAATAATTTAACCTTCATGGTAAAGACTGATTCAATTGTTTTAATTTTTGAACGATCTTTGAAGTATTGGGTCATAACTTTTTTTTTCTTTTTGTTGAAAGAAGATTATAAAGCTTGAATCTTACTTGAAACAAGAACCAGAATAGTATTCATAACTAAGAAGTTCGATTATCAAATATTAGATTCTAAGATATCGATTCTTTTTTTTACTGGGCGATTTATGGTTCTATTTGCTTTAAACAGGGTCAGAACTATTTGATGCTGACAATAATGCCCTTGTAAGTTCAATGAATACTTTTTCAGTTAGGGTGACCGAATTCCGTTGAAATTATACCTAAGAAGTTTGACAATTCAACATCTTGGATTTTTAAGGGATTAGTAAAGAGTTCGGATTGATAGGCCTGTTCCCATGGCCTATCATAGGACTATGGACCTGTTTAATGTTGGGGTGTTTTAAATATATATGATGTACTTTTTTAGGGTTAAAAATGCTAAAAGGTATTATGGTTTTTAGAGTTTTGTGATTTTTCTTAATAGTCTCTCTACTCCAATCATATATCGTCCGTAGTTTTTTTCTATTTATAACTTTCATGATTTTTTTTCTAACACAATGAGTACCTAGAAAAATTGGTATGGTGTTACCATCAGAGGGACCATGAGAACACTAATTGTCATTTGTCACCATGTGCCAATGCAATTAATCCAACCCCCTAGTTCACGACTTCCAATACCATGGGACCTTAATTATCGGCCTCCCCATGGAGGACTTTTCAGCCCTGTAGTTGTCTTGCAAATTTATGTGAAACAGGTCAATCCCAACAACTCTCTATCAATTTTCATTTCCATCTTCATAAATGAAGATTTTCACCCAAAAAAAATCTATTTTAACCATTTTTTATTTCTATTTCCAAGAAATGTGAATAGTAATATACTATTCACTTTTTTAAAAAATATTTATATAATAATAAAAAAAGTGAAAAGGTGAACTATAAAATATTATTATCTAATTTTTTTACAATATTTGAATAGTAATTTGAATGTTAATTTAGAGATTGTTGTTGAAGTTGTAAGTAAAAAAAGTAGTCTCATTGTCTTTCTAGATATAGAGAAAATGTGAATTTAAAGATAAAAACGGGGATACGTAGATGTTGGGATGAGTTAAGAACTAAAAAGAATGAAGAGATGGGTGTAGAAGGATCAAGAAATTACGTACCAACCCCAGAAGGACCAATCAGGAAACACCACATCCAATGTCCATGGATCCCCACAGTAGCGAAACAAAGGTGGTGGTGGGGCTTGGGCGGCGTTGGGTCCACGGTAGTCGTCCGATTTGATGACCGGCCTGTCGTCGCAGTCAAACATCAGCTCCAAGTCCGGTAACTTTCCGGGGTACCTTCTGAGAAGCTGCAGAATACCCCATATCGTAAACACATCTCTTGTCTGTATCGACTTCTTGTACTTCTCTATATACGCTTTTCCCTTCACGATAACCAGTCTGAAATGGGCACTCCCCCTTGCTCTCTCCACCATATCCCTACTAATTCCAGTAGCCTCCCATGGCTTCAAATCTTCATGTATCCATCTGAAATAATCTGGGCAAACAGCTGGTTTCCCTTCTGTGTCAAACGTTGTCGGATAACTTCCTGGGCAGCTCCGAGTGAGGTTTCCGGCCGGGCATTTGAGTGGGAATACAATTGGCCTCGGCGTTTTCCGATAGTTGAACTGAAGGATACATGGGTATATATATTTCAGATTATTCAATAAAACTCATATGCAAATCCATACAGAAAATCATGCATGGCAGAGAAGTTTTGTCAGTTACATGGCTTGTGAAGAAGAAAGAAGAGATGAAGGCAGCTACGATGAAGAGAATGAAGAAGATAAAAATCGTGAAGATAGTAATACTGCAAGCAGCTGCAACTGCAAGTGCTTTCTCCATTAATGGCGGACAAAAGAATCGGAACCAGGAAGAATCTCTGCCCGGTTGATATCTCTGCGAGATTGTACTAGAGAAGCGCTGCATATTTTGAATCATAGTCTTGCAGTGATGAAGAAATCGTTCGTTCCATAAGTTTTTCTTGTTAGTTTTGTGAGACACAGACACCATACAAAAAGCCATTCCGCCGTTTCTAATAGATAGAGCGGTTATTTTGAAAAAGGAAAAAAAAAACAATATTTATGGATACAAATACTTGAAGCTGCCGTGTTCAAGGAACAAAATTTCGGTTTTTTAAGGGGCCACCAGGCGATCTGAAAAATCGCCTAACATCGGCACCAAATATTTCTGCTGAATTTCGGTGACTTATCCATACAATGTATTTAATTCTCAAAAAATATCGATAAAAATATCGATAAACATCAATAAACATCGGTAAATATCACATGGCGACTTAAATCAAATCCAATCCGCTAAAATTAAACTACACACCGCTTTTCGACAACCCAACGCACGATTTTTGACCCAAAAATCTCTATAAATACCCCTAAAATCATACAATTTTTTTACAAACTCATCCATACACATCCAAACTCCATTTAACTCTCAAATTATTATTTTTTTGTAATTTATCTCAATATTTTGAAGATCTTGTTATAAATATTGTCTTCATCAAGATGGGATCCCTTGATTAAATAATATAATAGAGTCACATCGGTTCTCATTTTGGTTTTAAATGACTATTGTAATATAATTTCTCGATAAATTATAATGAATATCATTTTTAACAAATGTATATTATTATTATATGACTTTTTTATAGCCTAACAAAATATTTATATTAATTTCAAAGATTAATACATGCTTTTTTCAACCGGACTGGCCGGAGTATATCGGGTCGCTGGGTCAATTGACCACGCGGTCAGCTGCTTGCTTTCCCGGATCTGCCAGCCCGAGATGTGGATTGGCCACTGTATTGATCTGAGGTCGCGCTGTTCTTCTCCGCAAAACAAGAAAGATAGTCGGCGAGGCTTCGCCTGCCGCCGCTCCGACGCCTGCCGCCTTTCCTGGCAGGCACAACATTAGGCAAGGAACGGTTAGCAGACTTCCACCGATGGGGTGGCTTGCATTTATAAAGATATATTTTCCAGCTTGGATGGTGATCGTGGATTCCTCCTATTGATGAGATTTCTTTCCTTATCGCTGCATTAATATGATAATCGAAAATGCTATTTAAAATTATCCTTCTTCTTATCGGGGATCCGGCCAGATCCGTAGATTGTCGCACGGAATTATTTTATTTTCCATGTTGATGGATTCAATTTTGATTGCGTGATAATACGTTATCTGGGGATTATTCTATTTCCTATCGAAGGATCTAATTTGATTTATGTGATGTGGGCTTTCTCGACATCCATAACCTACTTTACCGTGGTTTTTGACTGGCCCTCATTCCATCAAGGCTTTACACCCGAGTGCTTCGGGGCGGGCGCGCCGCTATGGTCCGTGAGGGGCCCGTGCTTCCCATTTTTCAAACCCTATCACCGCCTCTAACCTCAGGTAATGGCGCAAAGGTGGCAAGGTCAGAACGCTTCGTACCGATGCAATTTCCACGTGTTTGCTCGGGCCGGGTTACATGGGCTGATCGTCGTTTCATACGTCTGCACGGCGACTTTGCTCTCGCGCCATCTTTCCGTAATTTCTTTCCAATTTCCTTCGTTTCTTCGTAGGACCTCCTCCGCTCAGCGCGGCTTCCGATCTCAAACCTCTTTCGCTTTTAGCTTTTTTCGCATTTTTCCAAGATAGCTTTTTTGCTTTATTCTAGGACCACAAGGCCCCGTCTTTTCACCGATACGACGAGGCGCTTAGGATCGGGCTGGTCAAGTTTTGTTTCTATTATTTGCTTTCATCACGTATCCAGTCGCCTTTCTACTGATTGAGCGACTCTTTCGACCGTCGCGTCGCTGGGATCAGGCAGGCGCCACTGCCTCCGCCGAGGTTGAACTCTCGAGATGCCCCAGGCTTCCCCTTCCTGGCCGGGCGGGGGTGGCGGAAAGTAGACCCACTCAAATATCCCCAGAGGGTCAGACACCGAACTACTGCTCAAGATGCATCTCCATGCCCAGCGCGGCCTGGCCCTCTGCGGGGCCACCTTTTGCTAGACGTTATCGACCTCCTTGGCGTCAGTGTGGTCCCCGACGTTCGACCTCCTGGTGTTCTGTGCCTAAGATAAAGCCACGGCCTTCATATTTATTCGCTTCCCCAGATCCTTCGCGAAAAGTGGGCTTTGCGAAGATTTCACTGGTCTCGTCCTTCTGTTCCTCTCCCATAGTCAGTATTTCTGCTGGCCTATTAGTTTTCTTTAGGATGCGACTTGGTGTTCCCAAATATAGCTTTGTTCCTTTATCTTTAGCGAAGGAAACCTCCGCGGCTTCCTTTATTTTTCTCGACGGCCTCACTACTTCTCCGTGATTTCGATATTCCCTCTTCCCACAAGCTTTGGAAGGACGTTATTTCTTTGTCAAGAACGAGAATTGGGAATATGACCTCTTGACAAGGACGACACTCGAGTTCCGGCTGTATTACCACCCCAGAATCTTCGTAAGTGTTCGCTTGTTTTCGTGTAACCTTTATGTAATATCGGTATTTAATTTGATTGCTTAAATGCTTCAGCGCCCAACCGGGACCCGCCACACGAAGATAACGTCATAACACTACAAGCAATGAGTGTCCTCGCTCCTATGCGAGCCAACAAGCCTGACATTCCCGCCTTGAGCCCAGGCTCGCTCGCCGCTTTCTGAGGCCTTCGCCTCCTTCCACCATGAAAGTTTCTCCTATCGGGCCCTCCGCCGTCAAACCCACCAAGGAGAGCTCGGGCACCCACTGGGAGATCGTTGTCCTAAGCCCCGAGTGTGAAACTAAGACTCGGACTCGCTGGAGAGAGGTCAGCCGACTCTTGGTCATGTCTCCAACCGGGAGCCGTTCTTCCTTCTCCGTCTGCCCACGGTCCCAAAGCCTCGAGGCACCGTCGCCCCGCCGAGGCTCCAAAGCCTCGAGCCTGCAGCCTGCCTTCCGGGTCCGTCGCAAGGCAAAGGTCCCCGCGGGCTGCCGAAAGCCCGCTGCAGGCCATGCCCATCACCGTTCGGGACCTCTACAAACGGGAGTGTTAGGTCACCTTTCTCCGAGGGCGAAGAATTAAGGAGGAAGATCCGGAACCAAATTGGCTGAGATGGGGACTCTTTGCTTCTCAATGTCGAACTCATATGTGCGCCGTCTCATCCATTCTAAGATTCTGACCAAGATATCGAAAGGTCACTGATGAGGCTTTGGCTCTATCTCTCCAGGGTCGCTCCGTAGTTCCCTGCACCCCGTCAGGTGTCCGATTCCGCCTGAGCCGAAAGTGTCGACCAGATTGATGTTGATTCTATGTCATGCGCGCAGTGGCTACTCATTTGAAGGGTTTGGCAAAAAAGGCAAAACTAAACGAAAGTCACAGCTAAAGCTGCCTGGTGCCATAAGGCGAGGGTGGCTTCCTTTACATCCGAACGGGTCGAGCTAAGTGGGAGCCCCAGGGAACGTATGACCGAGAGGCGTGAAGCTCTAGCCTATGACGAGCTAATACCCACATCGGGCACGCACTCGGGCCTGAAGTAGGGAAGATGAGTCCAAACAATTGAGAGCGGCCGAAGGCGAGCTTCGTGGAGGTTAGAGACTCAGAGGGCTAGAGACGGCCGTTAGCCTCCGCCCAATATGAGCTTCCGGGGAGGAGCCAGGAGGAGCTTCTCACATCCCAAGGCGAGCTGCGGGAGTCTAAGGAAGAATTACGTGAGGTCAAAGACGACTTGCGCGATAAGACGGCGCTGATCGGGATCGACTGTGAGGTACCTCGAGGTCGCAAACCTCCGACCAACGCCTGACTAAGGAATGCCGTGGGCTACGTGGGGACCTCCATCCACAAGAAACTTCGTCGTCACGGATGAAGAGTAGGAAGATCGAGGGATGAGGGGGCCCGCACTCAATGGGCTCAGGTGGCTAGCCTTTCGGTGGAAAGTCGCTAATGCTTATCCCAAATTGACTCAACTTTGACATTCCAAGCGACGAAGCCGAGGAATCCCTCTCTCGTCGACTCATTCCGAGAACCCGACACCCCCCATTGAGGCCCACTCCCATTCTTCACCCTCCGTCCTTCCGATGCCCGATTGCTGCATATCGATTGATCTTTGTTTTACTTATTTTGTTTTGTCAGCTCCCGGGACCCGTGACATATGCATCTTTCAATAAACATCTTTACCACTTTGTCTCTATTCTTGCACCACAAATGCTCTTCATAAACCAGATTATTGATTTCTTGGCTACATTGTCTGAGTCGAGTAGCTTCTGGGACGTAGAGTTGAGCAGTTGAGCTTTGGGTCGTTGAGGCTTCGTGGGTTGCTCCGCTCCGGGCCGAACCGAATTTTGTAGGCCGGCCTCCGTGCGTAGTCGAGCTCACAAAGTGAGCTACTCGGGCTCCGGCACCGAGGCCTTATTGGTATATAGCCTGAGCCATTCAATTGAGCCGCGTGGCCCGTGTGTATAGCCGAGCCTGGCCAAAGTGAGCCACTGGGCTCCGGCGCCGAGGGGCCTTATCGGCTATATAGCCCGAGTTGATCCGACTCTAGGGCCGCGGGTCCAGCAAAGTAGTCGAGCTCATCAAAGTGAGCTATCGGGCTCCTCGGCTGAGGCCTTGTCGGGCGAGTATAGCCTCGAAATGGGATCCGACTCTCACAAGGTGGTCTGTAGAGAATGAGCTGGCCAAAGTGAGCTACCGGGTCTCGGCCGAGCTCATTGGCGATATACCGAGCCGACCACCTAGGTCATGCGGGTCTGTGGCAAGAGTAGTCGAGCTCACTAAAGTGACATCGGGCTCGGCCACTCACAGGCCTTGCTATGATATAGCCCGGAAATGATCCGATTCTTCTATTATGCGGGCTTACGCAGAGAATGAAACAGCCAAAGTGAGCCACTCGGGTCTGAGCCGAGAGGCCTGCTGGGGCAATATAGGCCTGAGTCGATCCGACTCAATAAAATTCAGAGTAGTCGAACTTGTCAAAGTGAGCTACTAGGCCTGCTCGCGCCCGAGGCCTTGTCAAGGAGTATAGCCCGAGCCAGATCCGACTCTTAGGTCGCGTGGCATGTGCGGGCAGCTATCTGTCGAGCTCGTCAAAGTGAGTCGTTGCTTGCGGCCATTCGACTTCTGATTTTCTTGGAAAGATGCGAGTGTCTTTAATGCTGATTTATGGAGAATTTTAAACAATTGCGCCAATTTCCGAGTGCTTTGGCCTTCTTATAAATGGCGGCTTCATTGCTATGGAGTTTATACTTTAGATACTCTACCCCTTCCGTACAGAACTCCAAATCGCCAGATGAAGGCCGAAGCTGATCTTCTTCGCCGGATCCGCCCTCAAGATTCTGCCTCGCTGCTGGACCTCGCTGTGGGAGTTGTGTTTTTCCCTAGTATTCCCTTTATGGGAGTCATGTTATTCCCTAGCTTCGTGCTAGGGAATGTGTCCGAAGAGGGCGGTACATTCCTTGTGCCGCTTTCTTTATTTTTTCTTTTTCTTTCTCTTCCTCTCCTTTATTCTCTTTCTCCTTCTCCTTCATTCTCTCTTCCTTCCTTTCTTCCTTTTTCTTCTTTTCTTTCGCACAAACTCCTTCCATCATTTTTTCTTCTTCTCTTCTTTTCTATCTCTCTACTCTTCTTCTCATTTTTTTCACCTTTCTGCCCTTCTTCCACTTATATCCATCTCGTTTTCCTTTCCTCTTTTCTTCCTAAGGTTTCTTTTTTTTTTGAGAGAGAACTGCTTGTACTATGTATTTCCAAGATGTAAGGGATGACACTACTGATTGTAATTGAATGTAATCTGATTGGAATAAAGAGAGACTTTTTCTTTTATGGCTATGAATTTTCTCATTCTGTTGCATGTAATTTTTCTGAGCATTATATGTCTGAGTTGTCTGAGACGTCTAACAAAATAACCGATAAACGCTCAAATCGTCATCTGAAAATTGATAATGCTTCATTTAAGATTACAAATCGAGGTCTACTGATAAAAACTTTCAAGGTGTTCCGCATTCTAAGCATGATGTAGAATTTTTCCTCCTCCGTCTCAAGCTTCTAATTGCCCTATTCGATGACGCTGATATGATGTAGGGCCCTCCTGGGCCAGCCTAGCTTTCCATAAGCCGGATTCTTCCTTTGGCCGGCGTGAGCTTCTTCAAGACTAGGGTCACCCGGGCATGTAGCTCCTAGGTTTGACTTTTGCTGTAATACCGTCTTCCTCTGGTGTAATCCTCCGCGGCGACCCGCACACGCTTCGGCTCCAGGAGGTCCAAATTCTAGGGACTCCGAGAGCTCACATCAGGTTCCACTCAGCCGCTAACTCGACCTCGGGGACTTTAATCCGACCTACGGGCCATCGTCGCCAAAGGCAGCGTAATTGTGGTTTCCGTTGTTGACTTCAGTCCCGTAGGCCCATAGCACTTCTCTGGGAGGAATTCTACCCATTTGCCTTAAGATCTTCCACCTGTCTTCAATGCGCCTGGTGTTCGATGGTGACTTTACCATTCATTAGACTGCTGGATGTGTCAGGACGAAAGTAATAGCTTCCTAATCTGGCTCTAAGACATAACCTCGAATCCTGGCGTTGTCAAATTGCTTTCCATTGTCCTGATACCGTGGCTCTGGATACCAAACCTCGCATACGATGTATTCGCCACACAAAATTCACGTGATCTTCCGCTCAGAATCAGGCTAAAGGTTCAAATTCTACTAATTTTGGTGAAGTAATCTTAATACTGACGATGATGAATTTACATTGGCCCTTCCCAAGGGCAAAGGCTATCCCGTGATGTCCAAACCCCACTGGCCGGAAAGGCCAAGGCTTGTAATTGATGTCAAGGGCTCATGGGAGGGGCGCGAGATCTAGCATGCTCATGGCGATCTACTTCCACCGTCGGTCATGGCCTCCGAGTATTGTGGGCCGCGAGTATCCTTTGCCTTAAGACCTTCCCGCACGCCCGAGCTCCAATATGATTTCCGTGACATAATCTTCTGGGTGGTACTTCCTTAGCACGTGATTTAGTGTCTTTCCCCGCGATGCACTTAAGGATGGGCGTGAAAAAACCTCGCTCATAAGCTTCCCTTATGATTGTTTCAACCCCGGGTCGACTCCTCGTCCCGATTTTACGCTTCTTCGGTCGTCGGTAGACGTCCGTCCATTATGTAATCCTGCACGGGTCCATCCACCCGCCTCGGACTTGATTTTGGGCAACTTCCACGTGGCCACGTAGATCTATAGAAGGCCTTCGCAGGTATTCGATGTGTGTCGACCGAGGTCTTCCCGTAAGGCTATCGCTTAGCTTCGCTAAGGCACTCCGCCTAGAATTCTCTCGCCTGGATATGTTCAATCTCGACTAACGCGAACTTTTCTCAATAAATCTCATACCTTTGAGGTATAGAATCATCTTCTCGCTTGGCCTCAGAGGGTATCTTCTATTTGTCTCACTACCAAATTGAGTCGCCGCAGCACTCCTGCCGGGCCAACTTCTACTGAACGGGCAGGTCGGGAGGGCCCGGCCATGACTCACTACATTCGACCTCATCACCGGAGGCTTGAACTAACTGAAGTTCATATTCAATGTCTATCTTCCGGTGGAGGTCGATTTAAACCTACTCCGCTCTGTGCATTTGTGGCCCCGGCCTACGTAAAGTTTCCGGCACGGGTAGGTCGGCTGCGTTCTGGTGTTCCCAAGAGGCTCGAGGTACCCCATGACGAAATATGCTAAGACCTGCCCTATTGCAGTTTTCGGCTTATATCTGATGTCAAACTTGTTTAGCTCTATGGCCCACTTCATCAGCCTTCCTGAGGTCTCTGGTTTATGTAACACTTGCTTCATCGGATATTTTGTCGAACTTCTGCATGAGCCCTAAGTATGGGCGAGCTCCGGAGCCGTGGTTACTAAGCAGATTAATTTCTCCATCCTCAGTACTTCTTCCGGGCTTCCTCTCGCAGCACGACCGCAATAGTAAACCCGGGTGCTACACTTCAGTCTCCCGTCTCCGACGAGGACAACGCCGGTCGAGAAGTCCGATACCGCTGGCATGAGCGAGGAACTCCCCTCACCTAGGCTTACTGTACTAGGGGAACTTAAATATGTTCTCACGTCGAAACGCTTCTTCACACTCGTGATCCCATTGAAAGGCCTTCAAAACTTGGAAGAAAGGCCGATATTTATCACTAGCCCTCGGGATACGAATCCGCCAGCAAAGAATCCTTCCCGTCGACGCCGGACCTCCTTATACTCCGAGGGCGAACACGTGCATACCGAGCACAACCTTTATTTCACCGATTTGCCCAATTCCTAAGTGGTTGACTATGAAACCTAGGAATTTTTCTACCGACACTCGAAGGCACACTCACCGGATTCGCCATGTCAGACTTCTCAGATCCGGAACGCCCTGACACGAGTTGGTGTGAGAGCTCGCAATGGTGGATTTTACCAAAGATGTCATCTATATACACCTCCATGGTCGCTCCTATCTCGCTCTCGAACATCTTGTTCACCAAACCGTAATAGCCCCGCGGCTTCGAGTCCGAAAGGCATCACACGACAATAATAAGTTCCCGCCCCGTGGGATCGAACGAGGTCTTTTCTCGACATCCTGTCCATGTCGATCCGATTGTAAATGAGAATAAGATCCATAAACCGAGGGAGTTCATGGCCGCTAGCAGCATCTACGATGAGGTCGACAATCCAGGGAAATCATTCCTTTTGGGCATATTTTGATGTCAATGAAGTCGACGCAAAGTCGCCATCACGTTCGCACGACTACGACGCTGGGCAACCATTCAAGATATTCCACCTCTATGATTTGCCCCTACCGAGGAGCTTAATCGACCTCCTTGTTGATTGCTTTTTGCCTGTCAGGCGCGAAGCTCCCCCTCTTTTGTTTTATCACTGGAAGATGGACTGGACGCTCACCACGGGTAATTACTGTAGGGTCAATTCCTCCCATGTCTGCCTGCTTCCACGCGAAGACGTCTTTGTTCTGTCTCAAAAATTGGGTGAGAGGGCCTTTGAGATCTTCCGCTAGCTGGGAGCCGATGTAGGCGAGGGTGCCTGTGGTCGCCATCCAACTGCATGTGTTCTATTTTTTCGAGGGCTCAGTCGGGTGAATACTTAGCCGGTATCGAGCCTTATCCAGTGGATATGTTATCGATCGCTTTTTTTGCTTCATGGATGAGTAGCATCTCTCGGCCACTGTTATTCATTAACCATTCCTATTCCGCTTACTGTAAGAAACTTGATCATCATGTGGTAAGCGGAGGGAATGGCTTTTATTGCATTAAGAGAGGGTCTGCTTAACAACATATTATAAGCAGATGGGGCGTTTACAACAAGGAATCTCGCTGTCGTTGTCGCCTGGCATGGGGGATCTCCTAAGGTGAGTACTAGTTGTATTTAGCCCAAGGGTAATACCTTTTCTCCGGTTAATCCTCGCAGATTGGTGTTGACGGGTTCCATTCTCTCCCTTCTAATGCCCATCTTATCGAAGGCCGAGGCGAAGATGATGTCAGCTGAACTCCCATTGTCAATCAGACCATGGACCGCTTTGTTGGGCTACAATCGTCGAATTACTGTGCGGGTCGCCATGGGGGTAGCCGCATCCCTCCAGGTTTGAGTCAAAGAAAGTTATGGATGTGTCGAGACGAGGTAGCGCTCGACACCGCTTGTACTCCGATATCTCTCGTCGACCCGATGCCGCTGCATGGGCCTTCCGGCCGAAATGGATTCTCCCCGCAAATCCTCCCGATATCACGTGGATTTACCTAAAGGATGTCAGCCGCTGTTGTCCGTCGAGGTGGTGGTGGTGGTCGCCGAGCTAGAGCTTGGTTCGAGCCCGATTCTAAGGCTACTTTCAAAGGCTATGAATCGTCTGAGACGCCCAAGGGGCCGTATTAAATACTCTATTTCCTTCTGTCAGATGCAACCATCCGTTCGTGCCCGTAATCCCCGGTGGAATCTGCAATATCTCGTGTTGTCTCAGGCGGGTCCGCCATTTGGAGTTGGCCACCTCAGAACGTTTTTCAGATTTCTGCAGGACTTCCAAGGAAGCACTGAGCTTAAGGGGGTGAACCGCTGAGGTGAGTAACGTCGTCGTCTTTTGAGTTGCGGCCCGTGCACGATCTCCGAGGTTCCCACGCCTTCGGGACCGCTTCTCCATCTTTCTTTGAGACCTTTCCCGGCCGCTTGTCTTTCGGGGCCCGTCCTCATCGCCATTCGCCCCGCTTTTCTTTATGGGTGGAAGAGCTCCCTTCTAGATATGAGGGCTTCTTTTCACTGCTAATGTATCGCTTTTGTGAGCACCTCTACCCATGCTTGCTCGGGATTTTTGGAGATGGAAAAATCAAGTCTTTCGACCAATCCCTAATCCAAAGAATGAACGCAATGATCGCGAACTTCTCATCGCATATCTACCTCGTAGACTCCGGCATTGAATCTTTGGACATAAGACCTCGTGCTTTCTTGCAGCTCGCTTGATGGTCACTAGACAAGACCCAAGAAATTCCAATTTTTAAAAAGGCAAATCGTAATTGACATAGTTGTTAATTTCGTTAAAATCCGTAATTTATTCTCTAGATCTCGGATGACAAAACGAATTTCACCGTTGGAATCGTCTCGCAAAATCTAGCTAGCAAGTAAAATTTCGTCGAATTCCAAGACAGTCGGAGTCGGCACGTTTTTCGAGGCATCGAGGTTTGGGTGCCGTAAAACGAATTTCGATGCAACGAAAGTCACATATAATAAGTACTCATGTGCCATAAGTGGTATGAGTAGATAAATGATGAAAATGGACGGCCGAAATAGAGCCGAATGTCAAACTCATATATTATAACGCCATTTTGTAGTTTTAAGTCACTAAATGACAAAAAATTGAATAGTGCTCTTCTCCTCAATTGCACAAAGCAAAAAACGGAATGAGAACCACAAATGGGCCAAATTAAAATGGAGCTGAGTTTAGTGGAGAGAGAGTCTTCTTCTCTCTAAAAATTACTTCAAGGATCGATCGCCTAAGTAGCTGACAAGAAAGAGAACTGCTCTACTCGTGGGTACCGGATTTAGGGAGTTTTCTCAAACTCCGAGAGGTAGGGGTTTCTCCCTACTTGAGTTTTATTCCCTTCTTTTTGGGCAATTTTACTTAATGTTTGAGTCGTGAGGCCGCTAGGGTCACTGACGGCCCCAAACTCAGGGACCAAATTCGATGTGAATTTTGAAATAACCATTGGTACAGTCGTGATTGCCACGGCTGATGGGTTTTTCTAAGTTTGGAAATATTGAAATAAATCATGCTTTGATTGAAATTGGGCCGGAAATGGCCGTGAAACCCGGGTTCACTAAGTGAACCGATGATTTGTGATTTTTCTGGGAATAGTAACCGAGGGTTTCACTATTCCCGAAACAGTGTTCTCAAAATATATTTTTGTGAAAATATGTGTTTGGTCGAGTGATTTAAATTAAATTGTTTCAGGTTCTTCGATCATTAGCCCAAGCTGAAAGCTAATTTTGGATGTGATGTAAATTGCACTCAGACGCATACGACAGGCGAATTGATTGTTTTGTAAATATATGCATGTTTATATATTTACATGTGAATTAGACGGTATTGGAATTGGCATACATGCATTCCATATGCACTGGAGCACCCTAGGACTATTGGAGTGAGTGCATGAGATGAGTTTAGAGAAAACGGTTCGGAGGGTTGTCTAAAAATATTAATTATCGGAGGGTAGTCCAAATTAAAAATATTAATCGTCGGAGCGGCCCAATTGATATCCACTCCTGAGGGTAGTCCACAACAAATAATATATCAATCGTCTGAGCGCCAATTGATATATATACATCGGAGGGCTGTCCACTAACAAAATAATAATTTTCATACGAGGCCTAGCGAGTGTGATGGAGTCAAGAGACTCGAGGATCCGAGTTGGAGTCAGTAGACATTCAAGTAGAATCATACATTTGCTTGAATGTGTGTCTTCATTGGAACATTGCACTGCACATAGGTGGTGAGTAGCCCACTTAGGGCGATTCCACTACTGAGCATTAGCTCACCTTGTCGAGGGATATTATTTACAGGTACAGGGAGCGTGCGAGGGGACGACTCGTCCTAGAGACCGAGGATTAGAAGAAAGCCGGGTTGTGGCTTTGATGTATACATGTATTAGAACTTTTAAGTTTAATGTATGTATTGTATAAGAGTAAAAACATATGAACTCTTGTAACTATTGGGTAAGTATAGTTGATTCATAGTTGCATGTATATTGAGTATCATGATAGCCCAAGTGGCCGCTTTAAATCATAAACCTGTTATATTGACTGCTTGAGACAGTTTACGCAGTTCCGACTGGGGCAGAGCTCCCGTACAAAGGAGACTCTGCCCGATTTTCGTGAAAAATGTCGGGTCACCCGACACTCACGAGTATTCCGCGGTTGATCTGCAGTCAACTGACCCCGATTTGGGTGGCCACAGCAGATGATAACTTGGCTTTCTATACGGTCTCGGCCCCATCGAAGTAGAGACGAACGCAATGGATAGCCTCGAATGAGATTACACTTGGAAGCCTATTAAACCAAATAAGGTTGGGCCTTTTAATGTGATAAATAAAGCTCGTGACGTACCGGATCTTGATATCCATGCAACTCCATTTGATTTTTGTAAGTGTTGAGATGATCGACCGATCTCCGATACACCATCGAATGCTTCTACCAGGGCATCTCGAATTTTGGTCGAAAGAGGGAAGTGAGCACTCCTACAGATTGCAGATCGAATTTGTCGTACTCAAGGTGTCCATGTCGAGTGCGCCCTCTTACACTTCCTTCACACGGCCGAGCTCTGGCTGAGACTTGAACCTCGCCTCCCATGATTGCTCTCATGCTCCTCACGAGGGTGGCGAGGTTCCCCTCTGTCCCGACATGCCTCCAAGTGTCGTCTGCCGCCTCCCTCTCCGGTGGCCAATCGTGGGTCCGTGGCCCCATGGCTCCTACTTAGACTCGCTTTTGTTTCCCAAAGACTCCTGGGAATGTCTAGATTGTGTCGTCTCTTCATGAGGAGGGAAGCTCGTGACCTTCCCGCTCATATCGTGTCTCCCGGCGTATCCGCCCTCGTGAGTCGCCTAACTCTCCTATCAAAGGCCAAGGTTGCGCTGAGCGCTCCACCTCGTTCATGTTGGCTTGCATCGCTTCTAACGCCGCCAGAGGTTCATTGGCCCGGGTCGCCTTGGCAGATCTCGTGATCCTTGGTGGATCGGGCGCATTCGGGTTGCGGTTCCGGCCGATACCATCAAGAATCAGAAATCGGCCTTTATTTATCAAGAAACTATCGCCCTACACGCGCCAAATCGATGATGCTTTTTTCAACCGACCGGGCTGGTTGCGTATCAGTTGCCGGGCCGGACCCGACCGCCGGCGGCTGGCCTCGCGCCTCCCCGATCGCCGGCCCGAGGTAGGATCGCCATTGCGGCCGATTCGCAGCGCCGGCGTTGTTTTCCCCTCCGCAAAACAAGAAAGAAGGTTTGCGAGGGCTTCGCCTTTGGCCGCTTCCGCTGATGCTGCCGGGCTTCTTTCGAGAGAAAAGATGGATCGCTTTAGAGGCTAATGTGTTGCGACCTTTCACCGGCTGCATGTCAAGATTATAAGATATATTTTTCCAAATTTTGATGGTGATCGTGGATTCTCTCCCATTGGATGAGAGATTCTTTCCTTATCGCTGTCAGATTAATAAGGGATAATTGGAAAGCAGTTATTTAAAATTATCCTTCTTCCTTATTGGGGGATCCGCTGAATCCCAGAGGATGAGCCATGTACTGACTATTATTTTCCATGTTGATGAGATTCGCCTTTGATTTGGTGTGGATAATACGTTATCGGGGATTATTCTATTTCCTATCGATGGATCTAATTTGATTTATAGATGTGGGCTTTCTTGATCATCCATAACCTACTCGGGGCCATGGATCAAATCCTCTATCTGGCCGGTGTTCAAGGCATGAGCGTCTGGCTACCATTGGTTCGTGAGTGGGCCCGCGGCTCCATTTTTCAAACCCTATCAGTTAACTTTTGTTTTATCGATATTTTTGTCAAAATATCTACCGATATTTTTCGATATTTTCGATATATCTGTAAAATCTAAGTACCGATATATCCGTAATTACCGATATTTATTCTTTGGTCATGTTTGATAATTTGGTAAATTTTATTATTATTTTTTAGACATTTAAACAAGATTGTGTAGTACATTACATTTGATTGTCATTGATGGGATGCATTTGTCGAAAATTTTTTGAAGATGCCGTGTTTGATAATTTGCAAGTTTTATTATTATTTGTTAGGTATTTCAACAAGAGTGTGGAGTACTTTTTACATTTGATTGTTATTGATGGGATGCATTTATCCTAAATATTGTGAGACGTCTTAAAAAAAATTTTAATAGAAATATTATGGTTACAACTTGAACAAGCTTAAACACTGCTTTCTGTAATTCGGGTTTAACTTAAATGACTCTCAATCCATCTCGACCGTCAGGAGCGTGGACCCTAAAAATATCATACTACAATCCCCTTACATGAAAGGAAACTTCATCATAATTATGTTATACATCATAAATTACTTTGATGTCAATATCCTACTCAAAATCTCTTTTTTCATGGCTCTATTAAATTATGAGATGAGAGAAGTTTATTGATCAATTAGCTAATATTATATGATTTTTACCATTTCCCTTTAATAATAAATATTTATTTTCTAAAGGGATGATGAAGAACATTAATATCATAATCTAAAGGGGTGATTAGATCTTGCCAGAGACTAAAAGTTATGGTTTTTTAACTTAATTAAAATCAAACTAGAACATTGATGAGAAGAAACTTAGATCATGTTTGATAAGTATTTCAACAAACCATTATCAAAAATAGTTTTTGAAAATTGTGCTTTATGTTTTGTAAAACAAAAGTCTATTTGGTAACATGAAATGTTCTTTTGAAAATTTCCCATTTTTAAGCCGACAGAAGTACTTTCTAGTTTTTTTTTGTTCTAAAAAAAGAAAACATTTTGATTAAAAATAGTTGCTAAGAAAAACTTTTTACATATTAAAGTTATGTTTTTTCTTTGAAAATAAAGAATTATTTAGGTGACTCATCATTTGAGGAAATTTGCTTCTATGTATGGTACAAAAGTCTGCTGCTCATGTTTAGCTGGCTCAATGTATCAAGCCAAACAAAAAACTGATGGGGTCCTTGACCTAATGTGAACATAATTGGGAATTGGCTAGGCCATTGAAATTTCATACACCAACCATGTTTTCATTGCCGTGTAAGTTGGGCATCCGCAGATGACCACCAAATTTTATGGCTTATACATGTCACCGACGTCGTACAAAACCATTGCTATCAGGGGATGATAATTTCCTTTCAACCCGAATAATTAGATATCAATTCCAATAAAAAAGGTTATGAAGAAATATTTTAGATTTAATTAAATATTAAGGTAATCGGGTGGTTAAGATATTTTTGAATTCGGAAATGAGGACGAATATGAACATATCTTACTCGTCCCCCACCAGAATACCTGGTTAAATATATAATATATAAATATAAATTACTATTATATTAGCTTCTATTAATTTCATAAAATCACATCACAATAATTCTTATTACTATTTTATGATAAATTATTTTTAATATTCATGATTTTCTATAATAATTTATTTCGTAAATTGGAATAGAGTATTTGGGTAAGGTATGAGTAATCGATCTTTCAATGAATGTGAGGATGGGGTTAAAAAATCTAAATCCAATGGGATTAGAAATAATAAATGAAGATGACGATGGTGAATCTAAAATCCTACCCAAATTCGACTCATCACATCTCTACTCATACGTAATTACGACGGGCCCAACTCTTAAGACCCAAGAGAAGAGAAGAAATTGGACACTTAAAATAATGCCTAGCAGCAGAATCATGCAGTTTAGACATCTAATACATGGACAAATTTTGAGGCATTAGGAATAAAATAACAATGAAATGGGAGAAACAAATTTTGAGGCGTTAGGCGTAAAATAATAATCAAAAGGAAAGAAAATGTAACATTTTTAATGATTCAAAACGATTTAATAACTTGATTTAAGTTATTAAATAAGTTTAGTATGTTTTATAAAATAATTTATTAAATATGTCTAATTTAGCTTTTGATTGAAAATAAATCATTAAGTTATATTGCCCTTGAGGCAGACTTAAGTAATAAAGGGGCTGGTGGGGTGAGGAGCAGGAGGTTGTAGACTCAAATTCTTGTAAGGATAGAAAATACTACAACATTATATTGATAGTGAATTAGAAGTAAAAAAAAAAAAATCATGAAGTTATATTAAATCATGAAATGAATTTAGTAAAATTCATTAAAACTTCACATTTTCCCTTTTCATTATAAATCTTGTGGATGCTCTACGTCAGATGTTTCTTTAAGTCTTACACTTCCATTAACCATATATTTCTCCTTCATTTTTATCTCTTAATTAATTTGAAGATTGAATCGTATTTATCAAATCTTCAATCCTTCATATGCACGACTCTAAAGTAATTGAAAGTCCTATTTTTTATTTATGAGTTTTTATTACTTAATTTAACCGTGGGATATCATCAACCATAAAAAAATTCATATGAAATATATGTTTCACAAGATTCGTCATAATGTGTATTTACAAGTGGATGTTTTGTTATCTTACCATTTCAATATAGTAGAAATTAAACCCTTTCAGTATTAAATAAATAAATTCTAATTTCTTGTCTTGACCTTTTTTCCTTGCAGTGAATTATGATCAGAAAGTGAATCTTATCCCATGGCCAGATAAATTTTTGGTGTTCAATATGCATAAGATATTCAAGCTTCTAAAAAGGTTGATAGATCACTTCAACCAATCAATTATCGAAACATCAAAACTAAATTTAAATACTTTTTCCTGCTTCCCATACATTAGATAAGAAGAAAGACATGCATCAATATTAGTTTAAGTTTTATTTTTTTTAATATTAAGATATAGCAATAATGCTGCCGCCTAATCTTAGATCATCACACTATGATTCATTAGGTTATATTGCTGAAATCATGAGGGTTTAATTAGAAGAGTTGATGCATTGATTAAAGGATATATCAACTAACACAAAAATAGAAATATAACTTTATTTTATGTCCCACACTAAATCGACACACTCAAAATAATGCTGAAAAGGGACACCCTTTGTCCTAATCTATTTCTTTAATACATTCAGATCTGGAGAAAGAAGTTTAAATAGCTTGAAGGGATCTTCCATGTCATCATACTTGTACAAACGATAAATTAATGCCTTAATTAATTAATTATACTAAAAAACTGTATAGCCATACCATAAACGTGGGGAAGTCTATAGTCGATCCATTATTTCAAGTTTCTTGGCACTTTCCGGGTCCACGAGTATCACATTTGATATTATAATTATTCAAATATCTTGAAGGGTTTACACCTTTTGTTGAATGATATTTATAGCATGCCGTGTTGAAGATTCTTTCATTCACAAATTAATCAATCTGTAATTTCTTTGAGATGGCCAAGGTCCACCCTCAAACACGTGCTCCTCCTCCACCTAATTCTATCACTACGAGGAGGGAAACTTTTACTCTATGGATGAAATCGCTTGTCATGCAAGGTGTTTACACTAAAAATGAATTTTTGGGTTCAAATGATATTTGAATAATTATTGGGCGCAAAGGGTAGTGGAATAGGCTGAATGGATATATCAAGCCAAAACCGAGCCCAACCCAATCTATGAAAGCCCAAGTTCATGATTGATGCCCATGAAAGGGTCCAAGAACATTTCCGAATTTTCAATTCACAAAATGACTACCGGAATGGGTGAGACTTTGTCTCAAAACCAAGTGAGTGGAGACTTTTTTCTCCAACCCAAGTCAGCGATACGACAGAACGAAGAGTTATCGCAGCGGATAAATGATCAAAACAATATTCTAGTGTATACGTGAGTAGTTATCGAGAAAGTGGCGCAAGAGCTATTCGTGAATGCCTACAAAAAGAAGACTTAACATCAGAGAAAAGGACAGCAAAATCAATCATCAATCAACACTCTAAATAGAGCATTTCAACATTTCTCTAATGTTTCTACTAGTTCATCAACCGTATTTTCCAAACCTTTAGTCTAGTTACATGTTTTTCCTTACAAGCATCTATTACTTCATGCTTTATCGTTTCATTATGTCATTCTCAGTCTATTCTACAATGAAATTTGTTATATTTCAAGCTAGTCCATACAGTTTTTCTCTCAGCTTTCAATACAGTCTAATTTTCAAAGCATTTTCCACTTAGATTCTAGAAAATTATCAAGGGAACTAGGGAATCCAGTTTTTGCTTAAGTAGAAGTTAGATTTCGATCGGGTACTGGCTTAGTTTGAAATACGTATACTTCATAGCACGCCACGATTCACCAATTCCCCTTGCTTGTATGTTCCGACCAACATCCAAAGATAAGCATATTTTCAAGCACACTACTTTACACGTCTCAGGGAACATCGATACATCCTTTTGTTTTGTATGTTTAGTTGTGCATATTCTATGGCGGGACACGCAATTTGCTGAAGATGCCACCAAAATTGAGGAGTAAGACAATTGTAGAGTCTTCGGACTCAGGATTTGATGCTGCAGAAGCAGCACAGGAAGGAAAAGTTTCAACCTTAGTGGAACAGATAGACAACCTAATGAATTCTCTAGTGCAACAACAAGGGAATCCATCTAACAGCCTAATTGAACAAGTGGAAGGAAGAGGCGCAGGTAATGTGGACGTGCCTATTCTTTTCTCTAATAATTCTAATAAATTTCAGGCTTTCATGCAAGAAATAAAGAGCCATCGAGTGGTCATGACTACCATTATGGAAGAAATGAAGTACTTTAGAGAGAGGGAGCAAACAAGGCAAGAAATTGCTTCTAAGCCTGAAAGACAATTTTCTAATGAACTCAGGGGGCAGTATTCTGATAACCTATGGGGAGCTGGTGAATTTCACCGCTCACCTATGCAGGCAAAGGTTAGATACCTTCCTCAACACATGAGAGAGGGAGGTACTTTGGAGAACGTAGCAGGGGAAAGACCTAATGCAGCTAGAACCACAGCCCCTCAAAGGATTTTTGCTCAGACTAATCCAATTACACAACCTGAGTATATAAAGGAGACTTTTCTTTCAATGGAGGCTCGGGGGGGTGGGGGGGCATCATGCAGCCACCTGCAGGAGTAAATGGCAACTGTGGACAACAAGTACAACAAGTTCCTCAGCAGGTTCAACAAGTTCTTAGCAACCTTTTGTGCATCCAGCTACAGTACTAGATTTAGGGGCAATCAAAGAGGCGGTACAGGAATTATATGGGCCCTACTCAAGCGAATTGGCCGCCTGAAGTTCTACAAACCTTATCCAAAGATGATAGATAGGGAAAACCCCTACCCAAGGGGGTACAAGATCCCTGATTTCTCCTTGTTCTCTAGAGAAGATAGTCAATCCACCTTGGAACATGTTGCTAGATTCACTATGCAATGGGAGTCACAACTATGAGAATTTATATCATTTCGAGTTTAGACTATTTCCTAACTCTTTGACAAGGGCAGCATTCACTTGGTATACAACATTACCAAGGAACTCCATACAAAGTTGGTAGGAAATGGAAAGGCAGTTCCACACTCAGTTCTTCAGGGCTGAGACTGAAGTGTGCATCGTAGAATTGTCTAGAGAGACTCAAAGAAATGGGGAGACCGCTGATTTATTTATCTCTTGTTTCAAGAATATGATTAACAAATGCAAGATCCATCTTCTAGAGATAGTGTATGTGAAAATAAGCCAAAGAGGTTTGGACATTGAGTTGAGGAAGAAATTCTAAGGTATAAAATTTAGAGATTTTTATGAAATTGCAGCTAAGGTGATAGAATATGAAGAACTACTCAAGGAAGAAAGTTGCCGGATGAAGGAGTCCATGGGAACCTATTGTCAAGAGGTGAACCAGGAGTTAGCAGTGGCATATCTATCTGCTACAGGGACATTCACTTGTCCACTTTTGGTAGAAGATGTGTGGAAGAAGGCACAAATTGTTGATACACGGGTCCAATATAATTTTAAGGTAGCGAAGACTGAGGAAATATTTGATTTCCTGGTGAAAGAAAATTCATTACCTTCCCTACAGATCACCGAACTCAACAAGATTGTATCTAAGGGGGAAAAGCTTATCAGTACTAAAATTCATGGAACCATACTACTAATGCATGTTGAGGTTTTTTGTGGTGTCATAGCCAGATACTCAACAAGGGATACTCAAGTCCCTGACAAAAAGAGACTATGACAATCGATGAGGATCCTTTCCCACCAGTGGCCTCAATCAACATTACTAGCTTTGATCTAAGAGCATTGATAGAATCCAAGAAGGGGGGGAAGCTTTCTCCAAGAAAAGGTTTGGGTCCCTAAATATTGTCTGGTTCATGTTGATAGGTTGAAAAAGGAATGGGCTACAGTTTGTACAGATCCTCTATCAGGGAGAAATTTAATGAAGGGGGTACAACAAGGAACAGAGCAGCAAAACCGATTCTCCAAGAAAAAGGAAACTTTCACCAAAAGGCAAGATGAAATCCCTAGAAGAGTTCATTCCTCCCAAAGAAAAGGTTGTAAAAAGGCCCACTTCTCCATGAGGTAGGTTCATTTCCCCAATGGAGAATGATGTAGGCATGTTTAGAGAACGTTCCTCAAGAAAAAAAATCTTTTTCCCCAAGGGGTAAGTTCACTCCTCTAAATGGTAAGATTGCAGGAAAAATCAATTCTTTAAGCAAAAAGGCAGGGGAAAGACATATTTATCCCCTCAAGCCTATGTTTCCAAAAGGTGGACCCATTTCTCCAAGGTATAGGATGAAGTTCACCAGGGACTACTTCACTTCTCCAAGAGGTAGATTATTTTCCTCAAAACAGAAGATTACAAACAACTTCACTTCTACAAGGAATCTGGTAGGGGAAATACATTTTCTCTGTACCTATAATTGCTTTTCTAAGATAGACCCAGCCTAAGGAGGAGGTCAGAGAGAAGGAAAATCATGTGAGGTATATCATTCCTCCTGTGGTTTCTTCTGGTCAAAGGTGACATGTGGTACAACACAAAAAATTTCCCCAAAGGTTGTCCAGGACCTAGAAGAGGAGGATGCAAAGGAAAAGAGCAGCTGATAGAAGGCAGCTCATTGATGTACATGTGGAAATCCAAAAGGAAGATGCCATGGAGTTAGAGAAAGTCAAAGACGGAATGGTTCCTAGCTTGGAAAAAATAAAGTTTAAGAGGAAAGATATTGAGGATATGGAGTCAATGAACAGTGTAGATGAAGTGATGGACTTAAAGGCCTTAATGATAGGTGAAATCCCTATTTCTTTAAATTGTTCTACTCGCTTTCTAACACCGCTAACCATTTTCAAGGTCGTTGAAGAGGAATCTAGTAGAAGTAGAAGGGAAGCACCTGACCACGGAGGAAGATGTGGTGTGACGCCCCCAACTCGGCATAGGGTGTCAAGTGAGGGGTCATTCTTTTTTTTTTTTTTCCACGTATAAAATTTAAGCTGGTTCATTCATATAATGTTAACCATTTAACTTGTATTATATTCTGTAGCAGTTGATTACAAAATATATACAAGCTTCATATATGGAAGTGTTCAACATTTACACTATTTACATTGTTTACAAATTTTCATTTACAAATAGACTAAAAAGGTCTTCCAAAGGACACCATGATGCGTGGCCTTTTGACTGACGATGGATTGTCCACCCTCTGTTTCCTCTTCGACCTACACGGATGAAAATTAACACGAGCCGTTTTACGCCTTAGTGGGAATTAATACATACGGATCGACCTCATATGGTCACCACTCTATACAAATGTACATACTTATAACACATATAACATTTACATATACTTATCATTTCTCATATATATACTTTTTCTTAACAAGTTTCATTTCTTCTCACATTTCATATACTTTTCATGTCATCTTGTACTTTACTTCTTGTTCTTGTAACTATTTATGCTTTTCATATCATGTCATATATTCAATACATGGCATTTGTATATACTTGTCATTTTCTTTTATGTTTCATGTCTGCATAAACCTTAGAAGTGGATAAAGAAAACTATAAGGGCCCGAAGGCACTACTAATCGTGCAAATAGTGGTCTATAAGGGCCCGAAGGCGCCGCAGACAAGACAATGACCATCTATAAGGGCCCGAAGGCGTTGTAATGACCTAAACGGGGCCAACTGATCAATATGCTGCAAACTTGTTTTTCCCATTGTGGCATGCCCATCTATCCTCTATCAAGCCCTAGCGCATTAAATCAATGTGTATTTTATGTTCAAGATATCTCTATATTCTAATAATTATTGGTCTTCGCAATTATATGTATATATACAATCATCTATTCATATCTTTTCAGTTTTCATATTTCATGATATGCATGAATAATTATGATTACCATGTATGCTTATGAGCTATTTATAAATTCATAATAGGAGTTCATAATGTGAATAACTATGGTTACTTCTGGTGTATTTCATCGTTTTTCAAAAAATTTCCGAACTATGAGTTCCAATTTTTATCAAGATATTTATGGATGGATTCTTGACTCAATGGGTTTCCATAGAATCCAAGAACACCCGAAACGGAGTTCGGGCGAAGGAGTTATGACTAAATTCCTGAGGTCATATCGTGACGAACCCACCCGAAATGACCCGACCGGCCGAGCTCCTACTTGACACCTACTATCCTCCATAGGAATATTAATGGAATCTTGACTCAATGGTATTTTCATAGAGTCCAAGAACACCCAAAACGGAGTTCAGATGAAGGAGTTATGACCTTCCGAAGTTGGAGGCAACACGTAGTCACACCTAAATTTAAACCGACTGAATCGACCGAGTCGAATTCGACTACCGAGCTAGACTAACACCTACCATCCTCCATGTGCATATGAATGGAATCTTCACCTAATGTAGCTTTCCATAAAGTCCAAGAACACCCTAAACGGAGTTTGGACGAAGGAGTTATGACCTTCCTGAAGTTGGAGGTCACACGTAGTCACGTACACCGCACCTGCCGACCCGAATCACCGAAATGATTCGACCTCGCCTCGAGCCTGGCCCGAACCTTGGTAAAAGGACCATAACTTGGTCTACAGTTATCCAAAATGAGAAATTAAAGCCTAGCATCAATTTCATTGATGTGGCCACCTTTCTCGTATGACTCACTACCAAAATCCCTTTACTTCACCTGAAACGTGATCTAAGGTCCCATTTAATGCGTATGATCAGTAAGGTGGGAAATTTTCTTGGTTCAAATTGCAACTGCATTCTTCCCAAAACACATATATAGGAGCCTTAGAGCTCTTTTCAACTCAACCCTAACAAGAAATGAGTTTGGGAGTTTCCAAACCCAAACCATACACAAAATAGAGGGTTCCAAACCATGTATCTATACTTTCTATACCAAAACTAGACAAATTCCATACTCAAATCCATACCTAAAACACTAGACTTCCATACTCAAATTCCCTACACAATTCGTAACATCCATACTTATGATATTCTTTCCTTCCTTCTTCTTCTTTCTTTTCTTCTTCTTCTTCTTCCTTCTCTTCTTCTCTCTTATCCGCTTTTGCTCTCTCTTTCCAAGACCAAAATGAGATATTTATTTCTGGGTCTTATCCTTTTTTATTTAACTTTTCTCTTTTTTCGGGAAGATCCTCGACCATCCAAATTAGTTTAAAACTTTCACTCTTCCTTCAAGCCACTTGTCTCTTCCACAATTTTCTTCCTTATTTGATTTTTGTAATATATTTCTTTTATTACTCTTTGGTCCTCAATTTCATTTTTATTCTCAATTCAATTTATCAAAATCCTACTTTGGCATATGAACTTATTAAATTATGACCCTTGGGTCTTTAATTAGTAAATTATTAATTTACCCTTAACTTTTGTATTAATTTCGGGTTCTTGTTTATTTTATTCCAGAAAAATATACTTTTACTTTTATTATACCCTAAACATGTTATAAAACTGGTAGGGTATAATTTGGGGTGTTATAACTCTCCCCCCCTTAAAAAGAATTTTGTCCTCGAAATTCATACCCGATTCTAAGAGTTGCGGATACTGTGCTCTCATAGTTGCTTCTGGCTCCCAAGTAGCTTCTTCTCTACCGTGGTGTCACAAAGCACTTACCAATAGTACTTGTTTGTTCAGAATCGTTTCACCTCTCGAGCCATACGGTCTTGGCTCCTAATCATATGACAAATCCTCTTATATCAGATTCTTGCACCGTTAGTATGTGCGACGATCAAAGCTTGCATTCTAAGCATCGACACATGAAACACATCAGGTAATTGGGCCAACTCCCGAGGGAGCTAATCGCCATGCAATAATACGTTCCAAAATCTCATATGGCCCTATGAACCTTGGACTCAACTTGCCTTTCTAACCAAACCGTAGAATTTTCCTCCACGGTGATACCTTTAAGAAGACCTTGTCTCCCACTTCATATTCAATATCTCTCCTCTTTAGATCGGCATATGACTTTTGTCGATCACTGGCAGCCTTTAACCTCTGCCGAATAACTTGTACTTTCTCTTATGTATCTTTTACTATGTCTGGACCAATCACTTTATGCTCATTCAATTCTGTCCAACACACAGGAGTTCTACATTTCAGGCCATACAAAGCTTCATATAAGCTTACTACCAATGCTTGGATCAGTAACCATTGTTACAGTAAATTCCATCAATGGAATAGACTCCATCCTAACTTCCGAAAATTCCATGACACAACCTCGAAGCATATCTTCGAGCACTTGAATCAATCTCTCTGACTGTCCATCTGTCTGCGATGGAATGCTATATCAAATTCAAATTCTAGTACCTAAGGTCACATCGTAGTTCCTTCCCAAACCTTGATGTAAAACGCGGATCTCTATCCGACACAATAGACAACGGCACACCATGCAATCGCACAATCTCATCCACATATAACTCAGCTAGTCGAACCATAGAATAGTCAATCCTGACTGGTATAAAATGGGCAGACTTTGTGAGCCTATCCACAATCACCCAGATAGAGTCATGTTTTTGTTGTGTAAGGGGAAAACCCGACACAAAATCCATGGTAATGTTATCCCACTCTCCATCGGGAGGAATTGAAGGGATTTAAATAAACCCCGCTTGCACTCGTGTTCAACTTTACTTGCCGACGCGTCAAACACTTCTACACATCACTACCACATCTCTTTCATTCCTTTCCACCAATAAACCTGCTTCAAGTCCTAGTCCATCTTATTCCTCCAGACGCATGGTAAATACCGTGATACGAGCCCCAACAAAGAATCTCGCTTTAGCCTCTTATCATATACACACATAATCTATTCCTCGAAATACAAACTTCCAAATTCTCTTTCTAAAAACTGGCTCCTCATACCATCTCTAACCATCTCAGAATTTTTTCTCTTCAGAAATTTTCATCATTTTTCAAGGATCTATAATCATTTGCTTTAAAACGGTCACACTTTCTAGCTGAGCTAACATAGCTCCATCCGCTTAGTCTCCAATCACCGTACTGTAGTGACATTGCTACCATTGCCTTCTACTAGCATCGGCTACTATATTAGCCTTCCGGTGTAGGCCCAGAGGCGCTTATAATCCTTAATAATCCCTCCTAACTACCATCGTTGTCTCAAATTTAACTCTTTCTCTCAAGGTTAGCGTCGAGGACTCTTATGGTCGGTGTAAATTCTTACACTTTTCCCCGTATAAGTAGTGTCGCGCATATTTTCAAAGCAAACACTACCGCAGCCTAACTCTAAGCCATGAGTGTGATAATTGGTCTTACGTATTTCAACCGTCTGACGCATAAGCCACTACTTTCCCATCTTGCATTAACACGCATCCAAAACCAAATGCCCGAAGCATCACTATACAAGGTATACTCTTTCCGGCAGGCCGATCAATACCGGTGCTTCAAATCCAAAGATCCCTTTCAACCTGCTCAAAACTATTTTGACATTTGTCCTGTCCACCAAATCCTTTATTCCTTCCTGAAAGCACCTGTGAGCGGGAGAAGCTAAGTGATGTAAAGCCTCACAAATCTTCTATAATAACCCGCTGCCTAAACTTCTCACCTCGGTTACATTTCGAGGTGGTTTCCAATTCACAATGGCCTCAACCTTTGCAGGGTCAACTCTTATACCCTCAGTGGACACAATATGGCCTAGGAATGAATCTTCCTTTAGCTAAAAATCACATTTGCTGAGCTTAGCATATAACTTTTTTCTTAACGTGCCTAAGACTATTCCTCAAAGGTTCGATGTTCTCAGGCATCCTAGAATACACCGTGATGTCATCAATAAAACCACAACAATTGATCCACATAGGGTCTGGAAACCCCATTCATCAAATCCATAACGTCGCTGTGCATTAGTCAACCCAAATGACCAAACTCATAATGGCCATATTCGCTCTAAATGCAAATTCTAAGACATCTACTTTACTCTAATCGATAATACCCCCGATCGCAAGTCTATCTTCAAAAAGACACCCGCTCCCTTCAATTGATAAAAAAGATCTTCGATTCTCGATAATGGGTACTTGTTTTTCACCGTCACCTTATTGATATGCCGATAATCGATGCACATCCATAGAGTGCCATCTTTCTTTTTCACAAATAAAACAGGTGCACCCCAAGGGGACACACTAGGTCGGATAAATCCTTTATCCAAAAGTTCTTGCAATTGACTCTTTAATTCTTTCAACTCCGTTGGAGCCATCCTATACGGTGCCCTAGACATAGGGACTGTTCCTGGTACAATTTCTATAGCTAAGTCCACCTCTCTCTCAAGTGGAATAATTGCTAACTCTTCAAGGAATACATCCGAAATTCCCTTTACCATCAATTTTCATATCAACTCGACTCTCGAGCCTATATCACGCCCAAGAATGTCTCACATCCTTTCCTCATAATTCTCCTAGCTTGGCGTGAGTGGAGATCATATCGACATTACACTTGGATCCAATGCCTCGTACTATCACTTCAAATCTCGGGTCGCAGCATCTCAACACTACTATCTTTTGTCCATAATCAACGATAGCTCGGTGCTTAGACAACCAATCCATTTCCAGAATCAAGTCAAACTCTTGAATGGTAAGGCTATCAAATCAGCGAGAAACTCTCTTGTTTGTATAACAATGGGGCAATTTCTATATATGCTATTCACACTAACGCTGTGCCCCAACGGACTAGTTACATGCATGTCATATGCTAATTTCTCCATTGTTGGTACTTTGTCAAATACATGCTCCATGCACACATATGAATGAGTAGATCCAGGATCAATCAATGCATGCATCTCAATATCATATAAAGAAAATATACCAGCTATAACCTCAGGAGCATCCTAATCCTCACGAGCCTTCATAGCATATGCTTCAGCCGGTGTTTTCAGGCACAGGACGATCCACCCGTCTCCCGAAACTATGCATCCCGTCCTCTACGCCGAGATGGCCGCTACCACCCTCACCTCGATCGCGAGTCGAACGGCGCCGCACTCCCTCCGCATCTGTTGACTTATATTATCCCCTGACTCTCGGGGACACTGTGCTATCAAATGCTCAAGGCTTCCACACCGGAAACACCCTCCTGTCACTAACTTGCAAACTCCCAAATGCCTTCTATGGCAATGAGGGCATTCAGCATTCTCCCCGTCTGGGAACCTACATCTCTAATTGCATCTAGGTGCTACATTGACCTCGCTTTCTACCTCTCGTAGCAGAACTATATTCTGATTGAGCTTGAGATTCTCTAGCTCTTTTCCCGAGGAGGACAAAGCTCCTCTAAAAAACTTTTTCTTTCGAGATCTTTCTTTTGTTGCTCATTTCTAGTCTCTACTCATTGGGTAAATTGGACCAACTGATAAAAATCCACTGTTGGAGAGAAGTCATAGGTGCCAAAAATCTCTTGATGGAATCATGCAGGCCATCCTCAAATTGCCTACACCGAAATGCCTTGGTGAGGACCAATTCCGGTGCAAACTTGCTGAGATGACTAAATTCTTCTCATATTCACCACCGATGTTCCTTTGCTTCAAATTCAGGAACTGTTTCCACTTGGAATCCCTATACATCTCGGTAACATACTTTGCCCTGAACTCTTAGACAAAGAATTCCCATGTCAGGGGATTTGGAAACCTTAGACTTTTGAGCACCAATTTCCACCAATTGTATGACTCACCCTGCAATAGTGAGACTGCACATGATGCTCTTTGATCGGGAGGGCATCTAACCTTTTCCAATACTCTTTCTAGCTTTTCTAACCAGAATTCGGCTTTCTCTGACTATTCCATGCTCGACCCATGGAATTCCTTTGCTCCATGTCTTCTTACTGTGTCTACTGAACTTTTAGAGCTATTAACGTCCAAACCCGAGCCATGCCTCGCGATATTCCGCAAGGCCGTGGGCCTAAGTAGTACATTACTTCCGGTATGTCTCAAAAGTCGATAACCCCTGCTCCTCGGGTTAATTCTCACACTTTCTCTTTTAGACGATCCATCTATACAAAACACAAGGACATCCACATCAGGATAACACATTACTAAACACAGGATTTTCTATCATATACTTTATTCCAGAGCCGCCTAAACCTAGGCTTTTCCAAAAACGCCTAAACCTAGGCTCTGATACCATAGTTCAGACGCCCTAACTCGGCATGTGGTCAAGTGAGGGGTCATTCCTTTTTTTTTCTTTTTTTTTTCACATATAAACTTTAAGCTGGTTCATTCATATAATGTTAATATTTAACTTGTATTATATTCCCCATTGCAATGATTACAAAATATATACAAGCTCCATATATGGAAGTGTTCAACATTTACAATATTTACATTGTTTATAAAATTTCATATACAAATTGACCAAAAGGTCTTCCAAAGGGGATACCATTGATACTGATTTATCATGGATTGTCCGGGTCCTCTAGTTTCCTTTCCAGACTCTACACGATGAAAACATCCGTACTGCTTTACGCTTAGTGGGAGTTAATACTTATGGATCGAATCTACTAAGGGTCAATTACACTTTTATAAATGCATATACTTATATATAAATATTTATATACTTATCATTTCATATATAATTTTTTATAATAACTTTCATTTCTTTATCATTATTTCATATACTTTTCATGTCATCTTCAGACCTTAGTTCTTGTTCTTGTAACTATATACTATCATCGTAGATAAATGTTATATAGTTTCCTACATCATGTCATATATTCAATACATGGCATTTTACATTTATACTTGTCATTTTCTTTTATGTTTCATGTCTGCATAAACATTAGAAGTGGATAAAGGAAACTATATATTCACACAATAAGACTCACTGTGATAAATGTTGGTCTATGGGCGTCCGAAGGCGCCGCTATCATTAAACGACAACGACCATCTATAAGGCCTCATATGCCGACGACTCCAACGGGCTAATCGACAAGATGATGCGTATTTGTTTTTTCTAATAGCATGCCCATTTATCTGCTACCGTGCTCTAAGCAAACAATCAATGTTAATTTTATGTTCAGTATATATCTCATATTCCGAATAATTATTTTCATTCGGTAATCATATGTGATATGAATAAATGATTGTATATATATCACATATGATTACCGAATGACAATAATTATTCTGAATATGAGATGATATGGAGATATATCTTGAACATAAAATACACATTCATTTGTGCGCTTAGAGCACAGTAAAACGATGAAAAGTCTGCGACATCTTAATCGATTGGCCTTTGGGCCGTTACCGGCGCATACCAGCCACTATAGGCTGGTCGTTAATGCCAAATCACAATATGATGCCAGACTACTTATGAATCAGCTGTTTAAACATGAGCATCATCCGAAAACTACCCATATTGCACATAAAACTTACAGGTTTTATGTGACTGAAGTATGTATTCGAATATATGTTTAGGCAACATGGCAATGTATCGATGATAGTATGAATTCTGAGCAGTGAATGACAGTATGAAATGTGACAGCATGCAGTGTTTGTCGGGTGAATCACAGAGAGCAGAATAGGACATCCCATCCCGCGCGCAAATTTAGCTGAAGACCTTTGATATGAAGCTAACGAATGTAAATAATGTAAATGTTGAGCAGCTATATCAGAAACTTGTATATGTTTATGTCCATTATAAAAATAAAGTTAAATGATTAACATTATATGAATGAACCCGACTCATTATCCATGAAAAAGAAATGACTAGGCGCACATGCAGGCGTCACATATTACTTGATTGGGTTACCATAGAGATCCTCACAAGAATCTTGCTGGACTCGGAGGAGGTGATGCTTGAAACCCTCACATGGAAATGAGGGCATATATCAATCCTTTGTATGGAAAACGTCTCGATAGCGAGGCCAGGTATCCCGAAGTGCGATAGATAATGGTCGATGGTAGTGTAATGCCATTGAGAATGTTGAGGCTTTAGGAAGGAAGCATTAATGATCTTATAGAAGCAAAGGTGGCTATGTCACGCCTTTATTGGAGAAGTATCTAGACCACAGGAAGTACTTATAGATATCACCATTGAATGAAATTTTCTCTTTTTTTGTGATGGGCTATTGCAAAATTACAACATGATTCATGCCAGTGAGCAATAGTCTCTCTTCATCGGTTCTTGCGTTTTGGAAGGCATTAATGGGGGAAGTGGAAGATGGTGGAACAAATAAACGACCCTTCATAGCGGCCTCTGAGCTGTGGAAGCCGTGTATTATGATTAAAGGTGAGTCTGTCAAGTTCACTGAGTAGAAAGAAGATGGAATCCCAGAAAAGCATACATGGACTTAAAGGTTTGTGAAATCCAAAGGGGTGGCCAAACTCTTAATACTAACTCTGATCGTGCCTTATAGGGTGATGAGGTGGCCCCGATCATCGAGAGAAGATTGATAATGATCGATTACTCTCGAAGAAAGGTAGTAGGCTGATTGCCACATTGAAAATGAAAGTGTAGCCCAGTTGTGGAAAGGATTGAAGAAAGAGCACCTCAGAATACCGGGTTGGGTTGAGATAATTTTTTGAAGATGATGCGTATGAAGAAATACGGATGGAGGATTTAGATGACCCTTTGGAGGAAGTTCGAAGACACTGGCCTCGAGTTCCACGTACATGGAGAAGTGAACCTGATGCGTGAAGAGCGAGGATTACTATACCAGAGTTCCTTCTTTGCCTTAGGCTTCCAAAGAAGGATTATTGGAACACTCTGAATTCAAAGAAGCGCTGCTTGGAATTCCGAAGAGATGTCAGGATTGGACAAAAGCTTGGTGGAACATCAGCACTGTCAGCGGAATTTACGCCCTTTCGTGACCACACAGAAGAATGTCGAGGGTAGAGGCTTAAGGTGAAACAGGAGATTAAGAAGATTTTGAAGGCTAAATTCATCAGAACTACAAGTTATGTGCAGTGGCTAGCAAATATTGTCCCTGTGATGAAAAATAATGGGAAACTTAGAGTTTGTGTAGACTTTAGGGATTTAAATGCTGCCACTCCTAAAGACTTGTATGTAATGCTTATTGCTGACATGTTAGTTGATTCTACTGCAAATAATGAATTAGTGTCCTTCATGGACGGTTTCTCTAGGTATAACCGAATCCTAATAGCTGTTGATGATATATCTAAGATCGCCTTGGATGTCTGGTTCCTTAAGAACATTGAATAAATTTGAGTCGTACCTTTTGGTTTGTAGAAATCTTTGAGTGCGAAACACACGAGGAGGCTATGAGATGCCTGCTTTCTCGCTGATATTTTAGGCCACCACATGGGATTTACTCTCGATAAATGTGTGGTTAAATCTAAGAGCCCTGAAAACATGTGAATCATTTAAGGAAAGTTTTGAAATGATGAGACTTCATCAGTACAGGCTTCGATCCACTCGAATGTGTTTTGGAGTTAAGCGAAAATTTTCTAGGGTTCTGGCTCATTAAATAAGATGGAGTTTATCAAAATAAAGCCAAAGGCCATCATTTCAGCGAGCTCCTCGAAATAAGAAAGAAATTCAAAGTTCTTAGGACAGTGAACTATTTAAGGAGGTTCATCTCTAATGGCGGGGAGAGGCCCAGGGACATTCTCGACTGTCGAATGAAGAAATTGAGCAGGTTAAATGGAGAGAAAGCAAACACGAGATAGATTTTGATGGAATCCAAAACCCACCATTTAATACCAGATTGAAGGAAATTGACCTCGAACTCTATCCCATTAAAAGCTCAAGAAAAGTCTGAGGGATGCCTTAACAAAAATAATGTTGAAAGCCATGGTAATTTGTTTCTTTGTGCGAAGTCGTAAATTCGAGTGAGACAAGAGTATACACCCATTGAGAAGTTGTGTTTGGACTTATACTTTGTGTATGAAATTGAGACATTACTTGATCAGAGTCTCAGGTGTATGTGGTCTCTCAATGAGCTTGATGAAATACATTGCTAAGCCATTGTAATCCTTTGAATGATCGGAAAATATGATCCTTGCTTTTGTCGAGTTCACCTTGGTCTATTTTCCCGCAAAATCAGTAGTGACTTTAGCTAACTTTCTAGCTGATCATCCTTCATTAGAAATCCAACAAGAAAAGGATGTGGAATTAGGGATATATGAGTAGAAAGTCGGCCATGGATTCTTAAGTTTGATGGCTCTAGCACAGAGAAATCCATTAGAGATAGGATAGTAATCATTTCACCAAAAGGGATAAAGACTACCCTATCTTTCAACTTGGCTTTCAAGTGCACCAACAATCAAGTTGAATATAAGGCTTTAGTGATTGGCTTGGAGATCTTGATGGAACTTGGAGCATAAGAGGTACACATTATTGGGGGCTCTCAATTAGTACTTTCGCGGTAATAGGGAATATAAATACGATAGCTTGTGTTGGCTCATATTATACTTTACTTTCACTCGGTGTTTTTATTCTTTTCATTTTATTGGATTTTGAATATGTGCCTAGGGAATCTAATTAAGGCGGATAGGCTAGCCTGAAGTAGCACAAGTGTGAAGATGGCAAATAATTGACCATCAGCTCATTGTGAATGGAATGAAGAATCACCCCTCGATTTATGAAGGGAATCAGTTAAATTAAGATTAATACAGGTCATGATATTCTTTGACTGAATTAAATTAGAGTATTTAGAAGATCCTAATAGGCATGTTCCCTATAGGGTGAAAGCTCGTCATTAAGAATTTCGTCCCTAATGGAAGGGAATTGTGCGGGAAGCGATGGGTTCTTGCTTAGATGTCGATCCTTCCCGAGGAATTGTATGGAGAGTGATGAAGCATGTTCATGAGTGCGTGGAGCCCGTCAAGTCAGGGATAAAAATGTGATTCTTTGATTAGGAGACATGGCTATTCGCTTGACCATCCTAAGTGATTGCATCGATTACTCTAAGGGTTGCAACGATGTAAAAAAAATAGCGACATACGGGATCTGTTGACTGGAACTCCTTTCCGATTGTGAAACCATGGCCTTTCAAAGGATGGCCCATGGACTTAGTGGAAAAGATTTACTAGCTTCATCAAAGGGATGCTTCATCTTAGTTTGCTACCAGGACTGCTTCACCCCGAATGGGTGAAGCCTTGATACACTTAAGCGAAGCAAGCGGATGTGATCAAATTCATCGAGGAACGAGATCATTCATAGGTTTTGAATTCTCATTATTACAACGGACAGGCACTATGTGAAATAGGGATGAGATGACTTATTTGCGAGGACTATGGCATTCAACTCATCATATCTATTCCCTTTATGCTCGAAATGTGTTGGAAGAAGCACTTATAAGGTGTTGATAAACATCTAGAGAGATCTTCAGAGGATAATCCTAGAGATTGGATAGGATGCAGTGCTTCCAATGGAGGTGGTAGTTCATTCTCTAAGAGTATCAAGACATAATGGCCTTAATCCTCAAGAATACGGTGAGGCCATGATGATGGAACTCAAGGCATTGGATGAGAAAATATTACAAGCGCTTGACCACATCATGATTCGAGGAAAAAAGAAAGGTGTTAGAGCTGACAAGCGAGTCATAAGAAAGAATTTTGAAGAATGGGAGCTCGTTTGGAAGGTGGGTGTTGTCCATAGTTACTTTAAATGAGAGAATTGGGGAAATGGTCTCTGGCGGAGAGGGATCATTGAGAGTTCCTGGTACTACCCGAGGAAATACTCTTTTGGTTATCACAGCCTTGAAGGAAAGCCACACAAAGGTTCATGTTAAGTACCTCAAGAAATACTTTTCCATAATGTAGGAAATCTTTGAATCTTTGCTAAGAAAAACTAATTTTGTATAGGGGAAACTATTCTTAGTTTCCCCAACACAAACTCGTCTCATTACAACCATTTTGTATAGGAAACTATTCTTGAAGTATTACTTTGGGTGATAAAGTAAATTATTTTGGCCCTCCTTTACTCAAACTTTTTGTATTCCTCGTGTCATACTTGTTATACCTCGATTGTTTTTATGAATAAATAAAGTAGGTCCCATGACCACGTTAAATCTGGGGAAGTAGATACCGATATTTGATTAGAAAGATTAAGTAGGCTTTAACAGCCTCATTGATCCTAAATAAGGTTTTTCTTATTGTGTTATCAATTCTCAAGGTAGATTCATAACAAACTAAGTGGAGAAATATAGGATGATTTAGTGATAAAATTGGCTTGTGCGTGTGCATTCATCGACACATTGATTTCTTCAAAGGGTGTTCTTGTTCCACACGATTAGGTACCCGCGGTGGTGATACGGAATCAACAAAAAATTGTATCCTGAAACTTCCTCCTGCCGTAGTCAAGCTCTGCAGTATAAGCGGTCTAGAAATTCGAACACGGGGATGGGTTTTTTCTTCCATACAGATAGTTTGAGTGAAGTGAAATTGGTGAATTAAATTTGGATTTTGGGTTTTAGCCAAGCTTGAGTGGAATGGTTGGTTGCAAGCGAAAATAAATAAAATAAAATGTAAATAGAACTCCTTGAAACGTGGGCGAGTTTACAAGGTCTAGGCTAGCAGAGAGGTCCGGGCTAATTCCTCGCGTTGGAGAGGATGACATATAGTCTCTCCGAAGGCAGGATCTTCGTTTAACTTTAAAGCTAAACCTAATAATTTCCGCTTTTGATGAAACTGACATTTATTTAACATTTATGGTTCCTACGGTGAAAATCTATCACCTTGATCCGTCATTGTCATAAGAACCTTCAATGAATCTAAGTGAGTCTAATAATAAATCCACTTGAACTACACAAAAAAAGATTACCAAGTATTGATCAAAGATGATGCATAAAATGAAATATAAACATAACCTACCTCGTGGCTAAGTAAATGGCAACTAATGGGTATCGGTGTGTCTATTGAATACTGCCCCAGACCTAAAAGCTTATAAGTATTGACCAAGAAGTACATCGAAAACACAAGCCTGGAGTTAGAAATTTAGGAACCAAAATGTAAAAACTGCTGCGTGAAAAACAGGGGGAACCACCACTGCGATGCCCAGTCTGCCTGACAACCTTCCCTTCAAGGAGGGAAAGGGTTTTAACCGCTCATCCTCAAGTTGTCATCCTTGGAGGTGTTGGCCTGAAAGTGAGAGAAAGGAGAGGAGAAAGAAAGCGTAAACCTAAAGAAAAGAAATTTGCATTAGTATCTTGAAAGATTAAAAGTTAGGGTTACAAAATAATATAAGTTGGCTTATATAGCCATGAGGTGTGAAATACCAAAATAACCAATATAATAAAGATTACAATGAAGCGAAAATGGGAATTATACAAAGGCGTTTGGATCAAATGAAAGGCGACAATTTTATTATGCATAGTGAATTTCGCTTTCTCAAAATACAAGGCATAATGAATTCAAAATTTTGCTAATACGCATTAATTTCATTAAGCTAGCGAAATTTACGTACCAAGCTTAAGCGAAATTTCATAACGAAGTTGTGCATAAGCGAGAATTTAGCTAGGATTGCCAATTTCGCTGTACGTAAGCGAATTCTTTGTTCTCTCTCTCTGTGACTCTTTGTTCCATTGGCTCCTACTCTTATTCCCACGCATTATTCCATTTCTTCATTCTTTGAAATTCTTGTTCTAAACTGGGAATTGATGAAGACCATATGAAATTGATGGAAATCAACCAGAGCTTTGGTTATGATTGGATTGACACGATAATTTGGCTTTCAAATTCCTGCAAAAACTAATGACCTCGTAATGCAGTGCAGGGAGTGCGATAGGGACCCAGAACATGTCAATTGGGTTTAATTATAACAATTAGTACACAAAAGCGCTCAAACAGCAAAAATAGGGTTCAAAATAGCACTTTTTGGGCACTAATCATTCCCTCTCTGGATAGGTCCCAAGATTATTAAGGTCATTAAAGAAATAGATATGAATTGCAGTTCCGAGATAGGATTTGAGGTAGTAAAGTTGGCCTTTGGCCACTTCACCAAAAAAACACAAACTTCTTCAAGATTCGCTAGTGATTCCTAAAGGAAGACTTCTTGATCACATCAAGATTAGGGAAATAGGAGCGAAAACATCCAAGTGAAAAAATATAGGCCTCTAGGCCACTAGATACACATTTTTCCCCAAATAGAGAACCTAGACAAGTTCAGGAGAGGGTATCATAATCATCCTTGAGGAAATAAACCCTTATGATGAATTGAAGTAAAGGAAGATGGGCAATATAACCCATTACAAGATTTCTCTAAAGATGGAACATTTGCATCATTACACCAGTAGCGAGTTATTCTTAGGTGTAAATGGGAAAAAAATCAAACTAAGTTGAAAGGGTTGGGTTCGGCACGGCAGTGCACTCACTTAGTGGCAAAGCGTTTATCCTGAAAAGCTCTATTCATCAGCGTGGAGAGCTAATTAGAGGAACCAGGCTGCTTCAAAATTCGCCACGGCGAATCTTTGTGCCAACGGTGAGGTTAATTGCTCACCACGGTGAAGGGAAAGTTGTTTGAAATACCAGTCTTGGGTTTACCACGACGAAGATACTATTCGCAGCAACGAAGATACTATTCACCGCGACGAAGATAGAATATATGTTTCTATTCTAGTTTTGAGTCAAAGCAAACTTCTTAGCCACAATTCTCAAGCATGCAAGTTCTTCCCCTGACTTTGCTTAGATTGATATATATATATTGAAAATAAATAGTGGAAAAACTTTTAGCCATTGTTTCATCAATTTCTCCAAAGCAATGCTGTGAATTGCAATTATATCATCATACTTCTACGCAAACACTTCCAAGGTGGGCTGGTACCACCTTGGTCCTAATGAAATGTCATGGCTGTAACTACACGTTTGCTAGTGTTGATGAATCCCTGGCGTTTACTGAGTTCGTCACACATCTAAAAGGTAGGCTTAGGTATACCTTGGTCACTAATCTCGATGTTGTGGCAGCATGAATGCACTGTGCAGTAATCAAGTGAATTTCATTAACAATCTAAGCAGCATAAAAATCAAGTATCTCCAAGAGCAAGTCCTCAGTAATGGTTGGCTTTAGCCTTATGAAAAGAGATAAACTAGCATGATAAGATTCGAGGGTCATGTCAAAGTCGTAACCGTAATCACGAAATAGTGAGGGTCGTATCTTAGAAAAATCAAAGATCTCGGTGATTCCGAGAACTCCGAGCATTATTAGCGGGGCATTAAGTCATATGATTGGGGTCGGATTAACAACGTACCCTCATGGGGATAGAAAATAACCAAGAAGCGGTCTCTTCTTGGTGCTTTGGAAGCCTGTAGAGCATGAAGGAATTCTACGTATGCATTAGCAGAGAAGACAACGGTTTTCTGGCTCGATTCTTCAACCCAGCGGTCCCGATTCACTTTCTTCTTAGGCATGATACTCGGTTTTTACTTCCTCGATCTAAGATGTTAGTGATAGATAACTTATTACTATTACTTAGATTTTTATAGCATGAAAATACCCTAACGGTTTGATAACATGTTAGGGGTGTAAAAATAAATTAAATTATACTGGACTTTAAATGGCTAAAAGCAGAAAAGCGAAGTGAAATCCGAGAAATTTCTAGAGCGAATAAATTTGGTAAAAATGTCAAATGAATCTAAAGTGCATAAATGGTAATGTAGTGTAAGTATAAATGAGATGAAATGAAGAGGAAATGAAAGTGAAACGAAGCTTTAAAATGAAAAACAATGAGAAAAGATGAATTAGTGTGAAGCCAAACGTGGCCTTAGTCATGTAATGGACAAAAGACCAATTTTTGGTCTTTGAATGTCATAACCCACATTTTAGGCAAATGGGAAAAGAGAGCTAAGGCACACTACGATTGAGGAATAAGAGAGGAACTTGGTGATTTTCCTCTATAGTCAAAGTTTAGGTGATCAAGAAAAAAGAGATTGAATGATTCCCCTCCCCCCCATGCCCCATTTTTCTTGTGTTTGGGTTGGGGAAAACCCATTGAATAAAGTGTTTTTATTGGTTTGCTCTAAAGTTGTTTTTGGTTGTTTGATTGGTTGTGGTCCTCAAATACTGAAAGTTTGTATAAAAGAAATGTTGGGTTTTTGGGAGATATGAAATTTCCCTGAAACCCATGTTTTTGTTTGGCCATCGCTCATCAGGGTAGGTGATTCAAATTCTGGTGAAGAAAGCTAGACTTCTAGGAGAACAAATCTCCCTCAAATAGTGTGATTCAAATTTGGACCCCATTGGACGAATTAGTCAAAAGTGAGGTTATGTTTTTCGAGGTTAATTAAGTTCGATTCGATACAATTTTGGTGTTTGGAGCAGTTTTACTATTTAGGCCAGAACTTAACCATCACTCATTGAATTAGGTGATCAAATTTTAGGGCTTCTAGACTTTTAGGGATAACAAATCTCAGCCCGATAAGTGTATCAAATTTGGACCCATTGAACCACAGTAAATTCGTTAAAAGTGAGGGCTCACATTTTGTTGGTCTGTTCAGTTTAATCTGATTTTGGTGTTTAGGCAGTTTTGGTATTTAGGCATAACTTATGTCAATCATCTTAATTGATAATTAATTTACGGGTAAACTAGGCTTAGGAAAAACAAATCTTGCGAAATAAATGTATAAATTTAGACCCCACTTGAACTAGAAAATTCGTCAAAATAAGGCATGCTCGATGCACAAAAGAATGATATAAAATGTCTGGGATGAGAAATGAGGAAATAGAAAAGACAATGTACAAGAAAGGGGTTACAGGTAAGTAATAAGACCTAAATGAAACCTTAGAATACCCAGTAATATGATTGTCATTTGTGATGGATTTAAGGGGCTAACAGGGAAAAACTGAGTTGAGGTGAGATTAGAGACGAAGGAATCGAAGGACGACAATTTTTTTGGTTTGTTCTCCACTTTTTTCTCTCTAATTCCAAAGTGTTTGAATGATTACAAAATGATTTGAATTTCTGAAATGATTTATAAGAAAAAACATATTGATTTGAGGCATTTGATTGTGAAATTATTTGCATGTGAAAAATTGCATGAGTATTGAAAATGAATTATTTATAATCTTATCTATATTGTATTTTTTAACAAAATGATTTGGGCTGCGCCCAATAAAATGTTAACCATTAAATTCGAGTTGAGGATAGATTGGTATACGATAAGGGTTAAATTAGTGAAATGCGTGAGGCAGGCATGTGATGTATACTTTCGTCAGTAGCGGTAGGATAATATTGATAGTGTTCGCGAATTTGATTTTTAATAACCGGTCGGCCGAAGCGGGTATCTTCACGTTATAAAACAAATTGTTTTGTTTATCTGGCCACTGCGACCTAGTGGGACCAGTCTTGGAGTAATTCAGTTATCTATGCAAAGCATAGGTTAAGTGGATTTAACAGTGAAATGATAAGAATATTTGTGAAATGCATTATTTGTGTTTTGAATGATTTTATTACCTGAAAGTGCATATTTGGAATGATCAATGAGCGTAATGAATGTGATGACCATGTATTGTATTTGCATTGATCATTAAAAAAGATTCAAAAGCATGGTTTAGAAAAATTGCATGATTTAACTTAAATTGAAATGGAAGAGAGTAATCTGTATATAGAACCATTAAATGCTTGCATTCTTTATTATCCTTACGAAGTCTGAATGAGTGAATAAGGTATGAGGCGTGGACCGCGGTGAATCGAATTAAGCGTCGAAGTCTACGAAGGATAAGTAAAGCTCATACATGCATACATGAAATTATTCGACCCATTTTGTACAAACACTATTATGAAAATTAAACTCTGATTATGTTTTGTAAATAGTTAGATATTGAAAACGGCTAATAATGCCACATTGTATAAAGGTGGGAAATGGACCAAATGAGCATGAAATGTCACATCAAATGAAAAAAGAGTTTTGTGATAAAATGATGGGCTCCCTTTATGTTAAAGTTGTATTTACGTATATATAATTTCATTAAGTATTTCAATTGTATTAGGAAAAGTAATTGTATTTGGATTATTCGAAATGATTAAAAAAAAAAGTGAGAGCATTTGCGTCCCACACAGGTCGGGGTTAGGCCTCGGTTGGGTCGGGTACTACGACGCGGGCCCTCCGCATTTTCCTCCCTCAGTTTCTCTGACTCGGATATCATGAGCATTCTCCTTTACTACATGCTCAATAGAAGAAAAGCTCTCGGGAGCACAGTGTGTAGCGCAAGGCAAATCTCATTATAGGATCGAGAAGATGATTGTAGTGCGCCATAGCGCATGAAGGCATCTTTTTGGATAGTAGATAGGGAGAGAAGGCCTAAGCTCGACAAATAGCTAATAGTAGAGATGGGCGATAAATTTATGTACGTTGATAGGAGGCTTGGATGGTGGCTCGACATGAGGTGGCTTGGTCAGGAAAAGAAGATTAAAGGAAGAGGCTGCTCTATGAGATCTGAGAGTAGACCCGAGGAGATACCCATGAAAGACAAAGATAAGGAAAATAAAAATGGATAAATATAATGGAAAAGAGAGGAAAAGTGTTCACCTGAGGAATTGAAAGTAAAAGAGTTGGAGGAGTTTAACCAATGGAGCCTTGACCATCTGAAAAATGGTCGTCATCCGATTCTGAAAGATCATTGAAGGAATGACCTCCCTCAAAGGCAACTGAACTACCTTACTTTTTGGATTCATCGGTAAAGACTATCTCTTCCCTAATAAGTGATACTTCTCTTAACTTCTTCCAATCTCTATAGAGTTGTCTTGTGTGTTAGAAAATTGAGCATGGAGTTATCTGTGAGATCTCTTCTAAAGTTTGGAAGAGGTATTCTTTACTATAGCTAGTTTAACGGTAGGAGGCTTAGATTACTTGATTTTTGCAATGGGCTTCTTGAAAGAGGAATGAAGTAAAACACAGTATACTTGCTTAGAAAGCGAAGTTAGAGGTTGAGGAAAATTAGCTGGATGGAAGAAACACTGAATAAAATTTCATGTACTTGAGGAAGAAGGGTAGAAGCTAATAAGATCATCAAATCTAAGGAACCGTCAGGTGGAGAAGGATTCTACATCTAATAGCATAATAGTTTTCAGGCCACAGGTAGGAGTCTGATAGGGTTGGGTCAGTTGCTCTACTAATGTTGCAGTAGGTGCTCTTGAGGGTAAAGAAGGGAATGAAGGGATGGTGGAGTAAACCGAATTAGTGAGAAATATGCGCGAGGCCCAAATAGGCTAAGAAAGCTAACTGAAGAGACATTTGAGGGGAAAAAGCATAACAATCCCCAGAGATCAAGACCCTACAAACTGTGCTGAGGAATGTTGATGAATATTTAAAATACAACAAGTAAGGGATGGAAGAATTCAAGATCTGCTTTGCCCCGGGTTGGGCTGGAAATGATGTCGAAGCTTCGGGTCTGATTAGAGGCGAAGAAGCAGTATGCTTGGTAGGAAAAAAAGAAGAAAGGGTTATGCGAAGATATAGTCCATAATGGATTAAGAGCAAATGCTAAGACTAAATTTGTACAAAACTAAGGGCTCCTCACCACCCTCTAGTAAGGCAACTCCTCATATTTGCAATGGTTAGTCTGAGAGGCTAAAGAAGAATGGTACTGGCTTATAGGAAATGCTTGGAAATAGAAAGGGCCCAGCAGAGGAAAGATACTCCATGGAAGACTTCATAAGTAGGGAAAAGACAAAGCAATGAAAGAGCGTAAGAACTCTGTGTTTTACGTGGTAGAAGGTCTTACTTATGCTTGCGTCAGAGAGAGTGTATGGTCTGATCTTATGGGGTGTATAAAGAATCTGGAATGTCGCGTTGTAGTATTTTGGAGATGAAATTAGGAAATTATAAATTTTGGAACCAGATTTGGTCTTAAAAGCAAAGTCTGATTGTCATTTGCAAAGGATATGTAGGCGTAATTAAGTTAGAGATGGGTGTAGTAGAATTTGAGGATTGGTTCTGATATTTAAATGTTTGAGGAATGAGTTCTACAATTAAAAAAAAAAGGAAAGTTGAGGGTGAAAGTGAATTAAAGGGAAGTTTAAATGGTAAGCAGTATTAATAAATTGCAGGAATTTTTCGAGAGTAAAGTCTGAGTCTCGGATATTGTGGCTTAATTTCTTGTGGGTTAAGTTACCGTACCATGAGAAATGTCAGTGGCTGAAAGTTTCGTTGAATTGAGAGCCGGTCGGGATATTTTGCAATTTACAGGCGACGGATAAAGTGAAGCACTTGACGGATTTTGAAATTCAGAAAATGGCAAATGTAAAGAATATTGATTAGGATAAATAAAATTGGCAAGGAATGAAATAAATTGTTTAGGCCCAAACAGGCTAGAAGTGGAATAAAGGGACACGTGGGTCCCACATAAAGAATTAAAAAAAAAAAAAAAGAAAAGATAAAACATCAAATGAATGGAGGAAGAGCAGACGGGCGTGGAGGAGAGAGAGCGTCCAGAGAGATTTTTTTTAATTTTTTTCTTTTCAAATTTTCTTCTGATTAATGAAAATCGTAGTTAGGGTCGTCGGGATAAACGTGAAAGTCTTCCTGCAACGACGGTCTCAGCGTGAAGTCTGCAGCAGAGGTTCGTAGAGGTCGGGGGTAAATATCACGAAAAAGCCGAATTTTAGTTTTACCGGATCTTACAAATAGTCCCCAGTGGTCGAATTTTTCGGATAGAAGTTCTATCTTCTGCGACGAGGAGTACGACGTGGACTAGCCGAAAATCTTGGGCTTTTGTCGAAACCCAAAGAGGTGGGAGGGATTCCTGCTGTATTATTTCGGTAGGGTATATATTGAACTGGAATGTAGGTAGTAAGTTGGTCGAGTTTTAGTGTGGGTTTAGGGTGCAGGAGATTTGAGATTTGGATTTCGGATGATCCGGGTGGATTTCGGAATTTGTTTTCGGACAGGTTTGGTTAAATTTCGAGTTTTATTGAAGCCGATCTAGGATATAATTTTCGAAATAATTTTTCGAGTTGTTTTTAGTATATGGAAAGTCGGCTTTGTAGTACAGAATCTGATCGTATCACTGTAGATGGCATTTAGAGGCTACAATGTTACCTACGAGAACAATTGTATGTAATGTGAGTGTCTGAGTGCAGTTGTCTTGACGTGTGTCCGTCGAATCAGCAGGAATTCATGAATGGGAGAGGATTGTGGGCGAAATCGCTTGAGTTTAGCAATGAAGAGGTGAGTGTTAGCCGTTTAAAATCTTAGTGTATTATTATTATTGTTATGGTGTTTCTGGCTGGTATTTGTGGTTTTAGTCTGACATAGATTTCCAAGCGGCACGATGAATTAGAAAGCAGCGAATGGTTTGAGTTAATAATTTTTTGAAAGAAAGCGTTGGTTTTAAATTGTAAAACCATGGTCATGCCAGTAGTAAGTAAATGGTTTTGAATAATTCATGAATTTTAGTAATAATATTAGCGAATGGTTTGAATAATTAGCGAATTTTAAACGAAGCAGCGAAATGGTTTAGTGTAAGCAGATTTTTATAAAAGCAGCAGCGAAACCATGTGAAGAAAGTTGTAAACGAGGCCTTCCACCAGTTACAGCGGGGAAAAGGCGGTCAGGAGGTATTGATCTGTCGCATGATGGTGTTAGGATGCCATCGTGCGTTTTGGTTTGCGCGATTCGGCAAACTTGAGACGTCGTGTCGTTTAAAGGGAGGCCGTGGCGCGTCTGGAGTATCTCAGGTTATGTTTCAGCACATATGGTGATGGCGACCGAGTCGGTCAGCATCCCGCGGAAGGTGATGCGGACCAGGTCTTTAACATCACGATCGCCAGGAACCGTGTTACGCTAAGTCGATAAGCAAAAATAGGCACAAAGTGGTTGATGTTTATCGCGTAATATCTGAGTTTGAAAAAATGTGGGTGCGTTTGGTTACATTCGCCGGAGCTTAGGAGAGTTTTAAAAGCAGCGGTTGAGCGAGCTCCGTTTAGATTTGGCTTGATCGGTTGGCCGCGGCTCGGGTGGGATTTTAAGCGGCGGTTGAAGAACCGTTTTATTTTCAAAGAATGCGGTTGGCTCCGTTTTTATGAAAAGTTTTGAGAAAGCTTAAGCGAGTTTGTGTGAAAGGTTTAAAAAAGCTTTTCGAAGCGAAGATAAAGCAATAAACGAGAAGTTTTGAGAAGTTTTATAAACTTCTAAGTAGCGAAGAAATGAGAGTTTTATAAAACTTTTAGAAAAACTAGCCAATAATAATGAAGTATTAAAAGTTTATAAAACTTTAAAAATAGCAATCTAGCTAATATTTAGAAGAGTTTTAGAAACTTGAAAAGCAAGAAGGCTTACGGAAAATATTTGTAAAGAGAGTTTTACGTTTTTTGAATGTTTCGGAAGCAACCTTTTATAAGCTGTCTATTCGGCTGGTACCGTTTAGGCACATTATTTAATATTTTAAAAGCTATTTTAAAAATTCTGAAATCTGCGAGCTTAATTTGGAGGCGAGTTAGGATTCTCGCACGGCATTTATATCAGTCTTGTAAATTAATAATATTGTAAGGAAATCTTTAGGCTTTGTATAATAGAACATATGAATGTCACGTAGAAGTGTTTTGTGAGAATGTGTTGGTATCTTTGGTTGCTTGTATTTTTTGGATATAGTGGTGGATGTATACGAGGTTGGGACATGTCGCATATCGCATTTGTTATCTTACATTTATAAATCCTTAAGTTTAGAATAGAAAATTTTTATAGGAGGTTTTAGCAGCGATACGAACGACTTTCTACGGGGAGTTCAGTCGTTTAGAGGGTAGCGGTGGGGATTTACCGTGGAGTGGCGGCGCGCCCCGCTCGTGGAAGGGGTGGGGTGTGTGAGTGGTGTCGGAGCGTAAGTTATTGAACCATGCATGTTCAACAGAGTACATACATATAAAGTGATTGAGTATTAAATAGTTTATATTTTTTGGAAATTCTGTTGCTTATGTCGGGTAGAGGCGTAGAATTCGTCTGGGAGAGTTATTCCAGCGGTTTCCGAGCGTCCTGCAGTACCTGTGAGAGATGAGCACGTAGTTGGTTCCACTACCGCCTCGATGAATCCCGGTACTCCGGCCAGTGGTGAATTTGGGTGTCTGAAGCCGTGGGAGGAGGCTTAAAGTGCCCGGGATTTGGATTCTGACCAGGGCAAGTGGCACAGTTGCACGGATAGTAGTCATAGCGACCGTCCCGGCGGTCGACCTCCACCATGACCTAGAAGTTATTGAAGAATGGGAGGTCGATAGAGAGAGTACGAAATGATCATGTGGCTTATATAATGGCCGGTGGTGATCAGGAAACTGACTAGTTATGTTTAAGATAGAGTAAACAAGTATATATGGGTGTCAATTTTGCCTGAATGAGCAAGAGTCTTGTTTCAGGTTGTGTGGAAGGCAAATTTAAAGATTAGTGGGGATCTTGAGTAGAAAGGAGGTATCATTGGTATAGCATGGGACCAATTTCAGCAATTCAACGTAGATTCTTATGAAATCATTAGGTTTTAAAATTGAGGAGTTCTTCAGAATTAGAACAAAGAACATGTCGATGTCGGAGATATGAGAAGAAGTTACGGAATTGAGTTAGATTGGTTCCACATATTCAAGCGGATGAAGTCATACGAGGTTTTTATCGGGGCTACAGTGGATCGAGTACACTTATCAGTGGTTCCTTGGAACAGATTTGGGGACTTAGTAGGCCCAGCTACGAGAGTTGAGCAAAGTACCACGGCTATGTGTCGGAGTGGCGGAAAGTAAGAGTAGAGGGTGCCTGGGACACGTCCAATAGCTTCGGAGACTGATGCAATGAAGAAAGACAAGGCAGGAGGTTATAGAGGCCGGGGAGTGCAGATTAGAGTATCTGCAATTCTAGGGGATCGGTGAGGCCCCGGTTCTTCTTGATGGCACAGTATTCCTCCTTTGTATGTCGCGCCACAATGGGAGCGACACCATGGGAGTGTAAGGAGGGGATTCGAGTGCAGTGTTCCACGTGGCCCGGAAGGCCATTACATTAGGAGTGCCTTGGCCCAGTTGGTGCGGAGGAACGCCAATTGTGATCCACTTCTGGTGCGAGAGATGAGCACGGAGGTCGTGAGGGGAGAGGTGTCCCGGCTGACGGCCACGGCCGCGGGTAGGGTGGCGTGGTGAGAGGTAGGCGGTGCCAGGGATCTGAGCCCGGGAGCCCCGCCGCTCGGGCCGAGTTTATCTTGTGACTCAGTAGATCTGAAATGGCTCAGTGTGATCTTGTTCTGTCTTGGGCATGATGCGCCTTGTGTGGATGAGGAGCTCACGCAGTCATTTGCATCGAGCCGTTGATCGTTTCGGATAGAAGGCCAGTAATTCTAGGGTGTTAGCATGAGTTCCACTTCAATTTGGAGATCTAGTTAATTGCGAATGAGAGTAGTCGGAGATAGTAGAGTTGATTGGGGGACGGGGTTCCACGACGGATCTGTAGCTTTAGACCATGAGGACTTTAGGTGTGGTTCTCGGTATGGATTGGCTCTCTAGCCCATTAGAGCCACATTGAATTGTTATAAAGAGTGGCCCCGGACAGCGGGAAATTGGAGGTAAAGTTCAGAGGAATAAGTAGACAGTTATCTTCCAATATGATCTCGCCGTAGCGGCGCAGAATCTTTGCGTAAGGGTTGTCGAGGGTTATCTAGCTTGCTGGTGGAGACAGAGGAAGGGAGGATTCTGTGGATGATTCCGGTTGTTAGAGAGAGTTTCTGGTCTGTGAGAATGATATTACAGTTCCTCAGAAAGGGGTGGAGTTCACCCGTTGGTTACGATCGGGGTAGGCCCGTTCAGACCTCGCCTGGACAGACTCTGAGTTGAGAGAAACCCAGGCTCAGTTAAGAATTGTTAAGTAAGGGTTCATTCGTAGAGCATATCAGTAGGAGCTCGATTCTCTTAGTGAAAAGAAAGATGGGAGTTTGCAGGTTGTGTATAGATTAAAAGCGGTGAACAAAGTTACCATCATGATCAGGCTCACTCTAGATTCGATGAGGTTATTCAGTCAGTTCAGAAGTCCCAGTTATCACTAAAGAGATAGATTTGAGGTGGGGGTATCATCGGTTGAGGTGCGGGAGGTGTGTTCCTAAGGCGCATTCGGGACCGCTCACGGACATTGCCAGGTTCACGGTGATGCGGTTGGCCGGCTAATGCTCAGGCGGCGTTTATCGTTTGATGAGCCGGTATTCCAGTAGTGTTGGATAGGTTCGTCATAGTCTTTATTGTGATATCTTAGTATATTGGATGGTTCGGAGGGAGACATTGGAGCACACCGAGGATTGTATTACAAGCCACAGGGAGAGGCGATGAGTTATATGCGAGTTGGCCAGTCGGTTTGGCTCGATAAGATGGCATTCATGGTCATATAATTTGTGAGGTGGTGTGGATGCGAGAAAGAGTAAGCGATCGTGGTGGAAACCACGAAAGATGTGTCGGAGGTCGAAGCTTCCTTGGTTTAGCCGAGGAATACAGGGAAGTTTGTTGGGGGTTACAAAGATCGCGGCCAGACCCAATGTGAGGAGAATATATGAAGTATGATTGGGTGATCATACCAGAGTTTGAGGGTTGAAGGGAAGATTGACTTCAGCTCCAGTTCTAGCTTTACCAATGGAAAAGATGGATTTGTAGTTTATAGTGATGCTACGAGCGGGCGCTTGGTTGTGTTTTGATCTGAAATGATAGGGTGATTGCATATGCCTCGAGACTGACTAAGAAATGAGGAGAATTACCTTACACCGATTTAGAGCTAGCAACGATTAGTGTTTGCGCTCAAAATATGGGGGCTTATTATTTATATGGTGTTCCTTGCGGGATCTTCCACAGATCATAAAAGTCTTGATATATTTTCACCGAGTTAGGCTTTGAGGCAAAGGAGTAGAGCAATTCGATTAGGACTCATTTGTACTATCAGTACCATCCGGGGAAAAACTAATGTCGTGGCGGATGCTTGAGTAGGCGTAGGAGGTTCTTTGTCTCACATGGAGATCAGGTTATCTTCCGCTGTGAACGGGTCAGAGGCTTTAGGGTGATATTGGAGGTTGAGAGGGATTCGGGAGCCTTGTTAGCCACGTTTCATGTTGGGCCATGGTTGATTCCTAAGCGGGCGATCCTTTGGATCCATATGTAATGATTAAAAGGAGGGAATGAAAAGGAAGCGAGTTTGAATCGGAGATGATGCGTGATAGTGAAGACGAGAGAATGCGTGCAGTATAGGCGGTGAAAGAGACGCATTATCTGAGAAACACATTCATACGTATGCTATCGTCAGTGAGTACGAATCGCAGGGACTTTGAAGGAACATTCTTTGGTGGAAAGGATGAAGAAAGAGGTTGCAAGTTTCGTTCTAGGTGCCTAGCTTGTCCAGCGAGGTGAGCGAGAGCGTGAGCCGGGAAGATCGATTCTTTCGCATTCGATGTAAATGGGAAAGATTACTATGAATTTTGTTCGGTCTTCACGGTTTCGGGAGACGCATGATCACGATATAAGGTAATAGTTGATCGTTCGCAGAAATTACGCCCATTTCTACGGTTAATGTTGAAGATTCTTTGGAAAAGTTAGCCCGAGTGTAGATGAGATAGTGAGGCTTGTGGGGTTCCCGGTTTCGATGGTTTGAGGTGAGACGAGTTCCCATCGAGGTTTGCTTTAGTAACAGCGTTAGTACTCGCCTGCCTTTATACCAGTTTAAATTATCGGACGGATGGCGGTCGGAAGGGGTATTCGGACGTGGGGATATCACGAAAACTGTGTGGTGATTGAAGGAAGTTAGGATACTGCTTGCTGCTAATGGAGTTGCTACAATAACAATATCGGGCCCGGTGGAATGTGGCTCCGTTTGAGGCACTATATGGCGAAATGTTAGGACTCCAGGTGTCTTCAGGATGAGGTTAGTGAGAGAGAGAGGCCCAGTAGGCGCAGGCTAGTCTGAATCAGCAGAGAGAAAGTGAAAGTTGTTCGTGATAACTTGAAGATAGCAAGATAGGCTGAAAAGTTATGGACAGGTCGTGGGAAGCACACGGGTTTGAGATGGGTGTGAGAATCTTTTTTGAGATTCTTTGTGGAAGGTGTGTTGAAGTTCGGAGGAAGCGAAACGAAGCTTAATTAGAGATATATATGGGACCTTATGAAATTGTAGGTAAGGTGGGGCCAGGTAACTATAGGTTGAAGGATTCACACGAGGAGTTATCGAGGATTCGTGATACATTAGTGGAGTGATGAGAAATATATCAGGATCCCTCACATGTATTGAGAGAGCATCCGGTCTTGGGTTAAGGGCGAGCATGAAGAGATCGCATGTGCGATTAGTAGATCGCAAGGAGCAGGTGTTGAGGAATAGTGGTTAATTAGTTAAGTCTTATGGAAGAATCGTGAGAGGATGATTCTTGGGATGGAGAGCTCAGATCCGTCAGTCTTTTCATATTCAGGATGAGGTATTTTCGTTTCTTTCTTTTTGGGTTTAGTTTATTCATTTAGGGACGAAATGTGCAGAGGATTTTTGTACGTCAGAGAGTGTATGGTACGTGATCTTTATGAGGGTGTATAAGAATCTGGAGTGTCGCGTTGTAGTATTTTGGAGATGAAGTCAGGAAATTATAAATTTTGGGCAGGGTTGGTACTTAAACAGTCTGATTGTCGTTTCTTGAGGATATGTAAGGCGTAAATTAGAAGTTGGGTATTTGTGGTAGGAATTTGAAGTTGGATTCTGCATATTTAAATGTTTGAGGACAAATTTAAATTCAAGGAAAGTTGAGGGTGAAGAGATCAAATTAAGGGAAGTTTAAATAGTAAATGATATTAATAAATTCAGGAATTTTCGAGGAAGTCTCGAAATTCTCACGAATCTCGGATGTGTGAATGATTGTAGTTCAGTTAAATCTCATGAAATCTAGTGGCCTGAAAGTTTCAGTTGGTCCAGGAGCAGGTCAGATATTTTCCTGAGTTCCATTTGTGATGGGAAATTAGAAGCGCAGCAGATTTTGAAAATTAAGAAAATGGCAAATATGTAAAGAATATTGATTAGGATAAATAAAATTGAAGCTAAGGAATGAAAATAAATTCTTTGGAGTGAAACGGCCCAAGAAGTGGAATAAGGCTAGCGTGAGTCGCATAAAAATGAAAAAAAAGAAAGATAAACGTCAAAATGAATGGAGAAGAGCAGACGGGCTGTGGAGGAGAGAGCGTCAGATTTCTAATTTTTCTTTAAATTTCTTTAAGTCATTGAATCGGCAGTTAAATTCGTCGGGATAAGCATGAAAAGTCTTTCTAACGACGAATTTGCAGTGATCTGTGAGTTGTAGAAATTCGGTAAATGTCACGAAAAGCGAGGTACGGACACTGCCGGATACACGTCGTTAGTGGTGAGATTTTTCGGATAGAAAGTTTAAGTCTTCCTACTTAGCAGCGAGGAGGCTACGCGTGGGCCAGCGAAATCTTAACAGACTTTGTCGCTTAAAGAGGTGGGAAATTTCTCTTTGTATTATTCGGCCAAAAAATTTATATAATAGCTTGGAATAATGCTTAAGTATAAATTTAGTCAAGTACAGGCCGAGTTTAGATTTTAGGAAATTTTAGGAAATTTGGAATTTATTTTCGGACGATCAGAATTTGAATTTAAGGTATTTTGTTGATTTAGTTAAATTGGATTTATTGGCTTGATGGGGATATAATTCGAGAAATGTTTTGGTGTTTTTTGGAAACTATGGAAAGTCATGCACAGTAAAGTAAATAATATGCTGTGAATGGCATTTGAGGCAGCATATTCACGAAAATTTTAATTAATATATCTGAGTGTGTGAATTAACAGTTAATAAGTATTGTGATCTATCTGTCGGTGTGTGAAGCAAAAGCAAGGCGGGAAAGTTGTGGGCTGTCTGAGTTTAACAATGAGGTGGGTGTTCTAGCTCATTTTCCCAGAATCTTAGTGTATTATTATTATTATTATAAATTGTTTAACTGGTATTTCGTGGTTTGAATCTGTGAATTTTTTCGAAGCCAATGATGAATTAAATGACAAATGGTTTTAGGTTAAGCTGATTTTGAAGCATTAGTTTTAAGTGTAAGTAATTATGAATGTAGTAAGTGATGGTTTGAATAATTAAGCGAGTTTTCAGAAAAACTAATAACCGAAAAACTAAGCAAATGGTTTTGAATAATAAACCATTTTTCAGAAAGCAGGAAATGAATGGTTTGAAGTGTAAACATTTATAAAGAAGCAGCAAGCCCAGCCAGCGAAAGCGAAGAAAGTTGCAGAAAAAGCGGGCATACGTAGTTAGCGGGAAGCCGGTCGGAGGTATTAGTGCGTGCCGCACGGTGGTGTTAGGATCTGCATCACGTGCATTTTAGTTTTCTTGCAATTAGACAAAAGCTTGGGACGATAAATGCATTTAAAGGAGGCTGAAGTGGCGCGTACGGGTGAATATAAGGTTATGGCTCTAGCTACGTATGGTGATGTGGCCAGTCGATTCATGTATTCGTAAAGGAAAAAAGGTGATGCGGGCCGGTCGCTTCAGCGTAGTCGCGATTCAGTGTTAATGCAAGTCTGATGTGAAATGGCATCAGTGGTTGATGTTTATAAGCATAATATACAGTTTGAAAAATCCAGCCATTGGTTCCCAGTCTTGAGGGCTTCGGGAGAGTTTTAAAGCAAGCGGTTGAGCGAGCTCCGTTTAGATTTCAAGAGCGATCGGTTGACCGGCTCGTGGAGTTTTAAGCAAGCGGGTTGAGCCCAGCTCCGTTTTATTTTCAAAAGAATGCGGATTCTGAGCTGGGGAGCTCCGTTTTATGAAAAAAGTTTTGAGAGGCTTTTAAAGCGGGTTTGTGAAGGTTTAAGAAACTAGAAACGAGATAAATGACGAGGAAGTTTTGAAGTTTTATAAACTTCCTAAGCAAAAGCGAAAAATATAGAGTTTATAAAACTTACAAGAAGAAAATGAGAAATAAGCCCAGCCCAATGAGTATTAAAGTTTTCAGAAAACTTTAAAAAGCGGCTCTGAATGGTAAGAGGTTTGAAACTTGAAGAAGAAGCAAGAAAGGCACGGAAAATGTTGACTATTTGTAAAGAGGTTTGTTTTTGAGATGTTTGGAAGCGAACCTTTTATAAAGCAAAATCACTGTTCATTACGAAGGCTCGTTTGCTTCGTTATTTTGTATTTAATTATTTTAAAGGTCTGAATCACATGAGCCCATTTGGAGCCAGTTAGGATTCTACGGCGTTTATATCGATCTTGTAATTAATAATGTTATTAGTAAGGAAATACTTTGAACGTATAATAGAACATATGAATGTACATAGAGTAGTTTTGTGAGAATGTGTTGGTATCTTTGGTTCTTGTATTTTTATGGATATAGTGTAAATTGGATGTATCTGAGGATTTGGGACATGTCACATATGCATTTGTTGTTATCTTTATATAGAAATTTTATAAAATCGTAAGTTTAGAATAGAAGAATTTTTATAGGAGGTTTTAACTTAGTAATCTGTTGGCTCTGGGAGTTTCAAAGTGGGTTAGAATTGCGAGCAGGATTTACGTGGGTGGTAGCAGCCAGCCAACGGAAGGGGGTGAAGTGTGTCGACTGATAGAGTTCGCCACTTGGTATGGCGGGATGAGTAAGTTTAGAGTGGAAGAAACCGAGATAAAAGTAATGGGTCATGGACTTCTAAAAGACATATGGCCTCTGAATCCTGTGTGTCAGGTAAGAATAGAAATGTATAAAGGTAATGGATGCAGTAGAAGGAAGATCAGTGAATTGAAATCCTTAGACCAAAACCTGAGAGTAGTACTCATCAAATCCAAATACAGGGTTCTTCGCCTTGGTAAGCAATGATTAGGTGATACCTAAGAGTTTGATGTTCTCGAAGCTGAGGAGATGAGTGCATCTGCACCCGGGTTATCGATCCTCAGATGCTCTAGGTCATGACTTGGCTGGTAGGGCCATAGTTCGAAGTTCTTTTTCAAGAAGTGTCTTGAATGGCGGCCGTCGAGGCTCCGGGATAGAAATAACCGGATCTCAGTATGGATCCAATTCAATGAGAGGGAAGAGATGGCGGTGCCCCAAAACTATAGCCTTGAAAATACCCTAACAATTTTATAACATGTTCAAGGTGTGAAATAAATTAAATTATATTTTTCCAGTTTAAATGGCTAAAAACGAAAAAATGATAAAACATTTTATAAGAAATTTAAATAAATTTATTAAAAATGTCGAATGAGGCTAGAAATTAATAAATGGGAATCTAAATGTTAAAATGAAAATGAAATGAAATGTAAGTATGAAAATGAAAGTGAAATAAAAGCTTTAAAGTGAGAAAAATGGGGAATTGGAGTATTGCGAACAAGACTTAGTGAAGGATTTGGATTAAGACCAAGTATTGGTCTTTGAGAGACATTTCTCTCATTCCTCCTCATTCTCTCATTCTCTCCTCTCGACTCTCTCTCACGCGAACTCCTCTCTCAAGCCTCACTTCTCAGCACGTTTCAAATTGAGAACATAAAATCAGGTGGAAATCTCATTCTTACAGTCATTTCATCTCTTAAACCTGCAGGTGCTTTCATGAAAAAAGTAGAGTGAGTCTATGGTGAAGCATTTCGACTGACGAAACAAAAAAACTAGGGTTTAAGTCACTTCACTTGCAAGGTGTAAGTGTAACTCTAGTACATATGCATGGAAAGCTAGGTATTGGGGTGAAGGTAACCTGGCGAAAGGAAACCACAGAGATAAATGGGCTTGTTTCTGTTTTTCTTGTGTTTGTCTTGGAATAGGAGTTGGAAGATAAAGCTTGTGAAGTTAAGATCGGGTAGAAAGAAAAGATACCATTGACTCTTTTTGGTTTGTTCTTCTTACTTCTCTCCCTCATTTAAGTTTTATGTTGTTCGAAAACAAATAGTAAATTGTTCTTTATGAGCATGAATGTGTCTCTGTTTGGAACAAAAATGAGATATTTTGAGTGGTGTAAAGTGATTTTGAATGTATCATCCAGAATTGCATGTGTGTTCTATTAAGAACCTAAATGAATTGATTTAGTGTTAGGTTAGCTGTTTGAGAGGATTAAACATGAAAAGGAAAAAGAAAGCAGCGAGAGAATAAAGAAATTCATGAACATCTGAAATTTAAACAACCCTGCGATAAAAATTTCGATTTATGACCCCTGCGAATTTTGTAGGAACTGAAATTTAGTAGAGCTCTGTCTGAAATTGTTACGAACTTGATTAGCGTGTGCTTTTGATCAGGAACTCCGATTCGCGTGTTCTTGGCTACTACGGAAATCTCTTTGGTGAATCTTAGTATGGTGAGACAGGCAATTGGTTCTTACATATTTGCTTATATAATTTGATTGTAGCACAGTATTCAATTACTTGGTTGTGTTGGTGTTTAAGTTGAGTTTATTTCAGAATCCCCACCCAAATGTAAATTGAGTAATTCTTGAGGCATCCACAACCCACAAATAAGATTCTAAAAATAGAGACATAACAATACCTAAAACAAATGTTAAGGTTTTCTAAAAGAAATGAAGAATGTATGGAAAAATGGGTGTTTGGTAGAAGTAAGCTTCAGATAGAACTTCTAAAATACCAGACTAATAATATGATTGTTAATTGTATTGGAATAGGGTGATGAGAGGCTGAATTGATAAAGTTAGAGTTGAATATCGAGAATACGACAAAACTTTGTTTGTTCTTTGACTCTCTCTTTTGTTTATTTGGAGTTTGTTTCCATTCAATCTTCTTCTTATTTCAATTTTTACGATCATTCTTCTATTATTGAAATGATTTTCCAATAAAAACTACATAATCAGTGTTTTAATTGATTTAGGAATTAATTGTGAAATGATTTGAATATGAAAAGATTATGTGAGTATTGAAAAATGATTATTTGTATAGATGTATATCTTATATTGTATTTTGCTGTAGAATAGATTGAGTATTTGGCAATAAAATGTTGCAGTTAGATTGGTGGATGATTGGTAGCACGATAAGGGTTAAGTGCATGATCGCGAGCCCAACGTGGCCAGTGTTATGGCTCGTCCGTGGAGCCGGTAGGGATAGTATCGATATTGCGAAATGATTTTAATAACCGATTAAGCGACTGTGAGACCAGTCTTGTATTATAAAACAAAATGTTTTATCTCTTGGGCACATGGCAGAGGGATCGATCTTAGGTGATTTTGTTATCTTTGTCTTGTAGCGTAGGTTAAGTCGTTTAGGCGGAGTACAGAATGATAAGAAAATTATGAAATGCTTGATTCGTGTTTGGAAGGATTTATTATATGAGTGCATAACTGGAATGATCAGTGGCTATCAATGAATGTATGAAATGAATATTTGTATTGTATTGCATTGATCATTCTCCAGAAAGGTTAAGCGTTGTATAGAAATTGCATGATTTGTATTAAAGTGAGAATGGAAGGGAACTATATAAAACCCTTTAGTATGAAAATGTAGTTGAACTATTGAACAAGAGGAACATGTACAAGAGCAAGTGAGTTGAGATTAGAATCATCATGAAAACATACTTGAGAGGATAAGTAAAGCTCCCAGTCATGTAAATCATGGGTTTGATTTGACTATTTTGTATTGAAGCCATAGATAAGTAAAGCTCGTCGTATAAATCATGAATTTGATTTGACTATTTTTGTATTGAAACTATAATTCGAAAAGTGAACTCCGATTTTATTTTTGTGAATGTTTTTTATATTGAAAACGGCTAATAATGTCGTATTATATCAAGGTGGGGAGAATTAACGAATGGAAGCCATAATGTAGTGTCGAGATAAAGAAAAACAAAAATGCATTTGTGTGAACAAATGATAAATTTACCCAAGTTGAATTAGTGTATACAAATATATTTTCATAAGGTTAATTATCCTTTACAAAATGAGCATTTAAAATGAGTCTTAAATGAGAAATTGCAATTAGATTTGAATGGTATCAAAACACAGTAGCATCAGACTACGATGTGAAAGCGTATTTGTATATGTATTGGTGTAAGAACATATAAAGTAAAAGTAAAAATCTTGGTATTTATGACGGTGTTACAAAAACACATAAATAAATATGGTAAAAATTTAAGGGTAAAAGAAAATAGAAGATGATTTGGAAAATTATAAAGTATCTTTGCAGCGAGGAAGATTACTTTGACCATGTGAAAATGAAGTAAAATCTACCTAGAAAAACTAGAAGAAATCAAGGAATGAAATGTAAAAGAGATGTTAATGGGAATTTCCAAAATTTTGAAATAAGTATTCTGTGGTAGCATGAAGTCTTGCGATCGTATGTTGGAAGATTTATGAAAAATCTCTTAAAAATACTAGGTAGTATGACTTCAACCTGTCATGCCCCGAAACCCACAGCAGGGACATGATTGTCATCTACACCTTAAGTCTTTGGCCTTAGTTGAAGTGGCAGCTTGACAACACTTCGCTATAATTGGATTTTAATAAAATTATCGACGCATGTTCGAAGTAAATCATGACTTTACAAGTGCATCAAATTATAAATTTAAAATTTCATCTTAAACAAAATTACTTCTAAATATCAAATTTTAATTGCCAGATGTTATATGAAGTTGTTTCGAGAATATCTTGATATTTGGGATATAGAATCCAACTTTATGCTAATATAAAAGCGAATATTTATTATCTCCAGTGACTTCTCAATTAACTTTCAAAACTAAACATTTCATATAAACGAAGCTTTGTCTAATTCAGTGATCCAAGCGTAAGCTCTAATCAAATCCTGTGATAGCGTATCCACGATGTAGTCATCACCGCCATGAGGAGACTAAAAGTGCGCGAAAATATACCAGTGAATGAAAGTGAGCTTAAAGCATAATAAGTACTAATATATTTTCATTGATCAAAGGTTTCAAATCATATAACAATAGAGATATTTTTATCAAACTTTAGATTCAAAAATAAGTTTAAGAGCATTAGCAAAATTTCTTCAAACATTCACCACATCCATTTCAAATGGTTTCCATGTGAATGTGATCTGACAATTTATAGCAGAATTTGATTCAAACACTTTCATATCAGTGAAAATCGAATCACATTTTGAATATATTTTTCTCACGGTTATGAATATCAAATGATACCGACCATGTGGAACTTTCAAATGGGTGGCTATGTAATTGTTCCTTTAAGGTGGAATGAACCAAATATACTGAAATGCTTGGTATCTTATGGCAAGAAACCCACAGAGGTTGGGGTTGAATCAATTACATTCGCCACACGAGGATATGAGTCAACTATTTTCCGATTATGAGAGTCAAATATTGTCAACTATCATTTCCAGTTAACAAAAGTTAGATTAGCAAAATCAAATATATCATTCAAAAAAGTTCAAATTAAAAACATCATCTCATGTCTTTCATAAACAAAACAAATCTCAAAAAAGAGTACAATCCTTGCAAAAACTCTTATTTGATCATGGATAATCAAATAAATAAAAAAATACAACTATAAATAAACCAAGGTTATATATAGTCGATTACAAAAGCAATTTTCATCCTCAAATGAAGTAAAACAAACAATTTTCTTTTTAAGATGCATTGGCAATATTCTATTTTTATTACTATCCACTTACCTTAGTAGAGTACTCAAAAGCTTTGAAAATTGTCGAAGAATTTCACCTCAATGAAATATTTATCCTAAAATAATAAGGAAAGAGCTATCATCATTATATATATTCTTAAAACTTCATAAATTTGATATTCTTAATAAAATATTTACTTGTCAAAATACATATATCTTTAAAATACTTATCAAATACATATATTTATAAATTTAGCCTTTTCAAATTTATCTTATTTGTTTTTAGTATTATTTCTTTCAAGAAATTTATCCTCAAATATTTGTTTATTTTTTTTTTCTAAAATAAATCTTGAATATCTAGCATTATTCTTTTTTTTTTTTTCAATCTCATAGCCTACGGTTAACACCTTTCTTTCTTATATATATATATATATATATATATATATATATATATATATATATATATTTGCTTTTTCATTCTCATATAAGCAGAGGAGGAAATAATTCAATGCGACATCACCAATTAATAAAAAAAAAAAAAAAAAAAAAAAAAAAAATTTTTTTTAAGAATGAGGTGAAATCTAAATCGACCTTTAGGGTTCATTAAATTGAAAGAAAAAGAATTAAAAAATCTACATCAAGAAATCTGAAAAATAAAATAAGAAGATCTTACTTAGAAATTTGTTCTCGAACCACTGAATCAAGAAAGTCATACAGCTCTTACAGGAATTCTAAGTAGGAGCGATTCAGAAGAATAGAAAGTTTTCTTTTTATTACTCAAATTTATACTAGGTATATATTAGGAAAATTACCTTTTACCCCTCTTTCATTAAAATTAATTAATTAATTTAACTAATTCAATTATCATTATTATTTTCCTAATTTACACCTATAAAAATTCTTGTCATTATTATTTTCCTTAACTTATACCTATACAAATTCATGGGTGTTACATCCTCCCCTCCTTTATAAAAGTTTAATCCTCTAAACTTGACATACTGAGAGTCTTGGAAATAATTGAGGACGCTTTTCTCTCATCTCTTCTTCTAACTCCAGTAGCCTCCGAATACTATAGTTGCTCCATTGGACTTTTGACTTGACAACGACATGTCATAGAACCTTATCCATCACATCCTGATTTGAGCGGGCACCTATTCCTTAAATTGAGTCTCAGAAATTTGAATGGCTCAGCTCCTGACACAGAAGCATCAAAACATGACACCAAGGTGAAACATGAAACACAGTATGAATCTTAAGACGGGCTGGGGTAAGGCTACTTTATCACATGAGTACTCTCTCTCTAAATATTTCAACGGACCTGAATCGAGGAATTTGGTTGTACTCTCCACGAATCATCACGAAACTTCGTAGGCGAGCTTTGAAGAGCATGATCACCACTTCCAAACTCAGATCTCATGGATTTATTACATTCATCTTTGTCTTGTTTGGGTTTGTTTTTAGTCTTTCTTTAATGGGAACATATTTTCTTCTCAGGTGCCTGAGTTCGAATTTGCAGGTTTCCTTTCCTCCTACGTCATCCCAAAGCGAGATCGACATCTCCACCATGCAACCTCAAAGGTGCCATCCGATGCTAGCATGGCTATTATTATAAGCAAACTCCAGTACAAGCGAATAATCATCTGATGCACTTTGCTATTTCAAAAACATGCTCTCGACAAAACTTCCCAGAAACTGGAATTACCCTCTCGATTGGCCATCGATCTCAACGGATGAAAAACGGTTCTAAAAATGACTTAATACCCTATTGCTTTTTTGTAAACTATGCAAATCTAGAAATTGAAATAAGAGGATCTCTATAGATACTGAAATAGGAATTTACTCCATGCACGTCTCACAATCTCATAACATAAAGGAAATTTAAGCGATCCATTGAAAGATTGAAACTCTTCATGGTAGTGACAAACTTTATCCAGTAGGTCAACAATCACCCTAAGTGCATTGTACTCCCAGAGGGTTATTGGCAGCCACAATAATGCAAAAGTCCATGAAGTAAGATGCTCCATTTCCTTCAGGAATAGTAAGTGTTTGTAAAAATACCTGCGGTGGTTGATCTTTCATTATCCACTTGTTGACATACAGTATTTGAGCCACGTATTGTCACGATATCCTACTTCATAAGGCCACACGATAATTCTTCTTTAAATCCTTATAAAGTCTTTGTCCCTCTGAATTGGGCTGCCGATACAGAACATTGAGCTTATCGATAACTCTCTTCTCAGGATTTCCATCATTTAGACACACAATCTATTCCCAAATCTTAAAATCCTATCATCTAATAAGGCAAAGTCAAGCTTGCTACCCCTCTTAACCTCCTCCATAAAGCGCACTAGCACATATCCATTCTTTTGAGGGTCTTAATTCTCCAACAAATGGTTGCTCAAAGTTCGCTACAAGAGCTCCCGAGTCCAAAAATCTGATATGGACTTGTAAACTCCTCAAATCTTCCAATAATTGGCTCTAACAACCTCTAATAGCTGCTAAGGAACCAATAGATTTCCCGCTCAAGGCGTCAGCCACAACATTTGCCATTCCTGGGTGATACCGAATAATACAATTATAGTCCTTAAGTAATTCTATCCATCTTCTTTGCCTCATGTTTAATTCCTGTTGGGAAAATAAATACTTGAACTCTTGCTATGATGCGCCAAATATCTCATGAGTTTCACCAAGCAAAAAGTGTCTCCAAATCTTTAGTGCAAAAATCACTGCAGCTAACTCCAAATCATGGGTAGGATAATTTCGCTCTTGGGCTTCAGGCGTCACAGAGCATAAGCCACAACTTTCCCATGTTGCATAAGAACACAACCCAAACCCTGATGAGAGGCTTCACTATACACCACAAAACCTCTTGAACATGAAGGGACAGTCAAAATAGGAGTTGTCACCAATCTTTCCTTTAACTCTTGGAAACTACGTTCATAATCATTAGACCACTCAAACTTAACTCCTTTCTGAGTCAACCGGGTCAAAGGTAGGGCAATCTTGGAGAACCCCTCAATAAACCTCCTATAATAACTTGGCCGGAGTCCCGAAACTTGAATCTAGGTCACAATAGGAGTCTCCTCAATTTATTTTGACATCTACCTTTCCAGGATCAATTGAGATGCCATCTTTGGTCACCACATGCCCAAGGAAAGAAACTCTTTCTAACAAGAACTCACACTTCATTAGTTTAGCATACAACTGCTTATCTCTGAGAGTTTGCAATACAATACTCAAATGGCGCTCATGCTCCTCCTTTCTCTTCGAGTACACCAAAATATAGTCTATAAAAACCACCACAAACTGATATAGAGAAGGATTGAATGCCTTATTCATTAAGTCCATGAAAGCAGTAGGTGCATTAGTCAAACCAAAAGGCATAACCAAAAACTCATAATGCCCATATCTAGTTCGAAAAGCAGTCTTGAGTACATCTTCCCGTCTAACCCTTAACTAATGATAACCAAACCGAAGATCAATCTTAGAGAACACACATGCACCCTTAAGTTGATCGAACAAATCATCAATCCGAGGAAGGGGATACTTGTTCCTTACCGTCCTCTTATTCAACTCTCTATAATCACAGAGTCTCATAGATCCATCCTTCTTCTTTACAAATAAGACAAGAGCTCCTTAAGGTGAAACACTAGGCCTAATGAAGCCCTTATCTAACAACTCCTAAAGTTGAATCTTCAACTCCTTAAGCTCCAAAGGTGCCATCCAAGAAGGGGGCCTTACAAGATCTCTGCCCCTATGCCAAATCAATGGTGAACTCCACCCCTTTCCGGGTGGCAAACCACCTCAAATCCTCTAGAGACATCAGGGTAGCCTTACAATGGGTATGTCTTCCAACTTTAAATATTTCATTCACAAATATAATCCAAAACCCTCATACGGTGGTTCCGTCCCACATGCTTCCTCAAAACTAAACTCAGGCTGACCCGGAATGCTAAACATCACCCGTTTCCCAAAACAATCAACAAATGCATGGTATGAAGTTAGCCAATCCATCCCAAAAATCACATCAAAATCTTGGAGGCTAAGAAGTACTAGGTTAACTGTCATCTCTTTATACCCAATCATCACACAACAATCTCTAAGTATTTGATTAACCACAACAGATTCTCCCAAAGGAGTAGTAACAAATAAATCAAAGTCCATGTTATCAATCGACATACCTAACAACCCAACAAAAGATACAGAAACAAAAGAATGTGTTGAACCAGGATCAATAAAGGCTCTAGCAAATAAGGTGTGAATTCGAAGAGTACCTGTCACCACATCAGAAATGGCCTGAGCATCTCTGTGAGTCATAGCAAACAACCTCCCTTGAGCTCTAGGCTTCTGTCTATCCTCTTTATTCTCCTCCTTCGGCTTCCCAAATGCAAACCTCTTATTCTCTAAACAATCTCGAACCATATGTCCCTGTTATCCACAACCAAAGCAAGCTCCTATCTCTCTATAGCATGGCTTACCCCCATGTTTCTTACCACAAGTAGGACAAATCACATATGAATTTTGTGTTGCCTTTCCTTTATTATGATTTCTACTTAGAGCCAATTTTTTCTGTACTTAGTTACCATGAGCACCATCACTCCTATTCCTCTTCCTTTGTTGTTCCCTATACTGGTGAAGCTCTTCATTATCCTTCTCTATAATAAGGGCTTTGTCTACCACCTCTGAATAAACACCCAACTTCAGAATTGATATCTTATTCTTCAAATAAGGCTTTTGTCCATCCTAAAACTTTAATGCTTTTTCCTCCTCTATAGAAATCAATTGTGTGGTAAAACATAGTTCGGTAAACTTAGCCTCATATTGGGCCACTGTCAAATCCCTCTATTCCAAACGGACAAACTCTCCCACCTTTTGTCGTCAAACACTATCAGAAAGTACTTCTTATAAAACGCTCCCAACCGTTCCAAACAATAAAGCCCCCATCCTCTACAAGCCTCTTAATCATGAGCCACCAATGATTCGCCTCTTTGTCTAACATAAATTTCAAGATAAGAGGCTTTTGCTCCTAGAACAATCAATGGCACAAATAATTTTTCACATCTTCATAATCCAAGCCTCTGCCTCTCGGCTGGATCCTCGGGAGGTACGTGAGTCAAGGGGGACTCAACTTCTTAAAGTCGTCAAAGGAGCTACCCCTACTAGATGAGGATTGTCCTTGACCATTTCTTCCAATAGCTCTAGCTTGCCTCTCAACCAATCCAGCCAAATATATAACTAATTTAGTGTTAAGAAGCCAAGTAAGCAAGTTAGAATTGTAGGGAATTAAAGGAATCAGACTAGATGAAGTTGAAACTTAAGCTAATGCATCACTTGCTTCCGCCTGGGTTGCAAACTAAATGAGTTCCCATTAAGATCATAACCGTAAAAACCCAAGAAAATTCTAATTTTTCCAAAAATGGTAAATGGTACTTCGTCAAACTGCATTTTAGATCTCTGATGATGAAACGGACTTCACCGTTGGAATCGCCTCACCTAAATCTAGCTACCATGTCGATTCCTCGTCACCAGACACCGGAATTTTATGTTTTTCAAGGCACCGAGATAGTAACGTGACACTTCGCGCGCATTAGAGCGCTCAAGCACGAAGACACGGGTCGTCGTGGGAGCAAGTCAAACAATTGTTCCCCTCGCATAATATAGTGACATGTTAAGATCACTGCCATTGGGGAGAGAAATCCACATGGATGAGAGGATATGGGGAAATCTTAAGAGTCCACGAAAATTGTATTACTGGCAAGCGAGATAGTTCTACCATCTGGGACCAAGAAGTGGGATGGGAGGAAAGAAAATAGCAGAAAAGAAATAGGAAGAAAAAGAAAGAGTTTTAGAGAGAAAGACTCCACCTTCTCTCTAAATTTCCCGGCGATCGGACCGGCGATTTCAAGCAGAGCAAGGGGAAGAGTTCATCCTCACAACAAGGGCTTCGCATAGAGACCGGATTCGAGAAGTTTCGACAAACTCCAAGAGGTAGGTCTTCTCCTACTTTGGTTACTTTCTACCCTAAGGGTTGTGTGGTGGTTGTTTTTCCTCCCTGGCGGGAATGTTTGGTTGTATTTTGGAACCATGAGAAGCTTTCGCCACATTGGGTAACACATTAACCGGACTTTAGAACTGATTTTTGGGTAGGAAATAAAGGGAATTTGGTAGTGAGTCCTTCAGGTAAATTGTAGCCACATCAATGAACTTGATGTTAGGCTTTTGAATTTCTCAAATCGAACCTCTGTAACCCAAGTTATGGTCCATTTACTCTGAACAATCTAGTGGAAGGGCTGTCCGGCTGGGTTCGCCCGACTTGGTTCACCCCGGCTAGGTTCACCCCGGATGGGTCCCCCTGGATGAGTTCCGTCCGGCTAGGATCCTGCATGACCTTCAACTTCGGAAGGTTATAACTTCTTCGTCCGAATTCCGATTTGGGTGTTCTTAGACTCCATGGAAAGCCCACTGAGTCAAGTTTCCAGCTGGATGTCTTTGGAGGGTAGTGGGTGCCGGATCCGGCCGTACCGGGCGTTCGGCGTGCGGGCAGTAGGTCGCCCGTAAGACCGTTATCATGTGTGACCTCCAACTGAAGGCTATAACTTCTTCGGGTCCGACCGATTCGGTGTTTCGACTCCATGGAAAGCCCATTGTGTCAAGTTTCCAGCCGGATGTCTTTAGAGAGAAGTGGGTGCCGGAGCTGGCCGGAAATGGGCGTACGGGCAAGTAAGATAGGCTGCCCGGGTAAGACTTCTTAGTCATGTGTGACCTTCAACTTCGGAAGGTCATAACTTCTTCGTCCAAACTCCGTTTCAGGTGTTATTGGACTCTATGGAAAGCCCATTGAGTCAAGATTGCATCCATAATCCTATGGAGGACACAATAATCGGGCAGGTTAGTGCTACGTTAGGTTGTGTGTTATGACTTTGCGGTGAATAACATGTGTGTGAATATGACATGTTAATGTATGTTGTATGGTGTATTAACATGGTTGTACATGAAGGAGAATTATATGGCTAATTTTATAATTATCCATGGTATGTTGAGGAATTTCGTTAATATGCATGTGCATGCTTGAACTTTGATATGTGGAATGTTGATGTCATGGCTTGTATGCACTTAATATAAATGTCCAAATAATGCATGGATGATTATGCACTTAGTATGTGTGCACATATAGTTTTCATTTTGTATGTAAGCACTCATATATACTATTTGGAAGGGCTAGCATTGCACGTACACCGAAAAACATCGCATGACATGGTGAGTGTTCGGTTGGGATCGACACCGTGCAGTTCGATGGAGTGTCATGGGTAACACCTGCCAGGATCAACACCGTAGCGTGGTGTTGATTAGTGGGCTCGGTTAGTGGGACAAAGTCCAAATGAGTCACATGGTTTTGAAAGAAATGAAAATAAATATACGTGCGTTGAGCGTAGCAAGATGGGGTAGATCCCCCCTCAGGGTGAAAGACCTAAATTTTATTAAGGTTAGACATGATCACCAACGGTGAAAGCCCGTAAAATGTCGAAGCAGCGCAACATCCTACGGTAATTTTCAAAAACTGCGGCCCACAAATACATAAACACACGAAAATTTGATCAAATCAAATGGACATTGGGGGTTTGCCCAATGGGTTGCAAGTTTTAAAAAGGTGCATGGTTGTAAATGAAAATGTTAAAAGGTTAAGAAAGGTATTTGGTTGTTATCGGAAAATGACAATAGTTCACACTTGGCATAAGTAGGTGTGAGGGAGTCGGGGAGTGACTCGGGATATGGGCATGATGACATTTCATGCATGACATATGACATTCATGTAGACATTTTTTACTTGATGTGTGTTCTGCGCAACCATTGCATGTGCACTTAGGTGGGGAGTAACCTCGTAGGAGATTACTCATCGGGCTTTAAGCCACCTGCCGTGGGACCCTCAAAAGGACAAGAAGACGACGCTCCATCGAGGCCGTGAGTACGAGAAAGGCCGGGTTGTGGCCTTGAGAAACATTTTTGTAAAAATATATTAGAACAATATAGTTTCATATATTTGGTATGTAAAAGAGTGTACCTGAACTTCAGATGAAAAAAACACCTCGAAATTCGGGCGTCACAAACTTGCAGTATCGAGCGCAAGTATACTTAATACCTAGGGGTCCGATGGTGACATGGGTCTAGGAACATGCTGTTGATGAGTAGGAACATCACAACTTGGTATAGCCTGGTGTTGAGCTTGATGTGATAGTTACTTAGTGCTCGGAAATTGGATGTCCATATCATAGTCAAACATGTCCAGGTAGAGGTTACCTGGGGAGTCCACTGCATGATTAGATCACAGCATGCATTTTGTGTTTTCGTGTGTATGCTTTGATTGTATGTGTGTGATTGGGTGTTACAAATTGTGTGAATTATATACGTGATAGATGTATGTGGAAAACAAGGAACACTAGGGGTTTGGAAAACAGAATGAACATGGAATTTAATAACTCTTTTGCCATTTGACATGTGTAGACGGTAAGTCGAGGCCTAGCGTGAGAGGTCGCCCACGGTGCCGCCTCACACCACCTCGTTTTTATCAAGAGGCCTTCATAGAGCTGCTGGTGCTGTAATAGCCATCTTCACAATATCAAAGCCGATGTACTAGAGGGTCGTGGAGGTGCCAAGAACTCCGAGGTTCAAGGCACATCATCCCTCTAACGCTCATTGTGATGGTAGTGGATCCGATGGTAGCCGACCATTGGTTCTGGCCGGGATTGAGAGGATTCTCCGGGCTGCGGAGATCACCCCGACACTACCGATTACGCTGGCTTCATCTACCGAGGTGAGTCCCAAATCGGGTGGGAGTGGGCTGCATTTAATTCCAGTGACTGAGACATGATTAATGATGATTTCAATGTCTATGGAAGCATTTTCCCGACTTCACAGACATGCGAAGCCCGAGTTCCTTGAGTCGAGGACAGACGATGACCGTACCGAACACGTAGCAAGATCTACGTAGCTGGCACGCTGGGATGATTATGTGGCACCGACACCTTTCAAAGTCAAGAGGTTCCTCGAGGATGGATGAAATTGTCCATCCCAGGCAAGGTAAGATCGTAAGTCATAACCTGCAAGACATGGACTCGATGGTAAAGCGCCAACCATTATCGAAATGAGATAGAGAACATCGGAGCATCCAAGACGAGGGTACTCCATGGTAAGATGGGGCGAGCTTAGTTCGGGAAAAGAAGCTCAAAGGCTTCTAGTTCACGAGGGTTTCAAAGCCGTGGCCATCGTGTGGCCAAGGTCAAAGCAAGGTGGCTCCTCGTGGGACATGCGGTTTGTTATTTCGCCATCAGCCCGACATATGGAACAGATTACCCCCAGGCAGTTCCTGTGGTTTCGTGGATGCTTAATCCCAGCCATCGCTGGGACAGCGCGTGGACACGGGCTGCGAGTTCGTTCCTCCACCCCGCATGGGTCGAGGAACCAAGACGCCTCCTGGGGTAGCCAGACGAAAGACCTCCGGCCACAATAAAGCCAGAGGGGTCGAGGCCGAGGACGTGGCCCACCGGGTCGGACATCAGGTTCAGGACGTGTCTACGCTTTATCACACCACCGGGATCGAGCCGCCAGACCGGGCCGCCTATACAGGGTATGAGCTGCTATCTCGCCTACGGGCAGGCATTCGACTCGTGCATCGCATTCGTCCATCATCGCGCACGCTTGTGATAGAGCGCTTAGAGGTTGAGGCCTGGAGGAGCCCTTCTTATGTGAGTTCTCCTCAAAGGATTGGGGCGAGGATGTGGATGATATAAGCGTGGTTTCCGCTAGAGATCTCGAATTTACCACAATGCACCGGAGGGTCATGGACGAGTTCGACGTCATCCTTGGGAGGATTGACACGCCTTTACGAGTTGTCATCGACAGAGCGTAGGAGAGTTACCTCCCGCCACGGCAGACGTACCAGAAACAGATTGTGGGACAAGCATAACATTTTGCCCCAGACAGTGTACGAGTCCAAGTGTCGTGACAAGGTGTCATTAGCAAGCCTTACCTTAGAGGACGAGGTGAGACCGAACTTAGATCTACCTCGAGTAGTCTACAAGTATGAGGATATTTTTCCAAATGAGCTACTGGGATTGCCTCCTCAGAGGGATGTAGACTTCTGTATTGAGCTACACCTCAGACCGCCGCCTTAATTCCTATGACTCCAGATGTATTTGGCAATTCATTCAGTCAGCAGTGGAACTCAAGGTCCGCATACAGAGTTCCCGGGAGAAAGGGTTTATCGTAATTCAAGCACTTCACCATGGGGCGATCCGGTTCTATTTGCGAAGAATAAAGACAAGACCCTTCGACTGTGCATTGATTACCGACAGTTAAATAGGGTTACGATCAAGAATCGGTATCCCTTACTGAGGATTTATGACTTATTCGATCAGTTGAGGGGGGCGCGAGTCTACTACAAGATAGACCTTCGCACTGCCACCATCACCGAGGGTTGGGAGACAGATATCCCCAAGACAAATGCTAAGACGCCGCTATGGGCACCTTTTGAGTTTAATAAAGGATGCCCTTTGATCGACTTTAATGCCTCAAGATTCATGGGATTCCCACGATGGGTATTCTAACCCCATTTTAGGATCGGGCTTGTCGTAGTCTTTGTGGATGACATTTTGATATACTCCCGCCGAGTAGGAGCTACGAGTCACTTGAGGATTGTTTTACGCTTGCCGAGAGACCATCACCGTACGCCAAGTTCATGCGAAGCCGCTTACTAAGAGGCTTCTTGGACACGTGGTGTCAAGATCAAGCGTGTCGCCGACCCCGAGAAGGTTGAGGCCGTGATGAGTCGGGAGAGGTCAAGTCGTCTTCGAGATACGCAGCTTTCGATTGGTCGGGTACTACAGAGATTCACGGAGGACTTCTCCCGATTAGTGGCACCTATGACTAGATTGACCCGTAGTGAGGTCAAGTTTGATCGATGATCGACAAGCGGTGAGGCATTCCAGGAGTTGAAGAGGAGACTTACTACTGCACTTATCTTGATAGTTCCGAACAAGAATGTGGGTCCACGTTGTATTATGATGCCTCGAGGGCCAGACTAGGATGAGTTTTGATGCAATCCAGGAGGGTAGTAGCTTATGGTTCCCGCCAGTTGAAGAATCATGAGCAGAATTACCCCACACACGACATGGAGTTGGCGGCCATAGTCTTCGCCTTGAAGATTTGGCGTCACTACTTATATGGCGAGCAGTTCGAGGTGTATTCAAACCACAAGAGTTCGAAGTATATCTTCACGCAGCGGGACCTTAATATGAGGCAACACAGGTGGATGAAGTTCCTAGAGGATTATGACTTCACTTTGCATTACCATCCCGGTAAGGCAAATGTGGTGGCTGATGCACTCGCTAGAAATCAAGGGAGTATCAAGGCATAGCTTTATGGTAGATGCCGGAGACCCGCGCTGGACTAAAGTATAGCGATGTGCTCAAGGCAATATCGGGGAATTTAGTAGTTACACCGTCTCTATCGAAAGTGGGAGTGATCGAGTCCTAGGGACAGATCGAGATAGTGTCCATCGTGACCGGCACAGCCAGCACAGTGACGAGGGGCTAGACCATTCATGCATATGGTAGTCTTCGGTATAGAGGACGGGTAGTGGTTCCCTAGTTGACAGATCTGAGAGAGGAGATCCTCAGGGAGTTCCACTACTCCCGATTTGCTGTGCATCCAGGTGGCACGAAGATGTACTAGATCTTCACGCGCGACATCGAGCGATGAAGAGACATGTTAGGGGACTTTGTTCGACGATGTCTCACGTGTCAATCAGATTAAGGTCAGCATCGAAGCCAATGTGCCCAGCTCGCTGAACACCCACCATCGGGAGGTAGCCGAGTGGAAGTGAGAGCATGCCATGGACTTTAGACCCATTTTTCCACCCGGACACCGCGGAGACATGACGCTAAGATGTGGGTGATAGTAGACCAAACACTAAGTTGGGCACATTTTCTACCGTATACGACCTTCACACCGGGAAGAAGCTCTCACAAATAAGACATTAAAGAAATCGCTCGCTAATGGAGTGCCAAGATCCATAAGTGGCTCGACGTAGACCCGAGGTTTACAATAAGATTCTTGAAGAGTTTCTAGAAGGCTATGTGATCTGGTCATGAGTACAAATTCTTCCAATCTAATGCACAAACGGTCACCGGGAGAGGACCATACAGTGTTGAGGACATTCCCACGATCACGCGGGCTCGATCATATGGGTAGCCGGGAAGGAGTTACCCCGTCTTATAGAATTCCTCGCCTACAACAACAAGTATCGAGTATATGGCGCACCTCACGACGCTTTGTACGAGGCCATGCCGATCACCACTCTGAGGCCGCACCAAGGTGGAGAGAGCTCCACACCGTCCGCACTGATTAGAGACACCCCGAGAAGGTGAGTTTGATACTAAGCACCGTCTTCTCATGGCACGTAGCGCCGACAGAAGAGCTACGTTGCATTGTGCAACGCTCGACCCTTAGAGTTCGAGGTTGGTGATCAATGCCTTTCTCAATGTGATGCTGAAAGGAGTGGTCAGATTTGGCAAGCGCGGGAAGCTATCATCGAGGTTTATCAGCCCTTCGAGATACTGAGAGGGTGGGCATCAGAGTTATGGTCAGTTATTTTTACCACCCAAAGATGTCGTGTTCAGCAGGTATTCCACGTCTCCATGCTCCGGAGGTACACTCTTGATCCAGCTCATGTAGTGGATTGGGGAAAGATTGAGATTGACACAGATGGGACCTTTGAGGAGGGACCAGTATGCATCATGGATAGACAAGATTAGGGTTTGCGACGTAAGACCGTGAGGCTAGTGAAAGTACTGTTGCAACACCGTGGAGTGGAGGAGGCAACATGGGAGCGCGAGGACACGATGCGGGCCACCTATCCCTTCTTGTTTAGGGATGAAGGTACGCGCAGAATATTTATCAATTAAATTACTAGTTTACATGCATGACATAGTGCACGCAGACAAAGATGTGATTTTTGTGTTGCATGGAATTTCTGGACGAAATTCTTTTTTAAGGGGGAAAATGTAAAACCCGGAAAATTCTAATTCTTCTCGAAAAATGGTAAAATGGTAACGGTACAACCTAATTTTTCAGATATCGGACGATGAAACTGACTTCACCGTTGAACTATCTCAAATATACTTACCACGCCACCCGCCGACCAGATGGGTCAAATTTTATGTTTTTCAAGGCACCGAGAGTAGTGCGGGACACTTAGCGCATTAGAGTGGCTCAAGATGATACACGTGTCAAGCTGTGAGCAAGTCAAACAATGAGCTCAAGTATGGGCTATAGGTGACATGTGACATCATGTCATTAGAGGGAAATCCATGGTAGATGGATGAGAGGATATGGAAATGCCAGAGCCAATGAAGAAAATTGGACATGTGGCAGAGTGAGAGGATAAGCTCTTGGCATCTTGGACAACAACAGTGGGATGGGAGGAAAGGAAAATAGCGAGAAAAAGAAAGGAAGAAGAAAAAGAGAGTTTAGAAGAGGCACTCTGTTATCTCTTAGAATTTCCTGCAATCGGACCAACGATTTCAAGAACAGAGAGGGAAGAGTTCGTCACTCACGACAAAGGGCTTAGCATAGAGGCCAGGGTCAGGATTTCGACAGCTCAAGAGAGGTAGGTCTTCTCCTACTTTGGTTATTTTCTACCCTAAGGGTTGTGTGGTGGTTGTTTTGCCCTAAGGGGAATGTTTGGTTGTATTTTGAACCATGAGAAGCTGCCACATTGGGGTAGCACACATTAACCAGACTTTAGAACTGATTTTGGGTAGGAAATAAAGGGAATTTGGTAGTGAGTCCTTCAGGTAAATTGTATCCACATCAATGAACTTGATGTTAGGCTTTTGAATTTCTCAAATCGGACCTCTGTGAGTTATGGTCGTTTATTCCTGAGCAGAGTCTAGTGGAAGAGGCTCATCCAGGTGGGGATTCTGCCGGGTTCACCGGCTAGGTCTGTTTGCAGGTTCACCAGGATGGGTCCCAGGGATGAGTTCCATGCAGCTGGGATCTGCATGACCTCGACCGGAGAGGTCATAACTTCTTCGTCCAAATTCCGATTTGGGTGTTCTTGGACTCCATGGAAAGCCCATTGAGTCAAGTTTCCAGCTGGATGTCTTTGGAGGGCAGTGGGTGCCGGAGCTGGCCGGGAATGGGCGTTGGGTGAAATGGGTAAATTTTGCACGGTAAGGCTGGCAGTCGTGTGTGACCTCCCTGACTTGGAAGGTCATAACTTCTTCGTCCGAATTCCGATTTGGGTGTTCTTGGACTCCATGGAAAGCCCATTGAGTCAAGTGTCCAGCCGGATGTCTTTGGAGGGCAGTGGGTGCAGAAGCCAGCCGAAAATGGGCATACGGGCAAGTAAGGTAGGCTGCTCGGGTAAGACTTCTTAGTCATGTGTGACCTCCAACTTTAGAAGGTCATAACTTCTTCATCCAAACTCCGTTTCGGGTGTTCTTGAACTATATAGAAAGCCCATTGAGTCAAGATTGCAGCCATATTCCTATGGAGGACATTATTGTCAGGCCCGGAGTTAGTCTTGGCAGGTTAGGTTGACCGTGTTGCAGGCTTGTGAATAACATGCGAGGTGAATATAAATGTTAATGTATGTTGTATGAGTGTATTAACATGGGTTGTACATGAAGGGAGAAATTATATGTAGTAATTATAATTATCCATGGTATGTTGAGGAATTTCGTTAAGTATGTGCATGTGCATGCTTGAGCTTGATATGTGGAATGTTGGATAACGTTTGGAATTGTATGCACTTTAATATAAATGTCCAAATAATGCATGGATGATTATGCATAGTATAATGTGCACATATAGTTTCATTTTTGTATGCGCTCATATATATACATTTGGCATAATAGCATTGCACATGCGAAACATCGCATGACATGGGTGTGAGTGCCTGGTTGGGATCGACAACGTGTTGGGTGTTCGATGGAATTGTCATGGATGATTTGTGGATCAACACTATGTGTGGTGATTAGTGGGCTCGATTGGTGGGACAAAGTCAAATATAAGGTCACATGGTTTAGAAAGAAATGAAAATAAATATACGTGTGTTGAGCGTAGCAAAGATGGAATTAGATCCCCCTCAGGGTGAAGACCTAGAATTTTTATTGAGGTTAGACATGATCACTAGCGGTGAAAGCCCGTAAAAAATGTCAGGAAAAGGTGCGCGCGCTCGGCAGTGTAATCAATCAAGTGGCCCACAAATACATAAACACCACGAAAATTTGATCAAATCAAATGGACATTGAGGTTTGCCCGATAGGTTACAAGTTTAAAGTGTAGTTGTAAATGAAAATGTTAAAGGTTAAGAAAGGTATTTTAGTTGTTATCGGAGAAATGACAATAGTTCACACTTGGCATAGAAATGAGTGTGAAGTGGGGAGTGACTCGGGATATGGGCATGATGACATTTCATGCATGACATATGACATTCATGTAGACATTTTACTTGGATGTGTGTTTTCTGTGCAACCATTGCATGTGCACTTAGGTGGGGAGTAACCCTTGTAAGAGATTATCACTATTGGACTTTGCTCACCCCGTCGTGGGACCCCCCTTTCATGTACACAAGAAGACGGCGCTCCATCGAGGCCGTGAGTACGAAAAAGGCCGGGTTGTGGCCTTGAGAAACATTTTTGTAAAAATATATTAGACCAATATAGTTTCATATAATTTGGTATGTAAAAGAGTGTACCTTAAACTCTTATATGAAAAAAAAAAAAAAATTGACCCTTGAAATTTGGGGCGTCACAATAACCTAGGGCTCTGATACCACTCTGTCACGCCCCGAAACCCACCCTAGGGGCATGACTGTCAATTCACACCCTCAAGCCTTCAGCCTGAAGGTTTGAAGTGTGAAACAACACTAACCTTCATATAATTGGATTTTTTTGTCCAAATACCGACACACATGTTCAAAGTAAATGCCCAACTTTCTAAATTCATAAATTCTCGAATTAAATTTTCATCTTAAATGAAATTACTTCTAAATATTCAAATCTCAATTATGAATGTCATATAAAGATGTTCGAGAATATAACAATATTTGAGATCTCCCAAATCTGACTTTGTACTAATATAAAAGCAAATGTTTATTATCAAGTGACTATCAATTAACTTTAAAGAAACCCGATATTTCATAAACAAGAACTTATTAATTCAACATGATCCAACATAATGCTCTAATCAAATCCTAATGATGACGTATCCCCAACATAGCCATCACTCCTCGCGGAGACTAAAAATACTTAAAAATATGTCAACGAATGAGAGTGGGCTTAAAGCTCAATAAGAAATACTAATACATTTTCATTGATAAAAAAGTTTTCAATCATATAACAAATAGGAGATGTTTTTCATCAAACTTTAAATTCAAAAATAAGTTGGAACATTAACAAAATTCCTTCAAACATTCTCATCCATTTCAAATCGATTTCATATCAAATGTGATCAAACAATTTCATATCAAATTCACGATTCAAACACTTTCATATCAAGTCAAATCGAATACATTTTCAAATATATTTTCTCTAGTCATCAAATATCCAAATGGTGCCCTCCATGTGGGACTTTCAAATGGGTGGCTAGCCCCAGTGTTCCTTTTAAGGTGGACCAGGAACCAAACACTACTAATACTAGTAACTTCTAACGAAACCCTTAGAATTTGGGGTTAGATAATTACATTCACCACGAGGAATATAGGTAAAGCTATTTTTCCCGTTGACAAGAGGCGAATAGTGTCATTATCATTCCATTAAAACTAAAATAACTTGAGTCAAATATTTCATTCAAAGTTCAAATTCACGAAACATCATATCTCCTATTTCATAAACAAAACAAAACTCTAAAAGTACAATCATACAAAACTACTATTTGATCCATAGATAATCAAATAAATAAAAAAAGTAAAACTTCTTATAAACCCCGAATTACACTATAATTCGGTTAAAACAATTTTCATCCTCAAGTAGTAAAACAAACAATTTTCTTTTAAAGATCTGCATTAGCCTCCCTTACCTTAAATGAGTACTCAAAAGCTTTGAAATAGCTAATCAAAATTTCACCTGTAAATGTTTCTCTAAAATAATAAGGAAGAAACTATTATCATTACTTATTTATTCTTAAAAACTTCATAATTTGATATTCTTAATAAAATATTTACTTGTCAAAATACATATATTTATAAAAATTTAGCCTTTTCAAATTTATCTTATTTGTTTAGTATTATTTTCTTTCAAAAATTATCCTCAAATATTTGTTTCTTTTTTTTTTTTTCTAAAATAAATCTTGAATATCTAGCATTATTTATTTATTTTTTTCAATCTCATAGCCTACGATTAACACCATTCTTTCTTATATATTTTTTTCTTTTATTTTTTCATTCTCATACTCAAAGCAATTCAGTACGACACCACTAATTCTTATTTTATTATTATTATTATTTTTTAAAGAACGAGAGTGAAATCTAAATTTGACTCTTTCAATGTTCATCCTAAATACAGAAAGAAAAATTAAGGAATCTACATCAAAAGAAATCTAGAAAAATAAAATAAGGAAGGTCTTACTTCAGAGAATTTGTTCTTTGAGCCACAGATCAGAAAACTGATGCGTGTGCAGATTCTACCGGCTAAAGATAAATTCAAGAGAAGAATGAAAGTTTTCTTTCTTATTTCAATTTATATCTAGGGTATCTATTGGGAAAGAGTACACACTACCCTCTTTCATTAAATTAATTAATTAATTAACTAATTAATTATCATTATTATTTTCTAACTTATACCTATAAAATTCTTGTGTATTATTTTCCTAGCTTATACCTATATAGAATTCCTATCATCATTTATTTTCCCTAACTTATACCTATACAAATTCTGGGTGTTACACCAACCTATATTCTCAAGGCAATATCTTCAAGTCCATCAAGCAAGGTTGAGAGATTACGTTTCGCGATGCTTCCGTTGTGAACAAGGCGAAAGATCAAGTAAGCATGAGACCAGAATCCATATAGAGAAGGAAAGCAGAGTAGAGCAAAAATGGGTTTGATTTTTCAAAGACTTTTTTGTTGAAGAACAAGGGTGTTAGAGTTCTAAAAAACAAAAAAGGGTATTTCTTGATTTTTCAAAGCTTTTTTCATTGAAGAACAAGGGTTTTAGAGCTCTAAAAAACGAAAAAAAGGTTTTCCTAATTTTTCAAAGACTTTTTCTTCAAAGAACAAGGGCTTTAGAGTTCTAAAAAATGAAAAAGAGTATTTCCTGATATTTTAAAAGACTTTTTCATTGGAGAATAAAAGATTTGAAGTTCCAAAAAACCGAAAAAGACTTCCTAGTTTTTGAAAATTTGGGAAAACTTTCTTGGATTATGGGATTAGAGATCATATGGAACATTCATCGCAAATCCCTTTGACAAAAAGGGATAGATCTATTCACCAATGCAAGAGGTAAGTTCGGGTTGTGGAAGATGGCTGAAAAAACCAGAACTTGCGACAAAAGGAGGATTAATGGAGGCCATAACATTGTCTACAGCGTCTCGGTCCCGACGTCATTAAAGTCCTTGATGTTGGTTTGAAGATAGCTTGATGTAAACTTTGGGCTTCTCAGTGGCAACATCACGATTAAATGCGCAGCAGCGTCTTCACCAACTGCTTTCTGAGGAATTTTCTACTAAAAATGGGTTTGAGGAAGAAGAGAAAGAAGAAAAATGTGGAGAGGAGAATATGGAAGGTTTTATACGTAAATCAAAGGGATTTCTTCCTATGAACTTGCCAAATCCCAAAGGAGAGTCTTTTGATACAGAAGGAATTGAAGGAGGAAGATCAAAAGTCGGAGGTTTGAAAGAAAAATTAGCGAGAGATTTTTCTCGGGGCATTACTTTGGGCTTTTTCAATTCAGCTAATTGGGCTCGAGTTTTGGCTCGTTCTTCTCATTGGTAATCTACATCCAAAGGGGTAAGTTGCACTTTAGACACGATGACAAAATGATATGAGAGAAAATGGGACGACCTTTGACATATAAAGTTTTTCATACGAAACATGTGTGGGCCATATTGTATACGAGGAGACAGTATTTACAATAAAAATGAATTTTAGTCGAATGGTATTTGAATAATTATTCGGCACAAGGGAGTGGAATTGGTGAATGGATACTTATCAAGCTCAAACCAAGGCCCTGACCAGTCGAAAGCCCAAGTTCATGCTTGATACCCATGAAAGGGTCCAAGGACATTTCTAAAAAATTTTAATTTGTCAAAGTGGCCAGCTCAGAATGGTGAGACTTTGTCTCAAAAGCAAGTGGAGGAGACTTTTTCTCCAACCCAAGTCATGACATGGTAGAACGTGAACAGTTATTGTTAGTATATAATTGACTTGAAGAACAAGTTGTTAATAGATAAATGACTTAGAGAACAAGACTCGAGTGGGTACGTGAGCAATTATTGGAGAAGGTGGGTTGTGGTAGTTATTCAAGAATGTCTATAAAAGAAAGACTCAACATCAGAGAAAAGGACCGCAAAATTAATCATCAATCAACACTCTAAACAGAGCATTTTAGCATTTCTCTTATGATTCTACTAGTTCATCAACCGTATTTTATAGATCTTTAATCTAGTTACATGTTTTTCCTTACAAGCATATGTTACTTCAAACTTTATCGTTTCAAGATGTGATTCTCAATCTATTTAACAATGAAATTTGTTATCTTTCAAGGCTAGTCGGTCTGAGTTTTCTCTCAACTTTCAATACAATCAATTTTCAGCATTTTCCACTTAGATTTTATTTAGGGACCGCTAAAGGAACTAGGGAATCCACTCTCGCTTGAGCGTAATAGATTTCTCAGATAGTTTCACTTAGGAATATTATAATTTCTTAGCATGCTTGCGCATTCACCAATTCCGGTGCTTTTGTATGTTCTAGACCAAAATCCAGCATAAACTCGAGGAAATGGATGCACTGTTTACAATTTAGATGGGAATATAATTATGATAAGAAGTGCAGCAATGAAGTTTATCTCATGGATCTTCAAGGGAAAGTTCTCTTCACCATACTTAGAAGGGTAAGTAGTGATCATGAATTCATGTTCTTTTAAGACTGATTTATGAATTTTCAAGACCAAAACTCATATGGGTTTTCTTGTTTTTAATTTATATGTGCAGAAGATACGCGTTTTTGGAAGATGGAAGGGGTATAATGCTAAGTTATTTTGCAAAATCAAGAGTATTTATTGAGCCCAAAAACAATTGATCAACAATCAAAAGACTCAATAAATACATTTTAAAACAATAACTTTATTGAACAAAGAAGCATATGAATTCGTAGTGTGTAGAAAATATACTTTGCATGGATTCGGAATTGTTGGTTGTCATTAGTCTCCTAAATCTACAAAGGATGAGATCAAAGAAAGGTTAGGGTTGAAGATAGTTATTTCCTACTCCCCAAAGTATATTCTATCAAACCCTTATAAAATTCTAGGACTCTATTTACTTATATATATAAAGTACAAGGGAACAATTGGGCTTTGGTTCAATGAGCTTACCAAAGCAAGGGAGAAAATAGAATTATGGGCCCTTAGCTAGTTAATATTAAACCATCCCATAAATAGCCTATAATTAACATGCACAATTATACAATTAAAATTATAATATGATTATACTTAGTCCATAATTAATAAATTAATCTAACATTCTCTCACTGGAAAGGTATAATCATAACTTAAATTATTTCTCAATAGATTTACATAGCCATATACAATCATATACAATTAACATAACGAGAGGATATATAAATTGTACATAATCAGACGCTACTAATCAAGATCATAACTCAAATGCTTCCATAAAAGACTTACATAGTCATAACCAATCATGTACAAGTAATACATCGAGAGGATGCATAAGTCATATATAATCAGGCACTACTAATCTAGAAGCATTTCAATGACAAGAGTATTAATTCAATAGAAAGAAAAAAAACATAATTTTTTCATTCATCTGGTCAAAATGACATCAAATCATAAGATAATGACAAACTTCAAAATGTGCATATAATAACGAAAAACATGAGCTTTTCTTACAAAATACATAAAAAGGAAAAACTCACACTAAAACAAACATTCTAGGCACCTAACAATTCCATGCGGGTGATGTGTTCTTGAAACATACAAATAGCTAAGCCTTTGGTTAGTGAGTCTACCAACATGCTAGTCGTAGGCATGTGCCCAACTAAAATGAGGGACTCTACAACTTTCTCTTTAACAAAAAATAACTTCTCATCAATGTGCTTGGAGCGAGAAGTGCTCCTAGTGTTCCTAGAGAAAAATACAGTTATGGAATTATCACAAACAATTTCCCAATCTATCTAAATTGAAAACGTTAACCTCCAAACAAACGGTTCTACAACCATATACCGCATGACGCACGGTTGCTTTAAAGTTCAAAACAAAGCTAAATGGGAAGATTTTGGTCCAAAGAATTTTAAAATTAATAAAAACTCTTTTATGATACTTGGTACATGCATACTAATCAACAAACAATAAAGAAGAATTACCCTCAATCAAATTAAAGAGATTTTTCCGGAAAGTAGGTTCATTGGACTCAAGATCCTTTTATTTTATTTTTTCCCCTCGCTTTCCACGATCTTCCAAGTCGCTCCTTCACTACAGGTACATGTGGGCGACAAATTAACAAAGGTTTTGTTTAGAACTTTGATATTCTCAACACATTAGATCGTAAGAGAAGGATGGAGGCAAAAAGTGAACCTTCTTTCTCTCTCTTTTTTTCTCTAATTTTATCACCCTCGACTTGTTTTGCCTCTATTTATAATATGCCTTGAATTGATCTCAACCATTGCATCAAGTGACATATTTAAATATTGAATTAAAATTAATCAAATTAAGTGACCAAAAATAAATAGACAATTTGGTCACCAATGCTTTCATCCATATAGTAATTACTATTAATTAATTAATTCAATACTAATTAATGTTATTAATTTCTCAAATTAACCAAGCTATCCATATAGTAATTACTATTAATTAATTAATTCAATAATTAGTTAATTCAATAATTAATTAATTAACATTTAATTATCTAATAATTACTACATAGTCATATGAAACAATTTCTTTTACAACTATGCCTCCCAAGGATTTCTTTGTTAATTTAATCCCGTATTGTTTTACAAAGACTAAGGTTTGGGGACCTAAGTGGACCTCGTAATCCCAAGTCTAATATATTTGATAATTAACACTAAATTCTTTAATCAATTAATCTAATTTATTAGTTCCATTATTCACTAAAAATCGAAATCAACTCTTGTAATTACAAGACAATTTACGAGTGATACTCGCGCCCATTGATATGATCATTACATGCACCAACTCCCAAAATTGGTCCATCATTGTGAGCATGTGAAATTACCGCTTTACCCCTATATAGTGATATTTCTTATCCTTGTTCCATTAATTCACTAAAGGAATAAAGTTAATTTATAAACCTCGTTATAAATATTTAGAGCGCCAAACCTGCTCGCTCTAGAATTAACACTTTAAGGAACTAATTATCCAAATTTTTCCCCTCAAGAAGTGGTTCGATTCCATATCCCAGAGGACATATTCTCAACCACCTATCTCAATGGGCCTCAAAGACATATATCAACCGCCTTAGACGCACTACAACCCATGAATCAAAAGGTCTTCTATTGAAATAGACAGGAGTCCATACTGTAGATTAAGATCAATCCGCATATGATCATCTAGAAGACACGTGTTTAAACCTTAATTGTAAATCTGTATATTATTTAAGAGTTTAATCCATGTCTGGGTCTCGGGTCTCTATGTAATCGATTACATAAAGCACCTTCATTTTAATATCACTACATCGCAAGAATCCGCATCAAAGATTATCGTGACTTTAATGTTCAGTGATCGTACTAGTAGTATTATAGATCAAAGATCCCTACTTTGATTTACTACGATGGGCTTTAGTTTATTATCTATAATTGATCATCTCATATATAACCATTATATACTAAGATTATAGTCACATTAATAAACTTCGATTTTATGATATTTACTAAATTATACAACACATGTATAAAGAATCAAATATAGAAATTGTTTTCATGAAGCAAAGATAAATTACATGCTTTTAGTGGCACCATGCCCAACAAAGTAAATTTCATAACACGCCACAGTTACCGCTCCATAGTAAGAAGTCAGAAGTGTCTGTTTGACACTTTCCACGAAATAGCTCCTTCAGCTATCATAAAGATATAACTAGAAGTAGACTTTTTATCATCCATGCAGCCTGCATAATCGGAATCACTAAAACCAACCACCTCAAGAGTGTCGGTACGCCGATATGTTAACATGAGATCCTTGGTACCTTGAAGATATCTCAAAACTTTCTTAGCCGCTTTTCATTGGCTTTAACTAGCATCACTCAAATACCTACCCAACACATCAACAACAAAAGCAATATCAGAGCGCAGCATACTCTGGAGCATACATTAGGCCGCTTCACAACTCAAGAATAAGGGACCGTTTCATCTAATCTCTCTCAATATCATTCGAGGACATCGCCTTGGAAAATCTTATCACCTTACAATCTATGCCTTAGCCGTAAGAACATGATTGCATATTGAACCTTTTCATAATGTGTTCAATATACGTCTGTTGAGACAATCTCATAACGCCACTAGGTCTATTGCGAAGTATCTGTATGCCCAAGATATAAAATGTTTCCCTAAGATTCTTCATATCAAAATGGCTTAATAATAACTGCTTTGTCTCAACCAACATGTCAAGATTATTATTACGAGCAAAATATCACTGGGCCATATAAACCAAGAATACAAGATGTGTTTCCCCATTTACCTTTCATATATATGCATTGATCGACGATGTTCTCCTTAAAACCATTGGCAAAGACAACTTTTATCAAACTTGGAGATGCCACATCACCTAAAAGCCTACTTTAAACTATAAAAATGGATTTGCCATAAACCATGTGTTCCTACTAACCTCTTCAACCAATAGGTTGAGACACGTAAACATCCTCAACTAAGTCTCCATTCAAGAAAGATGCTGTTCACATCCATCTAATGCAACTCAAATCAAATCGAGCTACAATAGCTTATAATGATGCAAAGAGTTTTAGCATATGGGAGAGAAGGTTTCCCCTTAAAATCAATACTACCTTTTCTACTGGATCAGAACTCCACAGCCACTCATCTTGCTTTATATTTCTCTACCTATCCCTTGGCATCGCACTTGGTCTTGAACACCCATTTGCACCTAATAGGAATGTAGCCATCTGGCAAATCTACCAAGCTCAACACTTTATTCCGTGACATGAAAGTTATCTCATCTTTCATTGCATCGATCCAAAAGTTGGATTGAGGATTAACAATGGCTTTCAGAGGTAATGATATGATATATCAGGACAATTCCAACCTCGGTGTCCGCGGACTACCCACAACCCGCTGAAACACTTCGTGGATGTCGGGTGACCTCAATTTCTCTCACTTAAAATCGCGTAGTCTCCTTGTGTGTGAGCTCTACCCATATAAACATGTCCCAAACAATCCAATATAACATTTATATGAGTGAAAACGTACTAAACATACTAATATACTCATCAACATACTAACTATAAACCATAGTTTCAAGAGTTAGAATTTTACTTTACAACATATATTAAAAGTTTAAAACATTCTAATACATGTGTACTACATCATAAACTAAAGCTACATCTCTGGCTTTCTTCTAAAGCTATTCTATGATGAGTCAGTTCCTTTGCGGTGCTCCTCAGACCAAAAATATAATTTCTCGATAAGGTGAGCTAATGCCGCAGTGGAATCACCCGCGGGCTACTTCTCCACCATGCATATGCAATGTCTAGCAAACACACATTCAAGCAAATTGCGGATCCTACTTGAATGTCTAAATGACCAACCCACATCCCTAGTACTCACCGACTTCACACTTTCCTAAGCCATGTACGAGAAAACATCTTTTCAAACAATTCTTGTTGTTTTCGAACCATACAACCGGGCATCGTAAAATGCTGGATTCATCTCCGAGGCGACCGTGTTGAGAACTCAAACAGTCATGGTCCTAATCCAAATGACTGCTGGACCGCCTCTCTCACCCCATTCTCCGAAAATTCATCCTATGAAATTCCTTTCAAAAACATTTTCGTTTTTCTTTCAATTTTTCATGTCATGCACTCACCTAATTTCTAGGCTACCCCAGTGCATATGAGATGCATTATGCCATTTCACACAATATATACAACACATGCAAATATACTATCATGCATATATTTACATAATTTGGCAATTACACCACATGTAATTCAACAATATCAACTATCATCCAAATTACCAGCTAATCACTATTCCATTTCCAATGGCCTACACCCACAATTATATATTCTATATAATTATGGCATCATGTTAACACATCAAGCATTAACCTATTAATTTCTTTGATCAACCAACTCAAGCCACTCACATCAAACAATTCCAATGCCAAAACACATGGACATTTATGGTCCATTCCATACAACCGACCGGCTTTGATGGGCCTCCCAAAACAGCAAGTGGCTATCCACAAGCAGCCCACTCCTACATCGTTCCTCTGGTGACTCGACTTGCATGGCCATTCTTGGCCTCATACACACAAAACACAATTTATTACATAAAACCCATTTCTAGCCATCCAAACAATGACTACACTGTCCAAAACGAGATTCAAAAATTCCCACAACTCGGTCCCATGTTTTGGGATCGATCAAATGGCCCCTCACGGCCTCAATCCAACCAAAACATTATAAAACACTTAAATAAGTGTAAAACCCAAGTAGGATAAATCCCCTACCTCACGGAGTTTTTTGAAACTCCCCAAAATTCCAAGGGCTCACGCCGTAGGCCCTCGATGCTTAGAGCGACTTTCTTTCTATCCACGACCACTGGCCTGACATCAGAATCTAGAGAGAAGTTAGATATTCTCTCTCACAAACCAAACAATCGGCTACGTATCTAATTCTCTTTGCTTCTCACGCTTTCTCCTTTTCTTTCTTAAGGTAGGAGATGCATTTATTCACTATTTTGTCCTTAGTGTCATTTAAAATTTTAAATATCGTCATTATGTCTCCTGCTTGATTTTCGACATTCAACCGCCGTCGCCCATCATCTTCATTCATGCACACATGAGTGAAGATGTTATATGCAACTTTGGTCACACGTTAGGCAGCTCAGCATTCAAATTTGCCTCAAAAACATAAATTCCACGTAAGCTTGTTCTAGGGCCCGATGTGGTAGCCAGAGGCTCACAAGAAGACCTAATGGTGAAATTCATTTCTCCATCCAAGATCTAGAGAATAAATTTCGACTTTCTTGAGCCGGGGGCCTCACGATTTATTGAGGTTTTTCCGTGAATTCAAATTTCACCCATACATCACCCACATCATACCCATGATTCTGAAAGCATACAATGTAGTCATATGAAATTATAGGCCTATGCGCCCTCTCTGACCTCCTCAAGGGTATATCCATGACTACACTGGGGATACTGGATCTACATCCTCAATTGGTTCATCATCAGTAGTGGCTACTGGATGTTGGTCAACAACATGGCTAGAGATTGAGTAGCAATAGGCATGTGAATGCAACCAAGTGTTCTTTGCACACTTTCGCCTTGGGTTTGTATCAGAAGACCCGTGAAAATTCCAATTTCGAAAAAAAGCGTAAATCGCACTTCGGGTCAAAACCTGAAATTTTCTAGATCTCGTATGACTAAACGGATTTCACCATTGGAATCATCTCGCGAAATCTAGCTACCACGCCGACTTCATCGACTCCAGACAACAATTTGCACGCTTCGAGGCACCGAAAGTATCGAAAGTCGCAGCGACATGATATGAAAAAGTCACCTATAACATGTAATCATGTGACACATGTTGCATGAGTAGAGAGATGATTAAAATGGACGGCTGAGGTAGTGCCAAATGTAAAAAAAAATCCAAGCTTAAGGACATGATTGGCATATTGAATTCTGTTGAGATAGACAAAATTTTGAATACTGGCCATCTCTTACATTCAAAAAGGAAGGAGAAAACATGCAGGGGAAAAACGAATTCACAATGAGCATAAGGTTTGGTTTTCTAATGAGATGCACCTTTTCTCTAAGATCCCTGCTTAACCGACCGCTCTGATTTTCGGAGCAAGAAGGAAAGTTAATTTACACGAGGCCTACGCATGGCTCCGCCCCTAAGGAGTTTCACAAACTCCGTGAGGTAGGGGTTTTATCCTACTTGAAGTTACACTCAGGGATGGTTGAGTTGGTTTCGAGGCCTTGAATCCATCATGCTTGACTGCCTCCAAAACTGGAACCGAAATGTGAAAAATTGTCGGAGCCTAGCTTGGACAGTCTGCTACTCGTATGGATTGCTCTGTGTGGCTTCAGGGTGTAATTTATAATTAAATTGTATTGTGATGTGCATAAGGCCTAAATGGCTATGGGATTTCGGGTTCACAAAGTGGAACCGATGTTTGGTGAGAGTGGTCGCGGAATGGGGTGAATCGAGGGTTTTACCGCTCACATGAATAGTGTTCGCGAAATATTTTTGTAAAATGTGTTTTGGCCGAAGTAAATCCAATTACCGTGGTTTGTTAATTAGCCCATGAGAGCTAATTTCAGAATTGATTGAGATTTTACATAACATGTTGTCAGGTATCAATATATGCATGATGATATATTTGTACGTGGTATATAAATTTTGTTTGAAATGGCATAATGCATTTATATGCACCTGGTAACTCTAGAAATTAGGTGTGTGTGCATGACATGAATTTTCAAAACGAAAAATGGCTTTAAAGGAATTTCACAGATGATTTTCCTCAGAATGGTGTTGAGATGGTCCTACAATTACACGCCTGAGTGAGCTCATGTATTGCTGGCGTTCTCCAACACATTCGCCGGCAGAAATTCCATATTTTTACTGATATTTCGTAGTATACGTGAGAACAACAAGTTTTACTTGAAAATGATGTTTTCATACATGGCTTAGGCAAATGTGAGGGAGTCGGTGAGGACCGACATGGGTCATTGTCGAGACATTCAAGAGATCACGCATTTATTTGAGCTGCCAGGTTTACATGTGATCATCGTGATATGCACTTAAGTGGGGAGGAACCCATTTAAAGAGTCCTCACCTAGGCATTAGCTCACCCTATCAAGGGAATATATTATTTCAGGTACAGGGAGTGTACGAGGAGGCGGCTCATCTTAGAGGCCGATTTTGAAGAAAGCTGGGTTATGGCTTTGATGGTTTTATGATGTATGATATGTATTAGAATTCTAGAATTTTAATACATGTTTGAAATAAGAGTGAATTATTAACTCTTGAGCTATGGTATATAGTTGATGTATATTGATGAATATTATTGTATGGGCCCAAGTGGCCGTTTTACTCATGTATATGTCTTATGATGTTGTTTTGAACAGGTTATGTACTTTGGGTAGAGCTTCAGACAAAGGAGACTTTCGCTCGATTCGTGGAATAGTAATGAGTTATCTCGACATTCACGAGTATTCCGCAGTTGACAGTTATCAATGGACCCCCGGGAAAGTTTCAGTGTCACAACCATCGAGCTTGGGTACACGAATACCTAGGGCTTTTCAGGGCTTGGGCTAGGCCATAGCCGTAGAAGAACATCACCACTCTGGTGTGGCTCGATGTTGTGGTTAGGTGCTGTGATTACCTAGGAAGTCAATGGACAAGATTATAACACCCTACGTGTTTTATGTATGATTGTTTAACAAATCACAGTGGAAGCGACCAAAATACTGAATTGTGTGTGCTTAGTGATTATCACAAAGGTGTTGAATTTGTGGGAGTTTTACAAAGGTGTAAAACTGAAAAAGACACAATAAAATAAATTTTAATAAAATTATTTGGTTTATTGAAAATAAAAAAAATGAGTGTGGGGAAAATATGTTTAGGTTTTACAAGGTAAACTCGAAGAAAATTAAAGAAAATAAATTTTACAAATTTATTTAGGTGTAACTGGAGAACGAGGAAAAAAATGGATAGGTATTTTTTTCAGGTTTCCAAGAGCAGAAGTGGAAAAAAAGCGTGAAAAAAAAAAGAAAGGTGCATAATTATCACACGTTTGAACCGTGTCACAATACAATGGAAAAAATTGTATCGTGATAAAGCGTTCAGCATGTAATGGAAGTTAAGGAACTCGTGGTCATGATACAAGGAAATTGTATCGCGACACAAGAAATTGGTGTGCGTGAGGTCAGGGAAAGTGCATTGCAACAGGGAGTGGTGGCTGCAACAGCTGAGTGGGCCGTAGCGTAGTGACGGTCACGATACAAATTATTGCATCGTGACATGAGAGGTCCGTCGCTTAGTTGCGGTCGAATACACCGCAAGGTATCAGGACTGGCGAGGCAGCGCTATGTTGCGACTTGCCACGACACGCGAAGGTGCACAAAGAAGTCGCGACACGGCCGACCGAGGGCTCGCGATCGCCATCGAACCCTACGACACGGCCGGGCCAAAATACCGACACGGCTAAAATGCGGGCCACCACGTCTCACATGTACTACTGGCGCATCTGAAGGCAGAAGTTGAGTCGGGCTGTGGTACCTGTGCACCCAAACGCTTTTGACTCAAGATCGCTTTCTCGAGTCACTATTCACAAAACTTTTTCGAAAAAATAATAATAATAAAAATAATTTTTGAAAAATAAAATAAAATAAAATCACACAAAATCAAATAAAATGAAAATTTTAAAAATAAAATTTGATGTGTTAAATATGACTGGATACATAAAATATTGTCTTGCATCGCTTATGAATGCAGGACTTCAGATGTAATATATTTTCTCGTGGTATGAATAGTGTCCGTGGTCGCGTTTGCCTTCGCAGATACTGCATCAATTTAACTCCGCCATTTGACATGTGTAGATGGCTACGAGGACGAGGACGTGAGGGCGCCCACGAGGTACCGGTAAAGTACCACCGCATTTGATCGCAGCCTTGTCGAGGCCAGACGCGCTACCGCTATCGCACAGCCGGTGTGGCAAAATCAGGAGGTCCTATTAACCTCCCGTGAGGTTTAGGCACATCATCCTCCACATTCACAGGTGAGATCCGGCGTGGCGTGACCATTGGTTCATGCGTGATCGGCATGCTGTGAGGCTATGAGATTACCTCCGACGCGACAGATCGCACTAGCTGCACTACCAGGGGAGGCCCAAGCATGGTGGAAATGGGCGCGACCCTAGACCCAGAGGCAATGACATGGGCAGAGTTTCGTGAGCTATTCATGGGTAAGTACTTTCCGTGATATCATGAGGCAAAGGCTCGAGTTCCTAGAGTCGCAGAGACGATGACTGGATGGATTATGTGGCTAGATCTGCGAGCTAGCCCGTTTTGTCGATGATTACGCGGCCGCATATGGCCAAGGTTAGAGATTCGCCAGAACCCGGGCCGGGTTGTCCATTCGGGTCGGATCGTAGGACTTGCCTACGTGGATATGGACTCCATGGTCAGGGACAACCCCGACCATAGAGAGAGAGATCGAGATGCTCTGGCACTCCTGGGATGCGGGTGTTAGTAACAAGAGGAAGGAGAGCCAGCCTTCTTTCTAGTTCGAAAGAACAGAGGGCTTCTAGTTCACGAGGTTCCGTAGTCGCTACATCCGGTCGATGATCGTAGTTGTCACAAGCCGGGCGTGATAGCGTAAGCACACGCAAGAAATTTAAACATATGAGGCTGGATTGCCCCTAGAGACAAAGATCCTGTGGCTGGGGACAAAGACACCCCAAAATACCAGAAGACGTAAGAGGATACAAGACATTCTCCACACCGGCATGCAGGTCGAGGAGCCGCTTCGCCAAAGAGCACCTCTTGCTACACGCAGCCGAGGCCGGTATGGGCCGAGGCAGAGGACGAGTCTAATGTGGGGAACCCTGAGTCCAAATTACTGAGCCATCAATAAGGTTCAATAGATCGAGCACTTCACCAATTTCGGGCGCCCGGTTTTGTTTGGCGGTACACAGACCCTTCGACCGTGCATTGACTACAGATTACGAACAGCATACCAAGAATCGGCGACCCATCGGGCCAAGGATCATGACTTGTTTGACCAAGAGAGGAGCGCGAGTCCACCTGGGATGCATCTTCGTGACCGGTTACCATCAGCCGAGGGTTAAGGAGACAGATATCCCTAAGACAAATAAGTAGGGACGCTGCTATGGGCACTTTGAGTTTACGATGATGCTCCTTTGATTGACGACGCGCCGCATTCATGGATCTCATGCATATGGTATTCTAACCCTATTTAGATTAGTTTGTCATAGTTTCTCGCGGATTTATGATCTCGATCTACTCGCCAGAGCCGGGAGCATGAGTATCATTCGAGGATTGTATTACGCGAGCCGAGAGACCACGCTAGATGCCAAGTTCAAGAAGTGCAAGTTTTGGCATCGAGGTGAGATTGGGACACGTGATGTCGCATTAGGCGTGCCGCTGGACCCAAAGAAGGCCGAGGTCGATGAGTCGAGAGGCCGGGTTAGTCTTCGAGATACGTAGTTTCTTAGGATCGGGCCGGCATTACAGATTCATCGAGGATTTCTCCTGATAGCAAGACTTGCGACGAGATTGACCCTAAGGAGGTCAAGTTTGATTGGGATGACCAATGCGAGACGCATTCAGAGTTGAAGAGGAGGCTTACTACGCCCTATCTTGATAGTCCCGACAGGGACAAAGAGCACAAGGTATTAGATGTTCCTCGAGTGCCTGACCGGGATGTGTTTTGATGCAAATCGAGGGTAGTAGCTTATGGTCTCTGGCGCTTGAAGAATCATGAGCATAATTACTCCCACACACTATTACGGAGTCAAGTAGTCATAGTCTTCGCCTTTGAAGATTTTGGGCGCCACTACTTATATGGCGAGGAGTTCGAGGTGTACTGCACTACAAAGTCTCAAGCATATTTTCAATGCCAGCCGACCTCAATATGAGGCAACAGATGGATGGAGTTCCTAAAGGATTATGACTTCACTTTGCATTACCACCCAGTAAGCAAATGGTGGTTGATGCACTCATCGGAAGTCACGAGGAGCGCGCATAAGATAGCTTCTGGGAGCGGCTGGAGTGCTCGAGACTGGGATATTTTCGTTGCGCACAAATGAAAGCAGCTCGTGGCACGCTTGGGAGTTTATTACACCGCCTCTCGTTAAGGGGTGAGTGATTGAGTCCCGTGCGGGCGTGACGCAGAGATAGTGTCCATCGTGGACCGGTATGATCAGTACAGCGACGCAGGGTTTCGACCGGCCCACGCTGTATGGTAGTCTCCGATAGGGGACGATAGGTTCCCGCTTGACTGATGGAGAGAGGAGATTCGTGGAGTTTCTCTACCGCTTCTCGACGTTATGCATCCAGTGGTACAAAGATGTACCAGATCTTCGCCGCGCATCATCGAGCGGGATGAAGAGACACGTAGGGGACTTTGTGCACGATGTTCACGTGGTCATCAGTATGGCCGAAAGACCAGAAGCTAGCAAGGCTACTTCAAATTATCGGGAGGTGGTCAGGGAAGTGGGGGCACGTCACAATGGATTTTGGTGACCCATCACACGACACCGCAAAGACATGATGCTGATGGGTGATAGTGGACCGGCTCAATGAAGTCATGACATTTTTCTAGCCGTATGGATGACCTTCATATTGCAGAGATTCCCGAAGAAAGTTATACATTCGAGAGATAGTCCCACACATGGAGTACCAAGATCATAGTGTCTGATAGGAGACTCAAGGCTTGATTTGCACCTCGCCAAAAGGCCAGCGTGGCAGTACCCATGACCATGAGTACAACTTTCCACCTACGTATTGCATGGTCAGAGAAGACTATATTGTGTTAGAGGACATGTCATGGTGCATGCGTCCTGGATCATAAGGGTAGCTGGGAAGAGCACTTGCCTTTAGTGGAATTCGCTTACAACAATAGTTATCGACGAGTATGGCAGATATACCATATGATGCTATATGGGGAGGCCAAGGTGTCATCATATAAGGACCAAGGTGGAGAGATTCCATCACCGGGTCTAACTGATTAAAGACACCCTCCAGAAGCTGCTTGATACGCGTTTTCTCACGCCTCAGCCGCGTAAGAGTTTATGTCGATGTACGACGCCGACCTTTAGAGCTCCGCTGGGATCTGTCCTTCTTTGGAAGCGTGATGCCTAAGAGAGTTGGTCGTTCCTAAGAGCGCGTGAGCTATCGCGAGGTTTATTGGGCCTTTGAGATACCTGAGTGGTAGTCAATTGCAAGAACGCTTGTTTTTTACCGCCAAGATGTCGTGTCCAAGGCATTTCACGCTCCATGTCTCTAAAGCATACCCGTGATCCAAATTTCATATGGTGGATCGGGGACGATCGAGTGGCCACACCGGGATGACCTTTCTAGGAGGGACCAGGCATTTTGGATAGCCGTGATCGTGTTTTACGATCAAGACCGTGAGGCTAGGCGAGGGCGCGCGATGCAATATGGAGTGGAGGAGTCAACACGGGAGCGAGGACGACGCGCCACCTATCCCTCTTGTTTAGTGGATAAAGGTAACATGGTTTAGTCGCTTAATATTTAAAATGACGAGTTTACATGCTCGGTAGTGCACGCCGGCATATGCATGTGTCGTGTTTGATTTGTCTAGGCTCGGACTAAATTCCTTTTAAGGAGGGGAGAATTGTGAAGACCTGAGAAAATTCCAATTTTGGAAAATGGCAAAATCGTAATTTCTGGCCAAAACCCTAAATTTTTTCTAGATCTCGGGATGACAAACTGATTTCACCATTGAATCGTCTCGCGAAACTAGCCACCACGCCGAACTCCGAGGCAGCCCGACCTGCACGCGTTTCGAGGCACCAAGCACGAGCCTGCAGCCATTGACATGTGATATGAAAAGCCACTATGGGCTGATACCATGCATGCATGTTGTACGAGTAGAGATGATCAAAATGGACGGCCGAGATAGTGCCAAATGTAGAAAATCCAAGCTTGGGGACATGATTGACATTATTGGAATTCTTAAGTGAGATAGACAAAATTCTGAATAGTATCATCTCTTACATTCAAAAAGGAAGGAGAAAACGTGCAAGGGAAAAATGAATTCACAAAGGAGTACACAATAGTTTTCTGTTGATAGTGAGTACCTCTCTCTAAGATCCCTGCCTAATCCGACCTGGGTCTACTTTTGGAGCAAGAAGGTTAGCTTCCACGAGAGAGGCCTACGCGTGCTCGATTTAAGGAGTTTCGACAAACTCCTTGAGGTAGGGGTTTTATCCTACTTGAAGTTACACTTTGTTTAAGTTCTTTGTGGATGGTTGAGTTAGTTTGAGGCCTTGAACGGCCGTTTAATCGGTTCCAAAACTTGGAACCGAAATGTGAAAAATTGTCGAGCGCTTTGGATACCCGCGGATCGTATGGACCGCTTTGTGTGGCTTATGGTGTAATTTATGCATTAAATTGTATTGTGATGTGCATAAGGCCGAAAATGGCCATGAATTTCGGGTTCACAAAGTGGAACCGATGTTGAGAGAGTGGCCGTGAACAGTAACCCGAGGGTTTTACTGTTCATGTGAATAGTGTTCATTAAATATTTTTGTGAAAATGTGTTTGGTTGAGTAATTCAAATCGAATTACTCGTGTTTGTTAATTAGCCCATGAGAGCTAATTTTTGGTGAAATGAATTGAGATTTTACATAACATGTTTTTGTGTATCAATATATGCATGATGATATATTTGCATGTGGTATATAAATTTTGTTGAAATGACATAATGCATTTCATATGCACCGGGGTAACCTAGAAATTAGGTGTGTGCATGGACATGAATTTTCCAAAACGAAAATGGTTGCGAAAGGAATTACAGATGATTTTCCGTAGAATGGTGTCAGGAGATATCCTACAATTACACGTCTGAGGAGCCCATGTATTGTTTTGGGAAGGTTCTCCAACACACTACTTTGAGGGTAGCTCACATTTTTCCGACATTTTGTAGTATATTTTCGAGAACAACAAGTTTTAGAAATGATGTTTTCATACATGGCTTTTAGGCAAGTGTGAGGGAGTCGGTGAGGACTCTGGCCGTGGTCAGTCATGTAGACATTCAAGGTAGGACTGCCAGATTTACTTGAGTGTGTGTTTACATAGGATCATTACATATGAACTTAGGTGGGGAGTAACCCATTTAGGGTGATTCTACTACTAGGCATTAGCTCACCCTATCGAGGGAATACATTATTTCAAAAAGGTGAGTTAGATTTAGAAGATTCGCCTCATCCATTTAGGAGGCCTACTAAGAAAGACGGCTTGGTTGATGGTTTTATGATGTATGATATGTATCAGAATTCTAGAATTTTAATATATGTTTGAAATAAGAGTGAATTATTAACTTGAGCTATGGTATATAGTTGATGTATATTGTCACACCCCGAATCCCGGTCCGACCAAAGATATGTATCCGAACCGAGTTCCTGTGCGACCATATAACGGGACTCTTTACCGATTTTTTTTTTTTTTTTAACTACATCGCACCGCGGTTAAGTGGGCCCACATCTTTAATATAATCAAATATTATATACAAAATAAAACTACCAATCAGAATGGTGTTTACAAAAGATACACATAACAGTCCCATTTATTTATGCATATACAAAAAAACAACTTCACATATCTCAGAAAGCATGACCCATCGCGGACGAACCCCTATCGATGTGTTGGGCTCCATTTGTGTAAGATGTCTTCTATACCTCTCTCGTACCTACACGATTGAACCTGCTGCTTACTTTAGTGGGAAACATATCTTATACAGAAACACAAATAACAGATATCATAATCTTCCTGACTTCATATAATCCAAATGTATAACAGGTCAAATCATATTCAGAACAAACTTAGACATATACAATGACAAGGCATCCAATTCGTCTCTTATACATGTATCGTGACTTTCTCAGGTTTTCAGGTCGCTTTCCTATTCATGTCATTGACCTAATTCTGTCTATTTGTACCGTGACCTTAACGTAATCTACATCTCCCATAGAGTACATTCACCCATCAACTTAGCATCAGAGCAACTTATACTTACTCGCATCTTACACTTATGGCAGACTTATTCTTATTCGGAACTTATACTTATAACATTCTGATCTTATACTACTAGATCTACACTCATGGCGACTTATTCTTTATTCTAATTCAGACACATGATTATTCAGATTCTCTCAAACCTCCCGTAGAAAGTTTCATGCAACTTATACTATACTACTGAGTTTACACTTATCTGAGGTACCCAAGTGCTAGCGTAATCCTATACTGTACTTCATATTCTAAACTTGTACTAATGGCATATCCCCGTCTTACGAAACTTATACTCGGTAAGCTATACAATTGATTCTGTACTTAGATCTCATTCTAGTACTAAGGTACCCGTAAGCACGATAGTCGAACAAATCGACTTATACGTATACCTATCGCGCTGGACATTAGTCCACAGCGTGCATGCATCGTAAATGTATACATATACTTATTTTACCGATACGAGAGTACTCTTAGGTACTACTGGACTTATACTTGTTTTACCAATACGGGAGTACCCGTAGGTACTACTGGATTTATACTTATAACAGGCTTATATTCATTCGGGACTCTCGTAGGAGTTACTACAGAGTTTATTCTGGTATTTCGGATCTTATCCTGGTATTACGGAGCATATACATGTGTTTCGGATTTTATACATGTATTACAGAACTTATACATGTCTTACGAAACTTATACCAGTCTTATGGAACTTATACTGGTGTTTCGAAGCTTATTCTTGTCTTTCAGATCTTTATACGAGTTTGGCTCTGTCTGGGTGATCTTATACGAAGCTTATTCTTGTCTTCTCGCACTTATACTTGAGTTGACTCTCAGGCGAAGGTGAATCAGAGGTACGATAAGTTGAAACAGATCGTATACAAGGTCGATCGTGACTTATACAAAGATACGATTAGTCTTTCAGAAAGTGCATCCCAGACTATTATACTAAGTACCCGTGAGGTCAACTATACTTATTTTACAAGAATTTATACTTATTCGATAATGGTATACCCGTAAGTACTACAGAGCTTACTCAGGTACAGGAGTACCCGTGGTACTACAGACGTATACGTGAGGTATCTTTCGATCTTTTACTCTATTCATTATTCAAGGTTTTATCATATGTCTGCTTTGAATACCTGCACTCAATCATAAGAAAGGAGAAGACGCAAAGATAACAAGACCTGGCTGGGTACAATACGGTAATGCGAGGTCAGAGCTACAAACAGAGTGCCAAGCACTGCTCAAAGATATTCGCCACGCAATCAGAGTGTCGTAGCACCAGCAGGAGTGCGCCGGAGCCAATCAAAACAGGCTAACCACGCAGCAGAGGCCGTAGCACCAATGTGAGTGCCAAAGCACCAACAGAGTGCCGAGCACCACAGACGTCCACTCATTCATTCTTAGGTCCCAGGCAAAATGATTGTCATACGCCTTTCGAACTTATAACCTTTCTTAATCACATTCTATGACTGGGCGAGCATGTTGTTTTTCATGTTCATGTTCATGCTTTCGCCGCTGTGCTCTCATATCATATCTCGTGCTCTTCATGCCTATTCCATATGGCATTGCAGATACTTGTACGATATAATGCCTATCCACACATCATTCATGTATTCTAGTCCCTCTATGAATCTATTTTTCTTAGGAATTGGAATCAATCCAATCGGATCACCCAACTCGCTATGGCATTTCTGTTAACTAGTCTATGCATCATTTACCGAGGACAGTTTGAAATATTTATTTTCCAGTGCCTTGTCTCAATATGTGACACTGGATCTTTTGCAATTTTAAATCTAAGGTTCTAAGGATTCTATTCCAACTGGAATCACTCCAATTCGAGCAATCGGAATCTCAAGATACGTCCAAACAACTCGGACTACTCTATGTTCAGTGGATGCGGACTGCTTACACATGGCCCCACTTTGAGTGAATTTTTGGACCACTTAGAGCCATAATTTGACGATGCCTATTTCTCAGGTTTGGTCTGAAGTCTATTTTACCTGGCCACTTGAATCACTCAAATAGGATAAGAAATGAGAAAGTTATACAAAATACAAAACTGGCCGAAATCGGGAATGAAGCAAAGAGTGTACTCGGCACACCCCTAAAGTGTACCGGTACACTTTGGATTCTGGAAGGGTGTACCGGTACACATTCAAGGTGTACCGGTACACATGACCCAAAAATGTCCAGAATGTGTGTTTTCTCCCTTTTTTCCATATTTTTGATACCCACATCAACCCTATACTCCATAAACACCTCAAAGTCATTCCAAATTCATCCTATAACCTCAATTTTACTTAATTCTTCTTTCAATACTTCTCTTATTTCAAAAAATCCTTCATGAACTACTCAAACCCACTTAATATGGGTTGTTATGATCCATACATAACCTCAACATAAAGTTTAGTTAGGGTTTGTTCTAAACCCTAACTCATTTATTTGCCTCGAAGCTATGAATCCATCCTCAAAGAGAGGATTTCACGCGCTTTCGTCTCTATTCAGTTTTACCAAGCTTACTTTTAAGAAATCTAGGTTAGAAGAAATCCTTAACAAAACTTAGGTTTTGGGAACAAACTAATAACTATACAAAACATGGAAATTCATGCAAACTTTCTAATTCCATGTAGTTCCATACCTTAGCTTAAATTCCTCGCTTCTCTTCCCTCTTCCTCTTCCCCTTCTTCTTTCTCTTCCTCTTCTCCTTCTTCTTTCTCTTCCTCCTCTCCTTTTCGCCTTCACGTTTTTCTTCCACTCTTTGGAGACCAAATTTGGTCTTAAATCCAACTTTTTAGTTAAGGCCATGTTTAGCCAAGTCAAAAACTCATTTTTTTGACTTAAGTTTTCATAATTTCATTTTGGTCCCCCCATTTCTCTTTTATCTCTATTCCATCTTTTCTATATTTGCTTTTAATCCCATCTCTTATTAAATTTCTATTTTGGCATTCATCTTTTCATCTATGACATCTTGTCCTCAAGGGGTAAGACTTTACCCTTGTCTCTATTATAAATTCCGGGTCTCTTATTTTATTTCCGAAAAATTCCATTTAGCTTTTAATATACCCTAAACAAGTTAGAAAACTACTAGGGTATTTTTCGGGATGTTACATATATTGATGAGTATTGTTGTATGGGCCTAAGTGGCAGTTTTACTCATGTATATGTCTTATGATGTTGTTTGGGACATGTTATGTACTTTGGGTAGAGCTCCCCGTACAAAGGAGACTCACTGCATTTCGTGAATGCTTGTCAAGTTACCCGACATTCACGAGTATTCTGTGTCGACGGTTGTCAACGGGACCCTGCTCTCGGGGGTGTCACATGTACTAGTATCATCCTCAAAATAAATAGCTCGATCTGAATCAATCACTTTGGTGATGTGCGAATGACAATAAAACATAGAACCTCTTGATCCTACACAATAACCAATAAAGTACCCACTGATGGTCTTTAGATCAAGTTTCTTGGATTTCGGGTTATACGGTCTCATTTCTACAGCCCCAAACATGGAAGTGACGAAGACTAGGCTTCTTTTGTGACCATAGCTCATACAGAGTCTTAGGAACATACTTACTAGGAACTTGGTTCAAAATATAAGTTATAGTTTTCAAGCCACCCACAAGAGCTCGTGTAATGAGGAATACCAAGCATAAATCGCGACCATATCTGAAGCTAAGCATTCCTCCTCTTTGCAATCCCATTCTGTTGAGGACTACCAGACATTGTATATTAAGCATCAATGCCACATTCCTAAAGCTGGGTACGCAAATTGCTTCCAAGCGTCACAAGCCCCATCTCATCATATCTACCATAATACTCACCACTTCTATCAAAATGAACCACTTTGATATTCTTCCCTTATTGGAGCTCAACTTTTTCTTTGAAAGATTTGAAAGCCTCCAAAGAGTTAGACTTCTCACGAATGAGCTCGACAAAACCATAACGTGAATAATCATCAATGAACGTGATGAAATATTTGTAGCCACCCATAGCAAGAGGAGTGAATGTCCCACAAATATCTGTATGAATAACCTCAACTCGATGCATATATCAACCTCGACGGTCAATTTACACTTGATGCCATCTACACTAGTATCAAAATCTAAGAAATCAAGACCTGGAAGAATCTCATCCTTAATTAATCTCACCCTTTAAATATGACCCAGACGTTATGCCAAGAACAAGACTTTTTCATTCAATCTCAAACGTTCGAGCTACTAGTAGTAATACCAAGAAGGGCAGTGTCGTATGCAAGCATACAACTCTAATCTATAAACATTTCCACAACGTACCTCCAGTGTCAATCAATAGTGAATCTGGTATTACGAATTTTCCACCCAAAAAGAAAACTACATCCAAGTCTATCCAAAATAGGTACTTATATCAAATTTCTCCTAATCGAGGGTATGTACGCCACATCTTGCAATTCCAAAAAATTTCTTATACTAAGCTACAATCTAACAACTCCTAGAAAATCAACTTCTCTCATGTACACGTACTACTCCAAACTAGTTGGACTTCTTCTACTTATCATTACCTGCATAGAATTGCAAACGTGAATGGTAGTACCACTATCCAACCACTAAGTATCATATGACACATAAATGACATTGGATTCAAAACAAACATTCATGACTCAATGATTATCAGATAGCTCATTTTTCTCATTCTTTGAAGGCTTTGTATATTTCTTGCTAATAGTATTCAAGAACTCTTTACATTCTCAATCTTGGGAATGCTTGCATAAATAGATTCCTCCATATGGTTCTCCATGACTATTAAACAACAACTACTAGAATACTCTCAGTCCTCGTAGAACTTTTTCTCATTTGTAGAACTCTCATCAATAGGTTTTAGAGGAGCTTTAACTTTAAAGGTCAAGTTCAGTTTCAAAATTGTCAAATTCATCATGAGAGATTTAACTCATTGCTTGTAATTAGTTTCATTAAGTTTCGTGATGGCAGAGAACTGAAGAACGTTCAAAGCTGAAGAATAAACAAGAAAGCAATGTAAAAAATACATGTAAAACAAAGACATGCAAATTGCTCCATTATTCGGCTTACCAAATGACCCACAAAAGTGGTCATTAAATGCTAGGGTCTACAAAATACAAAAAGACTCATCACAAGTAAGAACAATTCATCATCCTTCACAACCAAATGCGTCAATTTCCTACCAATGGGGTATAGTAAAATTTTGCGGTTTATGACACTTAATGATATATTTTCACCAAACTAAACATCTTTACCAAATAGTCAAGTCATCAATAGGACAACTTCGTTATCCGTATGGATCTTAGTGAAATTGATGCGTAAGACGAGAGAAATTACAATTGTAACATCAATTCTAGAAAATATTTGACATGCTCGACTCAAGAGAGTTAAATTCTTTAAGCATTCAATATTTATCAATTTTACCTAAATACAATAAAATAATTTTATTCATCACATTATGCTATAAATAATCTCAAATAGCATAAACATAAATTACGAAAGTAATATGTAAACAACTAGTGGAAAGATTGCAAAATTGGGTAATGATGATGCCTTTTCAACCAAACTCGCTTGAGCGCTGGGCTTCACTGGGTCGATCAAGGCTACTAGTGGCTGGGGCAATGGATGCCGGATCGCCCGCCGAAGTAGGATCGCCAAGTAGGCTGGTTTCCGCGACGTTTGAAGGTACTCGCCTCCTCCGCAAAAACAAGAATGAAGGGGGCCTACGAGGGCTTCACTCGTGGTCGCTCCGATGCCTGGGTCGCCTTCTTTCTCGAGAGAAAAGAGAGACTGCTTAGACTGCTTAGTATTAGCGTATGCTTTTGCATATAAGTATGCGTATGAGTATAGCCCCGAGTATGCGTATGAGTACATACCCACCGACGCGCCAGATGATAGCAGATATCTCAACCGGGGCCAATTGATTGATTTGTCTCTACTGACGGGGTATTTCCTTTGCTATTATCGATATCCTGATTTGGTAATGGATATAGAAAGAGCAGCTTTTATTTGTGTTGATCTTTCCTTCCTTATTGGGGATCCGATTGATGTTGGATCTATTATTGTCTTTTTTTCCCACGGTGAGATTTGGCCGATTCATGGGAATATGTCATTAGGACCATTCTATTTTCTGCACTGAGACTTCCATAATCGTCTTGGGCCAATCGGATTGGGCCCTAATCCTGGGCTGGCACCAAAGGCTTAAATGTGGCGCAGAAAGGCCTAAATGCTTCAATGGACATGTCTCTCCCTTGGGTTCAATGGACGGCCTCAATGCTTGGCCGGGCCATTCTTTGCGCCTCAGAAAGGCATCATGAAATTCTTTATTTTTTTAACCCTATCACTTGCCTCAAATTCTGTGTACGGCGACGTGGGCAAGGGGTTGTAACGTGTCTCGCTGGTGCAACTCCACGTGTCCGCTCGGGCCGATTAGCTCGGGTCGCCGCCACGGTCTCAGGATAATGATGACTCTTGGTTTTCGCGCCATTTCTTCCATTCCGCCTCTTTGTTTCTTTCGACATCCTCCGTCTTGTGTGCCACCGCTTCCGGAACCTTTCCTTGCCTTTGTGTGGTCTTGACTTCCTTCTCTCAGTCTTCCTGCCCAGCCTTTTGTGCGTAGTCTTCTCCTGTTGTCTTTCTAGGATAATCTTTTCTCGTCGTATTTCTAGGTCCACCTGCCTTGTTTTCTTGATTGACAAGACGAAGTTGTTTGATTGGCTGAATTTGTTTTCATTATCCACTTTCATCATGGGTCCGAGCTCTGCTCTTCTTCTTTTCAGACGATGGTGATTCTTCTATCAGCTGTCTCGACGACGGTAGTTCCTAATCGCTTGGCCTGAGTTTGACTGAGGTGCCCCCTCTTCCCCGACAAGCAAGGAAAGTGAATCCGATTAAATAATTTGGGGCCTGAATATCCGAGATATGCCGCTAAGCATGCTTTAACCGTGGGACGAGCAAGGTCGATCCTCATACGGGTCATCCCGCTGACGCTATCGCCCCTCGGCTGCTCAGCGCGCCCCCCAATGTTTCAATCTCTACGTGGTCTCTCGTGCCTGTGATGGCGCGCTTTCGCCGCCTTCGATAACGGCCCGCCTTTGCATCCCTTCGGGCTTGCAAAGATTTCAATGTGTGTCCCGCTCAACTCGCGCCCAACGGTCAGGTATTTGGTTAGTCCGCTAATTTTCTTTAGGCTCGTGTCCCAACATAGCCTTGCTTTACCTTTAAATTTCTCAAGGAGACATCCAGGCTTCCGACTCTCCCATAGGTCAGGCCGGGACGCTACTTTCTACGGTCATAATTGGGAGTATGATCCCCGGCAAGGACGACACTGGCGCTCCTAAGGGCTCGGACTACCCCGAGAATCTTCGTGAGTGTTTGTCTGCTTTTGGTTATAACTTGTGTGGTCAGCCAAGCACTGATTCTCAGACTATCTACATGCTTCGCGCTCGAATTGATCGCAAGGAAGGAAGATAACGCCATGCTGGCGTTGGCCGAGTGTCCTCCTCGCCCCACGAGTCGATCAAGCCTGGATGCTCCCGCCCACGAGTTCGAAGTCCACTGATCTCGTCGGCCCCAGGCCTTCACCTCCTTCCACCATTAAAGTTCCTCCCCGGGGCCCTCGCTAAACCCACTAGGGGAACCGTTGGCCCGCTGAGATGGTGTCTCGGAAGCTCCCGGCAGGAAACTAAAACCTCGCACTCTGAGAAAGATGTTTCGCTTGGTCAAAGTTCAAGTCAGCATCGTTATCTTCCCCCGGCCTCATATCTATAAATCGTGACGTGGCTCCTATAATTTTGAGCTCATGTCCCATTCAACCGCGCAGAGGCGAGGGTCTTCTGTGGGGTCGTTGAGCAAACCGCTGGCGATCACAATCCATTACCGTCTCGAACCCGCCAACGAAGAAGGCTGGGAGTCGCCTCTCGAAGGGAGTGAAGAGGAGAGGAGGGAAGATCCGAACCCTGCCGGGCGGAGACGGGATTCTTACTTCACAATGCCGAGCTCGTACAGCAGCCTCGTCTATTCTAAGGATTCGACCTTAAGAGGTCGGTTATAACGCCTCGCTGATGAGGCTTCGCCCTATCTCTCCGTGTATCCGTGAAGTTCCCCGTATCTTGTCATATTTAACTCCATTTTGGGATGAGTTTCGAGCTTGCTGATGTTGATTCTATGTCTGATGCGTGGCTACCATTTAGCTGGTTTGGGCCGTAGCGCCAAAATAAACGGTTGGGTCGCAAAGCGCCGGCTTATAAGGCGGGTGGCTTCCCTCACATCTGCCGAGCCGAGTCAGCGAGGCCGTGATGCAACGTATGACCGAGGAAACCGTGAAGCTCAAGTCTAATCTGAACATACCACTTTACCGTGCTCGGGCCGAGGGTAGGGTGCACGAGGCCTCGGAATAGCTTGAGGGCGGTCAAGGCGAGATAATGACTTGATTTTGAGGCTGTGGATCTGGTCGCATCCGCCCAAGATAACTGAAGGTCGTGGATCGGCTTCTCATGTCCTAAGGCAGCTTCGGGAGTCTAAGGAAGAGTCAAGGTAGGGATCAAAGACGATCTTTCGTGATGACGACGCTGCTCAGATTCCAGGCCCGTCGCGAGGCTAACGAGGTAGCCTCGCCTTAGGCGCCCCGAACGAGGAGGTCGCGGTCGTATTGGGATCTCCACGAAGAAATAACTGGGCGGTCACGTGGGAGGTTATTGAAGACTATCGTACTTCCAATCAATGGGCCTTCGTGGCTTCGCCTGCAGGAAGGTCAGCACGCCATTCGCCCTGACTTTAACTTTGACCTTCCCAGCTGACGCAGGAGGATGAGGGGTCCTTTCTTCATTATCCGAGAGTCAGCACCCCCGCGAGGCCCACTCCCTTTCTTTCCGCCTGGCTCTCCTCGATGCCTAATCTCCTCACAAGACGTCCCGCCGCCCGATGCCCGCTTATACTTTTTCTTTTTTTTTTCTTTTTTTTTTTTTTTTACAGCCAGCCCGCCCCAAAATATATGTAGCCTCATTCTCGATGAATACTCATTTCGCACCTCATTTATACTCTACTTGTGCTCTTTAATGCTCTTCTTAATTTGAATCGACTTCTGTCCGCATGGTCCTAATTGGGCACCGAAGTTGATGTTGAGCAAGCCATCGCTTTCACGATTCATTGAGTTGAGATTTAATTTAGGTCGCATGGTTCAGGTGGAATCGTAGAGCTCGTCAATGCCAGGTCGCCGTGCTCCATCGGATGACGGTGATTCGAAATGACTCTAGGCCGCATGGCCCGGTGGTAGAATCGCTGGAGCTTGTCGGGGTGGAACTGGCTGGCCTGGCCATTGATTTCGTCGAGTTGAAATGGCTCTAGGCTCGCCTCGTAGAATCTGGTCGTGGCGTGAATCGTTGGGCCCGTCACTACGACGGTTCGAGTTGAAATGGCTCCTAGGCCGCCTGGTCGGTAGAATCTTGAGCTCGTCACGCGAGCCGCCGTGGCTCGCTTACCGACGGCCTGGGGCTTGAATGATTTCCAGTCAGAGTGGCTCGGCAGAGAATCATCGAGCTCGCCTAAGTGTGAACCGTCAGTCTGCTTCCGCCAACTCGCCAGTCAAACTCGATTTCTAGGTCGTATGGCCTGTAGAATCGCTGAGCCTGCTGCGAAGCACGTTCATTTACCGATTTGGCCGGAAGTTGAAATGGCTCTAGGGCCGCCGCTCAGAATCTTTGAGTTTGCTAATGCGAGCCGCCGTTCGCTTACCGACACCGAGTTGAACTGACAGTTATATGGCCTAATGTGAATCGCTGAGCCCGCCGCATGAGCTATCGTGTCTGCTTCCATGACTACCAGTTGAAATGGCCTCGTAGCGTGACCTATGCAGACGAACTCAAAGTGAGTTGTTGCGACGAAGGGCGATGGAACACTCGACCTACCTCAGTCACGCCACCGGTGAGTCAGATCACCAGCTATATCGCCACTACCACAAATACCGTGCCTGTGCTAGCCTCTTTCTCCTCGTAGAAAGAACCGACTTAAAGATCGGAATAAGCACCTACGCCCTCGACCCCTTCATCTTTGCTACAAAGAGGAGCACTCAAAACCCGTCAAACCACTTCGCAAATGATCCTACTTCAACCCGGCGATCCAAAGATCCCATTGCCCAAATCCCACCAGAGTTTCTCTGATCCGCCCCCAACGGCTCACACGCTCCAAATCCCGCCCGATCAAAAGCGATCATCGTGCAAAATTTGCTTTTTGTTTCATAACTAAATTTAATGTTTGATGGGATAGAAAACAAAAAATGAGGAAAAAACATAGAGTTTGGCTTCAAAAATACCATAATAAAAAAAAATCCCAAAAAACATGAAAATAATAAAATAAAATAAAATAAAAAAGATAATATTTTATTACATTTCTTTCCCGAAAACCTCCCAACAGTTAATAGAACAAAAGAATAAATAAAAATAAAAGTAGTTTAATCTACTCCCGTTAGATTTGCGGAGAAATCATATAAAAGAAACAAAAACAAAAAAGTTTCTTTTTTGTTTCCTATTTTAATTTATACGTTCCATGATTTGAATTTAATAAACAAATAAAAAAAAATCATCCAAATCCATTTTGTACGGATTGCCAAAATATTCAACCGTCTCATATAATAAAAGTATTTACATGAGAAATCCTGGCATGTTTCATTGTCGATAAAATTGACATGATTTTGATATGACAGAAGAAAAAAACCAATAAATGACCATCATTTGTCAACTTTTTTTTATTTGTTTATTGATGTTCCAGAAATGGCCATTAAATGCGAGAATGATTTTCTCTAATAATGCGAATGGATGTTTCAGAAATCAAAGTGCTAACCACTTTGGCAGCAAAAAGAACATTTTTATTTTATTTTAATGGTTTTGAATCGGTACATCACAATTTTTTGGTTGAACACGAACACGAATGCAAAAAAACAAAACCAAAAAATATAAGAAAAAACAAAAAAAACCTAGAAATACAGAAAAAAGAAATTGACAGTTTCAATTTTAATTAAAGTTGCTTTGATATTAATTGTTAGAAAAAATTGCAGAATTGTGGGAGGAGATTCATCATGTCAAGTGACTGTGAGGCCTAATGAAGCTCAATCATATTGCTACAAAATACAAGGTCTGAATAGATGGTAGACAGCCATGGGGGAATTGTTGCAGAGGTGAGCCTTCTATAAGTTAATTTTGTCTTTGGAAATGAGATTTGACATGCAGGATATGCAAATGACCAAAAAGATGAGTTTTTGACATGAAGGTGGAGAAAAAACAAACATCTTCAGGGGTAGTTTTGGGAGATGATGTACTAAGCTTGGTGGTGGAGCCCCATGTTGATCATTCCATTGTCATGGCTCTTGTGCCTGTATGTGGACTGATCCACCATAGAATGTGAAATGAACATGAAAATTGCAAAACTGACTTGAAGATACAACTACAAGAGACAACAACAGGCTAGGGTTTTCCAAGGTTTTATCATCTTCATAATCTGAGATATGCAGAGACAATGGAGTTTGAGGGCTTTGAAAGGATTCAGAAGGCAGGCTTTTTCAAGGCCTACCTCACGTCCACAATAATTCCATGACAATCTATGCTACACAGAAAAACCCTCAACTTGACACCCTCATATCAAAAAAAAAATAAATAAATAAAAAATATTATATTCTTATAAAAACTTGAACTTGGTCCTTTTTTTATACCTCATTTAACCTTTAACCATTGACTCAAGCCTCATTAATTAACCTAATAATAAATTTTATTACATAAAATATAAATTGTTCTAAATGCTGATCATATAGTAAAAAATCTTGTCCATGCATGAATAAATAAGACTTGGAAAAGTGGTTAAAACAATGGGGCCATCGATCACTTTTTCCTCCCACTTGAAATTTAAAATAGAAAAGCCAAAAAGTTAAACTCAAGGTTACATCTTCCCATCAACTAGGCTCCAAAGTCAACCCTCCAAATTAATAATATTTCTTAACCTATTCTCCCATTGACCATACAGTGTTAATATATACCCTCAATTTCATCTTTCTTAATCATGAATATTCAATCTCGTTGATTGGGTACCATAATATTTCATGTAAATGGCTTAGACGTCATTTAATGGACCATTTTTTTATTTTAGAGTTCTCTTGAATTACATCCGTGACTTATTACTTTTTTTAGTAAGTTTTATCAAACGATCTTTTAAATTGAACAAGAATTTCCTGTTTATGATTGCTTTTAAATTGTGATTCAATTTTGATTATCATGGATTTGGTACTAATGAGGAGTCCAATTTAAACGCACTTCGATTAATTTCATAAAATCATGAAGCTAATGATGAGATAAATCTTTAATAATTTTCATTAGATTCAAATTAATGATCATTAAATTAAACTTTAAAATCTTAAATTAATTAAGCTACCCTTATGTTTAACATAACTTCTCATATTCTATTGAATTTTTCTAGCTACGTTACTTATAACATAACTTCAAGTGGATATATTAGAATGATTACTATTTCATATCATTGGGGAAAGTTCAACCACTCTTCTTATGCCTATCTATAAGTTGATGCTTCATATTTCATTTGGGTTTAAAAGATTACTCCCTCTATCTTTCCCTGCCATTAATTCTAATTCTTGGTTGTAAATTTAAATTGAATTTGTTCATAATTGTTAGAATTTTTATATTATGTTTGGGATAATTCTTAAATTTATTATCCGAATTTTGGACTGGGAATTTGTGACTATCAAATTATGTTTATGGTTTGATTATTGAACCATAACAACAAGCTACAATCTGTATTTACCTATAGCCCAAAGGTAAGGCATTACAATATATACTATCTCAGTGAAAGATATTTTAGAAATAAAATTTTTATTTAACACGTATTACATAAAAATTAAGATATTTTTAAGATGAGTAAGCTTTGTTAAGCTCTTTTTTATTTTTTTTATTTTTTGGTTGTTTATATTTAAGAATATCAAAACACACTTTTTAAAAAATAAATCCTCTTTAAATTAAAAGTATATTTTTAAAATCAATTTTGCACTACTGTAAATTCTAATATAATGGTTTAGAATATGCATGCACCGATACTACCCTCTAAACTTGTCAAACCAATTGCCCATCATAATCATTACATGAAAACAACGAAAAAAGTAAAAAACAATACCTTTTTCACTTTTTCAATCCAATTGAAATTAAAAAAATTATAAATATGAGAAAAGTTCGAAAATCCAACAAAAAGTCTTATGTCCCATCTTATCAAATTCTTGTCAAGCCTCCGTACAAGTGATACTTTTCTCCGTCCTAACTAACCCTTTTAATACGGAAAATAATAAAGAAATTAAAAAAAATTTAAAAAATATAGTTTGAGAAATAATCCTAATAGTTTTCTCCACGTCAATAACATACTTTCTTTAAAATTTTAAAAAATGTTTGACACTTTTTATATTAGTTCAAAACTTTCTAAACTATAAAAATATATTTTAATAATTTAGAAATTATCTTTTCAACTTAATTTAAAATTTTCAAATTATAGAAACATCTTTAAAATATTCAAAATTATGAAGATGTCTTTTAAAATATATTTTTACTATAACATTTCAATAATTTAAAAATTATCTCTTTAGGAAGCAATTTCTAAAAATTTGTAAAATTGAAAATGTCTCTTGAAGAGACACTTTCAACTTAAATTCAAAATGTTTAAAATTATCGAAAATGTCTTTTCAAAAACATTTTCAGTATTGATTCAAAACTTTCAAAATTATGAATGTGGATTTTCAAAAGACATGTTTAGTATAATATTTCAATAATTTAGAAAGTGTTTATTCGAAAAATATTTTTTAAAAATTCGAAAAACTGAAAGTGTCCCTTGAAAATAGACTTTCAGCTTAAATTCAAAATTTTAAAAATTAAATAATGTGTCTCTTCAAAAGACACTCAAAGATAATTTAAAACTTTCAAAATTACGACATGCCTTTAAAGATATTTTGGGTGATAACATTTCAACAATTTAAAGTGTTAAAAGACATTTTCTAAAAATTAAAACCGAAAGCCGACTTCAAGATACACTTTTAGCCTTAAATTCAAATTTTTTAAATGATGTAGTGATCTATTCAAAAGCGACTTTCAAGTGTTAATTTAAAACCTTTTTAAATTATAAATGCTGCTTTTTTTCAAAAGACACTTAAAAGTAACATTTAATAATTTAAAAAGTGTTTCTTGAAGAAACACTTTCAGCTTAAATTCAAAATTTTTTAAATTATAAAAAATATTTTTTTAAAAGCCACTTTCAGTGTTTTCAAAATTATGAAGATGTCTTTTCAAAAGATATTTTTAATATAACATTTCAACAATTTAGAAAATGTCTTTTCAAGAGACACTTTTCATTTTATGAGTTTTTAAAAAATGTTTCTTCAAGAAACACTTTCTATTTAAATTCAAATTTTTTTAAAATGTCTACTTAAAGGACACTTTTGGTATACACTTTTGGTATAAAATTTTCAAATTTTTTGAAAATATCTCTTGTAATGACATTTTTAGAAATTGTCTCTTAGAAAGACACTTTTGAAAAGTGTCTTTCCACATAGTAAAAACCATATTACATTTAAAAATATTTCTAAACCTATATTATTTCAAAAAAAATTATTTATTTTACACTAAACGTCTAAAAAAAACCCCTTTTAACACTCCCATGTTGGTAAAAGATCAATGTTTTGACACACCTGGGTATAAAAATAATAAATAAAAAAACTTTTTTATATATGAACATACTCAAATATAATTGTTCAGTCCTAAATATAGGGGTGTAATGAAAATATCGAAAGAATTGTTTTAGTATATCAGTGAAGTCTGTCTCAATAATTAAGGATTTTATAAGGTAAAGGGATTCAAGTTAGTGTTTTGATGATAACAAAATAATATTGAATAAATGTCAAAATAATAATAAAAAACTGTTTCAGTATAAAAATAAATAAATATAATTAATAGTTTAAAAATAAAATTTTATTTCTAAAGGTATTTTATAAAAAAAGTAGTCTTTTTTCAAGAATAATTCCCGAAAAAGCTTTTCTTAGATGGGTTTACCATTGTGTCCTCAAATTTTTTTTATTTTATTTTTCGTGCAAAGAATAATATGACAGCTAATGAAGCTTATCCGATGACTAGGCAAGGTTGAAAACGTGAAAAATTCGAGGTATAAGAAGGTTGCATGAACCCAACGTTAAAGCTAAATTTTCTTGCATCGTATTCGTACCATGCCACGATTTTTTTAAGTTTTCGCATGGGGCGGCTCTACCATGTATATAGAATCATTACAAACTGAAGAACGATTACAAATTATTTGTGTTCCTTTTCTAGAAACTGTCCCTACAAAACGTGTCAGTATAATATCTCATTTCACTTTATTTTTCGAAAAGAGTTAGATGGAATACGCATTTAGAAAATTAAAATATATTGATCGCTTGCAAACATGCTAGTTCACAAGGGAGCTGAAATCCCAAGAAGTTAGGCCGACGTTATTAACGCCGTTGTTGAATTTAAAATTAAAGAATACGAATCCACTAGCTATCGCACCATCGTTCTTTATTTTCACGCATTTTCAACATCTCACTCAATACCACAAGCTTCCAAAGCCTACCAAAATTTTTAAAATTCAATACCCTGGGCCAACGGGTCGTAACTCAAATTCACAAAGATTCCAAAACGCACTAGCTGGTTATTATTTTTAAACCAATATTATATTTTGCATTTTTTTCACTAGGAACAGACTATCAGACAAAACAGTTATGTTGATGTTTATGTGCTGATGGGGCTGAATCAACGGATGTGAACAGAGAAGAAAGTCAATAAAAAATTAAAAAAGAAAATTATGGGCTTGTCATTCCAACCCTTCTTTCTTTTTACTCTATTTCCACTTCATTTTTTACTCTATTTCCATATTTAAAGATTTGGAATTCAAAACATATAATCTAACCATCATTCATTTCTATATCCATATTTGGAAACGTAAATAGTGCATACCTAAATATAGAAATCCATTATTCATATTTCTAAATTTAGAGAGTTTTAGACGAAAATATATATATATATTTTTTAAATTATTAAACTAATTTGAAAATCAAAATAAAGACGAAAGTAGTGCATACGTAATGCCGTTGTTATAGACAGCGGTAATTGGAATTCATAAATTATCAAATACCGTTGTCCATAACAACGACTTTTGACAGTTTTAATACACAGCCATCTAACTGCTGCCAAGTATATAACTAAGATTTGATAAAGTTTCAATTACCGCTCGGGCCCATGACAACGTTTTCGAGTTTAGGTCCAAATTTATATTCTAAATTGCCATTGCTGTAAAACAAATCGGCATTACGCACTATTTTAGTACTAGCTTGATTTTAAACTACTCTAATGAAATTTTTTCTAAAAATTATTCCGCTTTTTAAAACTCAAATTTAGAGATATGAATAGTAACTACTTTTTTATTATTTTAATATTATATTACTATTCTCTAGTTAGTTTATCTATAATAATAAAATAATTATTTTTATTATATTCTTATAACATTTTTATTTTTTTAAAGATATTTTTTTATTATTTATTATTTTAATAATTTTGAATTATTTTTCATATATAATATAGTAAAATGATTTTAATAATTTGGAATAATCTAAAATTTTTATTAATTTTTTTTATAATGAGTTAATATATTTTTATTTATGTTGTAAGTATAAGGCATTAAGATTTTAATTAGTTAATTCCATAATTTTCTTGTCAAAATGATTAGAAACTGAGAAGAGTCGTCTCCATATCAAAATGTATGTGAGAAATAACAAAATCATTGAGATATTCAAAGTATTTGCGAGAAGTTAAAAGATAAAACAATAATAAACGACGCAGCCGGAGAACGTTAATAAAATGACGCTATAAGATTAAGCTGTTTGAAATGGAACTCCTGTCAGGATCCATCATGTCCAAATATAGAGAATATGTCATTTTGGAGTTGTAAATGGAGATTTGTGGTGTGGAGATGCTCTAAGTACGTCGACTTTGTTCTAGGTTTCTAAAACTGTTTTTATTCTAAAAACAATAAGAGCATGGAAAATATGGAGAACATATTCGATTGTTACTTAAAAAAAAAAAAAAAAAACATAAGGAATACAAAAAAATATTAAATTTAGAGAATAATAATTGTTTTTAGAGAACATCAAGATAGTGTTTTCAAAAATTGTTTTTGATAACAATTTTTGAAAACATAGAAAAATCATTTTAGTGTTCTTTGAAAAATATTTTTGTTATTTGAATTTAATGTTTTTTATGTGCTTTGTGTTTTTCTCATAACAAAAAAATTGGGAACCAAACATATTCTCTATGTTTTCCTTGTCTTTGAGAATATAAAACATTTTTTAAAAATGGTAAACAAACAACCATTAGAGCCCATTAAAAAAACACAAGAACATCATTTTGGTGTTTTTTGAAAAACTGTTCTTACTATCTTAATTTCGTGTTTTCTGTCTTTTTTTAGAACAAAGAAAAATGGGAACCAAAAATGTTCTCACTGTTTTCCTTGTTCTCATTGTTTTTTTAACAAAAAAATAGTTTTTAAAAACTATAAACAAATAGTTCCTTAGGGCCTATTTGGTTCCTATTTTTAAAATTTGTTTTTTTTTCCTCAAAAATAAAGAGAACAAATTAAGCATACAAAACATTAGCTTAAGAGAACAAGAACAGTTTTCATAAAATGCCAAAATAGTGTTTTCAAAAAATATTCTTAAAACAGTTTTTAAAAACACCAAAATGATGTTCTTTATGTTTTCAAAAACTGTTCTTAATAGCAATTTAAAAAACAGGGATCAAACAAGCCCTTAGTTTCTACTTTAAAATTTTGTTTTTTGTTATGAGAAATAGGATCTTTTTTTGTGTTCTAAATAACATGAGGAATATGGATAACACCAAATTAACACGAATAACACCAAAATTTTAAAGAATGCGAAAAATGATGTTTTCTATCACATTCTGAAACTCACCCTAAGGGTATGATTGTCAATTTACACCTCAAGTCCGAATGCTCAAAATGTGAAAAGACATAAACCTTCCTTTCAACTTGATTTTGTCAAATTACCAAACATTTCTTAAATTCAAAATTTCATGCCGACAAAAAAATTATTTTTAAATCTCCAAATCCCAATTATGAATCTCAAATAAAGTTGTTTATAATATAACAATATTTAAAATCTCCCAAATCTAACTTTGTACTAATATAAAAATGAATGTTATTATCCAAGTTACTTTCTTAATTAACTTTCAAAACCCAACATTCCATATAAACATGAACTTTTAGTTCAACATGATCCAATATAAAATTATAATCAAATCCTAATGATAACGTATCTCCAACCTATCCGTCACCGTCGTAGGCCCAAAAGTATGCGAAAGAAGATGTCGGCGAATAGGAGTGAGAGCAAAATTTTCGATAAAATACTAAAAACAGTTTCATGGATAAAAAATTTTCCAATCATATGACAAATAGGAAATATTTTTATTTCCACAAAACCTTTGTATTCAAATGTGATAGACACATTCAAAATTTTTCATCAAAACATTCTAGATCCATTTCAAATCGATTTCATTTCAAATACATCAAAACAATTTCATATCAAATTCAAATATAACTTTTTCATATAAATCCCTAAATCAAAAACATTTTTCCTCTAATCAACAAATATCAAATGATGTCTGATCATGTGGGACTTTTCAAATGGTGCTCAACCATTGCAGCGACTTTCAAATGAGTAACAAACCACAAATTATTCATTTTAAGATGGACGGAATAAAATATTCTTAGTCTTAATAATAAAATAATGTCATTACTATTCCTAGTTGATCGACGATAGCGAGAGTCAAATATTTTGTTCAGCTGAAATCGCAAAACATCGTATCTACATTTTCTTTCGTAAGTAAATAAATTTCAATCTTTCGCCCAAAATCCTTATTTGATCAATGGACAATAAAAAAAAAAAAAAAAATCAAACTTTTACTCATTCAAATTACATAAAAGGCAAATAAATATATTTTTTAAAAAAACTCTATAGATAATCTTTACGCAAAAACATATAAAATATTTTATTTTGCAAAAGTTGTATTAATATTCCCTAGTACTCAAAAGCTTTAAAAGAGCTAATTGGAATAATTTCACCTCAAGGAAATATTTTCCCTAAAATAATAAGGAAGAAACTATCATTATTACTAATTTACTTTTAAAACTTTCATAATTTGATATTTTTAGCAATGATATTATTTTTTACTTTTTAATCCATAATAATAAAAGTTAATGAGTTTCTAAATATTTTATAAAATTTATTATTTATAAAGTTTATTCTATCAACATTTTATTATTCACCTCAAACATATTGTCAACTTTTTAAATAATAACTATTTAAATTATGTAGTTTTTCAAATTTTATCAAACTCATATTCCTTTGGAATATTCTTTTAATAATTTATTTATTTATTATTTTTTTGTACTTTTAATTTGAACTAAATCTTTTACTATAAAGAAATAATATTAATAATATTTTATAAATTATATTATTACACAATACTTATTTAGTCTTATTACCTAACAATTATCATACTTAACAACAATTATTATTAACATATTTTATTTCCTATAATTGCTTAATAATTACTCTAATCATATTACTTATCTAAATAAATTCTCAATTCTTAATAAAATATTTACTTGTCAAAATACATATATCTTCCGATACTTATCAAATAAATATATTTATAAAAATTTAGTTTTTTCAAACTTATCTTATTTGTTTATTATTATTTTCTTTCAAAAATTATCTTCAAATATTTTTTTTTTTTAAATAAATCTTAAATATCTAATATTATTAATTTTTTCAAGCATCAAATTTACTAGGTTTCTTATACGTAGATTTTCAAGACTTACTTTATAAAGGTTTTTAAATCTAATAATTATTTTATATATTTAATAATATTATTCATAATATATAATAAGCTTTTGATTTTTTTCTACATTCCTTTTTTGTCTTTTCACTTGTATAAATCAAAATCATGCAAATGTTTTATTTTGACTTTTCAACGTACTTTTCACACCCTTCATTACTAAAATTCTCTTAATCTGGTCTCCTACTTTTTTTTTTTGGGTACAATGGTTCCCCAACTTTTTTATTTTATTTTATTTACAAACTCAAAGCTTTTTTTTTTCTTTTTCTTTTCATTCACAAACTTATAGTTTAGGATGGTTTTTTTTTTTTTTCTTTGACCTCTTAATTCTCCTACTCAAATCAATTCTATACGACACCATTAATCATTATTTTATTTTATTTTTAGAGAAAGATAGTGTAATCTAAATCTAACTTCTTTATGGTTAATCTAAATTTAAAGAAAATTAAAATAACCTACATAAAAAAATTCTAAAAAATAATAAGGGAAAGATCTTACCTTTCAAATTAGCTCTTCAACCTTAGATATGACATCTTAGGTTTTTTGGGTTTCTACTAATAAGAAAACAACTCATTAAGGAAGAAACAAAAATATATATATTTTTTATTCACTAAATAAGATCTAGAGAGAAAAAAAATATTACTTCTTGAAAAATTTTCTTTAAACCCTATCTTATAAAGCATTGCAATCATAAGAGACTAAACAGGGAGAAACGGAGAATTCAAAGAATAATAAAATATTTTTATTAATTTTGTTTTCTATTTATACCTAGGATTTTATAGAATAATTATCCTTATGTCATTCTTTTAAATTTTTAAAAGAAATTTTTTTTCTACCCCTTTAAACATTTTGTGTTTTTGAAAACTTAATTTCTAAAATGGTGTTTAAAAACCGAAATCAAACGCCCCTTTTTTATGACCCCGTGTTATAACAAAAGAAAAAAAGAAAAGAAAAAAGAAAATGTTGCACGTCATAAACGTGTGAAAGTCCACGACAAATAGTAAACTATACCCAGCCACTCTTACCCCATTATTAATCTGTGGTCCCTTAAATTTATTCTCATTATTTAAACATTTTACAGGTCATGGACTTGTATATTTATAGGGACTCAACTTTGAGCTCACCATCTTCATACACAACACAACTCAATCTTTTCTTTCACATGGCCAAAGTCCACCCTCAAGCACCTGCTGCTGTTCCTCCTCCTGATTCTTCTATGATCGGTTCAAGAAGGGAAACTTTTACTCTATGGATGAAATCGCTTGTCATGCAAGGAAATGGATACACAGTCTACAATTCTGATGGGAAGATTGTTTATAGAATTGATAATTATGATAACAAGTCCAGCAGTGAAGTCTATCTCATGGATCTTCAAGGAAAAGTTCTTTTCACCATACTCAGAAGGGTGAGTGAATAAGTGATTGTGCTGTAGTTTGAATGTGCTGATTAATTAAGATTGATTTATGAATTTTCAAGATTTAAACTTATTTGGGTTATCTGATATATCTGTGCAGAAGCTATATGTTTTTGGAAGATGGGAGGGGTATAAATGCAGTAACGGTTCAAAGATGGACAAGCAGATAAAGCCATGTTTTCAAGTGAGAAAACATTGGAGAATTCTGGGATCAGGAGGTTCATCATCATGTGAAGTTACAGTGAGGCCTAATGAAGCTCAATCAGCTGATTCATGTCACTACAGAATAGAGGAGTATGCTGGTAAATCAACATTCAGGATTGTAGACAGTGAAGGAGGAGTGATGGCGGAGGTAAAGCAAAAGCAAACATCTTCAGGGGTGGTGTTGGGAGAAGATGTGCTGAACTTGGTGGTAGAGGCCCAAGTTGATCATTCCCTGGTCATGGCTCTTGTCGCTGTACGTGGACTCATCCACCATAGAATATGAATGAAAAGAGATCTTCAAACTGTTTTTTGAGAACACAAAGAATACGATTTCATTCCCTTTTCTTTTTTACAGCAATTGTCATTTGGAATTTTGGTCATTACTAGCTACCAAATGGAATGCCTAGAGTGTGTATATATATATATATATATATATATATATATTTTTTTTTTTTTAATTTACAGAAATTGTACAGAGAGCTGCTGCTTTGGAGTACTCACTGCCTTAGTCCTAAGATTGATGTTAAAGAAATCTCAAGTATTTGTTACCATAACCTTCTTCTGTTGTAATTTTTACCCAAGTCTGCTAGCTATTATGAGATGTAGTCGGTTTCTCATCATATAATTCTGATCATATGGAATATTCTATAGCCCAACTATGTTGACCAAGTGAAAAATCTTAGTACTAATAATGTCACAGAATAATGTAGCAAACACCTACCCCAAATTACATGCACCTTGGAATCATGCATCTGGCATGAGAAAGTTGTATTTTTACAGCTCATAGAGCCCAGGTTGACAAACACATGCCACTTGAATTAATCAAGCCATAATTAAATTCAGATTAGCACAAGATCTACAAGGAGGTCCACAAAATAAATCAAGTAAGATGGGATGTAATAAGGCTAAATAATTGCTTAAGACTTCATACTATGTGTGAACCTGCATGGAAGCAGAAAACTTAATACATTTGAAGAATGAATGATCTCATGAAGATGTTAGACTATATTTAGCACAAAAGAAGGGAGGTGTTTGTAATTAAAAAATGTTCGACCAATTAGAGAAATTGTAGTAGTATTTGGATTTGTGTTTTGGAAGGATAAAGATCCATAATTTCAAGCATAACTTGTGTCAAACTATCATTATATATATTTAGAATTTTTAACGTTCGTAATATATAGTCAAGGACGGAGCCAATCTTAGTCCAAAGAGACAAATGCCCTTATTGAATTTTTTATTATAGATATTGAAAACCAAACCCTAGATCCAATGCATCCACCCCCACTAAAACTCAACCATAATTAACCATTGAACTATAGTTCTACATTCATTGGTTTTTATTCCAGAACCTATAAATCTTGGCTCCGCTCCTATTATGGTATTCTTTTGTACACAAAGAAATTGATATTAATCTTCTCAAAAGTAAAATTTGCTATTTCATAATCCTAATTTTATTAGTAGTAATAGAGGATACCTATGAATTTGAATCCCTTTCATCACACACAAAAAAAAAAGAGAGATTTATGAGTCTTTTCATGCAAGTGTTTTTTCCATTTATATATAACAATTTATTCTCCTCCTTATAAATATTATCAACTTAAACCTCGTAGGATTTCACAATTTAGAGACACGTCTACAAACCTTTTACATATTAAGTGTCGAAAGTATCTTTCCGTAACTATTGTTGGAGGTCATATTGCATATATATGCACTATGGATAACTCTAGCCATATTATACCAATCTCTAACATCTCATAGGTTACTATGGGTAGGTTTCATGTCTCTGTCTTTTTTATTTATAAGAGCAATTCTTTGTCTTACTAATTTAATTAATTGACTTATAAATAGCCTAAGCCTTGACATGATTTGGATCTTATCTTATTGCTAACCACCCTATTTTCATCAGAAAAAACAAAGCTGTAAAGCCTAATAAACTCAATATTTCATATCCAAAATAATCAAGCAATAAGATTGCGAAAAGGTCTATAAACATATCATAAAAAACAGTGGTCACCACATTCAAATAATCAAATCATCATATAATAAAATGATCATTTTCCATTTTTTTCTCTTTTTCCTTTCATATTAATTAAGATTAAAAAACTACAAATAATGAGAGTACTTTAGAAATTAATAATCATATCATCGTACAATAAAATACCACTTTTTCCCTTTTTCCTTTCATATTAAGATTAAAAAACTAACAAATAATAAAAAAGTTAAAAAATTAGTCAAATCATTGGACTAAAATGCCACTTTTTTCCTTTTTCCTGCCTGCCAAAATTAATATAAAAACTTACAACAATGGAAATTTAAAAAAAAAAACACTATTTCAAAGCCACGTATTTTCATCATATAAAACACCTTGTCAACTTTCAAAATTAATAATATATCTCAAACTGGTGGCGGGGCCACGTAAGCCTTAAGCCCCTGAAATTTTGGAAAAAAACAAATAGTTGTAAAATTTAAATACTATACCTCATAGTTTACAAACAAGTTATCTTATCATTGAATTAGCATGATCAAGGAAAAACACTATCTCAAACTTCTTATATTCCCATTATACCATAATCTATTATTTATCTACATGTCTTGCATGTGATTCAAAATCCCATTTTCTATTTTACATCGAATTTTATTTTGTATATACACAATTTCAGAAATCGTGTTCATATGAGGTTGCCACTAGTCGTGATCACAGAAGAATCGTTCCCACCACCTCATTTTAGTTGTGTTTTTCTTTCTTTTTTTCTCTGCTACGTACTCCAACTTGCAGAGTTAATTATGACAATAATTGAAGCTCATCTAACAACTACACAAGGTTCAATCTCTGCTATGCTTAAATTCAAAGTTGGAAATCGCTTAGAGACGTAGCATTCAACTATGTTATCCTTAAAAAAATATTGAACTTACTGTACTGGTGTTGAGCTTTGGATTAATGAAAAGTGATGAATAAGAAGTGATGATGCTTTCAATCGAATTTGAAGCAGGGATGTTGGGGTCGTTAGGCGAACTGCGGGCTAGCTATTCAAAAATTTGATGCGAGCTCTGGATGTAGCACTCCTCTACAAAGAGAACTAGAAAGAAGAAAGGCCGGTGGGGGCTTCGCCGTGACGCTTCGATGCTAAGTCGAGTTTAACCCGAGAGAGAAAAGATGAAACATTTAGAGGCGAATGTGTTGCGTATGTTCGCGTGCGCTTTCGTAGATGGGAGTGGCATGTATTTATAGTAGATGTTTTACCAGTTGGATGGTGATTAGGATTCTTTCCCATTTTACGGGATATTCTCTTGATATTGGATTTGATTATGGATATAGAAAGTGTAGTTTATTTGGGATAATCTTCCTTTCTTATTGGGGGATTCGGCTTGATCTGCATGATGAGCTGTAATATTGTGATTTATCTTATTTTCCTAATTGGTAAGATTTTAGTTTGATCTGCTGGATAATATATCATTGGGGATTATTCTATTTGTCTTATCCATGGGATTTGATTTGTGGAACAAGGGCTTTCTTAATTACCCATAGTTGACCTATGGGCTGAGTGGATTGAGCCTTCATCCTTCATCCTGGGCTGGTGTCAAAAAGGGGCCGAATGCTTCAATGGGCATGCCCGGCGGATCGGGCCTTCATCCTGGGCTGGCGTCAAAAGGCCTGAATGCTTTAATGGGCATGCCTCTCCTTTGAGGTTTAGCGATTGGGCCTGCGTGTTTCGTTGGGCTGACCTCTTTCTTGGACATGACGAGTGGGCACAGCGGGTGTGGCTATAAACCCATCGATTCCCCCAGCCCTTGTGTACGGTGTGCGTGGGGCGAGGCTATGCGTTTCTTCGCATCAGTGCAGATTTCCACGTGTTTGCTCGAGTTTTGGGTTAGTTAGGGCTTGAATTGAGTCATATGTCTTGTGATAATGATGACTCTTCGGTTTTCGTGCTCATTTCTCCCACTTCTTTCAGTTTCCTTCTGTTTCTTTCGCAGACATCCTTTGTCTTGTGTGCCTCTGATCCTGAGACCTTTTCTTTGCCTTTAGCGAGTTCGAACTTCCCTCTCCCTTAGTCTTCTGTTTGAACCTTTTTGCGCAGAGTCTTTTTCTGGCGTCTTTCTTGGGATAGCTTTTTCTATTGTATTCCTGGGTCCGCTGCGTCTTTATCTCCTTGGTCTCTTTTCGAGTGATACGATGAGGCGCTAGGGTTAGGTTGGCAAAGTTTTGTTTTTATCACTTGCTTCCATCATGGGTCCGGGTCGCTCCTCTTCTTTGCGTATTGGAGGTGACTCTTCGGTGCATTCTTGGGTTGAGACGGACTAGGGGCACCTCCAGAAGCTGGATTCGGCCGCGGGTTGAACTTAGGCATACACAGGCGCTTCCTCCCTTGGACAAAGGGTGGGGAGAATAAGCTTGATTGAATATCACAGGGGATCGAGGGAATACCTCATCCGCCGTCAAACATCTTTCTTGTGGGGCCTAACAAGGTCAGTCCCTCGTAGCTGAATCTGCACTAGGCGATTCTGAAACCTCCTTTTGGTGTTGGTGTAGTCCATAACGATTTGACCTTTTATGTGGTTCAGGTGCCAAAAGATGGTGTGCTTCTTTGAGGTGGCCTTTGATAATGGTCTTCGTTTTCCTTTGCATCCCTTCATAAAGAGTTTTGCAGTATTTCAGCGTCTTGTCCTTCTCCAACTCCTTGATGGTTGGGAGTATTTGGTTAGCTGTTCTTCTTTAGGGACAAGGGGCTTGGTGTCTGATGGCTTGCTTATTTATCTTTTGCTTAGAAGGAGACCGCAGGGCTTCCTCTATTTTTCAAGGCGGCTGCGGCATCCTGCGGTGATTCCAGATCTTCCCTCTTCCCACGAGGCTTTGGAAGGCGTTACTTCTTTGTTAAGCGGTCGCAATTGGGAATAAATGACCCCCTTGTGAGATGACACTGGTGTTCAGGTGGCTTGGACACGCCTGAGAATCTTCGTGAGTGTTAAGTTACATTTTGGTATAACTTGTGTGAGGTCATTGGGTATTTACGATTCGCATTGTCGTACTTCTCAGTGCTCGGGTGATCTCGGCGAAGATAATGCCATAGCGGCGGCGTTAGGTTGAGTGTCCTCCGAATCCTTACGGTGATCAAGTCGGATATTCACGGCCGCCGAGGTTGAGTGCGCTCGCTCTCTTCACTTTGGGAGGCCTTCACCTCCTTCCACAGCTGAGAGTCTCCCATTGGGCCTGCCAGCCAAGCCCACCAAAGGGAGAGCTTGGCTACCAGTGGAAACGTCTCGGAAGCCGGTGTGAAACGGAAAACCCGGAGCTCCGTGAAGAGCCGGCCCGACTTTTGGCGAGTTCGAAAGTAGGGCGTCTTCATCTTCTCGAGTCTAATCCGTCCCAGCACGAGCGAGCGCGGTCGCCTCGGTGAGGGCTCCTATAGTCTTGAGTTCGCGGCCCGTTACGGGTGGCTGCGGCAAGTCCTTAGGTGGGCCGGGTTGGCTTGGCCGTTGGCGGTCATGCCCATTCTTATCACGGAACCGTCAGCGAAGAGTGTTAAGGTCACCTTCTCGAAGGCGGAAAAGTTGAAGGAAAGATCCGAGAATCTAAATCGGCGGAAGCGGGGACTCTTTGCTCTTCAACGCTTGAACTTCGTGGCGGCGCAATCGTCCATTCTTAAGGATTCGATCTCGGGAGGTGCGAGTCATTGCCCGGATTGATGAGGCTTTGGCCTGCTCTCTCAAGAATTCGCCTCGTAAGTTCCCATATCTTGTCGTGTCTGATTCCATTTTGAGTTGAATGTCGAACTTGCATTGGATACTGATTTGACGTTTAATGTGGCAGGTGGCTACTCATTTGAAGAGTTTGGCCAAAAGGGCCAAACTAAACGAAGGTCACGTTAAAGCCGCCCGGGTTTATAAAGCGAGGGTGGCTTCCTTGACCCCGAGGCGGATAAGTGCGGGATGGTGCGATGGATGGCCAGGAAGCGATGAAGCTTAAATATGATTTGAAGCATACCTCGTCGGCCACGTGCTCGGTGAGGGCGAGGGAGGATGAGGGCCGGAAGCAGGTTTGAGGCGGTAGAAGAGCTTGGTTGTGGGGTCGGGATGAGTACGGGCTACGGAATGACTTGTTAGGGCGGGGATGGGGTGCGGTCTGTCCCGATGGACTTCGGATGGTTGGGGATGGGCTTTCTCTCGTCGAGGCGAGACCCGGAGTGCAGGGCTTCGTTCGACCAAGATGAGCTGCGTGAGCGGTATTTCTTTGGACGGGGCTCGTCGTGAGGTATCCGAGGCTGTGAACTCGGCGGAACGCCTAACTGAGGAGTGTCGTGGATTGCGCGGGGATCTTCATCGACAAATAAATGCAGTCTTTCAGAGGATGAAGTTATAAGAGTTGAGGGACCCGACCGATTACTCGGTGGAAGCCACGGGTGGCTCGCTTTTAGAGAGTGCTAACGTCTATCGGCTTGGACTTCAACTTGACCTCCCTAGTGAGAAGCGAGGAGGCGAGAGGAGTCTCTCTCTGGAGTTCTCTGAGCCGGATACCCTGTGAAGCCCTCCCCCCTCTTCCGCAGTTTGCTCCTCCTTTTGATGCTTAATTTCTTGTGCTCGTCTCCTCCTGCTTGATGTCGACTTTTATACTTTTCTTTTTATATTTATTTGTTTGTTGTTGGGCCTGGGACCCAAGACATATGTAGCCTTCCCCTTAATAAATATTCATTTTTTACATGTGTCTCTCTTAGTGCGTTCGTATTCTTCTATGAGCGTATCAATTTCTTGACATGGCTAACTGAGCGTCAGAGTTGGATAGGCGACGGGATGTAGAGGATTGAAAAAGTTGAGTTGACTGTGCCCCGAATTTCATGGGCGACTACTGCACGGGCTAAGCGAGTTTTTGAGGTGCATGGCACAGTAGTATAGTCGAGGTCATCAAGCGGGTTCTTAGCGTTGAGGCTAACGGTACGATATGCGTCTTGGCCCGACTCTGACTAATTCGTCCGAGTTGGTGGGCGAGCTCTTAATTGAATTTGGTGGACTCGTGAAATTTGAGGCCTTGGTGGCAATCTAGCTGGTGATCGACTCCGTGGGTTGCGTGACTTTTGTGCGGGTAGTCGGAACTGCGTCGAAGTGAATTTCAGACTCGGCGAGGCAGGTGGTGGCCGATCCGGCCCGGAGTTCATTTCGGCAGGGTACGCGGGCACGTGCGAGTGGGCGAACTCTTCAAAGTGAGCCCTCTTGGGCTCGGGCGTGGTAGTGGTGGCGATCCGGCTGGCGTCGACTCCTTAAATTTGCGTGGCACAATGCGAGTGAAGCGAACTCTTAGTGAAGCTACTAGGTTATTTGGTAGTGGTGGCGATCGACATGGTAGTCGACTCCTTAGGAACGCGTGGCTGTAATAGAGTAGGCGAACTCTTCAAAGTGAGCTATTGGGCTCGGTAGAGGTATGGTGGCGATCGACTGGTGATCGACTCAGCAGAGGCTGCGTGGCTGTGCGAGTGGATGAACTCTTGAAATTGAAATTCGCGGGCTCGGGGATTTGAGGCCGTAGTGGCGATCCGGCTGGTGATCGACTCCTTAGTGCGTAGCTGTGCGAGTAAAGCGAACTCTTCAAAGTGAGCCTCTTGGGCTCCGTATTTGGCCAGGTAGTGGCGATCCGGCCTAAACGATCTAACTCCTTAAGGGCTGCGTGGCACGTGTGGAAGTAGGCGACTCTTGAAGTGAGCTCTTTGGGCTTGTGGCCGTGGTGGCGATCGGCTGGTGATCGACTCCTTGGTGCGTGGCTGTGCGGAGTGACGAACTCTTTAAAGTGAGCTACTAGGTTCCGGCGAGGCGGGTAGTGGCGATCGACATGGTGATCGACTCCTTGAAGTGCGTGGCTATCTGCGGGGAGTGAGCGAACTCTTGGTGGTACTAGGCTCACAGTCTTTGAGGCCGTGGTGGCGATCGGCTGATGTCGACTATTGGGGCTGCGTGGCTTGTGCGAGTGAATGAACTCTTCAAGAGTGAGCTCTTGCGGGCTCGGTATTTGAGGCCATGGTGGCGATCCAGCTGGTGATCGATAACCAGGGTACCGCGTAGCTGTGCGGGAATGGGCGAACTCTTGAAAGTGGCTCTTTGGAGCTCGGGCGTTGAGGCGTGGTGGCGATCCGGCTGAGTTGATCACGACTCCTTAGGTTGCTTAACGTGCGAGTAGATGAACTCTTCAAAGTGAGGCGCCTCTTGCGGGCTCGTGGCGGTAGTGGTGGCGATCGACACGGCTGATCGACTCCTTAGGGTGGCTGTGCGAGTGAGCGAACTCTTCAAAGTGAGCTCTTGGGCTCTGGCGAGGCGGGTGGTGGCGATCGGCGAGGCGATCGACTCCTTAGGCTGCGTGGCTGTGCCGTGAAGCGAACTCTTGAAGTGAGCTGCGGGCTCGGCGTTGGCCCGTGGTGGCGATCCCGGCTGGTTGCATGGCACGTGCGGTGAGCGGAACTCTTCAAAGTGAGCAAATTTCTTGGGGCTGCGGCGGCCGTGGTGCGATCCGGCAGGCGTCGACTCCTTAAGGCTGCGTGGCTGTGTAAGTGGGCGAACTCTTGAGTGAGCTCTTGCGGGCTCCGGGCGTTGAGCGGGTGGTGTGGCGATCCGGCTGGTACATGGCACTGTCACCGAGTAGACGAACTCTTCAAAGTGGTACTTAGGCTCAAGAGCGTGAGGGCGTAGTGGCGATCCGACTGGTGATCGACTCCCTTAGATTTGCGTCTTTGTCGCGAGTAGACGGCAGAACTCTTGAAGTCGTGTGATTTAACGTCTGCGACCATTCGACTTGATTTTCTTGGAAAGTAGCGAGCTTCTTTAATCTTGATTTGTGAAATTTAAAGCGTTCTTGTAATTCAGAGTCTTTTGGCCTTCTTATAAATGGCGGCTTCATTCTTTATGCAGGTTTATACTTGATATTCCCTCTTGGTGCGTGGCCCGAGATGCGTGAGATGAGCGTCGCGGCTTTGTGTCTTCAGGGTTTATACGAGATTACGGTTTATTTTGTTGGACACGCGTGGGGTTGTGTTTTTCCCTAGTTGTCTCCCCTTTATGGCAGTTATGTTATTCCCTAGCTCCGCGCTAGGGAATGCGTCTGGAGAGGGCAGTGCATCTCTTGTGCCGCTCTCTCCATTTTCTGTTTTTCTTTCTCTTCCTCTCCTTTCTTCTCCTTCTCCTTCTTTTTCATTCTCTATTCCTCCCTTTTTTCTTTTCTTCCATATCTCATTCTCCCTTTTCCCTTTCTTTCCGCACAAACTCTTTCCATCCCTTTTTCTTCTTCTCCTTTTTCCATCTCTTTCCTTTCCTTCTCCTTCCTTTTTCTTTTTCTCCTCTTTTCCCCTTATTTCCATCTCGTTTTCCTCTTTTCCTCCTGAAGCTTTCTCTTTTTTTTTTTCAACACTTTTTTTTTTTGAGGCTGCATGCTTTGTGTGCTTCCAAGATGTCGATGACACCATGGTGTAATTGAATGTAATTCATTGGAATAAAAATTTTTCTTTTATGGATTATGAATTTTCACGTTCTGGTGTATTTAATTTTCCTGCGCCTTGTATGTCCGAGCTGTCTAAGACGTCTAACGAAATAACCGATAGCGATCAACTCGTCATACGAAAATTGATATATGCTTTATTAAGATTACAAACGATGTTTACTAGTAAACGTTTAAAGATGCTCCGCATTCCATGCATGTTGTAAAAATTTTTCCCTCATACGTTTTAGACTCGTAATTGCACGATGCGGCGACTCGAGATATGATGTAGGGCCTTCGATTGGGGCCCGATTTTTCCATGTCTTCGGATTTTTTCCTTCTTTGGCGGGAGCTTCTTTAAGACTAAATCACTTCCAGGCAGCCATAGCTCTTAGGTTTGACTTTTGGTTAGCATTTTCCTTGTAGTCTTCCTTTGATAGTCTTCCGTACGCCTTAGACACAACTCACGTTTTCATCTAGGAGATCAAATTTAGACGAGCCTCGTCATTGTGTTCCCGCTTTGTTGCTAATTCGATCATAGGGACTTTAATCACCGTCTCGACAAGAGCTCTTTGCTTTAGTGCCAAAGTGAGGCGAATGGGAGTTTCGGGTTCAGCGACTTAATGTTGTCCTGTGGCCCGCATAGCACCTCGAGGGGACCTATTCATGCCCATTTTCTTTAAGATCTTCCAATTTGGTCTTCAAAGCGGCCTTAAGGGTTCGATGGTGGTCGGCACGACCATTAGGCGCGGATGTCTTTGGAGCAGTAATAATTTCTTAATTCGGGCTTCGTGAAATCCGAACTTGGCGTTGTCGAATTGCTTTCCGATATGCGATGCAGGAGCTCTTGGGATGCAAACACACGCATATGATGGCTCGCCACACACAAAATTGTGCATATCTTACGTTACGTGATGAGGTAGTGAGAAGGTTGGAAACTTCGCAGCCCATGGTAAAAATGTCCCGCTGCGTGATTATGAATTTGCATTAGCCCTTCCCAATGGGCAGGGGTCGCAGTATGTCTAAACCCCATTGTTGGAAGAGGCCGGGGCTTCCTTGATTGATGTCGGGGCCGGGCGGGAGGCGTGAGATCTTGGCATGCTCTGACGATCTTGCCGTCTCCGATGACTAGATGCAGTATCTCTGGTATCATGGGCGATGGTATCCGCCTTAAAGACCTTCCCACCTTGCTAATGCGAACTCGATGATTTCGCATATACCTTCCATGTACTTCCCTTAGGACATGTCCGTTGTTTTTCATGATGCACCCTAAGGATGGGCGTGAAGAAACCTCGTTGTAGAGGCTTCCCTTGATTAGTGAGATAAGTGGGCTAGTCCTAATTTTGGCCCCAGCTTCTTTGATTAGGTCGGGTAGATGTCCATCTATTATATAATCCCAAATGGGGTCCATCCAACTAGGCTCGGATCCAATTTGGGCAACTTCCAAATCACTGAGGGGAGATTCATAGAAGGGGCTTTTGCAAGGTGTTCGGCGGGTGTTAGAGCTGTGAGGTCTTCTGGCGAAGTACATCATTGGATTTTGTCAGCGTCGGCTCGGGAGTTCTGCACTCTGAGGTTTATCATTTGACTGAAACAACATGAATTTTTTCAATAAATCTCTTACCTTTTGGAGGTATAAGATCATCCTTCCACTTTTGCCTCCGTGGGTGTCTTAATTGTCTAACTACCGGGGTGGGAGTCGTTGGAACCTCTAGTGGTCAACCTACCAGTGAATGTGGGCAAGGTTAAAGACCTGCTATGACGGCTTCGTACTCCGACAGTTGTTAGAGAGTTGGAATCGAATCTGAGTCACGTGCTCATTGTATTCACTTTTTTGGGAGGTCGGGGATTAGACACAGTAAAGGCTCCCTTGTGCGTTTGAGGCTCCATTTACGAGAGAGTTTCGGATGGGGAGGTCGGTCATTGTTTGAGCGTTACCAGCGGAGACGTGAGGTGAATTCCGTAGTAGTCATTGAACACCGCCCTTTTATTGCCGGTTTTTGGCTTGTATCGATGTGAACTGCTCGGCTCTATGACCCTCTTCATGACCGCCAGGAGTCTCTAGTTTGCCATAACACTTGCTTCATGTCGGGCGTATCGTTTGGAACTTATGGTATGAGCACACAGGAAGTAAGGGGGCGAACTTATTTGTGGTTACCAATGCCAAATTAATTTCTCCATCCTTGGGTACCTCTCACTCAACTCCTCTCGGAACTTCATTTGCGATAGTAAGTGGGTCTTTGCACTCGTTCTTTGTCTCGACGAGGAGCAGTGACCCGGTTGAGAAGTCGATCTGACTAAGTATAGAGTGAGGAGTTCCCCTTGATAGGACTTACTAGGGTGGGACTGAGCCAAGTTTCAATCTTGAGAATGCTTTTACGCCAGTATCCCATGAAGGCCTTCTTCGGGACTTAGAAGAAAGGTGGCATTTATCACTTACTGAGATACGAATCGAAGCTTAAAGAAACCGTGCTTCCTAGTAGGCGAGACATTTCACTTTATACGATGGTGATGGCGTGCCACGACCTTTATTTTATGCGAGTTTGCCTCAATTCCTCGGTGTGGTTGACTATGAAACCCAGGAATTTTTCGGCTAATACTCCGAGAGGCACACTTGGTGGATTCGGTTTCATGTTGTAATTTGCCGGGATGCAGAGCGCCCAGGCGAGATGAGATGAGCTATGTGGAGCTCGGCTGTGGTGGATTTTACCAGCATGTCATCTATGTACACCTCCATAGTTGTGCCTATCTGCTTTTGGAACATCCGGTTCACCAGCCTCTGATAGGTAGCTCCTGCGTTCTTGAGCCCAAACGGCATCACACGATAACAATAGGTTCCCTGCGCTGTGACGAACGAGGTCTTTTCTTGGTCGTCTGGGTCCATACTGATCTGGTTGTAGCCGGAGAAGGCGTCCATAAAGCGAGAGTTCAGCCAGTGTTGTGGCATCTCGATGAGGTCGATCCTCGGCAAAGGGAAACTGTCCTTTGGGCATGCTCTGTTGATGTCGGTGAGTGATCTGGTAGCCACTTGCCATTTCTTTTTAACTCGATACGGCGTTGGCGACCACTCGGGATACTCCACCTCCCACCCGATCGCTCTGCTTGGGAGGAGTTTGGGCCTCCTGGGTCAGTGGCTTTTTTGTCTTTACGACGCGAAGCTCCTCCTCTTAAACGTTCGGCAAGGATGGGGGTGACGTTCGGCGCATGAGTGATTACTATAGGGTCAATTCCTCCCATGTCCGCTTGCTTCCATGCGAAGACGTCTTTGTTTTGTCTCAAAAACTGGGTGAGGAGGCTTTTGAGGTCTTCTGCTAGCTTGGAGTCGATGAAGCGGGAGATGTTCGAGGGTCGTCATCCACGACACCCCGTTCTAGTTCGCCCCGAGGGGCTCGGGTTGGGTGAGCACCTCATCACGCATGTGACTCGTCCATGCTGTATGTTGTCGACCGCTTTTACGCTTCGTGGATCTTCGAGTAACATTCTCACGGCCACTAAGATTGATCTTTCCCTCGAGCCATTCTACAAAACTACGGTGAAACTTTGATTATCATGTGGTATGCGGAGGGGATGGCTTTTATTGCATTGAGAGAGATTACGCTAACAACATATTATAAGTAGATGGGCGTGTTGAGGAATCTTCTTTGTCGTCGTTGCCTGGCAAGGGGGCTCTCCCAGGGTGAGCACTAGTTGTATTGAGCCCAGAGGTAATACCTTTTCAGCTAAAACCGCGAATGTGTGTTGGCGTGTTCAGTCTCCCTTCCAATGCCCATCTTATCGGCTGACGAAGATGATGTCCGGCCGAACTCGTTGTCAACTAGGACCCGATGAACTGTTTTGTTGGCCATAACTGCGCGAACTACCAATGGGTCGTCATGGGGGTGTTGGTATCCCTCCAGATCTGAGTCAGAGAATGTGATGGACGTGTCGAGCCACGGCAGTTTGGACACCGCTTGTATTTCCCCTATTTCTGCTGACGTGATGTTGCGCAGATGGGCCTTCCGAGCTGAACTGGATTCCCCTCCTCCTGCGAATCCTCCTGAGATCACATGGATTTCTCCTAGTATTAAGTACTCTATTTCCCTCTTGAGTTGTATCCAGTCGTCCATGCGGTGCCCGTAGTCCCTATGGAACTCGCAGTACCTGGTGTTGTCTCTTATGGTGGGGTCTGACTTCATTTGAGTTGGCCCACCTCGAGGCTATCGTTTCGTAACCAGCGCGGGACTTATGTCACGAGAGTGGTAAGGAATTGAGCCGTGAGGCGAACGTCGTCGTCTTCCCGAATTGCGGTGGGCTGGATTTGGTTCCACGCCTTTTGGGATCGTTCTCCCATCTTTCTTTGAGACCTTTCAGGTTGCTTTGTCTTTTGGGAGAAAACCGTCCTAAATAAACATGCACGTCGCTTTTTTTCTTTATGGGTGGAAGAGCTCTCCTTCCCTTGGACATGAGGGGCTTCTTCATAGATTAATATATACTGCCTTTTGCGAGCACCTCGGCCCGTACTTGGGGTTTTTGGAGATGGAAAACATCGAGTCTTTAGAGCTTAACCCCTAAGCCGACAATGAATCTGAGTGATCGCGAACTTCTGGAAGTCGGGTATATCTACCTTTTGGGAGCTCGGCATTGAGATCTACGGACGCATAAGACCTTAGGCTTTCTTGCGAGCTGCGCAGTGGTCGATAGATGATAACTCGGCTTTACATCGTCACGGCCCGATGAAATGAAATGGCGTGATGGATGGCTCTTTGAATGAGGAGATGGACGGCGGTGGAAGCTGATAAACCGGGCCAAGGTAGGCCTTTTAATTGTGGTGCGAGCTGCATCGCATAGGGTCTATGCCCATGCGACTCAGAACACGGTTTTGCTGAGTATTGAGGTGGTCGTGGGATCCGAGCCTTAATCAAATGTTTCCACCATTGAATTACAGATTTTCTTTGGAAGAGGGAAGTGGGGCACTGCGGCTGTGGAAATGGTGACTCGGTTGTTGCACCCGAGGTGTGTCCATGGTGTCGGGGGTGGCCTCGCACAACTTCCTTCCTGCGGCATTTGAGCTCTTCTTGGAGGCTCTTGAACCTACCGCTCCGTGATTGCTCTCAGTCACTGCACGGGTTGTGATGTCTCCGGTCAGCTCTCCGCTGCCCAGGTGCTCCTCCGGGTAAATGTCGCAATGTTGGGTTTCTGCCTGTTTTACCAGTGCCTCAGAATATAGTTGTTGTTGCATAGCAGAATATGCGATCTTCCGAGTATCTATTACTCCGTGGCACGTTGTATCTTCACAGTGAGTTGTTACAACTCTCCCATCGGGCGTTTGTTGGTGAGGCGGAGCGCCTCCACCTCGCTCGTGTTAGCTTGCATTGTTTCTAATCGCCCGGGGAAGTCTGTATCTGCGTCGCTGGCGAATCCATCCTTAGCTGATTAGGCGTTGCTTGCTCTGCTTGTGTTAGAGTTGATACCATCGATGGCGAGTAATCCGATTTTATTTGTAAAGGCGTCGCACCGGTCCCGGCCCAACGATTTGGCGGATCGAGGCAGAGTTTCGGGGCGCGAGACCATATCTTTGGGACTCTTTACACGATTTTTTTTTTTAAAGCGGCGGTACGTGGGTTATGGCCCACATCTTGTAGCTCTTTTTATCAAAGTATCATATAATTTTCTTTTTTTTTTTTTTTTTTTAGAGTCCATTTACAATTCTGGCAGTGCTTTTACATTTACAATCAGGCACGAAACCACATGTAGTGAAGACCCTTCCTGGTGTGTTGACCGTGGTGTCACGAGGAAATCTTAGGATGTCTTCTCACGTACCTACACGGATTAAAGCCGGTGCTAAGCTTTCACGGCAGTGGGAAACATATATGTCTTATGCGTATACACATTTAGCATAAAACAATAACGAGGATAATATAAATTTCATGCATTTATATTATGAACTTATACAAAGTACTTCTTCTTATAAACGGACTTATGTTTTATTAGGGACTCCGTATGAGTTATAGAACTTATACTTATTCGAGGCACTTATACTTTTACGGACTTATGTTTGTCGGGACTCGAAGTAGGAATTCTGAGGCTTACATACTTTACGGACTTATGTTTATTGGCCGGGTTCAGTAGGAGTTACGAACTTATTCTTAGCCAAGACTTATACTTATAACATACTTATTTTCAATCGGACTCTGGCCCAGGATTCTGAACATACTTATACTTATACTACGGGTTTACTTATTCGGAGGTACGTGGGTATCAGAGATACGGAATATGCGGTATTAAGGAACTTATTCTTATCACGGAAGTGATACCCAGCCAAGTACTACAAAGAGCTTATGCGGTATTTTACGAGCACATACGGGTGGTCGGATCTTATACTTGTGCGAGAAGGTACCACGGCGGGCGAAACGCGGTGTATAAAATGAATGCCCTAAGTATGCGAGAGTGCAGCGTAGCCCCAAAGTAATATAGTGTGTATACTTGTCTGGTCTCCCGATCCACGAGGAAAGGTAAATTGACTACAGAGATTCTGCTTTTAAGACAATATCTGAAGAATGACTTTAAGGGAGTTCAATTATGTAAAAACTAACTTAGCTATTGGGATTTAATTAAAAGTGTTGTTTAAAGCTAGGGTTATATCTCCCCCCTGTCACATTGATAGTTGTTTTCTAAAGAGTGTTATTGATACATTTATAATACTTTATGGTGAGGAGTGATCTTGCCTACGAGATATCCTCTCTCTGGGTATATCGCTATCGCCAAATAGAATCGAGTATATCTCTATCTCATTTCAGGTATTCCAGTAACTTAAATGTTTCTACCTGAATACCACGCCGGTCAGGAATATCTCTATTAATGAATCGGTAGAAGGGGCCTACTCTACCGAGATCCACGAATACCCTCGTCTCTCGAATCTCGGATCTTGATTGTGGCTATATAATCTTGTAGAAACATTATCATATAATTTAACTAATTATCGAGTAGATTCGACAATTTATAAATGATTGAATAACATAAAAAGATCAATCCTTAATCCATATCGTATGTGAGGGTTTGATGTAACCACTGAAAAGATCCTAGAACATAATGGAAGAAAAGATGGCTTGTTTAATAATGAAAACATTGTTCTAAGATCCGAAAATATACAAAAAATGAAAAGCGTTACAATTCCGGGCACTTCCTCGAAATCAGTGTCACTCTGCTCTCGAAACCAGGTGCCTCGTTAGGTGCGCCTCCTCCACGAGTTCACGAGCCCTAATTTGCTTTTAATGAGGAAGCGGATTTTTCGGCGACGTGGCGACGTCGCGGCGTGGTGGCTTGTCGCTGACGTGGTGGCAGTTGACTTACGCATTTGTTGACCCACGTCGTGACTTGGTAGCGTGTCGCGCGCGGCAGTGGTGGCGGCTCATGACGTGGCAGTGACATCCTTGCATGCTCCTCATTTCTCCAAAATGGCTTCCAAAAGTTATTCTTTTCGCCTCATCATGCACAGTATTCAAACAAAAACTAAATAAGGGAATCTAACACTAAAATTATATAAATAATACCAAAATCCAACATGAAAATGCAAGATGACGAGGCTAAAATCTGAGTGTTTTAAGCACTCGCATCCACACCCCCGAACTTAATTTCTTGCTTTGCCCACCAGCGAGCAGGCTAAACGGGACACACACGACAACATCACGACTCACCTTAAAACCAGTAATGCCATCTTTGAAAAATAGGGGATCAATTTGGGTGATTCACATACGCTGTTTGCTCGATGTTCAATGAAGGCATACGGTCTTGACTTTCGGTGACTTGATTGAGGTATGTGAAAGCGGCTAGATATCCCACTCCCGTAGTGTTCGATGGCGGTTCCCGAACTTTATATTTGCTATGGTAGGTGAGCCTCAGGAATATGCTGGAGTTCGATACCCCAAACTTAAGTTAGACCCACCTATTAGGAAGAATCGAGACTAGACAAAAGGACGATAGGAACGCACCAGAATTATTCATGTCTACATATCTAGAATTTCCTATGTGCAGCAAAAAATGGAAGGGCTGGTGCCGAGAAGTTTTAGCCAAGAATGTTCTGTGGCGGGGGACCCATTAGTGACTCCCTACCAGTTGGTTAAGGGCAACGGGCATTAAGTTCCCCTCAAACTTCACCCCGAACACTCAACCTTAAACTGTGGCCACAGGTTGCGTGAATGATCCATCTTACATCCCCAGTAGCGAGGCGGTGAAAGTCGATGACTCCGACCCAGGTTGGCTCGGGGCATTAGGCTTTGATAGGCCCCTCGGGACGTACTTGGGTTCAGGATGGATGATCCCGCTTATTCTTATGCATATGCCTATTTTTATTTCTTTTTCTTTCTCTTTTTCTCATGTTTTTGTATTTTTCTCTTTTGGTTGGGCTCGATGGCTTGAATCCTCTTTTGTTTAGGTGTCCCACGTCACCGGAATGGTTGAATCTCCCACTGGGTTGGTGGAAGCTTTGGTAGTTGGTTCGTGTATGCATACTACGATCGTCACTAGTGTGTGAGGTGTGATAGAGTTTTTGAGAGTGGTTTCTTGACTTCACCGGGGATTAGTTCACTGGCCTTTTCACCTATTCAATCTAATTCACAGAGCATGAAACGAATGTATGCGTCTTGAACAAATCTATAGTGAGAACTCGATCCCCAAAATCGATCCTCGAGTTTCAACATGGCACGGCCAGATACAATTACTACATTATGCATGAATATCCTAAAACAAACAAACAACTAACAAGCGACTCACCAACATAAGCAAAATGTGGAGTGCACGATAACTCGAACAAATCTTAACACTTGCCTCTATTTGCATGCGATCACTAAAAGCGAAACCATGACCCAGTCTGAGACAACTAACAATGCATAAACTACTAAGACTAAAACAACGCAAATAAAGCGTTGATAAACAAAACATAGTATAGAACAAAATACCCCAGACAAAGTCAGTGTCCCATTTGGTAAAATAAAACATAGAGGGTAAGGGACTCCTTGTAAGATCATACGGTGGCGGTGCGGTGGTGGTGGAGGAGGTAGGAGGCTGAGATGGGCTACACTTAACTTCTTCTTCTTTGTAGAATGATGGCTGATTGGCGGCTGTGCGCATGTCGGCCACGCGGCGCCTCCATGTCTGAGTAACGAGGACTCGGGGTGGCTCCCTGGGTCCGTCCGAATGCGTCCAGCGCTCGGTGGTGAGCACGGATTCTCCTCGACCTCATCGGGAGGCCAGGAGGGACGGTCGCTGAGGGAATTTCTTTGGGGTGGAGGTGGTGGAGAGTCGGGAGACGAGGGGCGGCCAATGTCCTCACAGGTGTGTCACCCGGGGAATCCATAGCGAGCTTGAATGTCACGGAAGCTCGTCCTCGTGAGGGCTCATGTCCGAGTCCATAGACCCCTCGAGGTTCGCGGGACACAGGTGTGTCACGCTTGTGCGATATGGTCTTAATGGGATGAAACCGGGGCCTCATTGTCGTCAAAGGGGCACCTGACACTTACTGGCGAAGATCGAAAAAGGTGCGGGTTCATTTCGCATCCGGTTATGGAGGATGGCATCACCGATAACTGCGGCGTCGAAATGGTATATCGATTAAGATAGCGTAGTTAGAAGCGAGGATCATTTGGGCGAGTCACCTCACACACGTCGTCGGCGGTACAAGGCAGCGAGAAGTGATCAAAGTGATGCCACACCTTAGGAATGTAGGCCAAATGCTTGCCCTTGGGAAATTTCTTGCGTGACCATGATGATCGCCGCTCACCACGACCTTTGAGTCGACGCTCGGATGACTTCCTCGCGGTGGTCGGGGTGCTTTCGCGGGCCGATCAAAGCCGTGGGATATGCTCGAGGCCATAAGTAGCTATTGATCGACTCCGTAGTCGACCAGGCCCACCTCTGACCTTTTGAGGGCGTGGGAGGGCGAGTTGGCGTAGGCTCGAGACTACGGCTCGTAGCCGAATTTGGGCGAGGGTTGGCCGCAACACGCCCGGAAGAGCCCTTGGCTCGATAGTTTGCTAAAAAAATCGTCGAGTGGTGAAACCCCTTCTCCTTAATGAAGGACCGGTTTTGCAAATTATACTTCGCCGTCCGCGACATCAGCCGTTCTAATAGCGAGGCGTGAAGATGTGGGAGTCGGGGCCTCGCGGCCCGGGCTAAGCAGCGAGCTGACTTTTGCCATTTGCCGGACATCCCTAAGTTAAACCAAATAACAAACACCTAATATGTACGACAAAGAAATTAACTAAACACTACCTAAAGACTCGATCGAGACTGAAGAGGACTCGAAGCAATGAATCTAGTTAACGAAATGACTAAAGACCTCTAGGCTACACAAAAACACATAAAAAGAAACCCTAAGCGACTTCCCTTTTCCCTAAGCTAGGAATCGGACACACGGTGGTGGAGAAGCCACTATGGTCCAAAGCCTTAGGCGATGTGGGTGACTTACGAGTGGTGGCGAGCAAAGAAGATCTCTTCTTTGAGTCCCGGTGAGCTCGTGTACGTGAGGAGTAGGGTTTCGGGGAGGTATGGTGCCCGGTGAAAGGCGAAATGGCCTATTCCTGGTTTAAAACCAGTCTCACGTCGCGACGTGCGGGGGCCACGTCGCAGTGACGGAGAAACGATTTGGCGTCGCGCGACGTGCGGGGGCAGCGTCGCGGCGTGCGCCGAAAGAACATGCTCCGAAATGGCGTCGCGGCGTGGAAGTTCCGCGTCGGCGGCGTGGCGGCAGGTGACCAAATGACGTCGCGACGTGTAAAAATGACGTCGCGGCGTGAAAGAAGTCCGTCCGTGGCGTGAGAATATCCGCGATCAGCGGCGTGTGATACAATTTGGCCCGTGCGGCGTGTATAGAAGTGACGTCGCCGCGTGAAAAGTCCGCGTCGCGGCGTGAGAATCCGCGTCGACGTGGCGGAGTGTTAAAATGGCGTCGCGGCGTGGGAGCTCACGTCGCGGCGTGGCGAAGATCCTCAAGAAATTTTTCGATACATTATCGTACTTTTCGAGGAACTCTCACATGTGAACTTCATTCCGGTCATTGAACACCGTTTGTAAGACTGCACCACGCTTAGGATGCACCCAATTAAACCAACAACAAAAACATTGATCATGAACACAACTAGAAACCAAAAATTCTTTGAAAATAACTTATAGAACTTAAAACTACGAATTTAAGAACTTACTTGGGTTTGCCACCAGCGTATGTTTAATGTCGTTAGCTCGGCGACCACTGAATCTGCGTTAAATGCGAATATTGCCCAGAAGAAAGTGGGAAATTTTACGCGTCTCCTTTGCATTGCACACCCCATATTCAAGGTGGATGAAATACTCTTACATTCATGTACTTGCCCTCCTCGGTGTCTTCTACGTGCAATAATAGGAAGCTTTTCTGATTGTCGCCTTGTCTTGCAAAATCTACGTATATTGAGATTACGAGATATCTTCATTTGGATCGTCGTCGGATGCTTCATGGGCTGGAATACATGGAAAAGTCTCTTCTCCTTGGACTCTCAATTGGTTTCACCTTCTTGCACATTGATTTCAGGCTTTCACGTGACGGGAAGGGTCTGCAAGTATAATTGGGCCCAGTCGTCTTCCTCCATGTCTAGAATGACGACGAGAAGTCTGGCTGGAAGAACAATTTACCAACTTTACTAGGACATTTACCCCGAGATGCCGGCAAGACTCATCCAAGCTGTAGACCTGATCATGGTTGGGATTTCTGCTTCTCCAACTTTAGCCTTTAACATCAGAGGTATCAAGTCATGGCTCTGGTCCCAAGTCACATATAAGGTTTTCCTACACTCCATCTCTATAGAGAACTAGATAGCAAATTTTATCCCTGATTCAAGTTTTGGGAAGCTTACAGGATGGTAATCTGATTCTCGGGCATAGCAATGGTCCCATACTCTTCCCAATTTCTTCATTTCCAAGCAAGATTCTTTTCATGAATTTTACATAATCCTGGGCATGTCTTCTGTCAAAAATGGTATATTAAATATGTAGTTTCCTGTAAAGATGTCAAGAAACTTATGAACTCATCTATGAATTTAATTTTCTTCAACCTCGAGGGAATGATCATATGACAAAAGTCTTCCACAGCCTATTTAATCAAGCTCCTTCCCAACTCATTATCTTTGATTTACCTCTCGTGATCCCATTGTCTTTACATCCTGATTCGGGCCTTTAGATTGTCTGCCTCTTAATTTTCTCTGCCTCTCATCGCTAGTTAATTCCGGGATTTCTAACCCTTCACCTTAGAGGATGGCCTTGCAAAGATTTTTCCTCCTTCAGCTTACTCCCTCAATTGTTTTTTTTTTTTATATGGAACCCCGCCGCTTCTCTTCATTAATAGATCACTACTACCATCCGTACTCCGCATTTCTAACTATACTCGCTGGGTTTTTCACTGGGTTGCTTGTCGCCGATATTTGCCTTTGGTCCCATTCATGGTCATGTGTGAGAGCATCTTTTACAGTTTGTCTGGTGTCCCATCTTTCTGAGTGTGTCTACTATCTCGCTTGATGGTATATCGGCTCCTGATTATTCCACAATCGCTACCCCTATAGTTTCAACGTCTGCCCCAATTGGCACGCCACCTCATTCCCGATTCTCACTTCAACATTTCCTGATAACTCTTGTCATTACTACATTGATTCTGAATCGAACCTCATTAATGCACTGAGTTTGCTCCACTCAGAGGGACTGAACGACATTCTACATCATCAGTTTGCCTCCACAGACCACACAACTCCCATGGAGCTGTCTCAGATAGCATGTGGCTGTCGTTCCCACTTACTATGAAATACAGTCACTTTATTTCACATAGATTTACCGCATTGTTGAGGACTTGTCCGTGGCACCACTGTTTACTCTGGGTGTAGCCTTCTTCTGCGCCACCCGATTAGTGGTCAATATGTGATCTTCCAACATATCTCATATGCCCGTCTCAGGGTTTTCATCAATGATCCTCCACCATCATCATTGTTCGTTGTATTTCGCACTATCAGAGATGTGCAGAATTTGCATCCATCCTGTTAGTTTGCAGACATCCAGACACAGTTCATGAATCCCGCCTCATGCCCACAGCCTTCCCCGAATTGGTCCATCGAGGCTTATCTCTACATCACGTGCAATTCTTCAAGGTGACAACTCATAAACCAATGAATCTGCCCATGGTGAGCTGAACCCAGTGGGTATTGGACCTGTTATTAATGCTCAGCTCTATCCCCCAGTGAGATAGAATGAACCAACTGTTTCAAGACCCCGCTGTAATGATTAATTGTAACCCAGAAGTTAGTTCACTGTACATCACTCTCAAAGTAGTCCACAGCCATTATGGTCTCTGGGCATTGTAATCATGAATTTGACCAATCAAAACATACTCTGCTGAATCGCACATCAATGCTGGGTCTCACACCCCACGATATGAACTGAAGAACTCGGCCCATGACAAATGACTGTCCTATCAGATGAATGCCTGAATGTCACTAGCCGGGCTCTGTATCCAAATTATTCACGCTAAAATCTTATTCTTCTATTTCATGACTTCATTGAGTCTACCATATGTCCTTCCGCCTCACGCAACTATGAGTCTTTTCTGGTCTTGATCACACAGTAATGATTATCTGCTTACTGTCGCGACACCCACTTAAAAACCTGCATCGCACAACACACCAATCCAACAAAACCCACTACCAAGATCAAAAACAATAAAATAAGAAAATCAGAATAATATCTATAGGCGCATTTACCTATATCACTTAAGCCCTTCCACTAAGAACACGCCAGTGTCTGGCAAGGTGCCGTAAACGCTTTGTATAAAATGAACGCCTATGTTGCACATTGTGAAACTTCAAGTAAGAGTACTTAACGCATGCGATATCGATCCACGGGGTGGAAAGGTAAATTGACTCATGGTAGATTCCGCTTAAGACAAATATCCGTTAATGACTTTAAGAGGAGTTCAAATTATAAAACAACTAACTGTTGGATTTAATTGTAGTAATGTTAGGTGCCTAGTGTTACATTTCCCCCGTCACATTCAAATTCGGGATTGTTCTTTCAAAGAGAGTGGCCCAATACATCTGAGATCCGCTCATATGAAGATCTGCCTACCGAGATATCCTCTCTAGGTATACATCCCGCCATTCTATGAATCGAGTATATCTCTATCTCGACTCAGATTCGAAATGCTTAAACGTTCTCAATTCTCTAGATACCACCTTCAAACCAATATCTCTATTGACCGAATCACCGAAGGCTACTCACTCGATCCCCAACACCTCACCCCTCGATCCCTGATCTTCAAACAGGGCTATGCTAATGTCGTCAAACATTATCATATAATTTAACTATATATAGAGTGATCTTGATACTTATAAACAATTGAATAACATAAAGATCAATCCTTAATCCATATAGTATGGCGGTTTGATGTAACCTAAGAGATCAGAACATGTAGATAAAATGCTGTTTATACATGAACTATTTATTCTAGATGAAAATATACAAAAATGAAAAGCGTTACAATTCGGCACTTCCCACTCGAAATCGAGTGTCACTCTGCTCTAAAACCTGTGCTTACCTGCGTTTAGTGCTTTCCTCCCCGATTTACAGGCCCACTAATTTGCTTTTAATGAGGAGAGAAGCGATTTTGGTGGCGTCATGACGTGGCGGCGTAGCCGGCGTGTTCGGCGGATTGTTGATACGCATTTTATTGACCCCGTATTGACAGGTAGCGTCGCGGCGTGTTGTATTGCGACGTGGCGATGACTTCGCCGCATGCTCCTCATTTCTCCAAAATGGCTTCGAAGTTGTTCTTTTGCCTATCATGCACATGTTCCAAAACAAAAACTAAATAAGGAATCCCAACACTAAATTATATAAATAATGCGAATCAGCATGAAAATAAGGCCGCGAGTAAAATCCCGAGTGTTTACTCATGATTACCCGTGGTCGTTGTCGGAACTAATCATAATGTTAATACGAGGGTCGGATCGAGACGTTTAGGATACATAAAGGTATGGACATTGTGATCCATAGTCTGGAATCGAGCGGATACATATACTTGGCTGGATGCGAAAGACCACCAGGTACCTCTTGGACTTATACACTTACATTTTCTGAATCTGGGTACCATGGGTACTGCGGACTATATTTGCAATGTGCCGTTCTGAATTGCAGTAGGTGCTCTGGGAACTTGATTAGATCTGAGTGTCAGTAGGTCTCTGAGATTTCGATAAGATACAATGAACTTAATCCGTCTGGGGTACAGGTGGGTACTCCTGAGGAATCAGTGACGGAGACTTAATCAAATACGGGAGTACCATTGGGTACTACGAACTTATCGAATCTGGGGCAAAAACTTATTGGATCTGGGGCAGAACTTATTGGTCACGAAGTACGTAGGTACTGAGGCAATCAAATGCAGGAGTACCCATAGGTACTGGAACTTAATGGGATCTGGGAAAGAACTTATTAGGATACGGGACAGAACTTATTGAATCTGAGGTACCCGTGATGCTCTGAAGACTTATCAAATCTGAGGAGTACCCGCCGGTACTCACGAACTTATCGAGGAATACAAGGCCTTAACTTATTGGATCTGGGACATAACTTGTCAGTCTGAGTGAGAACTTATTCGAGATCACGAGTACCCGTAGCTACCATAACTTATTACGGATGCGGGGAGTACCGAAGGTACTACGAATAAATCGAGACGGAATGACCAGAACAATCAAAAATCTGAGGCCCGAAGTAGGTACTACGAGCAGTCTGGTACATTGGATCTTTCTCTTATTCTGCCCGAGTCTTATCATATACAGAACTTAATCAAATACAGTGAGGCCTGTAGGTACTACGTACGCGCATACGCAGGTACATTCAGATCTTTAATTTTATTCTCTATTCAGCCTTATCATATAACTGTTGACTTCCTGCACTCAAAGAGTACCTGAATGAGAAGACATAACACAACAAGTACTCCCAAGATACTATACACACTGGCGCCGTGAGCACTAATCAGACAAGAGTGCCGTGAAGACTAATCAGACAGGAGCCGCCGTAGTACTCTAACAGACAGAGTGCCGTAGCACTAATCAGGAGTACCGAAGTACTAATCAGGAGTGTCGGAGCACTAACAGGAGTACCGAAGTACTAATCAAAACAGGAGTGCTATGTCAGTTAATAACTGGTCTTAAGTAGATTTTACAATTATACGAGTTCAAGAATCCTTACTATTTTATAATGTGGCATTTTAGCCACATTACGCGCTCACGATGATCAGATATCTATGTACCGGTAAGGTATGATGAGCATGTAATCACACCTTATTCACGTATTATTATTTTTCTATGAATCTAATTTACCGGGAATTGGAATCAATCGATCGGATCATCGACTTCGAGTTATGGCATTTTTCATACCCAACTAATTGATTTCTGATTTTACCCGAGGACGTTTGAAATACTCATTTCCAGTGCCTTGACTCCATATTTGACACTGGTTGCTTTGTACTCCTTTAAATTTAAGGTGTTAAGGGGTTCTATTCCAACTGGAATCACCCGATTAGTCACAGGAACTCAAGTTACGTCGAAACAACTTGGGACTACTCTGTATTCAAACGGATCACGGGGTAAACGCTGTGCCCCACTTTGAGTGAATTTTGGCCTTAAATGAAACGGCGTCTATATTTCTTTAGGCTTAGTTCTCCTTGAAGTCTATTTTAATTGGCCACTTGAATCACTCCGTCGGATAAGAAATGAAAGTTATGGCGAAAATCTGGCCCAGTTTGAAATTGGGAGCAGGCATGTCGGGTGTCTGGGAGTACACCCCTAAAGTGTGCGATTGCACTTTGGATTCTGGAAGGGTGTACCGGTACACATTCAAGGTGTCAGGTACACATGACAAATGTCGAAGTGTGTTTTCTTCCTTTACCTCCATATTTTTGATACCCACATCAGCCACATACTCCATAAACACCTCAAAGCCATTCCAAATTCATCTATAAGCCTCAATTTTACTTAATTTTTCTTTCAATACTTCTCTTATTTCAAAAATCCTTCATGAATTATATAAACCCACTCTATTATGAGTTGTGAGTCCATACATAACCTAACATGTAGAATAGTTAGGGTTTATTCTAAGCCTAACTCAATTACTTGCCGTTGAACTATGAATCCAGCCTCGAAGGGGGAGGGATTTCATATGTTTTTTGTTCTATTCAAAGTTTTACCAAGCTTACTTTCCACCAATTTTTTAGGTTAAGATGAAATCCTAGCAAAACCCCCAAGTTTGGGGACAAGCTAGTAATCATACAAGCATGGAAAGTCATACATAATCTCATAGAATCCATGATAAGGTCATATTCCATACATGGCTTGTTTGACTCCTCTTCTCTTCTTCTCTTCCTTTTCCTCTTCTTACTCCCTTCTTTCTTCTCTACGGGTTCTCCCCCAATTTGAGACCAAATTTGGTCTTAAATCCATATTTTCTTAGGCCTTGTTTGGCCCTCCAAAAACCCATTTTTGGGTTTAGTTTCATTATTTTCTTTTAAGCCCATAACTCTTGGCCATTTGTATTTCAAGTTTCCTTTATTTCATTTTGGCCTCCAATTTTCTTAATCCATATCTTTTAGGCCCCTTTTTGGACAAATTACAATCTTGTCCTTAAGTTTTGTAAATTCCCGGGTCTCTCGTTTACGTGTTTAATTTAACTCCGCAAGCAGTCAGTGTAACACAAATACCTAAGTATGCCAGTGACTAAGGTATATTTAGGTGTTGAGAAATGTCGTTCCCACATGCGGCGCCAGCGTGATGCTTTTCAGCGGATTGAATTTGGAGCGTGTTGGGGTCGTTGGTAGGACTGGGCTAGCTGGCAGGTAGTGCGGGCTGCAGATGTAGCACTCCTCTGAGAAGCTAGAAGAAAGGCTGTGGGGGGCATGGGTGGCGCATTTCAGATCTTTAAGTCGGTTTCTTTTGAGGGAAAAGATAGACTATTTGGGGCGAATGTGTTGCATATGTTTGCGTGCAACTCATAGATGGGGTGGCCTTGTTTTTTATATTGAATGTTTTGCAGGTTGGATGGTGATTAGGATTCTTTCCCGTTGGACGGGATATTACTGCGATATCGGATTTGATTATATGGATATAGTGCACGGTTATTTGGGATAATCTTCCTTCTTTATTGGGGGATTCGGCTTGATCTGCATGGTGAGCTGTAATATTGTGATTTATCTTACTTTCCTAACTGGTAAGATTTTAGTTTGATCTGCTGGATAATATATCATTGGGGATTATTCTATTTGTCTTATCCATGGGATTTGATTTGCGGAATAAGGGCTTTCTTGATTACCCATAGTCGACCTATGGGCTGAGTGGATTGGGCCTTCATCCTTCATCACGGGTGGTGTCAAGGGGCGAATGCTTGGTAGGCATGCCGCGGATGGGCCTTCATCTGAATTTGGCATCAAGAACTGAATCTTTGTGGGCATCATCTCCTTTGGGGTTTAGCGATTGGGCTGGGTGTTTCGTTGGGTGGCTCTTTCTTCGGACCTAGCGAGTGGGCATGGCCAAGTTGTATTTTCAAACCACTATTAGAAGAAGTAACACAAATTCGGCCACGGCTTCGTGATCCCATAAGATCAATGCGTGTTACCTGATTTCACCATCTTTTTTTTCTTTGAATATAATTATTGACTCGTTTACTTATGTGAATTGGTGTTCTATAGCCTTGACATAAGGCACAAGATAGACTCTTGAATTGGGCTTAGCGCCCCGCCCAAAGTCACGTTTAAATTAGAAATACCAAAGATTATGAGTTAATAAGAACATAAAATATTTCATTAGGCTTTTAAGATAAGTCTAAAAATAAAATCATGAGGACCCTAAACTTAAAATGGACAATATCATACCAATTTGAAAGAATGGGTCCATAAAATTTTCCCACGATCCGAGATTAGGATTATGTTTTTAGGAAGTACTAATTTTAATAATTTAAATATTGAAATCAAGGGCACAATAATGAAAAGACGAAACAAAGAAATAAACACCAAATTTACGTGGAAATCCTTGCGAGAAAAAACCATGAACAGAAGAGAAAGTTTTACTATGAATTTGAGATGAATTACAAAGTATAGTGGAATAGAGAATAAACTTTAATGTATTTATATGATGAAAATACTTTAGCAAAAAGTTCTATACTGCGGGGGCAAGTCCCCGCACCCTCTTGGTATCAATTGTGACCTTCTACCACAACAGATCATTTTTTTTTTCTCAACTTTTTTTTTTACAAAAGTCACACATGACCCTTTGGATCGAACATAAACCTATAACTAAATTTGGGTTACAAATCAATATTAAAAATGTTTCTAAGCTCTATCAAATATTTTTTATAAAAATATAATTAATCAGTCAAAATTATTATTTTTTTAAACATCTATTCACTTTTGTATAATACCTTATTTTTATAAAGGTTCAATTGTAGTAATTTATTCTTATAACCCTTCCCTTCCCTTCCCACCCCTGGATCACTTTGAGCCCGGCCTCATTGACTACATTGACTAGTCAAAATTATTGTTAGGAAGATGTTTAGTTCCTACAAAAATTTGAGAGATGTTTAAAAATAAAAGAAAAATAGATAGAAGAAACAGGAAAAACAAAAACCGGATGAAAATAAAAACTTAATTTCAGGTCAATAAATTATATTATGTACTATTTAACACCAATTTTACTTATTTTAACTCCTTAATAAGTAAGGAGGGATAAAGATAGAAAATCCTAGCCGCATTTCTCTTATTTTCTTTTATCTTTTTTTTTATAGCCTATTTTCTTCAGGCAAAAGGGAAGTACTGTCGTTAACGGTTGAAATCGCCCCCCTCTTTATCTTTTTATTTCGTTTTAACATTTAATAAAATGGATTGTCTGAATTTTTGTTTTATTTTGTTTTTTAGTTTGTCGTCGTTTTATCGATGTGGTGTTGTTCATCGTCTTGTTGTGAAGTTTTATCTATGTGGGGCGATTCAACCAGACAATATAGATTGATCAATCGAAGATATCAAATTATATGATCGTCGGCGTAGTGCGGGTTATAGATATTATAATAGCTATTTTATCGGAATTTATATATCTTTTATCTGGAATTTATTATGCGATACTTTGCAGATATTGTCTTATCTTATATGATTTTTAGTTATTTGTATTTTAGATCTATTAATCTATTGCAAATTTGAATTAATAATATTATTTTACCTTTCAAAAAAAAAAAAACTTCTTAATAAGATTAAATAATTTGATATGTCTATATATATATATATATATATATATATATATATATATATATATATATATATATATAAAACTATGTTTGATTTTAAAAAGTATGAAGAAAATAAACAATATTAAAAAAAATAATTTTCTTATTTTGATTTTATATTAAAGCTTAAAAAATCACATATAATATATTTATGGAATTTTAAATTATATAATTTTTATACAATTAAAAAATATGTGAAATGAATTAAAAATGTATAAAAATAACTTGTTAATTTTAATTTGATTTTGTCCATTTCTTTTCTCTTACTTCTTCTCTTTATTTGTTCTCAAACTTTTTAGAAACAAAACATAGCTATAAAATTTTAATTTTTTCTTAATTAATTATATTTGATATTCTTTTATACTTTTCAAAATTAAGAAAAAAATCAAGAAAACCACTTTCTTTACTTTTCATTTTCTTTCCTTCCTACTTTGAACAGATATAATCTATTTGCATATAAGGTTTGACTCAAATAGTAAAGGGTAGGATGGGCAGGATTAAATCCTTATAATATCATACTATCGTAATATTTACAAGTTAATAAAAGTATTAAAAAAAAACAAAATCAAAACATAACCTTATTATTACTCACTTGATATAACAAACAATCAAAAAAAAAAAGAACTGATCAGTTCGAGCAGATTCCATTAGTTTACTAAGCAGAACCACCGCCCATGTAAGGTATTGGCCGATGTCCTTCTCGGGTCATCTGATAAACTCCACAATTTAATTTAGTACATGGCTGAACTGATAAGGCTTTGAATCAGGAGATGTGACTTCATTGATAATGATAATTTAAGAAGATAATTAAAGCAATACAAATATGGAGTTCTAAGTGTATTTTATGCCCCCACATGACATCAACAGCTCATAAATAATACTAAAGAAAGCCCCCACCCCATCTTCCTAATCTCTTTGTTTAATTCTCTTGTCTGTAGACTAGAAGCTTAATGAATCCAAAAGGATCAATTGTGATAATTATACTAAAAACAAACAAGAAGTGTATTCTATTCTATTCTACCATTAATTTCTATACACAGGCCATAAACGTGGCAAAGTCCACCGTATTAATAAAATCATTCATATTTGTAGTTTCCAATACACGAAATCAAATTAAATTGGTAGACCGTAGATGATTATTTTAACATCTTACTCGTGTATGTCATATATCAGTTTCTTTTTAGTAGATATATATAAAGGATGGAGAGGCTAGACCCTCTCTTCATTCACAAGGGAGTCTTTAATTTCCTTTTCCTTTGCATAGGATGACCAAGGTCCACCCTCAAACATTTACTGCTGCTGCTTCTGCTCCTCCTTCTCCGGCGTCCTTGGATTCTTATATCACTTCGAAGAGGGAAGCATTCACTCTATGGATGAAATCGCTTGTCATACAAGGAAATGGATGCACTGTCTACAATTCAGATGGGGAGATTGTTTATAGAATTGATAATTATGATAAGAAGGGCAGCAGTGAAGTTTATCTCATGGATCTTCAAGGCAAAGTTCTCTTCACTATAGTTAGAAGGGTAAGTGATCATACTGTAGTTTGATTAATTGATTTATGAATTTTAAAGACAAAACTCATCTTTTGATTATTAATATGTGCAGAAACTTCATGTTTTTGGAAGATGGGAGGGGTATAAATGGAGTAGTACTGGTTCAAAGGGGAAGAGTCAGAAGCCATGGTTTCAAGTAAGAAAAAATTGCAGAATTGTGGGATCAGGAGGTTCATCATGTAAAGTGACTGTGAGGCCTAATGAGGCTCAATCAAACAGCTACAGAATACAAACTCTGGATGGTAAATCAGCATTAAAGATAGTAGACAGCCATGGAGGACTTGTTGCAGAGGTAGAGCAAAAACAAACATCTTCAGGGGTAGTGCTGGGTGATGATGTGCTAAACTTGGTGGTGGAGCCCAATGTTGATCATTCCCTAGTCATGGCTCTTGTTGCAGTATATGGACTGATACACCATAGAATGTGAAAGGGAGTTGAAATCAACCTATGAAGATGTGATGTGGCATCTTTAATTTGTACCACATATATGAAAAATTAGGGGGATTCAGAGTTTTTTGACCACACTTTTGATGAAATAGTCTGTACACATTTTAGAGATTTTATGGGAATTTTGTCTGTTTTATACCATATGAAAAGAGGGCCTAGAGGGCTCTTACAGCATTTGTAAGATTCTTTCTGTAAAAAAATATCGTGAAGGAGAATTTTTTATACTTCTGGAGCCAAAGCATGCCTTCAACAATATTTATATTAGAAGTGTCTTTTCGTTTTGGAAAAACATCTATATTTATAAAGTATTATAAATAATTCTTTAGTTTTTCAAAATATTTTCTAAATTTCCCTATAAACTTTTTTTTCTTTTTACTAAAAGTCATTTTGAAACAAACAGACGCCTAACTAGCTTGAAAATCAGGGTCAATGAAAAGCATCAAGACTTGAACTCAAGTTAGGATTGTAACATTAATGGGTGCCACCAAAAGGTGAAAACAACACCCAAGAAGAGATTGAGTATAAATCAAGCAAAATATGAAAGAATCTCAAATCGCTACAAATAGAAGTAGTTGATTCTAAGCCTTCAAAAGTTAAAATTTCATTTATGCCAATACATAGTGAAAATGCTATACTAAATTTTCTCGTAAAGGGAAAGACAGAAAAGAAAAACTGCTAATTTGAGTCATTTTTACCACAAAAAAATGAAAAGAATATATTAATCATAGGGAATGTAACGTTTATCATGACACTTGAAACTAGTTGTATTTTTTGTATTATGACAAATAGAACTTGAAAGAGAAAAAGATATTGATCTACATATAGCCCCATATACATATTTTTATTTTCTTGCTAGGATTCCACTCGAGACAACACAGCTGGTTAATCTATACATCGTGTCCAGCTTCCTTTAATTTAAGGAAAATTCTTTAGCCCTTCTTAGCATTCTTGAGGTTGCGAACCGTCATTACTAGCTGTTGCCTTTCCCCTTCCACCTCTGCAAACTTGAGACTTATCTCCGAATATCTCTCTTGCATTTCCTTCAGTTCATTTTCCATGGATTTGTTCTTTTCCTTCAATGTTGCCATTTCCGTAAACAAATCATCAAGTTCAAACTGTTCTCTTATGGTGATAACAGGGGCATTGGGTTGTTCCACCAATAAAATTTCATCATTCCTGTTGCACAAACAAACAACCAATGAATCGATGCAAGAAAAAGCTCTAGAACAGTTCTATTTCAATCATGCTCTGCTGGTTTACCCTCTGGGAGCAAAAGCGAACAAAATTGACGCAGAGAAAATTTTATTTTCTTCCATTTAGTCCTTCATACCTCTCAATCTCAATAGGTGACATTTCCATCCCATTTCCTTTGGACATCAATGCTGCACCAGTCAAATTTTCATCCGTACTTCTTATTTCTCCAGGCATATCACCACCATTCAAAGCTACCTGTATTCCAAATCAATAAGCTTTACTCAATTTATGCTTGCTATTACATTTGATGATTAAAAAATGATTATTGAAGTTTGACTAGGATGACTATCCAACTAATTTGCACTGCATAACTGGATATGCAAATTGATCTGAAATCCATCCAAACAGCAATTCAAGAGAAAGTACAATTGGTTTAGGCGATAATGACTCAATGTTACCTCGAACAACAATGAAGGCAATCTGTCAAAAATTTACTGTTTGAGCTCTATGCTATAATAATGCCACCAATGCTATTGTAGATTCACAGTTTGTTGAAAACATGTAATAAATAAATCTCACAAAGGTAGAACAGAACATGCAGATCACAACACCCATAAAACTAATAAATTTGGGTGTAATTTTGAATACACAGTTGCTTACCTTTTGGAGCTGGTTTTCACAAAAGCTTTTGCTACTTTGGTTGAGTTCTTCCATTCTGCTTTCTAGTTCTTCAATTTTATTCTGAAGGTCCTTTTCCTTCTCCAAAAACGAATTAGTTGAGTTTTCTAGAGCAGTTTCCTTCAGCTTTATTTGTCCCTGTCAAATGCAAAACTTTGTCAGTACAGTATGTCATTTAGTATCAAAATCTTCACAAGTGGTGACTAAGACTGCTATAAAATTTTCAACATATTCACATTCTGCAGGATGTGTAATGTTGCAAAAAAGAGTCCGCTCTATGGTCTCTACAGGATTATTTTACACCTATTCTGGCATTTACTCTGAGCATGTGGTACTCAGTACTCTTTTCTGTTATACTACTTTGAGGTGCAAATTTACCTCGAGCAATTTTATTTTCTCCTTTAGACTTGCAACCTCTTTAGAGCCGCGAGGAACTGGAGCAGATTTATTGTTTTTCGGAGCCGCTTTTGTTCCATCGGAAACAGGGCCACGTCCATTGCTATCCTTGAGCTTCTTCTCAACAGTATTGAATGCATCTTCTTTCTTCTTCAGTTCATTCTTAAGTTGAAAAACCTGCTTCCTGAGTTTCTCTTTCTCACTCTCACCCTCAGACAAAGAGTGTTTTATTTCATTATATAGAGCTCTAAGGTTTTCTAACTCAGCTTGTAAGTTTCCACCTATGGTCTCCTTTTCATCCTTCAGATATCTCATACCATTTAGTTCCTCCAGCAACTTTTCTGCTTCCTTCGACTGTAAAGCGATTGTCTTTTCAAGTTCAGTTCTTTCCACTATCCCTCTTTGTACCAGAATCTCAGTTTTCTTTGCTGACACCTTTATCTGTTGAAACTCTGCTCTCAAACTTTCATTCTGTTCTGCCAGTTCAGAAAGTAAACCATTCTCTTCTGTGAGCCTTTCTATCTCAGCTTTTAGTGTAAAGATCTCCTGTGAGAGAACTCTATGAAACTCCTGCTCATGCTTTTCTTGATGTTCAAGCTGTTTGGATTTATTCTCAGTTTCCAACAAAATCTGTTCCAACTGGCTTGTCTTCAAATTCAATTGGTAGCAAAGATCTTGTAGTTTTGCTTCATAATCATCTCTAATTGATTGGAGGTCTTCATTTGCCTTCCCAAGCATTTCTTCCAAATAACGGTTCTGCATTCGCAATTCACTGGCTTCTGCCATTGCTTTCATCGACACCTTCTCATTTGCATCAAAAGTAGATGTCATTTGCTCAGAGAGCCTTTTAAATTCTTCCTGAAGCCTGTCAGCTGTATTAGCATTTTGCCATCTTGTTCTTCTCAAGGCTTCCTCTGCCCGGATGGCTCTCTGCTCCTGCTCAACTTTGGCGGATGTAATAACTTCAAGATCAGCTTCGAACCCCTGGATTTGTCTCTCCAGTTCTTCTTCCAAGTCCTTAACTTGGGTTTCAAGTTCACTTGTAGTGACTAAAGAGTCTGAGAATTCTTTTGACTTCTTCTTGAGCTCATTTTCCAATTCCTCAACCTGGTTTTCAAGCTCACTTATAGTGACTAGAGAGTCTGAGAATTCTTTTGATTTCTTCTTGAGCTCATTTTCCAGTTTCTCAACCTGGTTTTCAAGCTCATTTATTGTAGCAAAAGAAGCTGAGCATTCATACTGCATTTTTAGTTGATCTTGCAGCTGGCTTTGCTCTAGTCTGTATGAAATATCATGGTTTTCTTGTTTCAGTATCTCATAGTCAAGAGCCAGCTGCTCCATCTGTGCCTCCAACTCATCTTTGTCCCTCCTATAGATCTCTATTTCACTATAGAGGTCCATGATCTTGTGCTCAAGTAAGTAAACTTCCTTGGCATCATTATGCTCCTTGACAAGCTCCTCCAAGGCTTTTTGCTCTTCATCGTCATCAGATTGGCATCTTGACGAAATTTCCATCAGTTCTTTTCCATTCTCAATCACTGGTAATTTGTTTGAGAGATTGGATATTTCCAGATTTTTCTGCTCCAATATTTCATCAAGGTCACGGACGGCAAGGATCAACTCATCATTTGATTCTTGAGTCTTCTGCAGCTGTAACCGAAGATTAGCATTCAGGTTCTTTTCATAACTTAGTTCTTGTCTCATTTCCTCAAGAAGAGCCCGTGGATCACCAGCCTCAAACGACAACTTGTTTCTTATTTTTGCCTGATCAGTACGTTTCTGAAACGCTTTCAGGTTTTCACATTCTGCCCTCAGTGCATCTCTCTCCTCTTTCAGGCCACTAACTTCTTTAGACAGATCCTGCCCCCTTTTCCTCTCCTTCACAATTTGCTTTCGAAGAGTCTGTAATTCCAACTCTGTCATTTCTGCCTGCCTGGCCAAAACAAGAAAATCAGTTTTGAGTTTCTCAACTGCAACATCTGGAGCCTGTTGAGACCTTTCTCCTGGAAGGATGTCTTGAGAACTGTTTATTGAGTCATCTGTACTTACTCCAGGGTCAGAAGCTGACCACTCACATTGTGACCCCTGATCTTCTTGATATGCAGTGGCTTGTGTATTTGTGGTTCGTTGATGAGGCAATGAAGTGTGGCTCAGAGAAGATACAAAGCTGGTAGGGTTCTGATGGATGTTATTATTCTTTGATACAATTTCTCTTGGAGTATCAAGTCCAGAGCTACTCTCAGAACTTGATAGCGTAATATCAGATCCACTAGATGCTCTGCGGTTGCTGATCAATTCCATGTTTGACGTGGTTTTATTAAATGGGCCATCCTGTGAAACAGATAAGAAAAGAAATTGGTTGAACACCCTTGAAAAATTCCATATCTTTGAGGTTTTTAATTTCTTCCATCATACAAATGTCTACCACTAGATGTATGATTTTTTATAACTTCTAAAACAAAACAAACCCATAAGTATTCTTTAGCTAGAAGGGGTAAGAGCTTACTTCACCAGAATTACTCTTGACGCTTTCATCTGCATCGCCATTGCTTAATCGGTTCCTCAAGCTTTTCTCATGAGACTTAATTTTTGCATCATCACTTTCTTGAACCTCTCTGCAAGAATCCACTCAAGGGAAATTACACAAACAATTTTGATGGATTCAAACATTCAAAACTTGAAACTGTAAAAAGCAAAAGAAAATCAAAAGATTCATATTCACCTTTCTTCAATATTTCCCTGTATCCTCTGAATGGAAACCTATTTGAAGGACAACACCATAAATTAGTAATCTCTACAGCTAGCAGAACTTGAGAACACATTTTGTGATATGCTCTTAACTTTCAAGGATACAAAAAATCAGAAGCTTAGGGAAGAACATTTTTGAACCTCATCAAATCTAAATAAGAGAGAGAAATGGAACACTAACATGCAAAACTGCACTAGAGTTTGAATTCTTTAGGGGAAGAGAAACAGAGGAAGGCTTAGATGCCTCAACGTAATCTGCAAAGTCAATGGAAACCTCTCCAACAAGACCTGCTTTTGAAGATCCCTACAACCACCCAAAATTAAGCATCAAAAATAAATATTTGATACCAAATAACATAAGAAGTTGAGAAGATGGCAAATATTTGTACCTTTGAGACTATAAAATGATAGATTCTATCATTAATCTTCCCCGTCTTGGGGTCCTGAAAGAATTTCACTGTTTCAAACACCGCATTTTCCCAATAATAGCTTCCGCCTTCAAGCCGACCTTTCTCTAATTTCACAGTCGGCTTCCCCACATCCGCAGGAACCACAGATAGAAACAATGCGTCCACACCTAACTGAGGCACCTGTAAGAACATATTAAAGTTCCTCGTTTCTCAAATCTCCGAATCACATTCCACATATTTCCAACGATAACAACTCTATACTCACGTTCTACCCTAACTTTCGGTTTGGTTGCTCAGAAAATGGAAGAATAGAAAAGAAAAACAGAAAAACAGGGTCTTTTGTTTACTGATGTTCACTCCCAGGAAAGAATGAAAAACTAAAGCTTAACCAAACCTAATAACACAATATTGATAAATCGAAAAATCAACTCCTCTTTTCTTTTCCTACATTTTCTCAGCAACCAAAAGCCGCTCAATCCGACTCACTCCGCAACAAAATTCAACAATTTCAATCACATTACCGATACCTGCGTTGCACGAAACTGCAATTTGAACACAGCCTTGATCTTGCACTTCTCGCTCCTCCATCTCGCCGACTTGAACATTTTTCCTTGCCACGTCACCTCATTATCTTCTCAAACCGAATCCAAGCTCCGCTGAGCTCAGCCTGCAACCGCCAAATCAATCTTATCAGACTCCGGCTAAACCCGCCGCAATTCGCCAATGTCAACCGAATCGGAACCAAAAAAAATGAACAAACTCCGGCCGCAGATTGTACCGAGTTAACACAGCTCATCAATCCCTGTCCCACTCATTTGAAGCTCCAGTCTCATTAGATCTGAAGCCTCTCCCCTCTCCCCACTCATCTGACTCTTCCTCTATCTCAGCAGCATCAGAAAAAGAGAAGAACAACAAAAAGAAAAAAGAAAAAAAATAAATAAATTGAAGAAGAAGCTTCTCTGTGTTAACTACAATTAAAAAATAAAAATAAAAAGAAATGGTAGACGTTTGAAAAATATGGAAAGGTGTCTGCTCTTCCTAAACAGGGAGACAGGGACATCGATTTCCTCAATGGACAGAAATACCCTTTTGAGGTCTTGCTTGTGAGGTGGAGGATTAATGATCCTTTTTTTGTCTCTTTACTCGTTTGGTAACCATCTGATCTTTAGAAATTATCTTTGATTAAATGATTTGTTATTTGATTAAAAATTTGAAACTGTTACGGCCTGAGGGTAGAATTGGAAGGATATATTTGATGAGTTTATGCTTTACAAGGAAGGATGGTAACTGACTAAAAACAAAATTATTATTGTATTTAAGCTGTATTCCACTCTCACTTCTACTACTTTTCTATTTTCTGTTATTTGTTTATACAATAAATACAAAACTGATTTATTAAATATAATTGAGAGTCAAAATATTCCTTAAATATATTTGATAGAATAGCAGGGATTAACTAAATGTCGGAGAAAATTATAAACAGCGTATAGATAATAAAATTATATTCTTCTTTTAGATAGATTATTACTTTATTTATATCTATCTCATACTAAAATGATAAAAAAATAAAAATTAAAATTAAAAGACACACCTGCATCCATTTTTAATGTTGTCCTATTCAGATTTTGTCTTTCGTATTGAAATCGAAGGTTTTTTTTCTTTAAAACTTAATTACTGATGGGATAGAATAAGGTGCTATATTTTTCTAAAGATTATAACCCTTTTATACCTCTTATTAATTTATTTTATTTATTAACTCATCATTAATAAATAAACACATTATAAAGCTCATACTATATTTATAAGAGATGTATTAAAAAAAAGTCTAAAATTAATCAATTGACCATATTTAATTAGGCTTAATAAAAAAATAGATAATTTAATATATAATGTTAATATGTAAGCTCAAATTTACTAAAATATCCAACATTAAATTAGAAAAAAAAAATTTAGGACAGTTTTTTAAAAATAACAAAGAAAAACACATAACAATAACCATTTTTAAATAATATCATAATGATGTTTTCTATGTTTTTAAAAATAAGAATCAAATATGCAATAAGATTGTTGAAAGCTATTTTTATTAAAAATTTATATTTCAAAATTTAAAATATTTTTAGAATTTATTCTTTTAACAACCTTTTTAATTAAATATCTCATTCACAAAATTCAAAATATTTTAATGAAAGTGTTTTCTTGGAAACATTATAATTTTATAAACAATATTGAAAAGTGTTTTTCGAATTTTGTTAAACAAATAATTTTATAAAAGTAGCACTGGGACTTAATTAATTTATTTCCAAACTATTAAACTAAAGTCTAAAAAAATCAACAATTATCATCTAATTGAAGAGAATCTTTCCGTAGCAATGAGCAATACAAAATGACTGAAATACCACTGAGAGTTCAACATCAAAAATCGTTCACGAAATTCTCGAGGGATCGCACTTTGACATTCAAGTCATTTACGAGGTAGCTATAGAAATATCTGTAAGGGTACTTCCGCCTTAAATTCTAAAATGAAAGTAAAAAGGATATTATCGGTATATCATATAGTCAATGGGCAATAGAGTCATTTAACATTTCATTAAATTTTAATGTGCCGACGAAGCCTAAGCTCCTCAGGGGGACCAATGAAAAAGCGAGTCAGGTAAAGCCAACGGTCTGATCTGACCATGAAACCCCCTTATGTTCTTTATTCAATTTTCTTATTTTTTAAATCGTCCGATAATGACACTGTAACTAAATGAAATTCCGTTTAAAAAAAAAAAGTATTATGAAAATTATGTAAACTTTACTTATTTACTATTAAGTATTCTCTAGAAAGGGTATTCTTAAACCTACTTGACTTATGGACTCTTATAATCTATAATTACGTGATTAAAAAGTTCATGAGGTTTGGTTCTCATTCTTCGTAAACATTTTTTTTAATAGTATCCTATTAATAAATCATAACATAATTTTCTCTTAAAAAAATAATATCTTTAATTAATAATTATACTGACGCTTTAAAATGCACACGCACGCCCACTCCCTAAAGCTCAAGAGTGATTGCGCAAGACTTATAAGAGCCAAGAAAACTGGCTTCAACCTCCGACGCAGACCAAACCAGTTCTACCATTCATCACATACGATAACACTTAAAGCATAAAAAGTCAGATCTTATAACCGAATCAAATCTCCAATCGACATACCGAAAAATGTAATACTCTCAATAACTGTTTTCTAATTATCCTTTATTAATCTGACTGTGATAAGGAAAGAAAATCTCTCATCTAATAAAAGAGAGTCCTTATCACTATCCAATTAGGAAAATAACTCACTATAAATATCGCACATCTCAACGACGTAGTGCCGTGACGCGATAAAACTTCATCTCTAAATATTATCTTTTTCTTTCCACTCCGAATGATTTTGCATATCTATAGTTGAACTGACGGTACCTCCGCCCATCCTTTTCGCTTTTGTTTACGCAGGTTCAACATCCGCACTTTAACCTGATCACTCCCAAGAATTCCTACCACTCCAACCAAATTCCGATTGAAAAATACATCATCAATCTAATAGTTAATTAGATATTTAATATATAACAAACATTACCGATGTTTGAATTTCAAGCTCCCATATGTGTGAGAACGATATTATTATTAAAGTGAATAAAACTCAAAAAAAATAAATAAATAAATTAACAATCACTTGAATTTTATATCTTGTTTTAATTTTTTTAAAAACAGAATAATTGAAATAAAACACAGAAATAAAATTTATTTTTACATAAACATTTAAAACATGTTAAAAACGTTTTACATTTTTAAACAAAAATATATTTGCAAACAGTTACGAGGCTGATAATTTTTTATTTTTTTATTTTTGGAATATGAATAAATTATATATAAATTTTAAAAACCTTCTGCTTGACACATTTTATATGTACTTTTTTGTACAAGACGTTAAAACCAGATGGTTTAAGGAAGTAGCAAGGACACAATATTTAAAAGACTATGGACTTCAAGGAAGCACAGTAGAATGGTAAAAATTTAGCAATTATTGTTGTACTGGGCATGCATTTAAAATTTACCTTTTGTAACACTTTGGGATAATTATATTATGCCCCTACTTTATACCACGTGGTAGGTGTTACATATAATATTTGTAGTATACTACCACTACATTGGGTAACTAATATTAAAATTTTACTGTAATTAATGTATTTATATTGTTGGAGCTTATGTAAAAAATGTAATCTATGTTAGGTGGGAGATGAGGTAGCTACATAACTACTGTAAAGTAAAATGTCAGGAAGAAAAAAATAATTATTAAGAGGAATGCTAATTAATAAGACAATATTGGTTACCTTTTCTTTGTCATGTTTGTTCAGTTAACACACGGTATAATAATTCAAGTTAGAAGAAGAAGAAGGTAGAAAGATATTTGAATAAGGAATTAATGAAGGAGTATGTATGGTACGGTGGTTGCTTTCACTTTCATGTCCAGCTTTTACTTGGCTTTAAAGCTGGTCATGTGTTGGGTGTGAGAGGTGGTGGTCGCTGGTCACACCCGTCACCATATCATTTTATTATTTGCTAGTCAATATAGCTACAATTCCTGAACTCTTTTTTTTTTTTCTTTTTTTTTTAATTCTTAGTGTCCTGTGGAAGGCCCTAAGATTAACAGTCGGATAATCTCCAATGGTCTTGAAATGATTCAAATCGGTGACCATTATAAAGCAAATCTCAATTTAAGGTCCAATCAATAAGTTTCAACAGTGGCCATGGTTCCTTAATCTTATACATAAGATGACAACTGCTTTGCCGGCATTTATGCCATATTTTTTACTTCTTTTTTCAACTTTTTTGGTCTCCAAAGATACATATATATTTATTTTCCACAATAATCACGATCATTTTGTTTCAAAAAGTAAATAATCAAATCAAAACTCTATCACACGAGTTAACGACGCTTTAACAAACATTTATTCTTGAATCAGAAAATACGACCGGAAGAATTAAGAGTTTAATAAACGTGATTCACTTATTTTAAAAGCGATTCAAATCAGACCATTATAAAGAATCTGGCACCCATTACCCAATCACTAAGCCTAATATACGCTATATTCCTTAATCTTATGCGGACATAAGGTGCACAACACAAGCGCCGAGATTTACAGCAGATTTTTACTTTGTTTCAACTTTTTTTTGTCCCAAGATACATATATATTTACTTCCATATTCAATCATGATCATTTTGTTTAAAAAAAGTAAATAATAAAATTGAAAACTCTAATACATGTAAAGTGTTTAACGACGCTTTTAACAAACATTTGGTCTCTTTAACCTGTAGAAGTATGAGATTTGACCAAAGAATTAAGTAGCAATAAACGCATTCCACCTGCCAGCGATTCAAATTTATGATCGTTATAAAGAAATTCAAATCTAAGGCCCAATCAATTAACCACGGCGCCATATTCCTTAATCTTATGTGACATAAGGTGCACAACACAAGCGGGCCGAGATTTATGTGTATTTCTTACTTTGTTTTTGAACTTTTTTTGTCCCAAGATACATATATATTTACTTCGATAGTCAATCATGATCATTTTGTTTAAAAAAGTAAATAATCAAATTGAAAATTCTAATACATGTAAAGCGTTTAACGACGCTTTTAACAAACATTCGCCCTTTAACCAGAAAGATTTGATCGAAAGAATTCAAGTAGCAATAAATGTATTTCCAATGGTCTTAAAAGGATTCAAATTGGTGACCATTATAAAGCAAATCTAAATCTACATTCAATCAATTGCTTCATTTTCGAGGGTTCCATATTCTCAACTTATGTGACATAAGGTGCACAACACAAGTGGGCCGAGATTTATGTGTATTTCTTATTTTGTTTTTGAACTTTTTTTGTCCCAAGATACATATATATTTACTTCCATAATCAATCATGATCATTTTGTTTAAAAAAGTAAATAATCAAATTGAAAACTCTAATACATGTAAAGGCGAATCGACGCTTTTAACAAATATTCGTCTCTTTTAACCTGTAGAAAGATGACTAAAAGAATTAAGTAGCATTAAACGTGATCTTACTATTTTGAATGATTCAAATTTACATCAAGTATAAAGAAATCTAAATCTAAGGTCCAATCAATTAAGCTAGCTCTGAGGGTTGCTATTTCTTAATCTTATGTGACATAAGGTGCACAACACAAGTGGGCCGAGATTTATGTGTATTTCTTACTTTGTTTTTGAACTTTTTTTTATCCCAAGATACATATATATTTACTTCCATAATCAATCATGATCATTTTGTTTAAAAAAGTAAATAATCAAATTGAAAACTCTAACACATGTAAAGTATTTAACGACGCTTGAATAAAACATTCATTCTTAACTGGGTAGTGAAACATTTACTGACAACAAGAATAATAAACGTGATCTTTAGATTGGGAAATATGAAGGGCAAAATGTGAATATACAGAAAAACTCTGGCGCATTTATCCACCTTATCCCTATCTTATGTATTTCTCAAAATGGTCCCTCTTATCCAAGTCCTGAGATCTGAGTTCGGGCTAGCTTCCTTTCCAAGCTCCCATCTTCAACTTCCAAATAACGCTTTAAAACGGACCAAGGATCGAATCGTAAAGATTCGCTCACGCTCATCGGCCGGACCTAAGGCCGAACCGCGATCGACCCAAGGACGTAATAAATATATTATTTATATTTTATTTAAATTTTAAATATATAATTAATAATATTTAAGATATTATTTATTACTTTTATATAAGTAAAGTATTTTAAAGTTTATTTTTAAAATATGTATAATGTTTTTAAATACGAAAACATATTAAATTCAAGTTAAACTTATTTATATAAATATATACTTAATTAAGAAGTAATATAATTTTATTAACATCTAAAATAAATAAATTCATCATAACGTTACGCAGCAGAAATGGCTCTCACTTCCCATTTTCATATTCGAATTCGCCAGAAGATTTTGACAATTTTCTTAGCTATAAACATTCTAACCCTACAATCCTTCTAACCATGCTGAAACGACGCTGCTTTTAACTCAAAAAATAAAAATAAAATAAAAATTTCAAGCGGAAATGAACCGATCGCGCTTATCTCGCTTCGATCGTTTGGCTCGAATCTGCTCATACTTGCTCAATTCATTAATCATCTTTCATTAAATTATACCGATTTTATGACAGATCGATGATCCGACCGATTGGATCGACCGATGCGATTTTCAAAACATTACTACCATCTTAACAACTTGTCCTCCTATACCAAATTGGGCCTACATGTCATCTCTCTAATGGGGGGTGCACCCTCCAAAGGCTCGTACGGAGTGAGACCATAGGGGCTTTCAATGCCTTTAGGCCCACTCTGACGCTTCCCATTATAGATCATAATCTCATCCTCCACCAATTCTCTCATTTGATATATCGTGATACCGTTATTTGTATTTCCATTTGTTACTAAAGCAATAAATGGACTATATACCTCAAATCGGTGAACTTTCATTTGTTAACAATAGACATCAAATTAGTGAATATCTTAAATGATATATTGATAGGAGAGAAAGTTTTTGACAGTAATTTTATATGGGTACGAGCTTCCCTTAATCTAGTAAAAAGTGTGTAGGTTTATTTGATAAAAAATGGACAATATCCACTATGAATCATTATAAATGATATTAGAGTCAATAAAAACTCAAAAAGTGAATGGTAAAAATTCACATATGAATGACTTTACTCAATACTATTAAAGCAAAGATAAGAGTTTATATATTAATGACATAAACTCAATATTATCAAGATTTTGCCATTCAACATCGAGTTATTGTTACAATTGACACAAAAGAATATATTAAAAAAAAAATTGATTACAATATGACCAGGAAAATATATATTTAAAAAAAAAAGTGAGGAAAGGAAAGGTTAGGAGGAAGGGCACCATCTTCACATAAGAGGAAGTGTTGGGTACCAAGAGATAGGTGGCAAAGATGATGTGGATGTGAAGGAAGAAGATGGGCATCATCATCACCCAAACTGATGGTCCCCTTTCAACCTTTCTCACTTTCCTCCAAGGACTACCCTAATCCACTAGGGCACTATGCCCTTTCTCTCCCTCCCAACTCCCCTTTCAATTTTTCTCACTACACAACATTAATTTCATGCTCCACGTACAACATCCTATGGCCTAACTCCTAACCAAAGCTTTAATTGGATCAATTGACATAATAAAGGAAGAGTCTTTTTGGGGATATTATTAAGCTATCATCCAGGGGAATCTATCAGGAAAGTATGGCTCATTATTGCTTGTGGGCTTCACTAAATTGTACTAGTAGAAATTTAGTTATATGACACAATTATCAATCAAATCAAAATTGTACCCCCACCTTAATGCTGAAATTGTACGTCATCCTTAATTTTGATTTTGATAACTTTATATGGTAGAATGAATTTCTTGTTCTCAGTACAAACATTTGAGATATTCCAAAGCTATTTTAAAATGTCTCTAGGCTATATCTTTTGTTTCAAAAATAAGCTTTTAACTCTTATTAGTTTGAAACTGTGTTAAACATAAAGAATGAGTAAAATTAAACTATAATAACAAATATTTGATAAAATTTCAAATTAATGATGACTAAGTATATATTTAACTCAAATTCTCTTAATTTTATGAAAATGACTCAAATGATAAAAGAGAGAATGAATTTATAAGAAATGTCATACTCGAGTTTTTATAAGAACAGATCCCTACAATAATGTAATGCAAAATAAATAAGTGTAAAATAAAATCTTTATATTATAGTGGTTTTCCCTTAAAAATAATACATATCAAAATTTTAATTTGTTTTAATATCAAATTTTGTTAAATAGTATTTTGATGATAACAAGTTCTAACTTTGAAGAATATAACATTATCATAAACTCTAAAAGTTGGAGTGAAATATCTTCAATGCACAAGCCGAATCACTGCATATACATCAAATACACCATAAAGCAGAGCAAAACCAATTGGTTTTAAAATTTGTGCTTATTTTACGATGTTTTTTAAAACTATTTACTTTAAAATAAACAGATGTTAAAAATACGAAACACGTTGGCAATTTTTTTGGCGTTAAAAACATAAAAAACAGAGAAAATACTAAATTAAGATAACAAGAATAATTTTTAGAGAACACAAAAATAATATTCTCTATACTTTTAAAAACTATTCTTAAGAATAATTTAAAAAAACAAGAACCAAACCCTAAATCTTGACCCCCCGCCCGGATAAAGATACCAAGCTTGCCAGCTTCTCCCCATTTCTTTCACTCACGTGAACAAGATTTAAGATTTTCAGCTTTATCTTTTGGTGACACAATAATCACATGAATTGAAGTGCCATTAAGTTGGCTTATATATAAAGATATTAAAAAGACCATGTTCACAGTAGAGAGCTTAATAATTAGCATATATCCACTCATAGGAGACAAGAGAAGGTGGTGGTCTTTGGAGAAAGTGGCAGTCCCACACAGTAGAAGACCCAAAGTGGCTCAAAATTTTTCAACACCCCATCATGATTTGGCTCAAAATTCCCTAAAAGAAGCTTCAATTCCTATATATCGATGTCTTTTGTATATGGAGAAAGTAAAAGTAGAGAATTGATGCAAAGTTTTATGGTTGGTTTGCTAAAGACTATTAAGTCATGTGCTATACAGAGATGAAATTGAAAAGGGTTCACGTGAGGAAAGCAGCAACAACAACAATTAACCATCTTCTCTTTCTTAAAGTGGGGTTTGGGATATCAAATGGTGTCTGTGATGGGGTCTTTGTATCTTATCTGCAAACAAAATTGACCTTTGGTACCTATGGGAAGTGTCGGGTTCTGTTTGGTTACTCTGGAAATGATGGAGAAAGTGTGGGAATTTGTTTTTTTCTTTTTTAACAAATTGATGAATTTGAGAGCCTGAAGCGACCTTGCATGGGGGGCGTGGGTTAAGCTTATTATGGCACCGTGGTAATTGGTACCTGTGGTGATGACTACTGATGATGCAGACTGCAGTTGATTGGGCCCGTAAGATGGGTTCATAATGGCCCAAGTTTGGACCACTGTAGGGCCCAAATTCGGACCACCTAATATACATCCGTCCAACAACCAAAAAAAAAAAAGAAAAGGGGGGAAGAACCTTTGCTTTATACCCGTTTTTTAAAGATTCGCACCAAATCAACTGGTCCAATTGGTTATAACTTATAACTAGGGGTTAAACAAGTCATCTACTAGAAGTCTACTGAATTCGATTCCTAAAATATTCGACTCGACTTAGAAGACCGACCGAATTAATTCAAGTATCACAATACTCGAATCAAGATGATTGCAAGCTTAATCTAGTTGAACTCGAATCGATTTTGAGTTCAGTTGATTTAGAGTTGATTTCAAGCAAAATTCAAGTATAATTATTTATTAATATTTTAATCGATTAGCTATTAATCGATTTCAAGAACCCGAATATTTTTTGAAATGCTTCAAACATTCAAGAAGTTCTCAACCCAGCCTGCCTTAGCTTTAATCGAACTGCTTCTTCGAATTTAGATTTGTATTGACTCGTATAGTTACACCTTAAACTTATAACTTTTTCCGGCCTTCCCTCCTAGATGGTATTCCCATCATACACACGAACCATCATTGTCTCATCATATATATATATATATATATATATATATATATATATATATATATATATATATATATATATATATATATATATATATGATTTTTATTCCATTTTTAATATATTTTACATTTAAGAATATTTATATTTTATTCAATGAAAATTTAAAATAATATTATTATTTTAAAAAATGATGAAATAAATATTACCGAATTTTAATTATGTATTTTAAATTTTAAATTTTGAAACGTGAATCGATCTTTTCTAATTTAATAATCAGTCTGATTTTTAAAATATTATTTTATACATGTGCTTATTGTTGAGGACATTTGGATACCATTTTGGACTAAGATTAGGAACTTAGCCGGCTCACTATTTTTAAACGGGCCTGCAGTGAGCATTTGAAGCCCAATTAATGATAGCACACAAAAAAGCCGGAACAGCCCAATGTGATGACTAGGCCCTTTGGGATATTTAGCATATTCTAAAATACGACCTTAATTATATAATTACGACTGAAAATACACGATTTGGTATTAACCTCATGAATTACTTCCTGAACTCGACTTATTAAAAACTGATCAAACTCGACTGAGCAGCTCGAGCCCGACCAAACGTTAATCTAGCCGAAGCCGAAGAACTCGTAACTCGACTCGAAGTTCAAACCTCGAAAATATTTCTTTGTATATAAAATTTTTAAAGTTTATTTTTAACGGATATCTTTACTTTGCGATGTCATAAATAATATATTCTATTTTTATTCTTAAACAATTATACATTTTTATTATTTATTTAGTTATAAATATATTTATTTTAAAAATAATTAATTTTCTTTAAAGAAAATACATGCAAGAGAATAGATATTATTCTTATAAAATTATATTAATAAGTTAAGATTATAAACGCTTATAAATATATATATATATATATATATATACATATATATTATTATTATTCCATACAATCTTATTATAACCAATCCTAAGGTCTATTCATAGACGATTTCCTGGGCCAATCCTCATTTATATACTTAAAAAATATTGACTAATCAATCACATTATTTTACAATCATGCGGACTAAAGCTCATACAACTACTTTTGATGATGCCAAAAAATAAAAATTCATATCATCACTCTAATCTTATGCATATTATAAGGTTAGATATTTGTTACTTGTCGATTATTGATTAGTTAATAATTTCAATAACGTTATTCCAAAAAGTGATTAGTGTCTTTGTAATGCAAGAATACACATGAAAGTGATATTGAAACCATGAACTCACACTTTAATCAGGTTTTTAATGCATTACAAAATATAGCTAGTTAGGGTTTTTAAATTTCTTCCATTATTGATTTTATGTGAATAGAATTTGCTTATAACAACTAAATATTTTCACTCATTCTTTTATCCTTTATATTTTATAATTTAAATTGAGGTATAAGTCATGTTACAACATTAAATTGATTTATTGAATATCTTCAAATATTGGATTTATAAGAAATTCAAGAATGTAGAAAAGCAATGATAGCCAAGTTAGAATTTAATTTCAGAAGGAGCAAGATTAAGTAATTATATAATAATGATAGTGATCATACATAAAATATTACTTGCAAAAGTGAGCTAAGCATCATTGGAATATTTCTAACATATCCTCATTTATATACTTAAAAAATATTGACTAATCAATCACATTATTTTTGTAAAACCCGAACCTGATTGAATGTTATAATAGTAGTTTTTGAACTGATTAGAGGTCCAATGATAGAAATGAGGGTAGATTAGAATTTAAAACGCCCTGGACGCCATTCGGGCATAACGAAAATTTTCGAAAAATCAGAATCGCCACTTCATGAATAATGATTTTTCTTATTTTATTCGGATTGAAAGTATTTTGCAAAGTATCTTTAGTTAAATTTCCCGCCTTAAGGACTTCGAACCGATATTTGTAAGAGACCAAGATTTATGAATAGTGATTTTCTGACCAAATTTGAGTCTGCTACCGATATTTTTCGGAAATCAATAAAATAAAATGTCCCAATAATCATGAGTTCAACGAACCGAACTGAGTGAAACTGGAACCGCTCGATAGCTCTGTATGATCCGAATCTGCACTGATAATAAATACGGTTGTCCTGATTATCGATTTTAATGACGAATCCGGGATTCTCGGGATTTTTGTGAGCCCAAATTCATCATACGATTTAGCTAGAATACTTATGTTCAAACTTAAACATAGACGACCATGTAATATTTTCGACATATAATCGATATAAAACAAGAAATATTGGAACCGAGATAAAATCGCTATATGGCATATTTAATTGTACTAGCCAATCAAAAATCTTTCTTAATTGCCAAGTTAAGGATTTAAATAATTCAGAATGACTGGTCTCATAAAAACGACTCATGAGAAGCTTGATTAGCGGCACTACTTTACACAACCACCTGAATTTATCCGCAATGAAAGTTAATTTGCAAAACAGAATAAGCTCCTGTGCCATATAATCGCCTATACATAAAAGCTTTTTGCAGCGAGAGAAAGGAAAGAAGAGTTGAGAAGAGAAGATATCAGAAACCTGAACTGAGTCTGAGTTTTTCTCTGAGCTTCGCCTCGCGTTGATCTCAAATGTAACGAGAGTCCACAAACTCACAAAGTCAGTACAAAGTTTCATGTGAAGTTAGGTTTCTGAGTGCTTCCTGATAAAATGATTTCAACAATAGTTCTGGCATGATGTTAAACTGAGTTTACTAAGTGTCATTAATTGTGCCTTAATTCACCAATCGAGAAACAATAATAGTTAGTATTTTGACAAAACCTGCTTGTAAGTGTTGCATTGATATTTAACTAAAGATGTCAACAAGATAACGCATCGATTTAAGGCTGAAATAAAAGAAAAAACAAGAGAAACACATTTCTACTAATTTTTGGGCAAGAGCCTCGGTACAGAATGTCCTGTTTTCTGTTTTGACTAGTTTTATATTTTGGCCATAACTTGCTCAATTTTGATCCGATTTGAGTGATTTAAGTGGTTACGTAAAAATAGACTTGAAGGAGAACAAAACTTTCAAGAATAGCGTATCGCCAAATTCTGATCATAAGTGGCTCAAATATTCACTCAAAGTAGACCATGTGAAAGCCAAATTTGGCCTCGGGCTGAACATGACAAATTCCTGCTATTCGACGTGGGCAGAGTTTATGTTCGAATCGGTGATTCCACCGAATAGAACCCTAGCACCTTAGATTTAAATGAGTATAAGGACATAGTGTCAAAATATGAAGTCAAGACCTCGTAAAATGAGTAATACAAACCGTCACTAGAAAATCGGTAAATGACCAGTCGGGCATGAAATGCCATAACTTTAGTCTGGATGATCCGATTGATCGATTCCAATTTGCAAAATGTATCTCGTATTTAATAAGAATATGTGAATGAGTGTTTATGTTGGATTGTGGAAATTATGGTTAATGTGTAATTGTGATTTTCTTGGAAAAGGTGAAAAGGACTATCTGACGGAACGTGAACTCAACCCAGGAAGAAGTTTTATCGAATGCATGAATCATGAAATAGAAAACGACAAGTTTTATAAATCGAGTTTTAAAAGTGAATTATTTTGATGTTAAAATGAAAAGTTTAATGTAAATGTTTATATTGCCTAAATGAAAAGTTTTGATGTAAATGAAAAATTTAATGTACATAAGCTTACCTTGCATCAATATATATATATTTATCTTAAATTTATATATGTATGCATATGTTAAGGCATTAAGTGTGAAAGTTTAAAAATGTGTAAAGAATGCATTTGTGTTTTAATGATAAAGAGAAAGGATTTAAACGATTTATAAACGATTTTGAAGTAAATGTTTTACCGATGGTTACCCTAAACCCCATAAGGATCACAGGACTGATATCGGTCGAGGTGATGGTTGTAAGATTTAGAGGTAAAGTTATAGTTAACCGAGGGAGGGAAATAAAAAGTTCAGAGTAATATCCTTACACGTTAAAAGTCATTATGATCGAACCCTACGCAAAGCCGCCAGCTCCGCAGCCGCAGTGGTTATGACCGGAATGTGACTGCCCTCATCGCCGCATTCCCGAACTCGTCACTGTTTATTTCCTCGGGTTCCATCGTAAAGAAAGAAAGAAAGAAAGAAAAGAAACAAAGAAAAGAAAAGCTTTACAGACAAACAAGAAAGCATAAATGGATTTTAAATGCATAAGCATTTATCGAAGAAAGTTTAAGGCATAAATGCTTAAGTGCATAAATGGATTTTTGGCCGATAAGTATATTATTTTTGGTATATACCGAAATGTTATTTTAATGAAATGCACACTCACTCGCCCTTACTATTCTTTCCACGTTATTTTCAAAACATTTTCAGACCCGAGACAAAGCACTGACACCCTCTGCGCGCGAGTCGAGCCATCGATGAGACGACGATCGATTTCATTGTATATATAATTTTGCATATTATGAGTGTTGAATATTTTGTTATGTATATACGATAGATAAAGTCAGTGCCGAATCACGCATGGATCTCAGTGACTTATAATGAGGCGGTCGGCTTAAGTCCGCTCATGTTTCAAAATGCTTTTGATAAAAATGTGCATAATTTAAGTTATGTTTGAATGTTTTCTCAATGATTCGGCAAACAAATGTATACGATGATATTGCGCTGACGGGCCATGACGGTAAGCTCCCACATGGAAGTATAAAATCGTTTTTATGTTGCTTTAAACGCTTTTATCGTGTTTTGTACCTGGGAAAGTCTAAACAGAGAACTTCCTAGCCAATTTTTCTCTCGAAAAATCCCAAAGGTTTGAAAACAGTTAAAAGAAAAGAAAAAAAATTTTATCACTTCGCCTCCGCATTATTTTCTAAAGATATTAAGGTTTGTAAAGGGTCAGCTTCTCCACATTTTATTCGATCGCTTTTGGGGCTTTAAAGTTTCTATATCCATCGAAAATGATGGCCCTCGTTCACGAGGCTAATCCGCCGATCCTTCAACGCAATCGCTTTATAGCAGAGATGCTCCCCATCGACCTTAAGCCTGGCCTGTTCGAGTCTCTACTTATGCGAAAAGAAAATGCCTGCGTGAGGGCATGAGATTCTCGCGAGGACCCACCAAGGGGCACCCAAGTGACACGGCAGACCCCACAAGGCCACCCGAAGGGCACCCCGCGGCGTCACAGCGCGACCCCACAATAAAAGGCGCGACAGGGTTCATACCGTGGCCCACCGGTCCATCTTTGTAACCATCGGTACTGCCGCCTTCATCACGCCATTTTCAAAGACGCGCGCCGTCAACCCAGACCGGCATCAACGCAGCCATCATCGACCGAGCCACTACGGGCCAAGAAGAGAGACAAGCCCCCCATTTGCGACCTAGTTCTCACCCCGTTCATTTCCTCATTTTATACGAAAGAAAATGCTCAGTGAGGCATTTGATATTCCCGTGTGAGTGGGACTCCACCGAAGGGTACCCAGCTGGAAGAGGAAGGGGTTAACTGACGCCAAGTCACCCGCTTGACCTCAAGTACACGGGCGGTGCGACCCCACAATTTTCATAATCAAGGGTGGACCAAAGCTCATACAACTACTTTTGATGATGCCAAAAATAAAAATTCATATCATCACTCTAATCTTATGCATATTATAAGGTTAGATATTTGTTACTTGTCGATTATTGATTACTTAATAATTTCATTAACGTTATTCCAAAAAGTGATTAGTGTCTTTTGTAATGTACATATCACATATGAAAGTGATATTGGATACGATGAACCTACGCTAATCTAGGGTTTCAATGCATTACAAAATATAGCTAGTTAGGGTTTTTAAATTTCTTCCATTATTGATTTCATGTGAATAAGATTTGCTTGTAACCACTAAATCTTTTCACTCATTCTTTTATCCTTTATATTTTATAATTTAAATTGAGGTATAAGTCATGTTACAATATTAAATTGATTTATTGAATATCTTCAAATATTGGATTTATAAGAAATTCAATGAAAAAGTTCATGATAGCCGAGTTAGAATTTAATTTCAGAAGGAGCAAGATTAAGTAATTATATAATAATGATAGTGATCAAACATAAAATATTACTTGCAAAAGTGAGCTAAGCATCATTGGAATATTAAAAAAGATATCAGTCACAATTTGTAATAATTGCAGTATATGCTGATGATTTAAACATCATCTAACTCCAAGAGTTTTTCAAAAGGCTACAAATTGCCTAAATTAATTAAATGAAAGACCTTTGGAGAACAAGATTTTGTCTTCGTTTCAGACGAACATCTGCGATGAATTTTATGCACCATCTATTTATATATCAAAGATCTCATAAGATTTATGGATAAGGCACACCCATTAAGTAATTCGATGGCTGTGAGATCACTTGAAACTATTAAGGATCCTTTTCACCTAAGGAAAATGGATGAAGAACCTGCTGTCCCGGCAACATATCCGAGTGCCATAGGTGCACTAATGTATCTTGCTAGTCACACTCGACCGATATATCATTCGTCAGAATCTATTAGCAAGATATAGTTCTTCCCTTTACAAGGCAAAGACATCGACAAGTGGTTAAAACAGATATTTTGATATCTAGAGGCAATAATGGATATGGGTTTATATTATTCTCTTTTTGTCAAAGTCCGGATTGCAGGTTATGCGGTGACGCAGGTTTTTGTCCGATCTCATAAAGGGACGATCACAAACGGTTATGTCTTCCTATGGTGGCACTACTATATTCAAGGCCCACAAAGTGAAACAATTACGCCACATCATCAAACCATGCGTAAACTAGCAATTCATGAAGCAAGCCGAGAATGTGTTTGGCTTAGGTCAATAATCAATCATATCCATAAAACATATGGTCAGTTTTATTGTTATACTCAACAATTTTGTATGAAGATAATACGCCACGATACAAGAATCGCGCCGGATATATCAAAGTGATAGAACGAAGCACATATCCCCAAAATTCTTTCTTTACGCATGAGATATTCAAGAGCCGCAGGTTATCGATATTCAACAAGTTCGATCTAGTGGATAACCTCGCGATATTTACAAAGGCACTACCTACAAAAAATTCAAGAACTAAGATCCCAAATCGACTACGATGGCTCAATCCGCCTAAGGATGAGAGACACAAAAATGAGCAAGCATTGTACACTCTTTTGACGATAATCTTCTTTCTCATTGATTACTTTTCTTTCTTTTCTTCTTCTTTTTGGCAAATATTTCAAATAATCCGACATGTTAATTACGTAATCTTTTTCCTTTGCCTTCCACGCTTTTACCTAAGTAGCTAATTATATATTCTTCATAACGGTCATTCGGCCGTGAGCGTTATAAACGCCGAACGACCACATACATAAAATAGTTATAATTTACTACAGTTATTAACGAACTCGTATCTACGTCACACATCGAATCCCTGGTGATTCATCAATTAACTACAGACACATGCTCATATATCTTATCATCCGAGGAGCCTATGTGCTTGGGCTCTTCACCCTTTGTTGAAAGAGATCAATTTAAATAAGAGTTCTTCATCTTCTCGTCTCACTCTCAATGCCACGACTTTCTCTCATTCCCTCACTAACTTCAACTTTCTCACATTGAGATCATTCGTTTATTAACAATATATATATATATATATATATATATATATATATATATATATATATATAATATATATATATATAATTTTTATTCCATTTTAATATATTTTTATATTTATATTTAAGTATTATTTATGTTTTAATCAATGCAAATTTAAAATATTAATATTATTTATAAAAATGATAAAATAAACATTATTGAATTTTAATTATGTATTTTAAATTTTAAATTTTAAATGTTGAAACGTGAATCGATCTTTTCTAATTTAATAATCAGTCTGATTTTTAAAATATTATTTTGTATATGCTATTGTTGAGGACATTTGGATACCATTTGACCAAGATTAGGAACTTAGCCGGCTCACTATTTTTAAACGGGCCTGCAGTGAGCATTTGAAGCCCAATTAATGATAGCACACAAAAAAGCCGGAACAGCCCAATGTGATGACTAGGCCCTTTGGGATATTTAGCATATTCTAAAATACGACCTTAATTATATAATTACGACAAAAAGATGCACGAGACGGTATAACTCATGGCCTACTGAATCCAACTCAATAAAACTCAATCAAACTCGACTGAACAGAATTTCGACTCGAGCTCGAGCTCGATTCGAAATGTTAACGAGTCGAAATGAAAGAACCTCTGTAATCGACTGGTGCTCCTCGCGAGTAAACCTCAAAAAATATTTCAGATATAAAATTTTAAAAGTTTTATTTTTAAATTTGATATCTTTACTTTAGGGATGTCATAAATAATATATCTATATTTTGTTTATTCTTAAACAATTATACATTTTTATTATTTATTTAGTTATAAATATATTTATTTTAAAAATAATTAATTTTCTTTAAAGAAAATATGTGTTGTATCGTGATATTATTCTATAAATTATATTAATAAGTTAGTATTATAAACGATAAATATATATATATATTCCATATACCCATTCTAAACTGATATAATAATTAAGGCCACACGAATCCAGACAATCCTCACAGCCACTTCTCGACTGACCGGGATCAAAACTCATTAAACCACTGAAAATGACCGAGCTCTAACCCCAATTTAAAATGTTAATCTAGCCGAGTCGAGCTCGGCTGGTAGTTCGACCCGAGCTCGAGTGTGCTCGACTGGTACCGAGCCGGCCGAATATTAACGCATCGACCGAACTCAACAACTCGAACTCGACTCGCATCATTAGCACCCCTAATTATGACAGTGATCATAGAGAGAATATTACTTGCAAAAATGAACTAAGCATCATTGGAATATTTCTAACCAATCCTAAGGTTCATTATTCATAGACGTATCTGGGCCAATCCCCATTTATATACTTCAAAAATATTGACTAATCAATCACATTATTTTCATAATCAAGGGTGGACCAAAGCTCATACAACTACTTTTGATGATGCCAAAAAATAAAAATTCATATCATCACTCTAATCTTATGCATATTATAAGGTTAGATATTTGTTACTTGTCGATTATTGATTACTTAATAATTTCACTAACGTTATTCCAAAAAGTGATTAGTGTCTTTTGTAATGTACATATCACACATGAAAGTGATATTGGAAACGATGAACCTACACTAATCTAGGGTTTCGATGCATTACAAAATATAGCTAGTTAGAGTTTTTAAATTTCTTCCATTATTGATTTCATGTGAATAGGATTTGCTTATAACAACTAAATATTTTCGCTCATTCTTTTATCCTTTATATTTTATAATTTAAATTGAGGTATAAGTCATGTTACAACATTAAATTGATTTATTGAATATCTTCAAATATTGGATTTATAAGAAATTCAATGAAAAGTTAATGATAGCCAAAGTTAGAATTCTAATTTCTATGAGCAAGATTAAGTAATTATATAATAATGATAGTGATCATACATAAAATATTACTTGCAAAAGTGAGCTAAGCATCATTGGAATATTTCTAACATATCCTCATTTATATACTTAAAAAATATTGACTAATCAATCGCATTATTTTCATAATCAAGGGTGGACCAAAGCTCATACAACTACTTTTGATGATGCCAAACATAAAAATTCATATCATCACTCTAATCTTATGCATATTATAAGGTTAGATATTTGTTACTTGTCGATTATTGATTACTTAATAATTTCAATAAAGTTATTCCAAAAAGTGATTAGTGTCTTTTGTAATGTACATATCACATATGAAAGTGATATTGGATACGATGAACCTACACTAATCTAGGGTTTCAATGCATTACAAAATATAGCTAGTTAGGGTTTTTAAATTTCTTCCATTATTGATTTCATGTGAATAAGATTTGCTTATAACAACTAAATCTTTTCACTCATTCTTTTATCCTTTATATTTTATAATTTAAATTGAGGTATAAGTCATGTTACAATATTAAATTGATTTATCGAATATCTTCAAATATTGGATTTATAAGAAATTCAATGAAAAAGTTCATGATAGCCAAAGTTAGAATTTAATTTCAGAAGGAGCAAGATTAAGTAATTATATAATAATGATAGTGATCATACATAAAATATTACTTGCAAAAGTGAGCTAAGCATCATTGGAATATTTCTAACATATCCTCATTTATGCTACTCTTAAAAATATTGACTAATCAATCGCATTATTTTCATAATCAAGGGTGGACCAAAGCTCATACAACTACTTTTGATGATGCCAAACATAAAAATTCATATCATCACTCTAATCTTATGCATATTATAAGGTTAGATAATTGTTAGTTGTTGATTATCGATTAGTTAATAATTTCAATTACGTCATTCCAAAAAGCGATTAGTGTCTTTTGTAATGTACATATCACACATGAAAGTGATATTGGATACGACGAACCTACACTAATCTAGGGTTTCAATACATTACAAAATATAGCTAGTTAGGGTTTTTAAATTTCTTCCATTATTGATTTCATGTGAATAAGATTTGCTTATAAAAACTAAATATTTTCACTCATTCGTCATCAATGTTATGATATAAACATTTTTATCTTTTATATTTTATAATTTAAATTGAGGTATAAGTCATGTTACAACATTAAATTGATTTATCGAATATCTTCAAATATTGGATTTATAAGAAATTCAATGAAAAAGTTCGTGATAGCGGAGTTAGAATTTAATTTCAGAAGGAGCAAGATTAAGTAATTATATAATAATGACAGTGATCATACAGAGAATATTACTTGCATAAATGAGCTAAGCATCATTGGAATATTTCTAACCAATCCTCATTTATATACTTAAAAAATATTGACTAATCAAGCACATTATTTCCATAATCAAGGGTGGACCAAATCTCATACAACTACTTTTGATGCTGCCAAGCATAAAAATACATATTATCACTCTAATCTTATGCATATTATAAGGTTATATATTTGTTAGTTGTCAATTATTGATTAGTTAATAATTTCAATTACATCATTCCAAAAAGTGATTAGTGTCTTTTGTAATGTACATATCACACATGAAAGTGATATTGGATACGACGAACCTACACTAATCTAGGGTTTCAATGCATTACAAAATATAGCTAGTTAGGGTTTTTAAATTTCTTCCATTTATTGATTTCATGTAAATAAGATTTGCTTATAACGACTAAATATTTTCATTCGATTCGTCATTGATGTTATGATATAAGCATTTCTATTCTTTATATTTTATTATTTAAATTGAGGTATAAGTCATGTTACAACATTAAATTGATTTATTGAATATCTTCAAATATTGGATTTATAAGAAATTCAATGAAAAAGTTTATGATAGTGGAGTTAGAATTTAATTTCAGTAGGAGCAAGATTAAGTAATTATATAATAATGACAGTGATCATACAGAGAATATTACTTGCAAAAATGAGCTAAGCATCATTGAAATATTTCTAACCAATCCTAAGGTTCATTATTCATAGATCATATCTGGGCCAATCCCCATTACATACTTCAAAAATATTGACTAATCAATCACATTATTTTCATAATCAAGGGTGGACCAAATCTCATACAACTACCTTTGATGATGCCAAGCATAAAAATACATATCATCACTCTAATCTTATACATATTATACGGTTAGATATTTGTTACTTGTTGATTATTGATTAGTTAATAATTTCAATTACGTCATTCCAAAAAGTGATTAGTGTCTTTTGTAATGTACATATCACACATGAAAGTGATATTGGATACGACGAACCTACACTAATCTAGGGTTTCAATGCATTACAAAATATAGCTAGTTAGGGTTTTTAAATTTCTTCCATTTATTGATTTAATGTAAATAAGATTTGCTTATAACAACTAAATATTTTCATTCGATTCGCCATCGATGTTATGATATAACCATTTTTATCTTTTATATTTTATAATTTAAATTGAGGTATAAGTCATGTTACTACATTAAATTGATTTATCCAATATCTTCAAATATTGGATTTATAAGAAATTCAATGAAAAAGTTTATGATAGCGGAGTTGCCTGATTGGGCCCTAGCTAGATATATATACGTCCATGATTATTTACCATTTGCTTGGGATACAAATGGGGAAGTTCAAACTTTTATTATATCCTAAATTGGGGACAAAGCACCTTATAAAAAGACTTTTCCAATTTATTTCTGTTTTATTGGATGGTACGAAAGGCCATTTTCTTATTGGAGAGTAGGCCACTAGGTCTGTGCAAAAGTAAAACAAAATATTATATATCCACATTTTCTGCCGGCCCAAGCAGGCTTGGCCGGCCACACAATCTTCTCTTCATCGCAGCTTACAAAACTCTCCAACCCATCAATCCCTGACCTTTAAATTCTTTGTTTCACAGAGAGAAAGTGACAGAGAAAGTGAAGGAAAGTATGAGACAAGCAGGGACGTATTCAGGAATAGTGAATGGTGGGATGTCAGGGAGAACTGGGCCTCACTTGTTGCCGTTGGCGAGGATCAAGAAGATCATGAAGAGGTCCGGCGAGGATGTGAAGATGATTTCAGGGGAAGCTCCGATCATATTCTCGAAGGCGTGTGAGCTGTTCATAGAGGAGTTGACTAAGAGATCGTGGATGGTGACGGTGCAGGGAAAGAGGAGGACACTTCATAAGGAAGATGTTGCATCTGCCGTTATAGCCACTGATATTTTTGACTTTCTCGTCAACGTGGTCTCTGATTCTGGTGCTATTGCTAACGACTCTCATGATCATACTCCTGTGCTGATGGAGAGATGATGGGAATGAATAATGCATGCCCTGGAAAAAACTTCACTTTCCTTCGTTTTCTTGAGGTGGGGTTTGTTAATTCTATTCTTAGTATTCCTCTGGTTGTACAAGCAATATTAGATTTTATCATAATCATCCAAAACCCTTCATTACTACCTATTACTTTGTGATTATATTTATACATATATGTAACTCCACACATTTGATATCATTTTCTTTCAGTGAGTAACTCCACGCATTTGGTATCATTTTCTTTGAGTGAGATCTCAATCCCAGCAGCAATGGTTTCATTAGATATATTACAAATAAAATTCCTCTTTTTTTCTTGGATCTAATTTCTCCACCACAATTAACCCCACTTAGATTTAGACATATAATACATTTTTAGTTATTAGGAGTAGGGATAGCAACAAGACATGTTTTTTAAACTTCATGTCCTACCCCTAATGGAATGTGTATGATTTTAATATAATCGGGGTTTGAGGATTTTTCCTCAACTCGGGACAAATTCGAGAATTGTTTAGTCCAACTCCACCTTATTTATATTAAAAAATAATAATTTATAATTACTTTTATTTTATTTTATATTCTAATATATAAAAATAAAATATTTTTTTTTAAGAAATTATAATATTTTATTTTTATGAGATATATTAATTTTAATACAATGAAAATAAAAAATAAATATTAAAAATAACTATAACTAAATATAAAAATAAAAGTAAAAGCTAACCTGCCTTGAACTTAAATGGGACAAGTCTGATAAATGATGTAAATAAATAATTCAAGGTTGGGATAGGATCATTTCGCCCAGTTGAGGTCGTAAAACCAAATACTCTCTTTCAGATTTAGGAAACAACTTTCAAAGTTTTTTTTATCCTTTTCAAAGATATAGAAGCAAAACAATCAACCTAAAGACCTAAAAGATATATAACCTAGATTTTATTTTGAAGAAAAACTTGAGTCTTTGTATATTATAAACCGTAAATTACATGTACAAGATGAGGCCTTATATAGGCTAGGCTATGCAAACCTAAGAAAGGAAAATATACAATTGCTATATACAATAATAAATCTTGCCATATAATTAACCTAACACCCCCCCTCAAACTCATGGTGGTTTAAGAGAAACCATTATGAGTTTGGAAGTTGAAACTCGAAAAGTTTTTGGAGGAAGGAGTTTGGTGAAGATATCACCCACCGATCCCGAGAGGAAACATCAAGGTGATTTAAACCCTACATATAGTTTACCTAATGAAATGACAATCAATCTCAATATGTTTAGTACGTTCATGAAATCCATCATTATGAGCAATTTGAATAACACTTCGATTATTACAGTGTAGTTTAGTTGCAGTGGAACTGTCAACACCAAGATCATATAAGAAATTCAACGTAACCAAAATAAGTTTACCAGACAATTACTAAGACTCTATATTCTCGTCTGTCGAACGAGCAATGACTGCTTGTTTTTTTCGTTTTCTAAGAGATAAGAGAATCACTCAAGAAACAATATCCCGTAGTAAATCGATCGATCGTTGGCATCTCCCGCCAATCTGCATTCGAATACGCCAAGAGTTAATGGGGCACGAGAATAAACTCAAGATCCATCAAATGTGCGGCCTTCGTATATCAAGAATCTGAGAATACAGATAATGAGGGAGATCTAAAAAGAGCCATAAATCAATTAACTACATGAATTGCATAGGAAATATCGCATGATCGACTGAGATGTATTACTCCCAACAGCCGAGCCATAGAGAGCAAGATCGCATGTTGGTCTCGCCATGATGAGAATTGAGGAGACATTTATACTCAATAAGTGTGTCGACTATCTTGCTATCAGTGATACTGACTCGAGAAATCAGATAGAAAGTATATTTGGCCTGAGTAAGATAATAACCATCGCGTAAGAAGAAACTTTGCATCAAGAAAGCGAATTAAGAGGACCAAGATCTTTCATTTGAAATCGACGACCAAGCAAATTGCTTTAGATCCCGAATACCCTGTATATATCATCACTTGTAATAACTATATCACTGATATAAGAGAGAATAGTAACACGATTGACCACCTGCAAACGCCATCAAAAGACACTACAAGAAAAATCGTAAATTGGGAGACGGGATTGGCTCTACCTAATCCGTCCGAAACTAATTCCGGGACGTGACGAGAATTTGGCCTTCGGTCTTTAAACACCGTATCTAATTGTGTCCGCCTTCAATTCCGCTTCGACGAGATCAATAGAGACGAATCAATCTTGCCGATCAAAGACCGATTTGATTCCGGCCTCTGGATCGTGAGACCGATTTGATTCCGCTCTCGATCGTGAGACCGATTTGATTCGTTTCCTCTCGACGAGACCGAATTGATCTCGCTCTCGATCAGAGATCGACTCGATTCGCTCGATCAGAGACCTAATTGATTCCGCCTTCGATCAAAGACCGGTTTCCGATTCTGCTCCTCGACGTGAGACGATCGAGACCGATTCTGATTCCGCTTCTAATCAGAGATCGAATTGATCTCCGCTTCCGATCGTGAGACGATCGGGAGACGGAATTTTTCATTCCTAATCTAATTAGAGACATACCGAGGCTAATTTTCGACGCAAGTGTGTTTTAGTTTTTATTACTAATCAACCTACATAAGCAAAAGATTTCCAATCATATGTAATCATAAAGTTCTAGATTTAAGAATTAAATTACTGTGACGCTATTAAAAAAGTTGAACTAATTATATTTTTCATTAATTATAAAATCAATAATACACGTAGATAATAAAATAGTAATATTAATGTCAAATGTTCCTAATACAATATATTAACTACTAATCAAACTACAAATTTTATGTCCTGAACATTCTTCCAAGCATACTGCCTCTGTGAAGTCGCCTCCTTAAAAATTCGGTAAATTTTTCTATGAGCATTCTTCATGGGTACCAACCGTGATGAAAATTACTTTCTTGTTAATTACATTATAAGCAATGCAAATTACCATCACAAAATCCTTTATTTTATTTTGCACAGTTAGCACAATGCACAATTGCAAACTTAAAAGTTTTTTTATCTATACTAATCAAAAGCATTTATTAATATTAAAGCAATTATAGAAATTGTTGACCATAATTACGACATCAAGACACTGGCGAACATAATCGATTGCATATGGGAATAGTGGCTTTCCATACAAAGGTACAAAAAGCATGATTGTCTTGAATACCAATTATGTTGTAATGCTGATTATTTATGAAAGTGCAACTATTAGTAATTAAATGGTGTATTGATTTATGTCAACATGTAAGGAAACTTCAACATGTTAAATAATTCGTTAGTACGACAAATTCCTTTGTCCACAACTTTATCATTCCATGAACAAGCATAATAATGTAGTTGCGTAGTTTTAACATTAGGATCTTATATGAGAATGGCAACTATAACTGGTAGCTTTATAGGACTCAAAAATAAATATCACCGATGTGATGGTTCAACTATTAAAACCGATCTATATCTCCCAATTATGGTTCACTTCTTGATCAATATATCAATTGTAGAGGTGTACAAGCAACTTATTCCCATTGATGCTTCTAATTTGTGACAAGTTCTTAAGAGTTCCCACATATATCACCCGACAATACTACCCATAGTATGGAAGATAAGGCCACCACCTCGAGCACATAAAAATCTTAATATTGTAACTCAGAAGAGTGGTTTGATGTCAAGAATTCATAAACTTGACTTTCCATATTTCTCAACATCAAATAGAGTAAATGTACTTTAAGAGGTAGTGAATGCATGTTTGCCACTGCTCAACTTGAGAAATATCCAAGAATTCAAGAAATCGATTGTCACACAATGCCGTAAACAATAAATCATAGAATTTCTTTCTTCAGTCAAAAATCTACAAAGAAAAGCTTATGCAATTACTGAATTAAAGAAAATAATGAACATAGCCTAATATCATACGTTGCTTATAAACAAATGATAAACTTTAAAACTAAGAACTACATCCTGAATCTCTTTGTCATCCCACCCTCGTTAAAGTTCACTTGTACTATTTTTTCTCTTCACCTTTCCCAGCTGCTTATAAAAACAAAATAATCACTATAAAGATAATTGGGGAGGAAGGAATAGAGACATAAATACCACTTCATGTCAACTACCAAGGCTAAAATGGATGACAATAGTCAGATTCCAATCAATCTCAAATGGGTATGCTCAAGACAAAGCAACAACCATGAGGTTATGAAGTGCTAAGAAGAATGCAAGGAACCAACACAAGGTTATGAAGTGCTTGTGAGAATTCCAAATAACTATAAATAACTATTCTACCCCTAGTAAACATAAAATAACTAAATGTAACCAATCTACAAGCACTTAGCAGAGAGCAAGTGAAATTAAGAAATGATGTTAGACAAAAACTTGACTCTCCACATGCTTTTAATAGTGGGTATATTGTTAAAATTTTATCCGCCTCGTAGGAATTAACAACTAACATTCGGGTCAAAATTAAAAGAACAAACACCCATACAAGGTTACCAAGTGCATATAGTCATATGATACCAAGCAAACTAATAAAGTGCCAAAGCAAAAGAGAATCATTATATATCAATTATCAAAATATAAAAAATAAAAAATATAATCATTACCATGAAATGAAATTGATATTCATTTTTAAAAGCCATGCATTTATATTCATTACTATTGTCCAGGTGAGCCAAGGAGCATAGCATCGGGTTAAAGTGTGCAAAGCTCGTGGCTTTCACATCTAGAAATGTTAGAGTTTTTTACCTTCAAGTCTAGGTATAAAAATAAGAAGCACGATATCAATAATAATTCTAGAAACCGTGCCTCCTGTGCATACTTATATAACAAGCAGGAAAGGAATAAAATGTTTGAAAGCAAAGTTTTAAGGTTGTGTTCAATGTGGAAATTATTAAGAAAGAAAGAAATGATAAGGAAAATTTTCTTATGTTTGATTGTCTAATGAAAAATATTAAAGAAAATCAAATATAAATAGAATTACTTAAAAAAATTACTTAAAACCTTACATATTCTAAATTATTTAATCTTTATTTTCCTTTTCATCGACTCTTTTCATTCCTATTTTCTACCCCAACACTCCTCTCAAATATTCGCAGAACCAACCATAGCTTAAAAGAAAGAATACAGGAGAACTCTTAACGGTTGCCAACGATACCATATTGAATTTAAATGTTGTTTTCTTACAATAAAAACAAGAGCAATAACAAAAATCATATGCAAAATATATAAAGAAAAAAACACCGTGACACATTAGCGGGACACCTAGATACGTGAAATGCTTTAGTCAATAAAGCTTCATAAAGGAACAAAACAATTCGATATAACCCAAAAAAACTTGTTCTAGCCTCTGCTGATCAACAGTCGTTAACTTTGTACCTTAACTTCATGTTGCGACTTTCTCGCCAAAAGCCCGGTAAATCGATCATTTTATTTGAAAGCATGACCCAAAATATTCAAATGAAATCCATGTAGTAACTTCATAATGTAGGGGAAAATGGCTCAATCTTGAACAAACTCTTTTCATTTAACAAGAGGTGGGCTTTACCCCGTTCATGAACTCGCCAAGTCTTCTCCACAGCGAGCTAAGTCATTCAGCCAGACAAAGATCTTCTCATACAAATCCTCCAATCCGGTCGTAATTCGTGGCTCAGCCTATCAACCGACTCTGACTCCCAATCAACACCGCGCAAGTATCCAATTGGCGCCGATCATGAGCTTTAGCGACTCGCGGCCGCATCGTTGTCGCCTCCGCCATCGCGGGCCCTCAAATCACGTGCCATCGGCGGGAATGGAGAGTTAGAGCAACTAACGCCAAATCGTCGCTAATGTGTCCAATGTTGACGGCGTCGACGATTTCCGTTCAAGACTCGAGATGGATGGTACCGGTACGCTTACCGTATGCTGATATTGATCGACAATGGTAGGCTATCAGAGAATAGAGACTGGCCGAATCGAGAGGAGTTTCAACGGGAAAGAGAATCGAGCTTGGTGGAGAGACAAAGGGTGACGGAAAACTCCCCTGAAAGTGAAGGCTGAGAGGGGATCGTCACGAACGGAGAACCAACCGATGAGGGAGGAAGGGGGACCTCGGCTCACAAGGAGGCGACACGTATATGAACGAAAGTCGATATGCCAATGGAGTCGTGAGAAACCGTTGATGGTTCCCGAACGAACTGAGACGGTGGCGACAAAGAGGAGGAATCGAGGAGAGCCAAGCTGTCAGCTTGCCGGAGGGAGGAGGTTTCATTCAGAGACGTGGGTCGGTCGTAACGGGAAGGGTGGTAGTGAGGAAAGAGAATGGGAAGCTGAGATTCCCATGCCTCGAAAGCAATCGAATTGGGGGAAAACCTCGTCACAAAGTTTTTCGCTTTTGAGGAGTGTGAAGGTCGTTTTTTGGTGAAAATTTTTGGCGTAGATGAAAGAGGAAAAGAAATATTCAAGACTTTCCTACTTACACTAGCCCCCGTTTTCTTGATAAATATTAATAATGTTTGAGTATAAATTTATCTTTTCAAAATTTCAATCAAACAAATTCGGAAGGAGCTAAATAATAATAATATAAAAATTGTATATGAATTTTGAATTGCTAATAGGCCCCGTTTGATAAACTATTTAAATGAAAAATCATGAAATTTATAACAGGTAAATACCTACTTAACGTGGAATGTAGAATACGGTCAACAAAAAAAAACATTTAATGAAAATAAATTGGACCAAAAAACCCTTATAAATAATATAATATTTTTAAAATATCTCTTGGATAGTTTGGATAGTTTTAAAAAGTTTAGATTCTATTGGTTATTTTTTAAACATATTTATGTCTTTTTTTTGACATATTATTAGAATAAATATTTTTACATATTTTTGTAAAATGTTATTTACAATAATTAATAATTATAGTGAAAATAAAATATTATTAGAAACTCTATTTATTTTGGATAATATGTAATTTAATGGATAATAAGGGTAAGTATGTAAATACATAATTTTCAATATTCAACATTTAATGTTATCAAACAATATATTCATCTTGGGTATTCAATTGTCAAGAATCTATCAAACAATTTTAATTTACAAAGACATATTCAATACTTATAAAATTCAGCACTTAATTTTTCAACACTTGGCCAAAGACTAATTTTTCATTCTATCAAACAAAGCCTTAGATCAAACATCGCGAAATAAATTATTTCAGATTTTTGTCAAATTTCAAACCTCACTTCTCAGTGTTAGGCTTTTTTTTTTCATGGAATATAGCAACTAGTATTTTCTGTATGAAAAACAAGAAAATGAGAGAGAGGAGCCCAAAGGAAAATAGGAAAAGAAAATGAGGGAAGTGAGAAAATGGGAGAAAGAAAAAGAAGAAATAAATAAGAGAAGGAATGGGAGGAAAGGAGATCCAAGGAATTTGATGTCGATCTACCATCAAACCTCAGCCAATCAATCTTTCAAATTTTGGATATAACATTCTAATCAACAACAGAAATCACTGATGGCGTCCTCATGGAAATTTCCAATGGTCAATTTTCATAAGCTCGTTATTTCTGGCATTTTGAAATCGGTTTTAAGACGCAAAGCTCAAGCGTAAAGAGTTTGTTTTCATTGTTTAACCAAGCGATCCTTCTATATTTGGATATGATTGAAATAATACATAGATGTAGGTCATGAACAAAGTAATTATATTTGTAGATTCCATTTGAAAGTTATACTTGTTAGAACCAATAGTTGTTGATTTTGTTTCACTTCTAACGATTTAGTGTGTAAGACTTGACTGGCTGTTTTTAACCGTCAGATTGTTCTCGAATTTTCAGGGTATGTTTATGATAAAGACATCGATTCGTATTATGAATTATGAGATTAGATTTAGCGCGAATATTCATATTTCGCATAAACAAAGAGTTTATATTTCCGAGTTTTAAGATGTAAAATCGGTTTTCTTTCTTTCACGTCCAGATTTCATCGAGTATCCGATCCCGCTTCTCACGGCAGGATCTATCTGAAATTTGGAGGAGAGTTTTTTAACTCATAAATATTCATTACGAACGGTGAAGATTGGATTTTGAGTCCCGAATAGTCATATTTTTAGTATAAATCAGCTATATTTCCTGGTCTTAAGATGTAAAATCGAGTTTTCTTCACCGCCCGTATTTCATCGAGGTTCCATCCTCTTCACTGCGGTGTGATCTATCTAAAATTTGGAGGAGAGTTTCTTAACTCATAAATATTCATTATGAACGGTGGAGATTAGGATTTGATTTCAAAACATTAGTGTTTTTGGTGCCATAACAGTTATTTGAACTAGGAAATTTTTTTATTTTGTAAATTAAATAAAAAGACAAGTCATCATCCTACGCCACACACCCATACTGATCTTTCTATCTCTTCATCACTTAAAACTCCACCACCATCATATTATAAGGCCGGATGGAAATTGAGAATTATGAAACATCTAATTTATCACATGTCGCCTATATGTTTAAAGAAATTTCTACACAAATCTTACCAAAGATTTATAGTAATTATGCTTAAGGATAAGTAATGCCTTGTCTTTATTTATTTAATAAAGGGTCCATTAAACTATTAAAATTAAACATAATATTATATAACTTACTGAAACAAAATATATTTAACAAACTAATTTTGGCTCAACAAAAAACCTAACACCCAACGCCTATTCTCAACACACCCTGCACCCTCCCCACCCACTAATTTCATCCAACCTATCTAATATAGTCTATCTTTTTTTTTTTTTTTAAATTGCACAAATTTTATGATTTTTAATTTCTATTTTCAATTCATTTGATAATATAAAAATATTATTTTTCACTTATTTGGAAAATCTACTAAATATTTTTTAAAAATATTTTATTTACTCATTATTTTTGTATTCTTTTTATTAAAATTTTATTTTGTATAATATATATATATATATATATATATATATATATATATATATATATATATATATATATATATATATATATATATATATATATATATATATATATATATATATATATAAATTCATAATACTTCTATTTATGATTTTGTTTTATTTTATTTTTTTTATATACTTATATTTTTAAAATTTAATAAACTTCTGAAATATAAAAATAGAAATAAAAATATTATCCAAAAGTTATTATTCTATACATAAAGGTAAAAAACGGTAATTTAAAAATTAGTGATAATCTGCAAAAATTTAATTGAATATTAACTACCTCAATTTATTTCTAATTAAATGATTAGCTAATCAATCATTTAACTACTCATCATTTTCTACTTATGTTTCATATATATCCCATTTCTTGAAGGTTCTTTTTTGTTATTTTTTTTTTTGAAAAAAAGATAAAGTTCTTTATTCGAGCAAATTAATTAGTTATTTCATTTTAAAACTAATTGTTCATTGCTTTATTCATTTTATTTTTCTCCCAAACATTTTTTTAAAAATAATATATATATAAATATATATATATATATATATATATATGTTATATAAAAGTATATATATATATATATATATATATATATATATATATATATATATATATATAAAGATTGATGGACAATTTGGACATTTGTTAAAATGAAAGAAATTTTAATTAATCATATTCAATAATAATAGACAAAAAAATTCAAAGTATTGGTTTTTTAATTAAGAAAGTACTAATCTATTTTTTTAAAACTAAAATGATTTACTGAGGAATTTATTGTATGTGTTCAGTTTTTTTTTTTCCTTGGAATATGATGGGAGAAAATTTTGGGACCATTTTCAATTTATTGTTAGGGTATATGTTTTTCAATTATAACTAGTATATGTTGTGATTCTAGACTTTTATTTATAAAACAAATTATTTAGTTCTTTTTTTTCATTTTGTGTTTTTTTCATTACTTATAAAAAAGTAGAAAAATACAAAGATATTATAGACCTAAAGATAGACAAATATGATATTTTCTAAAATAAAACAAATATTGTGGATAAAACCTAGATTGTTTCTGAGGGACAAAGAGATTTCAATTTTTTTAGTCTCATACTTTTTTTTTTTTTCGTGCGCCAATACCAGAATTAACGTATCAGATTATCGGTCTCTATTTCAGTTTCTAAATAGAGACGGAACGTATCGCCCTGAAATTCGGCACTAAATTATTCCGTCCTCTATTTCAGAATTTAAACAGACCCCACATCGCCTCTCTAATCGAGATCTTTTAATAGGAAACTGCTCTATTTAGAGACGGAATAGAAAACCTAACTTTCCGTTCTAATCAAAGACTGAATTTTTCCCGCCTCTCGACAAAGACGGAAATTATTCGAAGTCTCTTTATTTCCGCTTCAAATAGAGACTTAGTCAATTTCCGGCTCACTTAACGGAATCATTCGCTTTATAGAGATTTTGGGAAATAGAGATCAAATTTCCGCTCTCTAACAAAGACGGTGATTTTTTCCGTTCTTCGATTAGACGGAAATTATCTGCCCTACTGCTCTTTAACAGAGACTAATACTTCGTCTCAAATTTGAGACTGAAATCATTCCGTCTCTATTTAGAGACGGAAATAGAGACCGACTCTTCCCGTCTCTAATCAAAGATTTGCTCGTTTCGATTAGAGACTAAATTATTCTGCCTCTATTTCGTCTTCTAACAGAGACGGAATGATTTCCGCCTCAGATTCGCCTCTAATTAGAGACTCTAAAATTATTCGGTTTATTTCGTCAATAGATTTGAAGTAATTCCGCCTATCTGAGCCTAAATCCGAGACGGAAATCATTCCGTCTTTTCTATTTGCAGACGGAAATTCCGTCTCTAATTAATTAGTACGCAATCCGTCTCTAATCCGTCTTCATTTAGAGACGATAAGCATTGCCTCTAATCTCGCTCTTCTAATTCCCTCCTTCCGATTTTCAGAGGAGAACCGCTCTCAAAAAACCATGCCGAGACAGTAGAACTGAACTTTGCAAACCATGCTCGAGGAGCTGTTTAAGACCATAAAGTGCTCACCGTAGTCGACATACTCTATGGGGGAACCCCGAAGGGTGAGAGTAACCAGGAGGAAGCTTCATATAGACTTCCTCTGAGAGTTCATCATTAAGAAAAGCATTTTTGACATCCATATGAAAGAGTGGCCATTTCATGTAGTCGCAAAAATCCGCACAAGAGTCATGACAGAAGAAGTCGAGCCACAGAGCAAAGCCCTCATAATCAATCCCATACTCCCGCAACAAGGAGAGCCTTATACGATCAGCACATATCCGATCGAGCCTGACATCTTATAAACCCATTTACAATGTATAGCGCTCGGGAGGGGAATCAACCAGATCCTGTTCCAAATTTTATGCAAGCAGATCCAACTTTTCTTTCATAGTCATCGCCATAAAGGTTGTGAGGAAGCCTCAAGAAAAGTATGAGTTTCCTAAAGAGAGGCAAGAGCAGAAAAGCAATGGAAGTCATGAAGGTGAAAAGGAAGAGTAGTTACCCAATGGGAACGACGAAGTGCATGGGAGTTAGAAGGACCGACAGGATCCACAGCTGGGGTAGTATTAGTGGGCACGTCGATGATCGGTGTGGGAATCTCATCAGATGCATGAGAAGAAATATTAGAAATAGGAAGGGGAGACTCGCAGGTCATGGTCGTTTACATAGAAGTGGAGACTCCTCAGAAAGAGGTTGTGGAGAGGATCGATAGAGGGAATAAGGAACAGAACATGAGGTAGTTGGTAAACATTTCAGGTTCCTAAAAGCACACATCTTCGAGAAACACAAGACGCTTGCTAATGGGATCATAACAATAACCTTGTCGACCAATTCCATACCCAAGAAAAACAACACAAACGAGACCGAGACTAAGTTTGCTCTTTCATGATCTTGAAGAAGAACAAACAGACACACATCCAAAGACTTTATGAGTCATAGAGGGAATGTCCAAACAACATATCATAAGGATTTGATTCTCAACAATGGGAGATGACACCGATCGATGGTGTAAACATCAAGAAGAGCATTTTCCCCAAACCTGAAAGTAGGAGTAAGCTGGCCATAAGAGTTGCACGAACAACATCAAGAATATGACTAAGTTTGCGCCTTAGCCCCGCCTATTTTGTCACGAGAAGTGCCAAAGACAAGAGGAATGAGGAACAATACCAAATTCATGTAGAATAGAGGTAAATTCATGGACTTTATATTCTTTGACATTATCAGATCTGAAAACTTTGATAGGTTTAGAAAAATGTGTTTCAATCATTTTGGTAAAGTCACGATATATTTGAGAAAGTTCGTAATCACCAAGAGATAAATCCAAGTATATCTGGAAAAATCATCCATAAAATAACAAATAATGGGACTAATTCGAGTAGTAATGTAAGAGGGACCTCATACACGAATGAATAAGATCAAAGGGAGATAGAGCATGAGAAACACTCGTTATTAAATGGTAGCGCTTTGTTTGCCAAATTGACAATATTACACAATCAAAACTCTTATTTGAAACTCAACTCACAAACCCCTAGAAACTATTATTGAACCCTGTAGATAGATGTCACCACATGAATGCCATAAAGCAAGAGAGAGGTTCCCTCTGGTCCCGAGATCACAGGCAGAGACGAGAGGACAGATCTAAGAAAGATAGCTCAAACAACCTTCCGACCTACAAGATGTCCTCAACGACCGGGTCCTATCCGAGAATCCCGCATACAACCACAAATTCAGAAGAAAAGGTTAGAGAAAACAAGTTCGTGAGTCAGATAACAAATAAAAGATTATGAGCTTGAAGCTCGGGGGAATCTGCAAATATGAAAACAAACAAGAAAGGATATTACAAGATAAGAGACATGCATAGGAGAACTATTCAGAGATATACTGAGGAGAGAAGTAGAAGTGTGTGAGAGACAACATCGAGAATAAGTCATATGATCAGAAAGCAAGCACTACCAAGAAGCCACGATGAGAAGACTCGATATCAGAAAGAGCAAAGAGTCGGGATGCACCGAAGATGGAAGATGAATCTCGATTAACCATATATCTTGCATCTACTATGAGAGATGAGGCAGATCGCATTTGAATGAGATTCCATCACGATAATTCACTGCGACTAAAGAAGCAAGTACTCATGAATACGCCACTAGTGTAATGTGCTTCAACTTAATGACCGTTTCATAGAACCACAGATAAGAATAGACTCTTATTGTTATAAAGAAACTGACATTATTCTCGCTGGGAAACATAGGTAGATGAACCGGCGTAGGAAACAGAGTAGCAACAAGGAATAATGCTGTGAGTAGCAAAGAACCATGGTTTGGATAGAAATGGATTAGTTTGAAGACGTGTCTCATCATCAACTAACTTATGAATAGCTTATGAGACTGCCAAAAGGATCCCGATGTAGAGAATACGACTTCTCGTCTGCATTCAAACTCATCACGAAGCCCCATTAGAAACTGAAACAATCGTCTTTGTTCACGATGAGCATAAACCAATTTGGGTGTCGTGAATTGAGAGAACTCGTTCGGGGCAATTAGTTGATCCTAAATGGATTTCAACTAATAAGGATATATAGTGATCCGCTTCACCGTTCCAATCATTATGATAAAGTTTGGCGCAGAGCTTGAAGTCGCGAAAGCACCACCACCCTGGAAGATAACGGCAACAAGTGGTGTCTGAAACTCCTCGCAATATCAATGTTGCCAACTCATCAACAATGCATGGAATATAAGCATTACGAAACCAAGTGATGATTTGATGATTAGCACTCTCCCAATCCTTAATCCGAATGGTATGGTCGACCGCTGTTCTCTTGAATAAGACTCGTCACTAGAGACATAATGCCACAACTTGCGGCCCTTGAGATAATTGAGCATGGCTTGTGACCACCGGGAAAAATTATCTCCATAAAAAATTACGTGAATTGGATGAGAAATCTCATCACTTGGCATATCGATCTAAAGCAAAAATAAGTTAGAATGCACCTGGTCAAATTTTTGGTTAACGGTCAACGATTAATGAGCTTAGCGGGCGCGGGTTAATCTACCGACGTGACGCGGCCAACAACTAACGCGTGGCACTCGCCAACGGGCCGATGTGGTGCACGCCGCAAGCAAGGCAATGGGCTTAGCACAAAAAGGGTCGGGACTGAGGCTTCAATGGCGTTGATGTAAGCCCTACAGGTTGATGGTGCGTGAAGTACACGCGCGCGCATGGATCTGACATGCATTGGTGCAGGCGACGCGTGAGAGTTTCCGATCGACTGGCCGTGACACCTGTGATCGCTCGACAAGATCTACTCAATGGCCTCAGAATCTCGCTTAGTCGGGCGGCGTAGGAAATAAGGAGCTTAATGATGGTGTTCATCGAAAAATAAGCTTGTTACTGCGGGTCAGAATTGTAATCACAGAAAGACCCGAAAAATTGCAGAACCCAAGCCTCGATACTATACTTAAAGAAAAGACTTGAGTCTTTGTATATTATAAACTGTAAATTACATGTACAAGATGAGGCCTTATATAGGCTAGGCTATACAAACCTAAGAAAGGAAAATATACAATTACCATATACAATAATAGAACTTGCCATATAATTAACCTAACATATTTTAATTAAAATGGAAACATAAATAAGAATAAGCTTATTATTATTAGAATGGGTGACCTGAATTTTGTTTGACTCAATTTTAATAGTTTGTAATATAAATATTTGGAAATTTGTGGTGGTAATAAAGGGATCGGTAATAACCCACCAATGATCTTATTAAGGGGTGCAGCACTTTTTTTTTTTTTTTTTTACAACTAAACACTTTAGATTGGAATTTGGGACCTCTCCCTTCCCTATGTCCCGTCTTTTTTGAAACGTTAAGCATTTTACTACATAAGTTAAGCATGATGAGCCCCTTCTTCTTTACATATATACTACTGATTTTTTATCTTCTAGATTTCCATGTAAGTTTGTATATTGTTGTTCTTTTTTGGTTACAATCATCTTGTTTAGATTTAAAACAATAATTTAAAATCTTATAATTAAACTCTGGATGTAATTAACCCGAGACTTTTTGTTAAATTAAGCTTTGGATTTTGAATCAATAAAATATCATTCTCCTTGAAGTAAACCAAAATAGGACAAGGTTTAAAAATTGCCATGAAAACCCTATTTTTCTATAGTTGTCACCTTAATGTAGAAGTCCCTATACTTATTCCAATTCCGTTATTATTCAATGGTTTTTTCCATTCTTCATATTTAACATTCTCTCAGAGTCAGAGACCATGGTTTGAAGTTTCAACACTTCGAAGAAAAACTACAAACTGACCCCCAAAGCTAGCCCATGGTAATAAATGGAGAAACCATGCAGCTTCTGGGCAAAAAGTGAGACCCCCACCCACATATATGCAAGCTTCTTTTGTCATTTTCATGGCAGAACTCTCTTTTCAATGAACTGCTTACATCACTATATATTATGTAACAACAAAGAATCTCAAGGTTTTCCAAGTTCTCTTTCCCCTTGAAACATGGAGGTGATTGGATATAAAGAACTAAAACAAAGGAGAAAGGTGGGTTTAGGGATCTTAAGAAGGGAATATTAAAAGCTAACCTTTTCCAAAATAGAAGTTTTTTTATATTCATGGTTCATGCCCATGGTTTAGATTGGTCATTGGTGGAGAAGTCCAGCATTGGGCCCTAATGCAGCATGGCCCAACCCAATATCACCAGAGGAAAATCAGCTCATTAATAAGAGTACCAAAATTCAATCAAGCACAAATTTCATATTGTAACCAAAAACGATAATCACAAGACATTCATCCTTGTATTCAAAATCACAATGTACATATTCATATCTATAACGATTAACAAAATTTTTATTATTATTTAAAAAAAAAAAAAAAAAAGAAGAAGAAGGAAAACCATCAAAGGCTCTCATATATTTATAATCTAAATTGATACTATAAAAAACTACAACGGTAGTGATTCCCATGGCTGGCTATTTTTCATTAAGCCGAAAAGCAGTTAAAAACAATGTTTTCACTTTGGCCGCCGAAATGCTCATTCTTCTCAATCCGGAACGTAGAGGACCGTGCTTTCTTCTCAGTCTCAATTCTCCGGCCGGACTCCGACGCCGTCTCCGACCTGTTCCCGGTGACAGCGGCCGCTTTTCTCTCCATCCTTCTCCTCACGACATACTCCTCAGGAATAAAGACATCCATGGGAGTGGGATATATAGAACAATTTGAATAAAGATGTAGGTAAGGTAGGATTAGAGAGAAGAAAGCCGATGAAGGGGGGAAAGAAGTGAAAGGCGGTATTTATAGAGGGGGTTTGAGAAGGGAATCTATGGGCTTATGTATGCTCCCCATGTTTTGGTATAAACAAGCAACGGTTTCTACTTATGAAGGCATGCAACAGACCTAGGTGTAGTCCGTTTGAACCCCACTTTTTGACTCCTTGGCCTTTATGTCTAACGTACCATTCTAGAGAGAGAGAGAGGGAGAGAGGGGTGTGGTTACAATAAAACAAGGGCAGAGGGGTGTGGTTACAAAAAAACAAGGGCAGAAACCGAGGCAAGTTTGCTGTCTCACATATTCTTTAATGTTTGCCTTTTTATGCATCCATGTCGATTGGTTTCAGGAATCAGCTGGAGTGGTAGTAGGACTTTGCCAACTGCACCTAACCACTAACCCTCTCACCTCAATCATCATCAAAATCACATAATTAAACTTCTCAGCAGGCCGGCACCCGGTGGCGGAGCTATGGGGAAAATTTAAGTAGTATCTGTTAGTTTTTCCTTTTATGTGGGCTTTATTAATTAAAGAACCCGATTAAGTTCGCTCACTATGAGACACGCCTTCTTTAATAAAACATATACCATCAAGTAGGCCGAGACGTCTGGCCACACGAGTAGCCCGTGGGTCGAATCAATATAAACAGGGCGCCAAAGTCCTGTGAAACCCTACGATACGTTATAATTCTCACATACACTTCGGTAAAATTTTTTTCGGTGATCAGCATTCTATTAAGCATTCAAACAAGCAACATCAGAAGATTCGGCGTCGCTTTCTGGGCAGTGCTCTTCATCAATTCCGCATCAAGAAGACATTCATGGGATTCCAAATCGTGTATGTAATTTACGCTTTTCTCCATTAAAATTATGCTTGTGTTCTAACACTTGCTATTTGTAATTCGCTTAAATCGTATCCACACTGCATCGTGAGTCAACCAAAGATTAGAATACAAACATATGAATCGAGAAAATTTTGGTTTTATGAAAACAAGACTCGTCTCAGCTTCGCAGTTTTCGATAAACCAAAATTAAATATTTTTGCATATTTGAATCTAATCTATCGAGACGATCACATTTCCATGGTGGCCCGTCACGAGGTGGCCGGACGCGCCGCTCACGCGCTCTCACGCGCCACGCCACGCCACGCCGCTGAAGACGACGGCTAGGCTGACACGCCCAGACCGCCTGACCCGCGACGACGCCATACCGACGTTAGCATACCGAAGTCGAAGAACCGACCCGGCAACCGATCCGCTGATCCGCTGGTCGACCCGGCTTCGCAGGCCGACGCGGTCGCCGACGCGGGTCGCGCCGACGCGGGTCGCCGACGTGCGGAGCGATGACGTGGGTCATGACGCCATCTTCGACTGCCTTCGACCAATTTTGACCGACCGGATCGGACCGGAGACGACCACCCGCCAATTCACCGACCGACCCTGGCCAACTTGGCCATCCACCCTACCCGATCTCTACCAACGGTCAACGACCCGGCCAGACATAACCTAGCAACAGATGTTATTGTCATCGCTGCCACACACGCCGAGTTTTCCCGTGGCGCCGCGAGGGCGCTGCAGAGGTATTTTCAGTAATTCTTGATATCTGCGATTCTTTATCGAAATTTCAATGCGGATATCGACTTAGTGGCGTTCAAGCTTTTACGATATGAAAATGCGATAAAACCCTATGTACACCTAGAAATTAGGGTATTTTTAATGTATTTTCGTATTTCATGGTTTAGAAATACATGGTAGCTAACATGTATATCACCGCATAAGTAATGGTAGAGTCTATATTTGTCGACTATTGATGAATGGATTGAACAAGATAATAAGATACATATATATATAGAATGTGATACATAAAGTTAATATCCTTGGTATGAGAGATTTTCATGATTCACTTAAGTTAGACCGCCAAAGTGGCACACTTGACTGGCCTGAAATACGGGCCTCATATCAGGCGATGTCTCCTGCTCTATTACGATCATACCCCAAAGGAGGTGGTCCTGTTAGTTCATATGGAGGGATACATGTATGGTATGGCTGGCGAATGACCATCTTTAGCGGTTCATACCCAGTTGCGGTGATTTCACGTAAGGATTGTAATATGTTCTACTTCGCCGCTACGCGAGAGCGTATAACCGCATGTCATATTTTCGCCCCAAAGGTGATTATGCGATGATGTATGTAATTCTCTGCGAGTATTCATGATGTCGATCGGTTGTTTTGTTTTATTTTTCATCAATTTTTCGTGAGCGGTAATCCATTTCAATTGAGATCCCATCGATTGAATTTCAAGAAAATGGAAAGAGGATCACCGAGTCACGATGTTCACATAATATTTACAACGGATGTCGGCGCACATTACATCCACTAGTACCGGCGCCGAGAAACTGACTTTTGCTACCGAGGAGCAATAGGATTTGCTCATCGACAAATGAAAGAAATCCATACAAGAACATTTGAAAAGTGGTTCGCATAGACCACAAGGAAATGATGGCGTACCATAGAGGCTAACTCCAGTTTCATCCAATGTGGCGCTTAACACTTCTTCAAAGTTCTTCACGAAGTATGATGGTACAAATTGGGTTAGAGATTATGTCCCGAGGATGGTGGACCTAGTTAAACCTGCTCTTAATGTTACCATTCGATGTCAGATTACAAGATCAACAAGCTCAACACCCTTCCACCCGATTTTCGATTATAAAGACAAACTACACCCCAAGATGAAACTTGGTCAGAATGACTTGATAGCAAGGGTGGTAGCAGAGGAAGAGAAGCTTATTAGCTGATAAAGATATATGGCCTTATATACCGCAAGTCCCCATAAGAGGAAGAATAAGAAGTTCAAAAGTCGAACTCATAAAGGTGCTCAAGAAAATACCGGTCAATATGACAATATGTGGGTCCAAAGAAGACATTCTTGAAAAGGATGGTGATCGCCAGTTCTTTGTAAGAAGAAAGGTCACATGAAGAAGGATCAGGCAAAATTAAAGCTCGATGTCCAAGCGTACTATTGTACGATTCTTTAATACTGCTTGTGAATCCAACCTATTTACACCATCCAGCTTCTTGCGGCTTTGATAGTGGAGCAATTTAATCATGTTGCATTTACCATACAGGATTCATAAACCTGAGGAAGCCAAACAAGGATGAATCAAAGCTCACTGGAAATAACGAAGGTCAAGTCATGTTCGTGGGAGATGTAATCTTAGTTTTAGATTCTGGTTTTAATTGATGTTGAAAGACAATATTTTATGTACCTTTCTTTAGAAGGAATTTAGTTTCAAGATCATGTTTTGGATTCATATGATTATTCTTTTAAAATTAAGAGCAATATTATTTCAATATTTCTAATTCATTGTCATAACGCTATATGTCCAACGGATTATATGTATTAAGTTTATCTCCGACGACATATACGTAGCTTATACTACGAAAAGGTCGCTTTCTGGGCATCAATTACCTGGGCAAGTAGCCTACGATTATGGCATAACCACTTTGGCCATATCTCTAAGGATAGAGAAAGGCTAATAAAGACTAATATCCTGCCTGCTCTTAAAAATGACTTAGAGATATGCGTGTGATCAAGTTGTAAAGGTAAAATGACCAAGATAAGAAAGAAAAAATCGGCAATCCGTAGGTTCGACTCTGTTGGAAGTCATTCACACCGATATAAGTGGACCTATGGGCAACCTTGTAGAAATTTTTATTCATCACATTTATTGATGACTATTCGATATGCATATTTTGTACTTGATTAAAGAAGTCTTCGACAAGTTCAAGATTTTTCTGATTTAAGTCAAGAAACAATTGGGAAAAGTCATGTTGCTGTTAGATCTCATCAGTGGTGGAGAGTATTATGGCAAGTATGGCGATGTCGATAAATTAAGGGCCATCACAAATACTTAGAGAATGATACAAGTACGCTTACTACGCCCCGAGTCCTCGAGCAAATGGTATAGCCAAAATACACGCACTTCTTACGGAAATGGTAAGGAGTATGATAAGTAGGACAATCTGGTTTTCTATGGGGTGAAGCTTGAAAACAGCTTTGTACACATTTTTTGAATCGGTACCTACGGGAAGCTGTTCCATTGACTCCTTTGAAAGTTATGGACTGGCGAAAGCCTAGCTTAAAAACCATCTTATGTCTGGGGATGTCTCATAAGTGTTATATAATCCAACATTAAGTAAGTTGACCTGCAACCACTAGGTGTTATTTTGTATCTTACCCGGAACATTCAAAGGGATATCGGTTCTATAATCCCAATGGAGGCACAAGAATTGTGGAATCACGCATACCTAAGTTGAGTTTGATGTGGTCAAGAGAGTAGCCGCCACTATCGAGATGATAAGACGATGAGTAAGTGGTATCCGTATCTCCTCCCATACGTATAATTGCAGGGAAACTCCCACACACCATATTGAACTCCGTTGAGACTAGGATCCCCGTTGTCGGTACGCTCCTAATCGACGCCCATCAAGGCTCTCAGTGCGTAATGGCTGCCATTACTCGCAGGCGAGATCCACTAAGGAGAGATCACTCGCCATACCCACCGAACTATTTAGTCTATATAGGAGAGTAAGATTTACGAGATCGGTTCTCGTGGATCGATCCAATAAACTTATGAGGAAGTCAAGTTCGCCCTCGCCTCGAATCGTATTGGATGCAATGAGAGATGAAATTCAATCTACGAGGCATAATGGAGTTCGGGAACTTATCAATTACCTGACGGCCACCCATCACGCAAATGTAAGTGTATAAGACTAAAAGGGACTCTAAAGGAAAGGTTGAAAAGTTTAAAGCCGATCGGTACAAAGGTTTCACTGTAGAGAAGGAGACTATGAAGAACTTTTTCTCCGCGCCTCTTCAAAGATTCTTCAGAGCGTATCACAGATTAGCTTGCTCATTTTGGATACAGTTACACCGTATGGATGTTAAACTCATTTTCTCAATGGAGACCTTAATGAAGAAGTCCATATGATGCAACCCGAAGGTTTTGTGGCAAATGATTAAGGTAAACTTGTATGTAGACTGAAAAAGTCTATTTATGGTCTCAAGCAAGCTTCTAGACAATGGTACTTAAAGTTTCATGTTGTCATGTTTCCATGGTTTTGCTGGAGAACAAAGTAGATCAATGTATATACCACAAGGTCATGGGGAGGAAATTCATTTTCTAATACTCTATGTGGATGATATCGGGCTTGCAAGCAAAGGACCTTGGTTTACCGCAGATGAGACAAAGCCGATGTCACAACAACAACTTCGAGCATTAAGGACCTGCAGAGGCGCTACCTTAGGCATTGAGATTCATAGGAATCGCTCTGCGCACTATTGGGTTTATCTCGAGGGCATATGTTGATCGAATTTGTGAAAGATTCAACATGCACAATGTGTCAGAATTGCCCTGGCTCAGAAGAGTAAGTCAGCTCATCACAATGTCCTCATTCAGATATGCAGAAAGCCCAAATGAAGAATGTCAAATTCATGCTAGTGCACTTGAGAGTATTATGTATGCTCGGCATGCACTAGGTTCGATATTGGTTTTGCAAATGTGATCTCTAGGTGACATCACCAAACCCGTGACATGATCATCGGGTTGCCGCCAAGAAGGTTACGAGGTACTTAAAGCGACAAAAGACTATATGCGTTGATTTACAACATGTTCGTGACTTCATGTCTAGTTTGGTATTCAGATTCGTGACTTTGTCGGCCACGATGAAAAGAAGTCAACAACCGGTTATATCTTAAGTTAGCAGAGGTGCAAAGTATCATGGAAAAGGAGAAACAAATCAATCGTATCTCACTATGCAAGCGAGTTTGTAGCATGCTTTTCAAAGAACTACTGGTGTACCTGCTCAAACCCACATGAGCAACTCGTGCTTGATTTTTGTGGATAGGCCCATACAATTATATTAGACAATAACTCCGCAGTTGTTGTTTATTAACAACAAATGCAGGTCCTATGTCTAGCACATGGAGGTCAAGTACTTGACCATAAAGGAAAAAGTTCAAAACGGTGACATTGAAGTGGAGCACATATCAACAGATGATATGATTGCAGATCCGCTAACTAAAGGCCTTCGCCCTTGTGTATTTGATCAACATGTCATTAACATGGGCTTAGGAGTACTGCGGATACCACACTAGTGGGAGTTTATTAAGTTTTATGTTGCTCTTATGAAGAATGAATCCAATTTCATTACATTTTAGTAATAATCAATTCAGATTAACTCTTTACATTCAATAAGGTATTTGTGAATGTAGGTTTATCGAAGTTGAGTACATATAATTGATGAAAATCTCAAGGCATTGTGTAACTCTTGAATACAAAGGTGGGCATTCTGGCATTAGCCTTACAAAGACATGTTTTGTTACATTACAAAGTAAAGTCGCTTATTAAGGTAAACATAATGTGCTCGCTGGAACCGTGATGGATAGCTCGGGTGACACACTAGGTTTTGTGACACTAAGGAGAGAGAATTTGGACTAACAAAATGGATAAATATGAAGTATCACTCATTATGAGGTATTGTCCATTTGGAAACATACTACCATATGTAATCCATATCAAGAAGTTGAAAGCACTGCACTACTCGAAGGGCTTGCGTGTGAGCAACATGCACTACCGCCATGATTCAAGTTGTTCGAGACTTTATGGGATCGGGGATTTGATCTTTGTTAAGATTAATCTCTGCACCAATATAAATAAAGTAATACGCTTTGTTTCACTAATATCGCCTGGCGGAGAATGTTAGTTTTCCTTTATGTGGGCTTTATTACTCAAAGCAACCGGATTAAGTTTGGTCTAATTAAGTGAGATTATTGGGCTTCTTAATAAAACATATGGGCTGGCTAGTGTGTAGGCTGAGTACGGCCCGGCCCGTGATGAGAGGGCCTGTGGTCAGAACTCAATATAAATAGAAGGCCTAAGTCCCTCCCAAACCCTAAGTGATACGTACAATTCTCACATACAGAATTTCTGAGAAATTTTTTTTCTGAGATCCGTGAGAGGCATTCTCATTAAGCCAGATTCAGCAAGGGTCAATTGGGAGAAGATCTTGAGGTCGCTTTCTTGCGTGTTTCTTCATCGTAATTCCGCATCAAGAAGACATTCATGGATTCCAAATCAGGTATGTAATTTACAGTTTTTCTCCATTAAAATTATGCTTTGTGTTCTAACATGGTTATCTAGAATTGTTTAAATCGTATCCAACAGTATCAGGGGTCTTGATGATGTAATCCTTATAAATTTCAGGTTATGATCCGAATAAGAGGTTTCACCTCAGTCTTTCAGGCCTCCTCTGCAACTTTGTCCTTCAATTTCTTCATTTAGGTTGTCATTCGGAAGGCGCTAATGACACCCTACTAGTGCTCGTCCCTATGGTGAAAAATCCAGATAATATTACTAAGATGCGCCCGATTAGCCTATCAATATTGGGTGTAAGGTAATCATCAAAACCATAACCAACAGGCTCAAGGAGATCATGCCCAGCATAACAATCTCATTTACCAAGAAGTGCTCCACTTCATGAACTTCCAGAAAAAAGGAAAAGGGATCATGCTGATCAAGGTGGATCTAGAAAAAGCCTATGATAGGCTCTATTGGGGATTCATAAAATATACGTTTGAAAATGTGAGTGTAACGTCTTAAAATTACCCTAACAGTTTCAGAACATGTTAAGGGTATAAAATAAAGTAAATGAAATTTTTTCGGAATTTAAATTCTAAAAACGAAAAAAATATACAACCCGAAAAATTTACAGGAAGCAAAATAAATTTAATAAAAATGTCAAATGAGGACCTAAGAGAACTAAATGAGGAGTGTAGTGTTAAAAGCATGAATGAAATGAAAATGAATGTGAAATGAAGCTTTAAAATGAGAATAATGAAAAATGAGAATTAGTGTGTAGGCCAAACAAGGCCTTATGAAGGATTTTGACTTAAGACCAAATTTGGTCTTGTAAAAGGGAATAACTCTCATTTATGCATTTTTGGTTTGGAGAGAAAGAGAGGAGCAGATTGAGAGAGAAGAAGGAGAAGCCATTGTTAGTGATTTATTCTCTATGTAAACAAGAGATGAAATGATCAAGGAGGAAGAAGAAAGAAAAGAGAAGAAGAACTTCAAGGTAAGAAAAACTAAACCCTGACATCTTTTTCTTGTGTTTGGATTTGAGGATAAACCCTAACCTTATGTAAATGTGATTTTGATTGGTTGTAGATCAGTTTTGGGGTCATACTGGGGTTGAGTTTTCAAGTGTATTGTTGATTATATTGGTTTAATGTATTAACGTTTCAGAAAAGGAAATGTTAGTTTTCAAAGGAAATGCTGCCGTACTATTAAAACCTCTGTTCTTGTTTTGATTATATATTAAATTATAATCATCCAAAATGAAGTGATTCAAATCAAAAGAACCATAAGAGATAGTGGCTATAAATGGTGGGCGGACCAGAGCAAATTGTAGCACTAAGGTCTCCGAATATGGGCTTAAAAGTGAGTTCGGTAGCTTAAGAGTGCCTGCTTTGGGTGTAGTTGTGGTGTTTTTGCCTGTTATTTCACTCATCCAAATTGAGTGATTCAAAATTGGTAAACTAGACTTCTAGGGAATAAATTACTTGAAGGAAGTGTAATTAAATTGTAACCCCAAAGTACCCAGAAATCTATCAAAGTGGAGCTATGTGCAAATTCTGTTTTGCAAATTAGAGTAGTCTAGATGTAAAATGCAATAACTTGAGTTTTGGTGATTAAAATTGGATGATTTCAATTGGAGAAGAAACCTTAGAACCATAGCTTCAAATGAGTGAAGGAACCATTACCAATTTATGGAGTTAAGACCCTAGAAATAAAAAAAAAAACAGTGGGTGATCCAGTGAGTTGGACATATTGACTAGTTTGACATTAAAATGCCGTAACTGGAGTTTGCGTTATCCAAATGAGATGATTCCAATTCCTACTGAAAATAGAACTCCTAGAATAACCGACGAATATGTGATTGTCATTGTATTTGAATAGGAGCTGACAAGGAGGAAAGCCCGTATTGAAGTTGAGATTTCGAAGATTGGAATAAAAGCAACGATTTTTGGTTTGTTCTTAAACTCTCTCTCTATTTCTAAAATATTTGAATAATTACGAAATGATTTGAATTTTGAAAATGATTGAAAAGAAAGTGCATATTTATTTGTGTTTGAAATGATTTGTTTTAAGTGATTTGAGACAATTGCTTGTGAAAACGAATTGCATAAGAAATTGTGATGAATGTGAAAAATGTTCTTTTGCATACAAATGTACATATACTATTGTAAATTGTATTGAATGATTTTAATGCTCCTTAAAACAATGTTAACCGTTAGAATTCGAAAGTTAAGGATAAAATTGGTATACCATTAAGAGTCGAACAAACGTATTTTATTGTAGCATACCGATCCGTAGAACCCAAATGAGACAAGACGTAGTGTACACCAACCGAGTACATATTCTTTCTTGCGTATATATATATATATATATATATATATATATATATATATATATATATATATATATATAATGGCCCGCAGCCCCAACGGACCATGTTGGTGATTCGTTATTCTAGTAATCGAAGCATAGGTTAAATTCTATATAAGCAAAAATGATAATGATATCGAAAAGTGCACGATTTTGTGCTTGAATGATTTTTTTCTTTCTTTTCGCTTTCATGAAAATGATAATGGAGATGACCAATGAATTGTACTGATTCATTGAATAAATATATAGACACGTATTGTACTGCATTGGTCATTGAAAATTATACAAAAGCATTGTTTTATAAATATTGCATGTTTCGATTTAAAATGAAATGAAGAGAGAATAGAACTGTATAGAATCACTAAGCATGAAAATGCTTAGCGTGTTGTTTTTATCAACGAGCAGGTACCAAGTGAATAGGTATAAGAGTGAAGACCGCACAAGCACAAAGCCAATGTCAAAGCCATTCGGAGGAGAAGTAAAACTCTGCGCACGCATGCATGAAATTGAATTGACTCATTTTGTATAAAGTATCTTGTGAAAGTTAAACTATAATTCTATTTTGTAAATGTTTTTGATATTGAAAACTCTGATAAATTTTGTAAATGATGGTACAAATGTGGGAGTTATCCCAAAATGATGGGCCTTCCACAAAATGTTTAGTTTCCGCAAAAATGTTTAATGTATATTTTTACGAGCAACAATGAGTATTTGAAATGCGTTTATTGAAAACGATTCACATTTGTAATGAATTTTTGTATTTGGATTGGAAATGAAAGTGGTGATCGCGCTTTCTCGCATCTGGTTTGATCCGCTAATCGCCGGGTCGGTATCGGGCGTAGCGATCGTTCTACAAAGGAGAGAGAGACTCCAACACCTGGATCTGGAATATCATGCAATGTATTGAAACAGTAAGAATGTCTATAATTTGGAATGGGAAGAATCTTGATTGGTTCAAACCAACCAGAGCAATCAGATAAGGCGATGCAATTAATCCCTTCCTATTTGTCCTGTGCATGGAAAGATTGGGACACCTCATCAACCATGCAGTGAGTGAAGAGAGGTAGAAACCTATAAAACTATCCAAGTCTCTATATCTTATTTGTTTTTTGTTGATGACTTACTTCTCTTTTTAGAGGTTACAATAGATCAAATAGATGTGATCATGGATTGTTTGGATAAATTTTGTGACTTTTCAGGGTAAATAGTATGTCGTCCCAAATCTAGCATAGCTTTCTCCATCGGGATTGATGCTGAAGTGGCCACCAGAATCTCAAATACATAAAAGATCCCAATTACCAATAGTCTAGAGAGGCATCTTGGAATCCCTTTCATCATGGGAAGAGTCAACTCTGGGCAATTTAAACATATCCTAGATCGCATGGAAGGGAGGCTTGAAGGCTAGAAAGCGAAGAACCTTACACTGGCTGGAAGAGTAGTACTTGCGAAATTTGTGCTAGCATCAACCCTTATTTATAATATGTAGTCCACCCTCTTGCCCAAGATGTTGTGTAACACCATTGATAGGAAAATCTGTACTTTCATCTGGAGTGGACCTTAGTCAAGGAGACGTATCCACCTGGTAAGATCGAAGATTGTGAAGAGAAGAAAAGAAAATGGGGGACTTGGGATTAAAAGCATGCAGGATATCAACTTGGCTTTCATGGACAAGTTAGGGTAGAGATTACTGACCAGCAGAACAAGCTTTGGGCAAAGGTGTTGAGCACTAAATATATTCATGGAAAAGTCTCTCCAGATAAATTCTTGAAGAAAAGATAATCCTCTAATGCTTGGCAAGATATTGCTGCAACATGCCCCCTTATTAATAAAGGTTTAAAGGCTAAGGTGTATAACGGGAAAGAAATAGTGTTTTGGAGAGATAAGTGGCTAGGAGACTCTCTTCTTTTAGGTTATGCCCTTACTAACATCTCTTTGATGGAGTCCTATAAATGTGTGAAAGACTATTGGAATTAGGGATCGGGCTGGCATTGGAATGTACTCCACGGTTTGCTTCCACATCAAGACCTGAGAAGACTGAATATGACCAGTATCAGAGAAGATGATAACGAGTGGGATGCTACTTGTTGGGGTTTAAGTAGTAATGAAAGGTTCTCCATTTCTTCGGCTTATGAAGCCTTAATGCCTCTAGCAACAGCTGTTGTTGATGCCACTTGGAGCAAGATTTGGAAACTCCATATCCCTCAAAAGATGTGGCAATTTATTTAGCTAGTTTATCACAAAAGAATTCTAACCAACTTAGAGAGGAAACAGAGGAGATTCACGGAGGATCCTAGTTGCCCTTTTTGTATTGAAGTTAACAAGGATCTAGACCACCTCTTTAGAAAGTGTACCAAGGTTATCCCTATTTGGAAGTATGTAATTGACATCATCGACAAAGAAGCTTAGGCCAACCTGTCGTTCAAAGATTGGGTGAGATGGAATTTAAAGAGTAAGGTGCATGGGAATAAGGGTCCCTAGAAGGAAAGCTTTTCCGTGTGTCTTTGGCTATTTTGGAGAAAGAGAAACGATGTAATTTTCAATGGGAAAAAGATAAGTCCAAACATAAAGGTAGCCTGGATTGCTTCATATATTCAGGAGATCACGTTAGCCTTTTCAAACCAAGATATTGCTTGTAGGGGAGAGCTTAAGTCCAAAATGAATTGGATAGGGTGGAGACACCCTCCTCCAAGGTTGGTGAAACTAAACGTCAACGGCAGTACTCGAAAGGAGTCAAGGACAGTAGGGGCAGGAGGAACTATCAGAGATGCAACAGGAAGATGGATAACCGGGTTCGCTGCTTAACTCGGAGACTACTTGATTGAGGTTGCGGAGACGTGGGCTTTGCTACTTGGCCTGAAGATGGCGTGGGATTCCGAGGGTATCATTGAATTGGACTCCCTGACAGTCCTCAACTGGATTAAAGGGTTAGAGGAGGTTTCTTGCTCCCATGCTAACTTGGTGCATGAATGCCAAGAATGTCTCAAACGTAGTTGGTTAGTCCTTCTTTGGTTTGTGTACTGAGAAGGTAATCAGGTTGCAAATCGATTGGCTAAACTCGCCCTCACAATGCAGCATGGAGAGACCAAAATTTGGTATAGCCCTCCTGAGAGTTTGGCTGAATTTGGTATAGCCCTCTCGAGATTTTGGTTGAAGTTCTTCATCACGATGCTATAGGGACCATGAGGCCAAGAAGTGTTTTGACACAATGTTAGTGTTGTGGGGTTCCTCCTCTTATATATATATATATATATATATATATATATATATATATATATATATATATATATATATATATATATATATATATAAGGATTCTTTTTTTTCAATAGAAAATACCCAAGACATATGCTAGATCCGCCCGTGCTTGTAACATGAAAAATCATGATATTTAGAAACTATTCTTAATAATTAGAATTCAATTAGGAACAAAGAAGAAGAACATACCCCAACTTAGATTCACGGAGGATTATTGTTGATGATTCAAAGTCTTTATTGCGGGAAATGATGAATGAAATTAATAACATTCATTGTATTTTTTTGGCTTCAAAATTTTATAAGTCAGGGTTCATTGCTTTGGTCTTAATTCTAAGAACTTGAGAGGTTAAGTGTTTGACATTTTGGAATTTCTACGATCGAAATATCTTATAAATAGAGGGTGTTAGTCTCTTTGTAAACACAACAAGTAAGGAAAAGAAAAGTGTATAGTCTTGTTTCCTCCCTCCCTTCTCCCTTCTTCGATGATAAAGCAAACGCACCTTCGGTTTGTTGAAGTATCACAAGCTTTCTGCTATACATACCTTCGGTCATTTTATCTTGGAACAATGCCTTTAAATCTCAAGAACACACGGAGAAGGCAAATATGTTTAAGCGAGATCGCAATTCGCAAGACTCGACTACTTTTTGTTTGCCTTGTGGTAGTCATCTTCTTCATTCACATCTAGTTTACTTCTTGAATGTGCTTTGTATTGCAGGTTGCAGGTATGTTTATTTTGTTCATTACTAGAGTTTGTGCTACATGAATCGAAACCATTGTGCTTGACACGAAATTGGGCATTTATTATGCTATATCAATTGCTCGATGAATTAAGAAGAAGGCATATTGAATAGAAAGAAACAAACTTTTTATGTTTTTTTTGTTAAAATTCGAAAAAAGGGGTTATCTATTTTTGTTTTTTGAAACCTATATTTTTGGTTTGGTTTATTGAATTTTTTTTATCCTTTGAATATATATATATATATATATATATATATATATATATATATATATATATATTATGGGAGTTTTGTTTTTCTTGTGTTTTATGAGAAAAAAGAAAAACTCGAGTTTGGTTTGGAAAGAAAATTTTGTTTATCCTAAAAGTTGCATTTCCATAAAAATATATATATTTTTTTTGGAAAAAAAAGGGTTTTTTGCAAAAAGAATTTTTTTTAAAAAAAAACCATGAAAGGAAGTGGTTTAAAACAAAAGGAAAACAAGGAAATTCATTTCCTTTCTTTAATCCAAAAAAAAAAAAAAAAAGTGAAAAACGTTTTATTGGAAAGGAAACTCTCCTTGAGGAAAAAAAAATTGATTGAAATTTTTTAATAAAAAATTAAAAAAAAAACTCTCTTACAAAGAACTTTTGGAGAACGTGGGAAATTTTTTTTCTTGTAAGAATACAAGGAACAAAATTGAACCCATAAATTTGGGTTCAAGAGGCCAATGCTCTACCACTAAGCTACATGCCTAGTTTGTGTTAATTTGTTGGAAGAATATCATTATAAAGATTGTGTCAACTTCCATTTGAGAAATTGGAAATTACCATATAGAGAAATTATGTCTAAGGAGGCTAGTCCTGTTTGTACCCCACTAGTCTTTCCTAGGAACACTCTGTAGAAGTTATTTTTCAAACATGTGACACACTTTGGTGATTTTGCAGAAAATATGACAACTGAATCCAACAACGCCATTGTGATTGAATCTATCCAAGAGGCAAACCCGTTTGCGGCCCAAGTGCTAATGATGCTCACTACTCTACCCATTTCTTTCTCTCATGAAGAGAAACCTGAGAAGTTCAATGGACTCAATTTTAAACGTGGTAGCAAAAGATGTTATTTTACCTAACCACTCTTAATCTTGCGAGATTCTTGACAGAAGATGCTTCTCAACTCAAAGAATATGAGCATGACATTGAAGTCATCAGTGCTATAGATGCTTGGGAACATTTTGACTTCTTGTGCAGCTGATTTGCTGTACAACGTCTACACCGATAAGAAAACAACATAAGAGCTTTGGGAATCTCTTGACCGAAAATATAAAATTGGAGATGTTGGGGCTAAGAAATTCGTTGTCGGCCGATTCCTTGATTACAAGATGGTGGATTCCAAGAATATGGCTAGTCAACTCTAAGAGCTTCAAGTGATCTTGCATGAGATACATGCTGAGGGAATGACGTTGAGCAAATATTTTCAAGTGGTAGCTATTATTGAAAAAATGTCTCTTCAGATGAAAGATTTCTCAAGAATGGAATCTAGCATAAATGAAATGAATGAGCATCAAGATCTTGTTGTTAGACTGCATTGAAGTTAATATTACCAGAGATCGAAAGAAGTGACACACAATTCAGCAGGCCAAGGCAATCTCAGGAACATGGTCAAAGTTCAAAGTTCAAGAAAGCCAACAACAAAGGGAAAAGCACTAAGATGAGACCCAAGGCAGGGATCTCAAAGAAACAAAAGTTTTAGGGAAGTGCTTCAATTATGGGAAGCAAGTCACAAGTTGGCAAACTACAGATTGCCAAAATGGAACAAGACTAAGGAGGCTAATGTGATCGCTAACATCACCAAGGATGTATTTGACATTGATCTTTGAGGTGAACCTGGTGGGATCAAATCCCAAGGAATGATGGATCAATACTGGTGCTACATGTCATGTATGCTCGGACAAGAAGATGTTCTTCGCCTTTGACCAAATTGAGACTGGGGAAAAGGTGTTCATGGGGAACTTGACCACCTCTGAAATCAAGGGCAAAGGAAAAGAGGTATTGAAGATGACTTATGGGAAGGAAGCAACTCTGACAAATGTCTTTTATGTACCCAAAATCCGTAAGAACTTAGTTTCTAGTTCATTATTGAATAGTCATGGATTTTGGATGGTGTTTGAGTCATATAAGTTTGTTTTGTCCAAGAGTGGAATGTACGTTAGGAAAGGGTATATGAGCGATGGAATGTGAAACTCATTGTAATGACTGTTATAAAGTCAAATATGAATAAAGTGAGTTTTTCTACTTACATGCTTGAGTCGTCTAATCTATGGCATGGTAGATTAGGACATGTTAATTATGATACATTACCAAGATTAATTAACTTAGATCATATACCGACATTCCAAATTGATTCACAGCACAAGTGTGAGACTTGTGTTGGGGTAAAACTAACCAGGTCATCCTTTCAAAGCATTGAAAGACATATTGAACCTCTTGACTTAATCCATAGCGATATATGCGATTTGAAATTTGTACAAACAAGAGGTGTTAATAAATATTTTATTACCTTTGTTGACGATAGCACCAAGTATTGTTATGTGTACCTACTCAAAAGTAAGGATGACGCGATAGAAAAATTTGTTCTCTATAAAACTGAAGTTGAGAATCAATTCAACAAGAAAATTAAAGTGCTTAGAAGTGATCGAGGTGGTGAGTATGAATCGCCATTTTCTTACTTTTGTGCTCACAATGGGATCATATATAAAATCACATCACCTTATCCGCCTCAATCCAATGGAGTAGCTGAGTGAAAGAATCACACTTTAAAAGAAATGATGAATGCAATGCTAATAAGTTTTGGTCTACCACAAAACATGTGGGGAGAAACCATTTTAATTGCTTATTACCTTTTGAATAAGGTCCTTAAAAAGAAAGTAGAAAATACTACATGTGAGTTATAGAAAGGATAAAACCATCCTACAAATACTTATGAGTGTGGGGATGTCTTACTAAAATGAAGATTCCTCCACCTAAAAAGGTGAATATAGGACCTAAGATTGTTGATTTCATTTTCATTGGGTATGCACATAATTGTAATGCTTATCGATTTTTTGTTCATGAATCGAATATCCCAGATATTCACAAGAACACAATAATGGAATTAAGGAATGTATCATTCTTTGAAGATATATTTCCATGTAACTCCAATGAGGAGCCAGGTTCATCAAAACGAATGTTGGAGACTATTGATGGTGCAACAGTTAAGACTTAAAAATAAAGAGGTGAGGTTGAACCCAGACGCAAGAAAAGAACAAGGGCATAAAAATCTTTTTTGGTCTAGATTTTCAACATATATGTCTAAGGAACTCGAACGACAAGAAAGCAGAACTCTATGATTCATTCCTGCAAAGAGGCCATTAAGAGTGAAATTGATTCCATACTACACAACAATACTTAAAAACTAGTGGATCTTCCACCAGGTTGTAAATGTAAAACCCCAACCTGATTGAATGTTATAATAGTAGTTTTTGAATTGATTAGAGGTCCAATGATAGAAACGAGGGTAGATTAGAATTTGTGAACGCTCCGACGCTGCCATTGGGCATAAAGTGAAATTTCTGAAATTTCAATCAATACCCTAAGGAATAGTGATTTTTCTTATTATATCCGGATGAAGGCTGTAGATATTCTTTTTAAGAAATTTCAGTCTTAAGTGACTTTGAACCGATATTTAAAGAGAATTGAGATTTGGCTGGTCAGTGATTTCTGACCGAAATTCTAGCCATACGATATTTTTCGGAAATTAGTCAAAACAATGAAAATGTCCTAAATAATCATAGAGTCTAACTAAACTGAAACGGAGTCCGCTTGGATAGTTTTCAAAGGATCCAACGCACTTGGATAATAATACGCTATTGTCCGATTACGATTTTAATGATTTTAAATCCGATTTCTTCGTACTCGCAGCCCAAACTAATGAAGGATTTAATTAGAATATTTCATGGTCAATTTGAAGTTTAGACGCACTATAGAATATTTTTGACATTTAATTCCAGATAAAAATGCAAAGATAAGGTGAACCGAGATAAAATTCAACAAGAGGCGAGATATTTTTCAGAGAGCTAATCAAAACTTTCTTTAATGGCTAAGTTATGATTAAAATAATAGTTTAATGATTTGTGATTAATTAGAATGAACTAAATGACAAGGTGATATGTAAGTCACTTGCTCACCAACCAATGAGATTCTTTAGGCTCAAGTGCAATTGGCAAAATCAAGGTCAAAATATAATTCAAAGAAATGAAAGTTTGTTCAAAAGAGGAGAGCTCTGTCCATGAGAGAAAGAGGGAAGAAAAGAGCAGAAAGAGAGTGAAAGAAAGAGAATGATGAGAAAACATTGAATAAGGGTGGAGCAAGGGTATGTGGATTTTTTTCTCCCTTCTTCGCTCTCTTGCCGATCTACGTTTAATCAAGCAGAGTGGTTTCCACGAAACCAAGCATTGGCAGTTTTAACGCTGAAAGTTGATTTCATGTTTTCCATACCTAATGCTTTGATTTTCTTGTATGGATGGTAGAATTGTGGTATTTAAGGTCAATAATGATGATTTTGATAGAAATCGAGTAAAGAAACTCCGACAGTTAGTATTGAAAATCAAGGGAGCGAATGGTTAGGTATTGATGTTGAATTTTTGTATGATATGTTTAAATTGGTTAGGATTTGATGCAATAGAGGTATAAGGCATTGATTGAGTGATTAGAGGAAGAAAATGGAAGAACAAATGGAATATGGTTTGTATTAATTCGGCCAAACGGAAATGAGAGGTTAAGGTAGTTTGCAATTTCCATGTGTTTTAGGGTGAATCTTAACTCTATAAATGCATTGGAATTGGTTAGAAAAGAAAAGATTTGAATGGAGTGGCATTAAGATCATGTTGTAAAGCAAAGGAATGCTGTCAAAATTCTGTAAACCCTGCTTTTGCTTTTGGCTATAGATTGCTAGAATCATCCAAAAGCAATTGATTCCAATTGGTAAAGAACCATAAGAGATAGGACTACAAATGTATAGAAGGGACCAAGAGAAAATTGTAGCCTAAGGCTCCCAACAAGGACTGAAAGGTATTCGTAGCTCACTGATTTTGCTTTGTTTTGGGTATGGTTGTAGTGTTTTACTATATGGAGTTTCACTCATCCAAATTGAGTGATTCAAAATTATGGGTAAAATAGACTTCTAGGGGAAAAAGTTATCTGAAGGAAGTGCATGCAAGTTGTAAACCCAAAGTGCCCATAAAATTTGTCAAATTGGAGATATGTGCAGATTCTGTTATGCCAAATTGAGTCATCTAGATGTAAAATGCAATAACTTGAGTTTTGGTGATCCAAATTGGGTGATTCCAATTGGAGAAGAAACCTTATAACCATAGCTTTAAATTAGTGAAGAAAAAATTTCCAATTTATGGAGTTAAGACCCCAGAAATCAAGGATAACAGTAGGTGATTCAGTGAGTTAACCAAGTTGGCATAAAAAAAAAACATGCTGTAACTTGTGTTATGTGGTTGAGGGCCTTAGAGAAGGAATTTTAAATTTAAAATTTAAAGAGATGTCATTGGATATATAAAGGACTGATCTGGAGAGTTTCATAATTTTTAAAGACCGTTGAATTTTTGAGTCATAAAGTCTATAGAGTATTGTTGGAAAAAGGTTGGCCAAAATGAGTGGTTTTTGTTAGGGCTTTTGAGTGCTCATGGTAATTTGTTCATTTGGTTTTAAATGAATGTGTATGGTGGATTAAAATGGAAGTTATGATTAATGTATAGTTGTGGTTTTCTTGAAAAAGGTGAAAAGGACTATCGGACGGAAAACGGGAATTCGACGGGAAGCAAGCGGGATTGAGCGGTGAACTGTGAGTGTAAAAAAAATGTGATATTTTTGACAATTGAGTTTTAAAGTGAATGGTTTTAATATTAAACCGAGCAAGTTTAATGGAAATGTTTATATAAATGTTAAGACATATGGAAATGTTTTATCTTTAAATATATATATATATAGTATATATATATATATATATATATATATATATATATATATATATATATATATATATATATATATATATATATATATATATATATATATATATATATATATATATATATATATATATATATATATATATATATATATATATATATGTATGTATTTTAAATATGTATGCATATGTTAAGGCATTATGAAAAGTTTAAAAATGTGTAAAGAATGCATATGTGTTTTAATGATAAAGTAAAGGATTTAATATTTGAGAATGTATTTGAAGAAATGTTTTACTGACGGTTACACCCAACCCCCATATGAATGTTAAGGACTGATATTGGCCGAGGTACTTTAAGCGTAAAATATTCAGAGGTAATGTTATAGGTTACTAAATCGAGGGAGGGAAATAGGTGTTTAGAGTAATATCCTTACACATGATAAAGCGCTATGACTGGAAACCTATGCAAAGCGTGAGTTTCTCCGCAGCGTAGTGGTTATGACTGGAATGAGACTATCCCTCACCGTCAGTACTCGGAAACTGTTTGGTGTGTTTATCCCTTGGGTTCCATCAGAAAGAAAGAAATAAAGAAAGAAAGAAAGAAAGTTTAAGGCATAAATGGATTTTTAATTGTATAAGTATGTATTACTTTGATATATACTGAAAATTTTATCTTAATGAAAATGCACACTCACTGGGCTCCTTTAGCTCATTCTGTTTCGTATGTTTCAAAACCATTTTCAGGAACCGAGACAAAGGCCGGTAGTAGATATCCTCTGCAGCAGTCGAGCCATCGAGGAGATGACGCTGTGAACTGCATTGTATAAATATTTTACATATTGTATATGTTGAATATTTTGTCATATATATATATGTATATATGTATATAGTTTGAAAAGGAACTATGTGGGCTTCATCCTCGTGGACGAGGTAACTAGGTACGGCTTAAGTCCGGCTCAAGCCCAATCTTTTGATAAAACTGTGCATGGAATTGAAGAAGGTTTGAATGTTTTGATGATTAAAGTAAATAAACGAAGATGTTTATTGTGTTCGATCGCATCGGACGGCGAGCCTCAAAATGGAAGTCAGAATTGAAAGATTAGAAGTGTTTTAAATGCTTTTATCGCCTTTGTAAATTTGGGAGTCCAAAATGTGAGGAAACTCGGTCGATTTTTGAAAATAAAAATCAAGTATTTGAAAAAAGGAAAGAAAAGAAAAGAAAAAAATTTACCACTTCACTTCCCGTGACATTTTCTAAAATATGTTAAGGATGGTGCGTGTTCGCTTCCATGGATTTTTATACATTATTTTATGAAAAGCCTATATCCATTGAGTGCCAGAGGTCCCTGTTCAAGGAGGTTAACACTGTCAGATCCTTAGTAAACCTTTAAGTTCTAAGTGGGTCTTCAAGAGGAAAAGGAAAGTAGATAGATCAATTGACAAGTACAAAGTCAGACTTGTGATCAAAGACTACAAACAAACTTAGGGCCTAGATTATTTTGATACATATACTCCCATGATGAGAATAAATTCTATAAGGATGGTGCTTGTAATTGCTGTATTAAGAAACCTTGAATTGCATCAAATGGATGTGAAAACAACATTTCTTAATGGAGATTTAGATGAAGCGATCTACATGGAACAACCTGATGGTTTTTCTATTACGGGACAAGAGAAGAAAATCTTTAAATTAGTTAAATCCTTGTAGCCGTTTTTAAAACAAAGATCAAACAATGATACGAAATTGACAAACGTTACGATGTCACGGTGGATTTGTAATCAATGAATGTGACAAGTGTGTCTATCAAGGATACAGAACATGGATATGTCATTGTATGTCTATACGTAGATGACATGCTTATTGTCGGCAATGATGATAAGATGATTATATCTACTAAGAATATGTTGAATTCAAGGTTTGACATGAAAGACATGGGATTTGCTGATGTTATATTAGGAATAAAAATCATAAGAACATCAAATGGACTTATGTTAAGTTAGTCACATTATATTGATAATATTCTTGGAAAGTTTGATAAAGACAATTTTGGAATTGCAAGAACACTAGTAGATGTAACTCTACATTTATCCAAGAATAAAAGAGAGAGTGTTTCTCAAGTAGAATACTCTAGAGTAATAGGCAGTTGTAATACCCCTAATTTTCTAACAAACAAAAGAAAATAAAGAAGATGGGTTGTTTTGCAATTTTTAAAAGATGAAGGGGCTTTGGTGCAAATGTGGAATTTATCTTAGTATAAAAAAGGCTCTCTAACTCATATGACCCATTCTTCATTTCATTTTTTTTCTAAAGAGAGAGAGAAAGTGAAGGAGAGAGAGAGAGAGAAAGAGAGAGGAGCTAGGGTTTTAAAAGGGGGGAGATTTCAATCCTCAAGAACTTCAATCCTAAGTAAGTATTTCTTTTTCCCTTGGATTTTTTTTATAAGTCTAGATTTGAAAGTTTAGAGCTTTCTAAAACTTTAGATTTGAAACCCTAGAAATGATTGAAATGCATAGAAGTAACAATCTTGGTATGGGTTTGATGTTTGATATATTGGGTAATTTCCCACTCTTGGAATCTTAGATTGAAAACTTAAGGTTTCCTAAAGTTTCAAATATGAAACTCTAGAAATGTAAGAAAGACATAGTATTGAGAAATTTGTTTAGGAATGGGTAGTTGATGTGTTTTGGTGATTCTTGGGCTACCAAGCTTTAGAAATGATTCCCTACAAGTTACAAAGAACTATTTGTTCATAAGAGATTTGGGGATTTCAACCAAAAATCATGTTTTATGGTACAATCCATAATTTTGGGGATTTAAAGAATTGCTAGATTTGGAAAATTGGTAATGTTAAGGCTTTTGGGAAAAGAACCTAGTTTATTTGAAATTCTCAAGCTAAAGAGCATTTGAGATTTTAGGTTTAAATATTTTGGATTCTTAGAAAAGAAAAATAGGAGATATAAAACCTATGAGTGTGAAAAAAATATTATTTCTCTCTAATAGGGTATTGTTCATATTACTTAGGTGATTTGTGACTCTTTTGAGGCTTCTTGGTTTTGCTAATATCTTGGAATATCATGTAAGGAAGATTAATGCAGCTTTTCCTATAAGACAAAATATTTTGCTAGTATATGTAATTATGAGTCTTGGAAATTTCTATTTTTTAAAATCATATGCATGAATCAAATGCATGTTTTGTATGGAAAATGGAGTTGAGAATGTTTATGGTAAGATTAAAAGTTATGGAGAAATACTTTTGTATTTTTGTGAAATTGGAAACATGAAAAAATATTTGACATTTTATATGACCTCAGTTAATGGGCATAAACTTGAAAAATACAAACCCCGTCAATGGGTTATAGTAATTGACAAATATGACCTTTGTCAATGGGTTGTAGTAATTAACAAATACGACCCCGTCAATGGGTTATAGTAATTAACAAATACGACCCAGTCAATGGGTTATAATAATTGACAAATAAGGTCTTGTCAATGGGTTATAATAATTGACAAATATGGCCACTGTGACGCCCCAAATCCGGGGTGTCCGTTGACTACCCGTCAACCTGTGGAAATCTATATGTCTCATATTACGAGACATACACCTGAGTAAAATAGCCACATGGGGCCCATACATCCATACTTATAAAACACATATCTCAACTATATTTTCATAGTTTTCATGTTTGTTTTACAAAAAGATTTATACATATTTACAAAATATTTACTTAAAGCCACATTTCGGCTTTCTTCTCAAAAACTACCTCTACTGAGTGTCGCCTCGATAGTCTCTGTGACCAGCGGGGTCCTAATGACGGGTGAGCAAAGCCCAAGAGGAAAACACCTCTCCTACAAGGGTTACTCCCACCTAAATGCATATGAAATGGCATATATAAACAACTTCAATCACATTCCATACAATTATTCTCTATATGAAATGTCTATAACATGCATGAGATGCAACCCTCATGCTCATGACCCAAGTCCAACCGACTCTCACACTTGGAATGCCAAGCCGACTAAACTCCGTCACACACCATGACTAAACCATTGACACCTCCACCTATTTATCAAACCTGATTTTGATTCTTTCTCCTTTATTTCGCTGGCAAATCTGATTCGGTTTACAATCAGAGGACGCCGCACGCCTTTTTCAACATTTTCACGAACTTGCATCGTCGGGATTCATGTCTAACCGTGAATAACCTGTGGGACTTTCACCCTGGGGGGGGGATCTACCCAACTTGCTCCGCCCAAAACATGTAATTTATCATTTTGATCATTTACACACTCGTGAATCTCTACCTTGGACTTTGTCCCATTTTTCCCGAGCTCACGACCCACTCACCAACACTGATGAATAAACCTTACCTTGCACCCACACCCGACCTGACGCGATGTGACCGCAGATATGAAATGTATGATGTCACGCATTTTCTCATGTTATGCATGAATGAGCACTACATGAAACATTTATATACCATGGAATTATAATCATACATATAATCTACCCTCCATGCAAAATATATTAATACATTAAAAAGCATGCATCAATATCACATTTTACACTTAGCATGTTATTCAAGCAAGCTCATAACACAACAAGGTCTCCCAAAATTAGGACCATTCAACAGGTACCTCACGCCCCTTTCGCAAACATGAACCATATCGGGTTCCACCATTATCATCTCATCAACAACACAACATCTAGAAACTTTCAGCTTCTAGTAAAACCCTAACTCCCACAACCATGCAACCGGTCATGAAATCTATACCCTTTAGTCCCCCAAGGCTTGAACTAATTCACATGGCCTCTCATGGCCTCCCATACAACCTCCCCTACTTCATTATAAAGCCTTTTAAAGCAAAGGGCACTCAAGTAGAAAATATCCTACCTTTGAGTTTGTCAACTCCAACTTTTTGGTGTCCACACGTAGATCCTAATCAAGGCGGTACCAACTTTGGTCCTTGAACTTTCGAACGCCGATCACTCAAAACCCGGAAAATCTTCCTTTTCCTTTCCTCCTTCTCCTCCTTTTCTTCCTTTCTCCTAAGAAACGTTTTCCTCTTTTCCCTCTTTTCCTTTCTTTTTCCTTCCTTTTTGCTTTTCTTTCCTTTTTCTCTTTTCTCATCTCATTTCATTTCCTCCTCATTTTCTTCTCCTTTTTGTCATTTTCTCCCCCTTTTTGGAGAAAGCACTCATTCTCAAAGGAGGCAATTTCCTCCTCCTTTCCTCTACCCATTTATGCGGCCAACACTTTTCCATTTTTCTTTTTCTTATTTCTTAAATCCATTTTATGACATCATCCACCACATGGCTTCATGTGAGCCATGGATTCCATGTCTCCATGCATTTCTCAATGTGAGCTTATTCCTTTCAATGCCAAGTGTCACTTTCTTATGGTGCCATGTGGCATCTCCTTCCTTGCCATGTGTCATCCGACACCACGCCCAAAACGTGAAATTCGACCACCCTGAATCCAACAAAATTCAATGTGATAGCTTCAAATTTGCGGAGACGATTTCAACTGAGAAGTCCGCTTTCATTATCCGAGATCTAGAAAATTTCTCGATTTTTACCGAAATTACGATTTTACTCCATTTTGAGAAAATTGATTTTCTCGCTCTTCATACCCACACCAATGGGTTAGTAATTGAAAAAATACGACTCGCACGGGTTATGGTAACTGACAACACGGCTCCCGTCCATGGGTTATAGTAATTGGCATATATGGCCCCATTAATGAGTTATAATAGTTGACAAATACGGCCCTCGTTAATGGGTTATAGTAATTGACAAATATGGCCTCCATCAATGAGTTATAGTAATTGAAAAATATGGCCTTGTCAACGAGTTATAATAGTTGATAAATACGACCTCGCCAACGGGTTGTAATAATTGACAATATGGCCCCGGTCAATGGGTTACAATAGTTGACGATATGACCTAGGTCAATGGGTTACAATTGTGGACAAAATGGCCCTTATCAACGGGTTAGAATAGTTGAAAATCTATTTGAAACAAATATATTTTGAGAACCAAGAGTATAAACGTTTTGAAATGACCCTTGTTAATGGGTTATAATAGTTGAGATTTTATTTGAAACAAATATATTTTGAGAACCAAAAGTGTAAGTATTTAGAAATGACCATTATCAAAGGGTTATAATAGTTAACATTCCATTTGAAACAAATATGTTTTGAGAATCAAGTGCATAAGCGTTTTGAAATGGCCCTCATAAACGAGTTAGAATAGTTGACATTCTATTTGAAATAAATACGATTTGAGAATCAAGAGTGTAAATATTTTGGAATGACCCTTTTCAACGGGTTAGAATAGTTGACTGTCTATTTGAACAAATATGTTTTAAGAACTAAGTACATAAGCGTTTTGAAATGACCATCGTCAACGAGTTAAAATAGTTGACATTTTATTTGAAACACATTTTGAGAACCATGAGTATACGTGTTTTAAAATACTAGTGGATTTAATTATGATATGGAATTATTTGAGAAACAGAAAATATGATGAACATCGGTTTGAAATATATTTATATGTTATTTATTTGTACTCAAGGATTTTATGAGATTTATGAGGAAAAGAAAAACATGATATAACTCCAATTTTGTGAATTTAAAATATTTTATGAGATTTATTTGTACTCAAGGATTTTATGAGATTTGTGAATTTTATGAGATTTATGAGGAAAAGAAAAATAGAATGTTACGTTTTGAAAAAATTAGTTTGGAGAATTTATCTTGTTGGAAGATGTTCGTTTAATGACATTTTGTTGTACTTTGGAAGGTTTTATGTCATTGGAAGATTTCGATTTTACGAAATTAGTTTAGTTTTTCTTGTGATCATATTTAGGGAAAAAAAAGATTCATAAACAGAAAATTTGAATGTGTCATTTACATATGGGGTTGTAGAGCCTTATATGTGAATGGACAATAACGCCCTTTGTTTGAAGTTTAGGGTGTTACAGAATGGTATCAGAGCACAATGATATGATCTTGTAGACTTTTAGAGTAGATGAGTTAGGTTAGATCGAGTGACGAGAATTATTTGTTATTCTTTTTATGCAATGAGTTTCATTTAAGAGTTGCTTTCATACATTTTGTTATTTATTCTAATATGACTTGAAATGATTGGTAAGAAGAATATGTGAATTAACTTAGTACTCTTTGACCATTAGAATTTTGATGTAATTTTGAGGATGAATTAATTAGTTTCCCACCATACCTCATTGGTTGTTTAGAAAAAAAAATAATGACTTCCCACTTCCTAGTCAGCTTGTGTTTAGTATGAAATTAAATGATCTGGATAGATTGTTGTGCATATCTTAGGCTTGTAAATTATTTATTTTCTTATAAGGGTTCTTAAGACTTTTTGGTCCTTGTGATGTGTGAAGAGAGCAATTTGAAGTTTGGGAAAAGACAAGGTCTTATGATTGAAATTGGAAGTTTCTTGGGATAGGAACTCTAAAATTATCATACCTTTTCAGGTTGATATAGATTGGAGTTAAGTTTGTTTGGTTGATATTTTAAGTAGGAAATTTGTTGATCCCTTTGAGTTTATTAGAGATTGTCACAAATAATTACTTTATGATTTGAGATGTCTACAAGTATATGCCATAACTTTGGACTTTAGAGTACTTGTGTTGAATATCATAGCAGAACCAAACATATTAGGAAAATTAAGACCCTATAAAGAATAATTTGCGATTAGTTGAACATATGGAATAAGTTACAAGAGATGATAAATTTAACTTTGCTTAATCAGATGATGAAATCTTGAAAATTGAGACTAGAGTTGATGTCTTAAATAATTGAAACATAAATAAACAACTTTTGGAATGAAGTTTATTGCTTTAGGCTTACTATTCGCCCTAGGGGAATGCAAATGTACAAAGATTTGAGATAGAGTATTGGGTGGTATGAAGTCGGATATTGCATGATTTGTGGCTTAGGGTTTAATGTATTTATATATGGACGTTTACACCAATAGCCAATAGAGTTGTGAAATTGCTTTGTATTATTAAGTGAATGTGGAAATTTATTACCATGGATCTTGTGATAGGGTAACTAAGAACCTTAATTGATGAAAACTTTCATTGTGATAGTTGGTCTATTGATAATGTCTACTTATTTTCTATTAGACTAGCCTCTTTGTATTAAGAATATTTGAAGAATGTATGAGATGTCTTATTCTAAGGTATATGGTAAGGATTCTTGTTTTACTAATAATAAGTTCAAAGTTAAGTTTAATAGTAACTTCCGTACTTAGGTTAATGACTAATGGAGGAGAGTAATCCCAAGTTTGAAAAGATTTGTTGAGAGATTGTGTTTCACACATGGAAAGTCATTAGAATAAGTACTTACATTTGGTTAAATTTCTTACAATAATAGTTTTAAAGCTAGCAAAGAGATGATACTTTCAAATGGGTTTATAGTAGGAGATAATGATGTCCTATTTGTTAAGATCATATTAGAGAGAAAACTTTTAAAACTTGAACTTGTGCAATTGACTATTGAAAAGATAGCCCTGATTACAGAAAAATTTAGAAAAAAAATCAAAGTGCACATAAGGATTATGTTGACTATCTATAGAAATTCTTGGAATTTGAATTTGGTGATTTTGTTCTTATAGAAGTTTGCTTGTTAACTTGTAATGAAATTTGGGGGGAAAAATAGTGTCTTTGTTTATTAAAAGGATTCAAAGGCTATATAATTTTATAATGTCTTTTATTCTTTGAGTTTGAGGAAATATGTTCTTTATCCCTCATAGGTTATGAAATTGGGGGCTATTCATATTTTGGAAGATTGAACTCATGAAAAAAAATGTGTTCAGATTATGAATGTGATTGAAAAAAAAACAAGAAACAGAGAAAAAGGACATCCTAAATTGGTTGAGAACCTACTTATGTCAAGTTTAGAGGACTAAACTTCTTATAAGGGAGGGAGAATGTCGCGCCCTAACCCCCACCTAGGCGGAAGAGGGGGACGCGGCACGGGATTGGGACTCTTTAACCTGTTTTTCTGACATTGGTGAGCCCATAACATGTAATTAATTCATAATCACAAATACATATAAAACAACTAACACAATGGTTTTCATGTAAAAATATCTGAGTCCCACTGACTTATACCTATATAAAAAAAAAACTTTACATGTACATATTGAAAATCAAAGGTAGCTAATCTATGTGTGTTGACTTATTGGTCGCGGTCGTCTCTCCCTGTGCCGTAACGGCCGGGATGTCCCTTAACACCTTACACCTGACGAAACTCTCTACGCCAGTTCTTATACCTTGAGCCGAAACACATATAACATATATGACCACCCGTAGTGGTCCTCAAAGACGATATTGTGACGCCCCATTTCTCGAGGGTCCGTTGACCACTGCCAATCTGCGGAAACCTTTGAGTCTGATATCATTAGACCCATACATGAGTAAAAATGGCCACGTAGGCCCATATAACCATACTCATCAGAATATAATAAACTATATTACCATAGTTTCAAGAGTTATTACATCACTCTTAATACAAAACATATATTAAAACTAGTTCGTTCTAATATATACACAAAACATGAATCAAGGCCACAATTCGGCTCGCTTCATAATCTGGCCTCCCAAGGAGCGCCGCCCACTCCATACCGCCCTGCACCTAAAAGGGGGATCCCACGACAAGGAGCAAACCTGTGCAGCGATAATCTCCTGCGCGGCTACTCCCACCTATGCTCATGCACGTGGCACACCAAACATTCAAGTAAAACATACAAGTTCCTACTCAAATGTCTACATATTATGGATGAGAATGTGATACACCCATCCCCACATCCCGAGCCCTCACTGACTCCCTCACGCATGCCTAAGCCAAGTGTGAGAAACACTGTTTTCAAAACAAAAGGTTTTTGTTCTTGAAAACATAGTAGCAATTTTCCGATAAAATTCTATTGGACAACCCTTCGAGGCGACCATGGATAACTCTCCAAATACTATGCGGTCATCCTTCGAGATGAATCATTGACAACTCTCCAAGGCAATTCTTTTTAAAAATATTCCACATGAAATTCATTCGACAAACTATTTTTCATGTCATGCACTCATACCCATCGCTCTAGGTTACTCCTGAAGGCATATGAAATGCAATATACCATTTCACAATAATTCATGTTAATATATCAAGCATGCATATGTATATTAACAAGCAACATCAACATACCATGTATAATTATAATTAATACCTATAATTATCCTCCATGCACAACCCATATTAATACATCATACAACACACATTAACATGTCATTTTCACACTGCATGTTATTCACACAAGCCATAACACACAACCCAACCGGCTAGCACTAGTCAGCCCAATTACCTAATAACCTCCACAGGAATTTGGCTAGAATCTTAACTCAATGGTCTTTCCATAGAGTCTAAGAACACCCAATCGAGTCTGACGAAAGTTATGACTTTCCTCAAGTTTGAGGTCACATGACTAGGCAGCTCTACCCTGATTAAGCCTACCTTACTCGCTTCTGGGAGGCCCTTCGCCAGCCTGAAAGACCCACTCCTCCAAAAAGGGATTCGCTGAAATCTGACTCAATGGCTTTCCATAGAGTCCAATAACACCCAAATCTGGAGTTCCATGTTAAAGTTATGACCTTCCGGTTGAGGTCACATGACTAGGCGCCCTTACCCGGATGCCCTTACCTTACTGCCTGGAGCCCCTTTCTGGATAGCTCCAGCACCCACTGCCCTCCAAATGAATTTGACTGGAATCTTGACTCAATGGGCTTTCCATAGAGTCCAAGAACACCCGAATCAGAGTTCAGACGAGAAAGTTATGACCTTCCGAAGTTGGAGGTCACACATAACTAGGCAGTCTTACTCGGACAGCCTACCTTACTTGCTGAGCCCCTTTCCAGTCAGCTCCAGTACCTAATGCCCTCCATAGGCACATGGCTGGAATCTTGACTCAATGGTCTTTCCATAGAGTCTAAGAACAACCGAATCGGAGTTCGGACGAGAAAGTTATGACCTTCTGAAGTTGGAGGTCACTCATGACTAGGCAGGCTTACCCGGATAGCCTATCTTACTTACCCGGGAGCCCCTTTCTGGCCAGGTCCAGTATCCAATGCCCTCCATAGGCACACAGATAGAATCTTGACTCAATGGGATTTCCATAGAGTCCAAGAACACCCAAATCGGAGTTCGGACGAGAAAGTTATGACCTTCCGAAGTTGGAGGTCACCATGACTGTATTACCCTACTCCGGACAAATCTTACCTTACTTTCCTCGGGAGCTTCTCCCTTTCTTGCCGCCCAATACCTAATGCCCTCCATAGGCACACGACTGGAATCTTGACTCAATGGGCTTTCCATAAAGTCTAAGAACACCTGAATCGGAGTTTGGACGGGAAATTTATGACCTTTTGAAGTTGGAGGCCACTCATGACTAGGCAGTCCTACCCGGACAGCCTACCTTACCTGCCCGAATGCCCCTTTCCGGCCAGCTCTAGTACCCACTACCCTCCAAAGGCATCCGGATGGAATCTTAACTCAATGAGCTTTCCATAGAGTCCAAGAACACCCAAAACGGAGTTCAGACGAAGAAGTTATGACCTTCCGAAGTTGGAGGTCATGCATGATCCTAGCCGGACGGAACCCATCCGGGGTGATCCCATTCGAGGTGAACCCATCCGGGGTCGGCTGAACCCATCTGAGGCTGGCTAACCCAGCCAAATAGCCCTTCCACTAGACTATTCTGGTTAAACGAACCATAACTTGGGGTACAGAGGTCCGATTTGAGAAATTCAAAAGCCTAACATCAAGTTTATTGATGTGGCTACAATTTACCTGAGGGACTCACTACCAAATTCCCTTTATTTCCTACCCAAAAACCAGTTCTAAAGTCCAGGTAATGTGTACTACCACAATATGGTAGCTTCCTATGGTTCAAAACACAACCAAACATTCCCCTTAGGGCAAGACAACCAACACCATTATTCATTTTAACTCTAACACATAAAATGGCACACAAGGACAATTACTTAATCTAAAAGTCAATCCCCGGACTGTCCGAAACAGCCTCTGATCTCCAAAGACATTGTCCCAAAAGTCTCGACTGCTCACACGGCCACACACCTACCACACAACCCACATGCCATTTGAATGGCCCTTAGACAAGAATTAAACCAAGTAATAGAAAACCCCTACCACTTAGAGTTTGTCGAAACTCCCCAACTCCTGGCCTTGCGCGGTTCTTGTTGCAGGATGAACTCTTCCTCTCGCTTCTCCCGTCTCAAACCGCGATCCGATCGTAGGGAAATTTAGAGAGAAGGTGGAGTCTCTCTCTCTCTTTTTTTTTCTTCCTCTTTCTTTTCTGCTCTTTTCTTTTCTCCCATCCCACTGTCTAGTCCAAGATGGGCCAAGAGCTTGTCTTCTCACTTGCCACATGTCCAATTTTCATTGGCTCTTAGGATTTCCCTTATCCTCTTATCCATCTACCATGGAATTCTCTCTAATGACATAATGTCACATGTCACCTATAGCCCATACTTGAGCTCATTGTTTGAATTGCTCACATCTTGACACGTGGCTTAATGTGAGCCACTCAACACCTGCCACATGTCACGCGTCACTCTCGGTGCCTCGAAGAACGTGAAATTCTGACTGTCTCAGAATTCGACGAAATTCGACGTGGTAGCTAGATTTTGCGAGACTATTCCAACGGTGAAGTTCATTTCGTCATCTGAGATCTAAAAAAAAAAATTCGGATTTTTGACCGAAATGATCATTTTACTCTTATTCGAAAAATTCGGATTTTCCGGAATTTCACAGATATACAATTTACAAAATTGTCTATTTGTACAATATCTATTCATATATCATTATACTTGTACATTATACCATTTAGTAGAGTTCTCACTCTCAATCGTCATAATACATAGTACTTTTCATACATGCTTCTTATAATTGTTTCCATGTTACATGCTTCTTATAACCATTTCAATCATTTTTTTGTTTTGTCACATCTTATGTGTTATGTCTTATGTCTTATGTCTTGTCTGCATATTCCAAGTTGAAGTGATAACGTGGTATAACTGTATGTACCGTGATACTATCACCGGCACGAGACAGCTGATCTCTATATGTATGACCCAAACGGCCGCTTATAATGATCCAAACGGAGCCTTATGTCATCGAATCTAAACAACAGTGGCCTTGATATCTATAAATTGTATGTTGCAGTAACTGTATCCCTATAGGCATGCCTATCTATTCCTCTACCTGGTGACATATGCAGATAATCAAGCTTATTACATTTTCATTCATGTTCAAGCTATGCACATCTCATATACAGGGATAATGTCAATCATATGTATCCACATGAGATACTTTCAAACAGTATTCCTTTATACGTATACTATAACTATTACTTTTATCATAACAAGTATGATCATGTTCTCAATATTGCTCATATTTCTGTTCATGTAATCATATTTCATATAGAAATCACTTTTGTAAAACCTGTGAAGAATTTAAATCTAAATTTTTCATAGAAGGACAAAACGACGATTGTCTGAATAGTCTCGGAGGTAAAGCTGGGATTTTCTAGATCTTGAATGATAAAACAGATTTCACAATTGGAATTGTCTCACACAATCTAGCACCCTACCAAATTTCAAGTGAATTTCGAGACTGTTTAATTTCACGTCTGGGGAAAAAACTATAAATTCGGAGGGACAAGTGTCCATGTGACAGATACTGGCCTCGCCATGTGGTAGGTTGCATGGGAAGTAAATGCATCGGCAAAGAGCATGAAGGCACTTTGTTGGTCGCTATAAGAGAAAGACAGGGGGGTGGTGCTGGGAGGGGTGACACACCCCCACCGATTCAAATGTAGGAGATAAGAAGAGGAAGAAAAAAAAAAGAAAAGAAAAAGACGAGAGGCCAAAAGAGAGGAGGGGGGAGGGGTATGTGAAAGTAAAAAAAAAAAAAAAAGGAGAGAGAAAGAGGGAAAGCAAAAAGGAAACCAGAAAAAGAAAAGGAAGAAGGGAAAGAAGAAAAGAAGGGAGGAAGAACCAACAGTTTTCTGGTTCACTAACGGCATAAGGATTTAGCATTGAGTTGATATGCAAGAGGTAGGGGTTTCTCCTACTCTGGTTATTCTTGTCTAAGGGCCATTCAATGGCCAGAGGGTTTAGCCTTAACAATAGGGCTAGTTCTTCTGAGTGGTTTTTTGGTTCCAGAATTTTAGTTATGGAACTCAGAGTACTCACTACTATAGATTTACATGCTGAATGCCATGTTTGGGTGTATGCTATTTTTTTTTAGGTTAGAGACTGAAAAATCCATTATGCATGTTAATTGCTTGATTGACTAACATGTAGGTTGTGTGAAAGGATGTTGATATATGCATGCTAAATATATTAACATGGGTTTTGAGTGAATTTATAATCGGAGGGTTGTCCAATATGTTTGATATCAGAGGAATGTCCAATATGCTTGATATCGGAGGGTTGTCTAATATGTTTGATATTAGAGGAATGTCCAATATGTTTGATATTAAAGGAATGTTCAATATGTTTGATATCGGAGGGTTGTCCAATGTGTTTTGATATCGGGGGGTTTTCCCATGAACTTGATTGGAGGGTTGTCCAGTGCATTTCTCGAAGGGTTGTCCAATGGAATGATTTATAAAGCAAAAATCTTTTGTTGTGAAACTGTTTTCTTACATGGCATTGCATTGTGCACTTAGGGTGGGGAATAGCCTTGTAGGGAGAATTTCTCTCATCAATGTGCTCACCTTGTCGTGGGAAAACATTTTCAAGTGCTGAAAGTACACCTAGAGGTGGACAAAATTGAGGTTTAATTGGGAAGAAGGCTAGATTTGGCTTTACTTGTGTTTTTTTGGTAAAATTTTGGGTAAAAACCTAATATTAGTATATGTAATGAGTCAGAGTTGTAATAAAGCTCATTTTTGTATGGTTTATACAGTTTGGCAAGTTTTTCTAGGCTTCTTGATTACCTTTGTACTAAAAAGGTTGTTGTATGTTGAATTTAGGGTATTTTGGAAAGAAAAGAAAATGGGAGCCGGAGGTGTAGAGAACCAGGATGGGCTATTGCCCATTTTTGGGTCTTTGTTGCGACAGAGAATGTTGGTTCCCTATCGTGACAAGAGTTGGCCTAAGGCAGGAAATTCCTGTCACGACTAGGCATTGCACGTCGCGACAGTTCCGCACGCAGCGACAAACGACCCTGTGTGGGTAGACAGCCGAGTTCTATCGCGACAGAGGAACTCATTGTCGCAAATGCAGAGCCAAGACGTAGGCTAGGTGCATGTCGAAGGCCAGCCGACACGCCCGGGCGTACTTGGTCGAGGCGCTCACAATGGTAAGAGTTTTGTCACGACAGAATTCTCTCGCGGGCAACAGATTCTCCCACGATACCCCAACGGGCCTGGTGCGTGGGATGAGCACGCAATTAGAGGTCTTGGCGAGTGATTGAGCGCGCATGCGTGTGACAGAAAATTTTTGTCGCGACATAACTGTCCAGTAGCCAAAAAAAAATAAAAAATAAAAAAAAATAAAGAAAATTTCGACCCCCGGGAATTGGTGCATCATAACTTTTATAATTCTTTTACAATTTCATTTATTTACTTGAATCTCATTATACCGAAATATTTCCTACAAATAGAGCTCCCTTTAGATGAATTTTTTGGTACAATGGGGTCTAAATTTGAATACACGTATTTCTAGAAGATTTGTTTTCCTAGAAGTCTAGATTACTCAGAAATTTGAATCACTAAATTTGGATGAGTGATGACCAAGTTATGGCCTAAACACTAAGGCTATACCAACACAGACCATAAATTGCCAGAAAATAGAGCTTCACTTTGACTAATTTTTTGGGTCCAATGAGGTTCGAATTTGAATATACTTATTTCAAGGAGATTTTTTCTTATAGACGTGTAGTTTACCAAGAAATTTAAATAACTCAATTTGAATGAGTGATGGCCAAGAAAAAAATATGGGTTTTGGAAATTTTTTGACAGCATCTCCCCTAAAACCCCAATATTTTCTTTATACAAACATTCCTCAATTGAGGACCACAACCAAATCAAACAACCATAAAATTGAGCTAAGACCAACAACCATCATTATTATACAAAGTTAGGGTTTTTTCCAAACCCAACCATCATCAAAAAGGGTTTTAGGTTTAGTTTCCATACTTTAAATCTCTTGTAATATCTTCTTTCTTCTTTCTTCTTCCTTCTTCTTCTTGATCACATAAACCCTTGATTACATGGAGTAATTCAACGTCTCACTCTCGTATGCCCTAGCTCTCAAAAACCCAAAGGAGAAATGTCTCATTTATAAGACCAAATTTGGTCTTATCCCCATCCTTCACAAGGTCATTTTTGGCATAACCCATTTTTGCATTCTTTTCCCATTTTTGCATTTAAAGTCCTTCCTTTATCTTTCATTTACACTTCAACTTATCAGTATTTCTATATTGGCATATAAACTTATTATCATATGACCTTTAGGTTCTGGATTGGTAAATTACTAATTTACCCTTGACTCTTGGATTAATCTCGGGTTTTTATCATTTTTCACTTTTAGCAAAATTAATTTCCGAGAAATTCAAAATTAACTTATATTATACCCTAAACATGTTATAAAACTATCAGGGTATAATTTGGGGTGTTACAAAGAATGTAACACTCCTAATTTTATAACAAACAAAAGAAAAGTAAGAAGAGTGGTTGTTTTGCAATTTTTAAAAGATGAAGGGACTTTAGGGCATATGTGAAATTTGTCTTAGTATAAAAATGACTCTCCAACTCATATGACCCATTCTTCATTTCATTTTTTTTATAGAGAGAAAGAGAGAGAGAGAGAGAGAGAGAGAGAGAGAGAGAGAGAGAGAGAGAGAGAGAGAGAGAGAGAGAGGAGCTAGGGTTTCAAAAGGGGGGAGATTTCAATCCTCAAGAACTTCAATCCTAAGTAAGTATTTCTTTTCCCCTTTGATTTTTTTTTGGTAGTTAGGGTTTTTAGAAGTCTAGATTTGAAAGTTTAGAGCTTTCTAAACTTTGGATTTGAAACCCTAGAAATGATTGAAATGCATAGAAGTAACAAACTTGGGTTTGGTTTGACGTTTGATATATTGGGTAATTTCTCACTCTTGGAATCTTAGATTTAAAAACTTAGGGTTTCCTAAAATTTCAAATATGAAACTCTAGAAATGTAAGAAAGACATAGTATTGAGAAATTTGTTTAGGAATAAATATTTGATGTGTTTTGGTGATTCTTAGGTTACCAAGCTTTAAATTTGAAACCCTAAAAGATTCCTGACAAGTTACAAAGAACTATTTGTTCATAAGAGATTTGGGGATTTCAACCAAAAATTATGTTTTTTGGTAAAATCCCTAATTTTGGGGTTTTAAGGAATTGATAGATTTGGAAAATCAGTAATGTTAAGGCTTTTGGGAAAAGACCCTAATTTATTTGAAAATTTCAAGCTAAAGAGTATTTGAGATTTTAGGTTTAAATATTTTGGATTCTTAGAAAAGAAAACTAGGAGATATAAAACCTATGAGTGTGAATTTTTTTTTTTATCTAATAGGGTGTTTTTCATATTATTCAAGTAGTTTGAGACTTTTTTGAGGTTTCTTGGTTTTGCTAATATCTTGGAATATCAGGTAAGGAAGATTAATGTAGCTTTTCCTATAAGACAAAATATTTTGCTAGTATATGTGATTATGAGTCTTGAAAATTTCTATTTATTTAAATCACATGCATGGATAAAATACATGTTTTTTTATTGAAAATGGATTTGAGAATGTTTAAGGTAAGATTAAAAGTTATGGAGAAATACTTTTGTATTTTTTTGAAATTGGAAACATGAAGAAATATTTGACTTTTTTATGGCCCTAGTTAATGGGCATAAACTTGAAAAATATAGCCTATGTCAATGAATTATAGTAATTGAAAAATATGGCCTCTATCAATGGGTTATAGTAATTGAAAAATACGGCTCATGTCAATGGGTTATAGTAATTGACAAATACGACTTCCATCAATGGGTTATAGTAATTGATAAATATGGCCTCGTCAATGAGTTATAATAATTTACAAATATGACTCACGTCAGTGGGTTATAGTAATTGACAAATACGGCTCTCATCAATGGGTTATAGTAATCGATAAATATAGCCCCGTCAATAGGTTATAATAATTGACAAATACTGCCCTCGTCAATGGGTTATAGTAATTAGCAAATACGACCCCAGTTAATGAGAAATTGAGTCAATGGGTTATAATAGTTGATAAATACACCCTCAGTCAATGGTTTATAATAGTTGACAATACAACTCTGGTCAATGGGTTACAATAGTTGACATAATGGCCCTTATCAACGGGTTAGAATAGTTGACAATCTATTTGAAACAAATATGTTTTGAAAACCAAGAGTGTAAACGTTTTGAAATGACTCTTGTCAACGGGTTAGAATAGTTAACATTCTATTTGAAACAAATATATTTTGAGAACCAAGAGTGTAAGTATTTTGAAATGGCCCTCGTCAACGGGTTATAATAGTTTTCATTCTATTTGAAAAAAATACGTTTTGAGAACCAAGTACATAAGTGTTTTGAAATGACCCTCATCAATGGGTTAGAATAGTTGACATCCTATTTGAAACAACTATGTTTTTAGAATCAAGAGTGTAAGTATTTTGGAATGACCCTTGTCAATGGGTTAGAATAGTTGACATTCTATTTGAACAAATATGCTTTAAGAACCAAGTGCATAAATTTTTTGAAATGGCCTTCGTCAACGGGTTAGAATAGTTGACATTCTATTTGAAACAAATATGTTTTGAGAACCAAGAGTGTAAGTATTTTGGAATGGTCCTTATCAACGGGTTATAATAGTTGACATTCTATTTGAACAAATATATTTTAAGAACCAAGTGCATATGTGTTTTGCAATGACCATCGTCAACGAGTTAAAATAGTTGACATTTTATTTAAAACAAATATTTTGAGAACCATGAGTTTATGTGCTTTGAAATATTTGTGGATTTGATTATGATATGAAGTGTTTGAGAAACAGAAAATATGATGAACATCTATTTGAAATATATTTATATGTTATTTATTTGTACTCAAGGATTTTATGAGATTTATGAGGAAAAGAAAAATATGATATAACTCTAATTTTGTGAATTTAAAATATTTGATCCATGAAACTGTATTAACTTTCCTTATTGGGTTTTTAGCTCACTCCTTATTGTTGGTCATTTTCAGGTACCCTAGAACTTGGCAAGGAGTGATTTTGGGTTAGGGTAGGCATAGATGAAAATTAAGAACTATTTTGAGTTGGTGTTTATTAGAAAGACTTAGGATTGTTGGACTAATTTAACGCTCTGAGATTGAATGTTTGCAAGCTTTCATTTGAAGGATTTTATGTTGCTAGAATGTTACGTTTTGAAAAAATTAGTTTGGAGAATTTATCTTGTTGGAAGATGTTGGTTTAATGACATTTTGTTATACTTTAGAAGATTTTATATCACTGGGATATTTCGATTTTACAAAATTAGTTTAAGTTTTCTTGTGAGCATATTCAGGACAAAAAAGATTTATAAGTAGAAATTTTGAATGTGTCATTTACATATGAGGTTTTAGAGCCCTATATGTGAATTGACAGTAATGCCCTTTGTCCGAAGTTTGGGGTGTTAGAGCCATATAATGTACCTAATGAGTTGTATAAGACCTGACATAGCCTATGCAGTTATTAAATTGAGTAGTTATACGAGTAATCCTAGAGCCAAGCATTGACAAGGAATTATGAAGGTACTTAAGTACTTACGATTTACTCGTGAATATGGACTACACTATACAAGATATCCTGTTGTACTTGAAGGTTACAATGATGCAAACTGGATATCAAATGTTAAAGATTCAAAATCTGTTATGTGTTTACACTAGAGGGAGGAGCAGTTTCATGGAAATCCTCGAAACAAACGATTATTGCCAGATCCACAATGGAATCTAAGTTTATAGCATTAGACCAATGTGGGGAAGAGGCAGAATGGTTACGCCACTTCTTAGAGGATATTTCAAGATGATTAAAGCTTTTAATTGGCATACATTGCGATAGTCAATATCCTATTGGTAGAGCACAAATTAGTATGTGTAATGGTAAGTCTAGACTTATTCCTCGTAGACACAATACCATCATATAATTCCTCTCAATTGGGGTTATCTCTTTAGACTATATAAAGTCCAAAGAGAACATTGTGGATCTGCCAACCAAAGGGTTGAATAGAAAGTTAGTCGAAAAGTCATCGAAGGGAATTGGACTAAAGCTCATAAAAGAATAAGTTGATACGGTGGATACCCAACCTAGTTGATTGGAGATCCCAAGATCTAAGTTCAAAAGAGACAACTAAACTGTAGAGACTTGGTTATATCACTGTGGGGGATCTTCCTTTGTCCATTCCTATGATGAAATAGTGATGCTTGTAAAAAGGAAGGTTAAGTTATAATTTTAATGATCTCTATGTAATGAGAAATGAAACTAGAGCGAGACAAGTTGATCTTGAATTAGGAGATCACTTATGTAAGAGTGAAGTGGGGCCGCTTCAAAGAGAATTGAATAGGGCACAATTCCTATTAAGCTCTTATAGAACCAGGGGCATGTCCATGGCTAACCAGACATAAAAGTGAGAATTGAAATGTGTTAAGAAGATTCCTATGTAAGATATGTCATTGTCTACACAAATGGCAGAACATTGAAAGACATAATGTCTACTGTTTAATTAATAAAGTAAACATATTTCTACAAGGAAAGGTTCAAAGGGTAACACCTACCTCTCTTATGCAGGTTTCCACTATCGGCTCTATCACCAAGTCTATCATGTCTTCAATCATCAATTTCATTAATGTGGGGAATTGTTTGAAATGGTGAATGAAATTAATAACATTCATTGTATTTCTTTGGGTTCAAAATTTGCTTGTACCAACCCAAGTGTATTTATTAAAGCTCACGATTCTATAAGTCAGTGTCTCATCATTACCAATTCCAAAGAACTGACAGCGCATCTAGAAGACATTCCGAATATCTTCATAAAGTGAAAACTCATGTTTAGGGTACAGTCCTCGTAAACACAACAGGAAAGAAACTTATGGAGTCCTTGTTTCTCCTCTCCCTTATCCTTCTGAAGTGATGAGAAAAACACACCTTCATTCGTTGAGTGGCTGCGCACACATGTAGACCATTCACGTATTTTTATCTTAGGAAGTCAGACTTAAATCTCGTGCCACTTGTGGAGAAGTGGCGACATGCCTTGGCAAGGAGATCGGGAACTACAAGACAAGACTTGAATCTGGCTTCTTTATTTGCCCTGTGGTAATATCCTTCACAGATCCAAATTACTTCCCGAAGGGTGCTCAGACAAGGTGCTGCGTATGTTTATTTCCTTTGTTCATTACTGCAGGCCAGCCGTATGAGTCTAACTCTATGCGTGACATTTGCATCCTAAGACTTTGTTCCATCATCCAAAACTGCAAAGGGAAGATACCGCAAATTACTTGTTTTAAAAATTATTGAGATATTCTTATGTTTATTCACTTATTTTCTAAAAATGAAAAATTAGTAGTGTAATTTGATTAAAGGACCTTTTGAAAACCTAATTTTGTAAATTTGACGGTTCATCAATTTTGGGCCCAATTTTGAAAAAAATATTTTTCTTGTTTTTTTTTTTAAAAATAACTCATTTTTTTTAAACACGATATAAATATATGAAATACTAGACATTTTTGTCCAAAAAGGATTATTTTTCAAGAAAAAATATCACAAATTTAGATTAATTAACTAAAAATTTCAAATTGGTATACCATCTATTCATTGAACATGAAGAATGACAAAATTGCAAAAGGTGGTACAAATTATAAGTCATAACTTAATAAGTAAAGATATAAAAATGCGTGCTAGATGATTCTTGTGACACCCTTTGGTGGTGGAGGCAGAGACATTATGAAAAAGAAAACACATTTCCCTACACTTGTCAACTGAAAGCACAAATTGTATAATTTTTTTTGAAAGAAACCAAATTGTACAACTTCTTATTCTTTTTTTTTTTTTTTCTGCAGGCGCGATGTTCTGGCAGGTATGTCCGCGCTACGGAAAGCTGCTTTTAAATCATTCTACATCTAGACTAATCTCCATAAGAGTCAGAAGGGACCACAAAGGTGGTAAAGTTCTACCATAAAAATATAGCTGTATTCCCTGGCTGAATCATAATCACGCATAAGGCAGAGGCAACCTCAACCATATCACCTATATGTTCGGTGATCAAGTAGAATGCCTTTAATTAATGACATTTTTACTTAAAAAAAGTATTTTCTTAAAATTAAAAAAAAAAAAAATCATTCCTCAAACTTTCTTTTAGAAAAACATTATAAATAATATTTTAATACTATAGATGATTTTATAAATTTTATGTTATTTTATAACTTATTAAGTACCTAATTCTTTTTCCAATATATTTGTTAAACAGGATTTAACATTTTAGTCAAAACGCAACATAAAATATAATTGATTTCGACTCATTAGATAATGACTTTTCCATTTTTTCAGTACTAAGTGTAATATTTAAGAGAGAAAAATAATTACATTAACCTTACAAAACTCATTCACAAATACACTACAAAATAACAAGGAAGGAAAACTACACAAAGAAAGAAAACGGTAGATCGGATGCCGAAGTCTCGAGGAGCCTCATCTCCCTGGTAGTCAGACTGTTCGCCCTCCTTCTGGGTGCTCGAGACTAGCAAGATCGACGCTTGTCCCCAAGATAAAAATTAGAACATACAAGCAAAAGACCACGACACTTATACACTTGATTTAGAACTGAATACCATGTCTTCAACCTATCACCATACTAATAACGCGTAGAAACAAAACTTGATCTAACCTTCTCGACACACAAAACTAGGAAAAGAAAATGGATACCACTTTGAGCAAGGAAGCTCACTTTATATAGGAACTGGAATGAAAAAAAAATCATTCCTCAAATTAATGTAATTCATTCATTTGGAATGAATTTCATTCATTCCTTTGGAATAAATGACATTTATTCCAACAATTCCCCACACGAGTGACATTCATGATAAAAAACCTTGAAAACTCTGAAAAACTAGGTGATAGATACAACAGTTGAAATCGGCATATGACAGGTAGATGTCACCCTTTGAACCTTCCCTTGTAAAAATATGTTTACTCTACTAATCCGCAAAACAAGTTGGACATGGTGTCCTCAACCTGCTATGTCATTTCGTAGATTTATGATATATCTTACACAAGAATCTCCTAACATACTGTCCCTAGTCTGCCTTTATGTCCTTTTTTGCCATGACCATAAGCCTGGTTATGTAAGAGTTTAATAGGAATACTGGCCCTATTCACCCCTAATACCCCACCTACCTACAGAGTGATCTCCCAACTGGCATAAACTGTTATTACCTGATTTTTATTTTCTTCCATCGCATAAAGATCAAGAAACTAAAATCTAACCTTTCTTTTACTGGTTATCAATGCTTCACTAAGTAGAGTTCTATGTGAAGTTCTCTCGCTGGATAAGACTGGGCCTTGGCAAATTAGTTATTCCTCAACCTAGCTCAGGACTTCTAGTCAACTAGGTTAGGTGTCCATTGAATCGACTTATTCTTTTATGGGCTTTAGTCTCATTCCCTTTAATAACTTTTCAACTAACTCTCTATTTAACACTTTAGTAAGCGGATTCACAATGTTATCTTTAAATTTTACATAATCTATAGGAGATGCAAATCCAATGAGAGAAGTGTCTAATGGTATCATGGTCTACACATGAATATGTTTAGACTTACCATCAGACATATCATTTTTATGCTCCAATAAGATTTATCATCACATCACAATGTATTAATATTGGAGGCACAAGCTCTAATAGCCAATCTCGGTAAGAACTCTAAGAAGTGGGCGTGAATCATAGCCTTTCCCTGTATTTTTAGCATATAAACTTAGATTCACGGTGTATCCTGGAAATAATCGCTTGTTTTGGAGGATTTCTTATTGATATTCATTTTCGCACTCTCCATCAAAAGATATAAATCACTCTGTAGATTTTGAGTCTTTAACATTAGATATCCAATTATACCATCGTATCCTTCATACAAAGATGATATCTTCAGAGAGTGTGGTCCATAGTCACGAGTAAATCGTGAGGTATTTTAATAATACTCATAATTTCACAATGCTTCGTCAAATTACTGTGTATTTGTCGCTTATTAACTTTAGGCTATGTCTGAGTCTTCAGAGAACCTAATAAGATATTGGGGATTGCTCTATTACCCTAGAGCATTCTACTTGAGACATACGCTTATTCTAGAGAAATGTAGAGCTACATTCATGGGTGTTCTGAAGCATACTAGAATATTCCTTGTCAAACTTTCTAAGAAATGATGCCAACATAGTGTGATCGTGACTTAGAATGAGTCTGGTATGACGCTCTTTTGATTTTATCCTACCATAACATCATCAAGTCTCTAAGTCTTTCTCATGTCAAACTTAATTTAATATGTTTTAGGTAGATGTAATCATCTTTATCATCGCCATTTATAATAAGGCTGTCATCTACGTATACATAATGACATATCCATGTTCCAGATCTTGATGATTGTATATTAATTTTACACTCTCATTTATTTGAATCAATGGTTACATTGTCAAATTTCTCATGCCATTGTTTTTATGTTTGCTGAATCCATACAAGGATTTCACTAATCTACAAACTTTCTTTTCTCGTTTCGTGGAGAGAGAAAACTCGCTTCCATAGATTTCTTCTGTATCTAATTTTCTATTTAGAAAGATTGTTTTGACATCCATTTTTGATGTATTTCAAGATTTCTTAATGCAACAATTGCAAGCACTGTCCTTATGGAGTTTATTCTCGTCATAGGAGAATATGTATCAAAGTAATCTAGGGCCCTCAGCTTAGCCTTCATCGCTAAGTGCCCATCTGATTGTCTATCGATCCATCTACTTTCCTTTTCCTCTTAAAGACCATTTGGAACTTGTGAAGTTTTATAATCTGGTGAAGATCCACTAGTTCCCATGTATGGTTCTGTAGTATAAAACCAATTTCTACTGAATTGCCTCTTTCACATGGGAGACCTTTTATAGAGTTCATCATTTTTCGAAAGTCCCGAGGTTCCCCTTTCGAGCACATATGTCGAAACTATACCAAGAAGATTTTTCCTTTGCCAAGCTTCACCATAGTCAGCCCCACTCCCAATCACTTTATCCGATCTTACTATTTTCAGTACTAATAGTCTTAAGAATTTGTTTTTGAAATTTAGCTGGATCTTCTCTCGATTTACATATATAATCTTCAAAGAATAATATATTCTTGATTCCATTATCGTGTTCTTATGAATATCTAGGATATTCAACCTGGTGGACAAGAAATCGATAAATGTGATCATATGCATAGCTAATGAAAATGCAATTCAATAGTTTTAGTCCTATTTTCACCTTTAAAAGCGGAGGAATCATCACTTTAGTCAAACATCCCTACATTCGCAAGTATTTATAGATTTGTCAAGGCCCTTCCATAACTCATACTGGAAAGTCTTCTCTCCTCGCTCTTTTAGGTAATCTTATTCAAAAGGTAATTAGTACATAAAACATGGCTTCTCCCCTACATGTTTTGTGGTAGACCAGCTATCAACATTGCATTCATCATTTCCTTTAGAGTGCAATTTTCGCTTGACCACTCTATCGATCGAGGCGAATAAGGTGTCAGGTTTCACATGTGATACCTTACGTCGAGCATAAATATAAAATAAATGGTGATCTATATCACCACCTCAATCACTTTATCACTTTAATTTTCTTGTTAAGCTAATTCTCAACCTCATTTTTAAGGTAGAACAAATTTCTTCTCATCATTTATCCCTTTACTTTGAGTAAGTACACATAATCTGCATTCTTGGTGCTATCACTGTATCAAAGGTAATAAAATATTTTATTGTCACCTTGTTGTATACAAAATCCCAAGTCACATATATCACTTTTATTGATGTTTTATGTCTAACGTGGCCTTTCAACACTTTAAAAGATGACTGCCGGGCCATTTCAACACAAGTTTCACACTTATGCTTTGCATCAATTTGGAAAGTTGGTATATGATTTAGTTAATTAATCTACGCAATGCATCATAATTAACATGTCCCAATCTACCATGCCATAGATTAAACGACTGCCATGGGCAGTATAATTTGCTTTATTCATTTTAGACTTAATTATAGTCATTACATTAAACTTCCACATACCATCACTCACATACCCTTTCCCAACGTACATGCCACTTTTGGATAGTGCAAACTTGTTTGATTTAAACACCAACTTGAATCCATGGTTGTTCAATAATGAACCAAACACTAAATTCTTACAGATTTCAGGTACATACAACACATTGGTTAGAGTCGCCTTTTATTTCCGTGAGCCACCCCAAGACCACATTTCGGCCTTCATTTCCAGAGGTGGCAGAGTTCCCCATGAACACCTTTTCCTTAGTTTCAGTTGGTTTAAAGGTAGAGAACATCTTCTTGTTCGAGCATTCATGGCGAGTAGCACTAATGTCAATTCACCATTCCTTGAGATTGGATCCCACCAAGTTCACCTCAGATATTATTGTTGTGAGGTCAATGTTAGATACACTCTTGGTGGTGCCATCAACCACATTAACTTCATTAGGTTTGTTCCTCTTCGCACCTGCAATCAAGGCGATCTGTGGGACTCGATTCCTTCCTAGGAACTTTCGCTTCTCGAGACTTCCTTGAGTCCTGCAACGCAGAGCCCTTCCTCACGTGCTTTCTTGTCTCGAACCTCGACCAGCGTTCACAAAGTTAGCCTTAGCCTCACCTGATTGTGTGCTCTTCCTTTCTCTCTCGCATCCATTATCATTTCCTTCAATGCAAAGTCTAATAATTAGATCTTCGATGCTCATCTCCTTTATCTTATGCTTGAGGTAATTCTTGAAGTCTTTCCAAACAGGAGGCAACTCATTTTAGTAATAGCCGTGAATCCTGAAAGTTTCTCACACTAATAATTATTCCTTCTCAATACGTATCTCATGAAAGCATTACTCAAGCTTTTTGGACTTGATCGACCACGCCTGTAATTCACATTTTGAATCGAGGAACGCCCACATCAAACTTCTTTAATCTTCTAACATCCTTAGTTTTGACATTTTCTTGGCCTAGTGGATTTTCAGCTTCTAACCGTTTTCTTATCCGACTACACATTATATAAAGAATTAGTCAAAGCGATTCATGACATAGCCGTGATGTAAAGTCGGTTGTTTCAAGCATCATAACACTAATGACTGGATATCATGCCTTACATTCTTGAGCTAGATATCTTCACCAAGAATCTCGCAAGATCTGCCACAGCCAGTAATAACATCTTGATGCTCTACATTTTAAAGTTTAGTTCATTAAACTTCTCTGGCTTTTCAATAGGTGAGAAAGAGATAAACACGATAGTAGGCATCACTTGTAAATATGCCCCAATAGGGTTTGCAACTAGAACAATATTAATGGAATCAAAGTCCATTTTTCTGCAAAATTGTAGAAAATGTGTCAATTTTCTATTCCTAAACTAATTCCTCATAATAACTGAAATGGGTCAAATAATAAGAGTACTCAGAGCATCAAAGGGTATAAACCTGCTGGGGAGATTAGCCTCCTTGCATAAAATATTCCGGGCTCCCAATAAAGATCGGGAGGCCATAAACATCCCGCGAAAAACTGAGCCACCCCAGACAAAAACTTCTCCTCAGATCATGACTTCCACTCCAAGACTAAGCGAATTGGTAGAAACCTACAAGGGTGAGTGCAGAGTTTTTAACCTAATGTTTATCTCTTATCATATATTCCTCATAAGGAAAAATACAACTAAGGTGGAATGGGGTGGTATGTAGTAGTGTGTGTTAGTTTATATATCCACCACTTGAATGCTGGGGATTATTGCCCAAAACCCTTTCCTTGTACTACGATTTTCTGTTTTCTCAATTAAAACATTTTTCAAAAAGTTTTAATTGAACAAAAGAACTCCACTAAAAAATACTTTTTTTTTCTATTTTTTAAAATTTTAAAGGAAATATTTTTCATTCTACGAAATAAGTTTTTTTTCCTCGCTTTTTTAAATTCCAAAAATGAAAAGGTTCTTTTTTTCCCTTAACCAACAAAATATTAGTATTTTCCAAAGCTTTTTTTTCCTTAAAAAAACTTCCAAAAATTAAAGAAGATAAAAAACTTAACCAAAAAATCCAAATAAATTGGATTTGATCGAATCTTTAAACAAAAATCCAAAGAAAGCTCTTTATTTTTTGTTTTTTTTTTTTAATTATTTGTCATGAAGATAGAGAGAGAAAGATATATATATATATATATAAGGTATATATATATATATATATATATATATATATATATATATATATATATATATATATATATAAAACCTTTTCCTTTCCTGAAAAGGGTTAAAACAATTTTTTTTTTCCTGTAAAATCAAGTAGTTTTTTTTTGGAAATGGAGAGGCATGTTGAAAAAAAAAGGTTTTTTTTTTCTACCTGCCTTTAAGGAAAAAAGGAAACTTTTTGTTTTTTTTTCCTTTTTCTTCTTTTTTCCTTCCAATCACCTTCTTTTCTTTTATTTTTTTTCCTTAAATGACCTTTTTTTTCCTACTATGTTAGATCTTCCATCTTGTTTTTCCTTCTCATTTGAATCTATTTTAAGATTGTTACAAAACTTTGTTCACAAATACACAGAAACAAAATGACAAGGGAAAGGAAAAATTACAAAGAAAGAAAATGAGAGATTGATGATGTCGAGTCTCGTGGAGGAAAATACCATCTCCTTTAAATGTATTTCCAGGAAGGCCTCAAAGACTTACAGATTGGTGTCCTGTTCCCATAGTGATAAAACGACATACAAACAATAATTACAACACCTCGATCCCACTACGAAAAATATGTTCGAACCTATCACCGTATCACACGCCCGTAGACACAAAACTGACGAACCTTCTCGACATACAAAATCTCTCCGAAAAGATGAAACGAATACCACTTTGAATGAGGTTTGATTTTATAAAAGAGCCGGAATGAAAACATCCAACAAATCTTAGCCTTTATTTTCTCCTCAAATTTTTCCATCACCCTTTCCTTTGCGAAGGTGATTTTTTTTTTTCAGCTATTTTAAATTCTCGAGATCACTCCCTCCTGAAGCACTCCTTTTCATCTTTTTCTCCCAATGTGCTGGTTATTCCCGCATACATCTACGTTTTTATTTACGACGGAAGCACGCCTGCGCTGAAGCCACATCATATCGCCTTCGCAAGAATGTTAGCTATCATCATCTTGTATGATATTTATTGTTCTCAGCATGACGCTTTGATTTTTCATCATTGCGAAGTGTAGTGTTTATTTATATAGATATCAGGACAGAAAGATATACGATTAAAGATGTTAAATCAAATCAATGATCATACACGCGGTAATCCAGTAGTCATATGATTTTTGGTACTGGCAATAGTGAACATCAATGCGTGGTCCAATCCATCAAATATATAAGCTGAAATGATTCATTACGTTATTGAACCCAACGCTGTTTTAATATTTGGCGCTTAGCCGATTTTTGATGATAATGTCAATTAATGATTGTTACTTGAATAGACTGAATTATTTTTCTGAAAAAAAAAGAGAGAAAATAATTATGTAGAACGCTCAACCTTTAAAAATAAGTAAAGAAAGATGTGCAAGAGGGTCTCTATGGCTCGATTTTTATAAAATAATTTACTATATCAGAATCCGCAATGTTTAACTTAAAAAAAAAAGAAATAATTTAAAGATAAATTGTATGAGATTTGTTAGTGAAAGCTAGATATCTCAATCATTAAATTAAAACAATCAAGTTGGATTTTCAAAGGTGGAAGCAAAATTTTATTAATGTACCAAAAGGTTTTAGAAACTAAAGACGATTATTGACCACAATCAAAGAGAATACATGAGAAACATGCCATTTTCCAAGATTCTTATTAACTAATTTGGATTATAATCACATGTTTCACCGACTCACCCAATCACAATTAAACTAATCAACTAGGGGAATTAATTTTTTATTACTATATCAGTAATCACATGTTCACTGGCTCAGCCAATTATAATTCAACTAATCAACTACGAGAATTAATTTTTTATTACTATATGAGTCAATTTTTCTTTGTTTCACCGACCTTTGCCCACTATAATACTACTAAAACCATTTAGGAAAAATATAAGCTTTATACTTTTTGTTTCTTTGAAAGTTAATCACTTTATTTATAATGTAGTAAATTGTTCCATTATGGTTCGAACTTAGGATCTCCTTCCTTATATCCTTAATTTTTGAAATATTAAGCGCTTTATCACATAAGTTAGATATAATGAGTTTATAAGCTTTATACTTAACAGTAATAATAATAATAATAATTTTATATGATTTTTACACTAGTTTGAGTCCTCAAATTACTCCAGATTTACTCCGATTATTAACTTTATGATATTTTGACTTAATTTAGTGGTGCGAAACCTAACTCCCGATACGACGTTACTTGAAATAAAAGACAATTAAAAATAGTTTTTTTAAAGAAAACAATTAAAAATGGAAAATGTTTGATGACCATGGTGTCAAGCATCATTTTAAAATAGAAAAGCCTTTGGAAGAAAAACTTGAAAATATAAAAATTGTACCCGACATAAATCATCACATCCATTCTCTCCCTCCTATCATAAATGGCAAAAATACTATCCTTAAAAAATTAAGATAACTTTTTTTTGTGACACCAGAGTAAAAAATAGGTTAGAATGATAAAAAAGTGAAGCATAATCACCGCTGGGATGTGAGTGGAGGAGAACGGACAGAAGCTCCACGTCAATTTCCAAGCTTTGGTTTTTATGGTATTTCGGTGGGAGGACGTGGGATTGAAATTTGGGAAGCAGGGGGAAGAGGGACAGCACGCACGTCACGTGGAGACACGTGAGAGTTGCTTCGGAATTTGGCAACGCACTCGATGGGGCTTAACTTAATGCTAACTTCACCACATTCAAGAAAATAAAAAATTGCCTCTGAAAATAATTAAACTTTTTGTTATTAAATAATTATTATTTATAAGGATGGGGTCCAAAGTCCAAACGGTGGGGCTTTTGAATAATGCTACATTTAAAAAATATTATTTAAAATAATGATAAAATAAATATTTACAGACCCATTTATTTGAAATACAAGAAAAATTCCAACATAAACATCGCCATGCAAGACACGATTTCAATATAAAATTTAAAAAGAGTCATTTTTAACAGACTTCATTTTTGAACAGAAAATTCGCTCAGATTCAAAATAATTTAATTTTGTGCCAGAAATGCCACGTTCCATATTTTAAAGACATAACGTGAAAATTCAAGTCAAAGGTTTTCAAGCATACACACCCAATGTAGATTCAAGTCGCTGCTTTTAAAACACGATTTTAGCGTGTAACATTAAGTCTTGGTTCTCAAAACACGATTTCACAGAAAATCAATACGCAGTTGTAAACACGATTCAATATAAAATTGTAAATAAATAAGCTTTCAAGACACGATTTCAACGTAAAAATCCTTTATTTTATCGTGATTAAATTAATTTTTTTTTTTAAATATCTGCTTATATGTGACAGCTACTTCATACTTATGTGATAGAATCTACCATAATTTCCTAAATATTCTTTTAACTCTAATATTTTAAAAATTATTTTTTTAAAAAAAATCCCAAACGGTGGTCACCCTCACCCTCGACTTACAATGGGCTGGCTGTTACTCTAGTAACTCTACTAGTCTTGGTCACATGACATGCTTCTATAATTGCACTATCATTCCAGTTCTGTGACTATGGTCCTTGGTGGGCTTTGGGCTTAAAAATAGTACTGTAAAAGACTGGCGGCAACGGGCTTAAAAACCTCATGGGCCGAAAACCCACGCTATAATAATTGGCCCATAGCCTTCTTTATAATTCTTGGAAAAAGGTCGACTTAACAAAAAAAAAAAAAAAAAAAAAAACACTTAAAAGAATCATTCAATGCCGCTGACTCTGGGTGCAGGAAAGGCAAAGTTGATAAATTCCCGAAAGGACATTTCCTAAAAGAATATCAAAACTGCTCTCTAAAACCCAAACCAATCAATTTTTTTTTTAAAACAAATACAAATAATATAATTTTTAACTCTATTTACCAATGACCACATAAGAAAAAGGGAAAGGGAAAAAAAAAAAAAATCACTACCACACTATAGAGTATAGGTTCCTAAACTACACTAATACGGAAATTTTATTTTATTTTATTTTATTTTTTTACGTAAATTTAACAAGCAATCATCAAAGATAATAAGTAAAATATAAGAAGTAAAATATAATTTTTTTAAATATGCAAAAAAAAAAGAAGATAAATTATTAAGTTTATGTAGAATAATCATTTGCAAAACTTATAAAGAGTCATTAATGTTAATAAGACCTAACTTAAAGGATTAAGAGTTTAACGATCATAGACTCATAGGAAGGAGAGGGTGATGATAAATTTATAAGGAATAAAATACTATGATATAATACAAAGTAAATAGATGTAAAAAAAAAAATCATCAATCAAATTACTTAATTATTGAAATAAAGTAATTAAGCTCTTTGCTTAATTTTCAGAAAAAAGGGAGGAAGAGGTGAGAAACATCTTCTGTCTTTAAAGTCGTATTATTGTCAAAAAGGCATTTTTGTCCCTAAGAAAAAAAGGGGTATTTTGTGTAATTAGCAATGTAAGTGACTCTTTTGAGTAAATTTTTTTTATTAGCCAATCCTTTCCCAGAATTTTTTCTTAATTGTTTTCGTATATATTAATATAAGAAAATTCCTGAATTGCCCCTGGGTTCTGATATACAGATGATATTGGAATGAATGACTTACATAACCGTTAGCTGCAAGTAACTATGAAGCTTGAATTCATGATTAACGGTTGGTTTCGCATGGCGCTGAGCTGATCAGCAACATGGTACTAACTCTTCAGCTCACTGAAAGTGAAAAGGCCCCGGCTTTTGGGGTCAATACTAAGGTTTAAAACATATTTAAAGCCATGACAAAATAAATATTTGCGACCGACAGACTTAAATACAAGAACACATAGATATCGCATGCAAGACACGACATTCTCAATGTGAAACTTAAAATCAAGGCTTTCACGACGATTTCAAACAGAATTTTCTAAAATCGCTGCCAAGACACGACTTCCAACGCAGACCGTCGGCCTCAAAACACGACTTAAATCGTGAAATTCCGGCTCGTGGTCTTCAAAACACGACTTCAAAGGTAAAGTTTGTTTACGCCTTCAAACACGTACTTCAAACAGAAATTACGGCTCCAATGCTTAAAGACACACTGCAAAATCTGCTCGCGCTTCTCAAAGACACGATTTTAACAGAAATCCCTGTGCTCACGCTTTTAAAACACGATTCTCAAATAGAAATTTCAAGCCACAAGCTTTCAAAACACGATTTCAATATAAAATTGGGCGAATCACAATGAAAAAGACACGATTTCAAAATAGAAAATCCTTTTATTTTTATCGATTAAAAAAGCTTTTTTTTTTTTTAATATCTCGTATATATATGAGTTTATTTCATACTTACGATCAAATATACCTGCTCCCTAAATATTCTTTTAACTCTAATATTTTTAAAATTAATTTTTAAAAATATTATTTTTTTAAAAAAAATCCAAAGGGAGGGGCTAGACTTTTGAGCTGCCTCAATGATACCCTCCAACCTCAAGTTCTAATCCCAGCAAAAGTTCTTGAATTCCCTTCATAAAATATCCTCAAGTCAGTCTTCTTTTCATTTCGTTTGTTTTTTAAGTAAGTGAACAAAATCATTTTTAACCATTTCCACCTGCCTTGACACCCCCCTCTTCCATCACCCTCAACTTTGGAAAAATAAATTAAATGCAAATTTTTCATAGTACTTTTTAGGCTCAGCTTGGTTCGAGAAAATTTGAGGAAAAATGTAAAGAAAAAAAGAGGGATAAAAAGTAGACAGAATTAAAAAAATAAGAAAAATAAAAAAAAAGAGTTAAATTGGATATATTATTTTTATTTGTTACTTCAAATCAATTTTACTTATTTTTACTCATTAGTATAAAGATTGAACACTTAAGAATATAAGGCCCCGTTTAAGAGGTAGAAATTTCGTTCATTCAAATTTTTCGAAAATAGCGAAAACGCTGCTACTTACGGTAGACAAAGCATTTGAATGTAAATTTTCAAACAAATAAAATGACCCTACTATTTTCAACATTTTATATATTTAATCAGAAACAGTAAAAATTGCTTTCTTTGCTTTAATTAAATTCAAATCCAAATTCAAATCCAAATGGGGTTGAAATGAAAACGTATTTTCAACCAAATTCAAGTACGAAACGATTTTCGAAACGAAAAACTAAAGATTGTAATACATCGAAAAATTTTCATATTCGACCTCGATAGAAATGCTCAAAATTTTCACTTAACTAAACTGGCCTAAGTTTTCAAGTAATTTCATTTATCATTTATTTATTTTAAATAATTGAAAATCATTTTCCTTAATATTTTTCACAAAAGAAGATAACCTAAAAAGCATAAAAATCAAGTCCCGATTAAATATACTAATAAAGTCCCACGTCTTATTATTTTTATAAATCAAGACTCGGATATCATGTTGAACAACAAATTTGACTAGAAAGAATAAAATGTTTATAAGGGGTTAACAATATATTTATTTCAAACTAAATTGAACTAAAGCCTAAGAATATGAGGGGAACCTTAGGCCTTGTTTAGTAGGTAGAAAATTTTTTGTTTTCTTTATTCAAACTTTTCGAAAACAAGGAAATACGCTTAGCGACATGCAGACCGACAAAACAAATTTTGAAAACAAAGAAACTATCTACTATTTTCAACATTTTATATACGGCGCGAAACCGTTTGATCAGCGCTTCTCGTTCACTAAATCGAAAACACGGTAGATTTGGTCGATTGGGATAAACGAAAAATACGTGGATTGTGGTTATTTTCTTCTTTCCCTTTCGCCTCCCACTCGCCTTTCTTCTCACTGCGCCACGAAACACGGATCGTGAATAATAACCTCGACATTTTAAACACATTTTCATTGTTTTCATTAATCATTTTCGGCGAAAAATGGTTTTACAAAACGTGATTTTCTATTCTTTATTTTCAACCAAAATTCAAGTACCAAACGTATTTTCCGAAAAACGTAAACTAAATATTAATATATCGTAAAATTTTCATATTCCTCTAATTTCATAGCTAAAAATTTTCGCTTAATTAAATCACTTATTGTTATGTCAGGTGTCTGCATTTAATATACTAATGGTTGCATGACTGGCTGATGGTCTAATAGCTAAATCATAAGGTTGCATGTGTGCCATCTAGAATGGAGAAGGAATATGAAATATGATCCAAATCGCAAGAGGTGGGTCTAATTGTTAAACACAAGATAGTTATAAGTGGCAAAAAAAAAAAAAAAAAAAAAATTTGTAAAAGAAGTAGATAATATTAGTTTAGTGATATGTAATTTTTTTATATTCATGGTATGTGTTTTAGGCATTGTTCAATTCAAAGAATATTTGATGGTGATTGATCCCACGACATTTTTCTGGTTGTTAATCAAATTGCCTTCCTTCTTAAGCATGAGTTCTAATCAACCCATATCCATCACCACTAAACTACAACATCCTACTAACTAAACCCTCAACCTCATTGCCATGAACACCCCAATGAAATTCTTGAAAATGTTCACTCCATTGATGAATGCATTCAATGGAGATAATTAATTTGAGAACTCATATTTTTTAAGTTTAAAAATACTTTTAAGTTTCTAAATATAATCTTTTGTTTTACGAAATACAAGACAACAGTTTTTCAAAACGCTTCCCACATAAAGCTTAAATTTATGGGTGAATTGGCTTGTTCTCCTACTTTCAATTTGTTATAAAAACGGGGAAAGTAAAAAAAGAAGCAAAGACAAATGATATGATTTAGTTTTGAAGCCAAAAGATACAGCCAAAAGATAAAATAGACATCAAAGTGGTTGTGCTAGGGACCTGTTGATTACTAATCATCATTTTCTACAACAGATTGCTGTGAAAACTTTTGGTTTCAGGTACTAGATTACACCATCCAACTAGGCTGTTGCATGTACAGTTTTGATAGGTCCCTTTTTCCAATCACCTATTTGTATCCGTCATCATATTTGGAGATTGCATCTGCTTTGGTTGTTTCCAAAACACTGAAAGTGTTTTCTCTGTGGTGGGTTCTGTTTTTGGTCTTAGGTGGGAATCATCGATCATGGGAGCAGAGGAAGCAAAGACAGAAGCAGAGGAGAAGAGTGTGATTCCACTGCCTGATCCTGTCGCCAAGGCCTCCCATCCAAAAACATCTGCCACTGTTGAAAGTACTCTCTCTCTCTCTCTCTCTCTCCTTCTCTAGTTATCTTCTTTTAGGCTTATAATTTTCTCAGTGGCCAAACATACAATAAGGAATTCTTTAATGAATACTAAATATGCAGAGGTTACAGACAAACCCGATGAGAAAAACTCTGGAGCAGTGGTTGATAGAGGTAAATATTAATCATCACTGAACTTTCTTTCATTGTTCATATAGATTGGATTCAGAAGAAAAAAGAAACTGCTAACTTGAATGTTGTTGGTTCTTGAGATGCTGTGCTTGCTGCTATCGAAACCGAGAAGAGGTTGGCCTTGATCAAAGCATGGGAAGAAAGCGAAAAGTCCAAAGCAGAGAACAGGTAACCGAACTTCTTTGTGTATTGCTATGAAATTTGGATCTGTGTTGTAGCATGTGACTCATATTTATGGAAAGCCGAGCAGAGCGACCACATTTGCCCTCTGGGCATATCATCTTGGGTAAGGAAATAATAGATTCTGGGTGAGGTTTACAGTACATTATGATATAGGGTATACAAGGTATTTTTGTAAATTGATCATATACCGGGTTATTGGGTTATTATAACTACCCTCAAATATATCCCTATTTCCGAAATAGTGAAAGTTTTAGCGGCCAATTCCTGTGGATGTAGTCACGTTACCGAACCACATAAATGTGTGTTCTTGTTTTTTTTTTTTATTTGATTTATTTTGCTGCATGAATAACAACTGGATAAGCAGGGCACATAAAAAGCAGTCAGCGACCGGAACATGGGAGAGTAGTATGATAGCAGCTGCAGAGGCTCAACTGAAGAAGATGGAGGTAAAACAACTTTTACATCATCCCTGTCAATTACTGTCATTGGGAGGAACATTGTTCTGATAAGAACTCTGATAAAGAACAGGAAAAATTGGAAAAGAAGAAAGCAGAATATGGAGAGAGGATGAAGAACAAGATAGCTGAAATACACAAGGCAAGAGAAGAAAAGAGAGCAATGATTGAAGCCAAGCGGAGGGAAAATCTTGTGAAGATAGAGGAGGCAGCTGCCAATTACCGTACGTCAGGAACTGCACCAAAGAAGTTTGGTGCATGCAGTATCGGTAGTTTTGATTTTTAGGCTAAAAATGAATTGCACTCAAGAAGAGGATGAGAATGGAGCAAAAGAGTGTGCATTGCATATTTTGTATATTTGGCTTGTTTGATTTCCTTTCTAATTAATATCATGCATAATTGTATGTGTCTTTCTGTATATAACTGGCGTTTGCAATGCTGTTCGTATATAATTGAAAATTAAGTGATGGGGTATGGAGTAGGCTCATATCTAAGCCTAGACAAGATAAAAAGCTCAAGTTTAATTATGATTTTTATTATTATTAGTTATTTATTTAATCGTACCTTTTAGGATTTATCTGTTAGGATTTTTAAGATTTATTTGTTAAAAAGCTTTTACGATTTATGATTCGGGGTTTTTCAGATTTATGTGTTAGATTTTTATTTATTCATAGATTCATTTGGTTTATAACAAGACTTTACAAGTATTTGCTGGAAAGAGATTCGGAGAATATCAAAAAACCAGAGTAACCCTTTGTCTCATTTATTTTTATTTATTTTTTTCAATTTTATTAGTTCTTCAGAATCGAGCCATACCACCTGGTGATCGTACATACTCCCGATCCGAGATCAAGTTATTATTCTTGTTCTGCATCATTAAGCCTAGTTGAAGCTTTTCTATTCCCTTAAGCAATCAATGTCTTATTCAAGATCCTGAGAAAATCATGTTTAAGTGCATGTTCTTCCGATTCAAGGGGCCGCTCTACCACTGTTTCAATTTGTGACAAGAAGCAGATTGCTCAGGATTTTCGAAACTATTGCTGAAAAATCTTTCATAATTTACATAAGAAAACAAAATTTTAACTCAGAAAAGTAAAAAATACGTACATCTTTTTAACTTAATAAGATATTTTTATTTTTTTTGTCATCTTCACTTTGTATATTATGATTGTCGTATCTTATTCTTATAAGGATTCGAAGATAAATCTTCAATAACCTCTTCCCAGTCTTTTATCATTGAGCCAGGTTTCAAGGCAATAAGATACTTTTATTAAAAATTTATAAAAGAATATTTTGAAAGAACTTTAATGTATTTTTAATCTAGTATTATAAAAGTTCATTAAAAACATAAAAGGTATTCTATGAAGATATAAATAAATAAGGCCTTCCTAAAAAAATAATGTGAAGAACTATTTGGTAATTATTTTTAAAAAAATGATTCTAATAAATAGACTTGGAGAACAATTTTTTAAAAATTGTTCTTAATATTCTGTAATCATGTTTTGAAATTATTTTTATTTTTAACATTTTAGTTCCTAATTATTTTACAAATAGATTATTTTTTAAAATAACTTTTGATTAATAATAAGTAAAGACAACTCTAAGATACTCCCTAAAATCATCATCTTTTTTATTTCAGAAATAAAAAATAAAAGACAATTTCGACAACCAATGTCAAATGTACTTTTCTAATTTGAAGAACAAAAAAAATGAGAAATGGTTATCAGATATGTATAAAAAAAGGGCATTTCAGGCGTGTTATACATAATCAGAAACAATTTTTTTATGAACTATATTTTGAAAGAAATATCTTGTCAAAGAACCACCCTTTTGTGTGACGCCCCAAAATCCGCGCAAAGGAACCGCTGACAACCCGTTAACTCATGGACTGACGCTTTTAACCCGACACCACTCATGAACCCAAGAGCCTCGGGATGGCGAAATTCTCTACTCAAAATACAACCTCGGCCCTAAATGGGGCTTACAATGACTCTTCACGACCGTGGTCCGCAATACGCGAAGAGCACACTGGGCTACTGGACTTCTCGCATCAATACTTCATAAAAGGTACTCAACTATATACAATAGTTCAAAAGTTAATAAATCATCTTAATTCAACATATATTAAAATGTACAATTTCTAATACATGTTATACAAAAGTCTCACTGAAAGCCTACAACCCGACTTTCTTCTAAACGCGGCGCCTAGCCGGAAATGGCCAAGCCCCTTCTCAGACACCCTCAGATTAAAGAGATCCGACTGCGCGAGAAGAGTTCTAAGAGCTGAGCAATTTTCTATGTGTTACCCCACCTAAGTGCACATGTCATGATAAACAATCACATCGAGCGTGCTCAGTCTCACCACCACCCAATCCCATGTCACGAGTCCTCACCGGCTCCCTCACACATGCCTAAGCCAAATGCAGTAAAATCACAGTTTCAAAACAAAGTTTTGTTCTCAAAAGTTACTACCGGGCATTAAATACATTGGATTACCCTCAGGCGAATTCTTCGGATATTCTCACGAGAAGCATTGATCATGGTCTTCATCCGAGTGATGCGTTGGACAACATCTCAAGGCAATTCTTGAATCTTCCTTGAAATTCCTTTACTTAAAACATTTTTCGTTTTCAACTTTCAATTTTATGTCATGCATTCGCTCACAATATTAGGGTGCCCCAGTGCATATGGAATGCATGATGCCAATCTTAAAACATTCATGCTAATATATTCACACATGCATATATTAATATAATTAATTCAAACAAATCGTATTAAATTCACATCAACTAACACACCAAAATTAGCTCACATGGGCTAATTAACAAACATAAACAATTCAATTTAAATCGCTCTAAACCACGCATTTTCATACTTAGAAAATCCTCGTCACTATTCACGTGAACGGTGAAACCCTCGGGTGGCCTTGTTCCGGCCTAACCTAATGGGGATTTTCTCCACTCGGTACAAAGCTTTTGAGACCGAAAACATGGCTAATCCAAGCCTTAGAACATCCCCAACCATTTACATGGTTCTTAGCCAAAGAATAAACCATGTAGGAAAAGATCCCTACCTCTTGGAGTTGTCGGAACTCCACCAAATCGGTGCCCATGCGTAGCCCTCAGCGTAAGATGCATTTCTTCTTGCTCGGGTTGAGCCAGAAGCTGGTCACGAAAGGCGAAAATCTAGAGAAGGGCTCATTCTCTCTCTAAAATCCTGCAAACTCGAGCTCTTTACTTGCATTTTGTTCCGGCCACTGCCCTTTTTTTGTGTTTTGGAGAAGAAGATCACTATTCTTCTTTTGTCTTTATTCTCATTAACATTTCAATTAATTCCATCTATGTCCATTTTTTCTTGAATTTTGACACTTAGCACAATTTAGGCCATTCATCTCATCCTCTCACTAATCATGCAACATGTGTCACATGAGTACATGTAGTAGGTGACTTTTGTCACATCACATGTCTCTCACGAGCCGTTTTACGGCACTCAACTCCATGTGCGCCCAGCGTAAGTCCATTATCTGAAATTCGACGAAATTCGACGTGGTATTTGCGAGACGATTCCAACGGTGAAGTCCGTTTCTTCATCCGAGATCTAGAAAAATTTTGGATTTTTACCGAAATTACCGTTTTACCCTTTTTTAGAAAATTTGAATTTTCTCGGGTTTATTCTCCCCTCCTTAAAAGGAATTCGTCGAAGTGTACAATCCTCTGAAGATCAATATGCATATGCAAGGTGCACTATACCATGTATGTAAACTAGCCATTTAAGTATTAAACGACTAAACCACGTACCTTCATCCCTAAACAAGAAGGGATAGGTGGCCCGCATTGTGTCCTCACGGTTCCACGTCGACTCCTCCACTCCACGGTGCCGCCGTAGCACCCTTACTACCCTCACGGTCTTGCGTCTCAAAACCTGATCCCGGCTATCAAATGCTGCTTGATCCCTCCTCGAAGGTCCGTGTGTCAGCCTCGATCTCTCCCGATCCATTTACATGAATTTGGATGCAGGTGTACCTTCGGAGCATGGAGACGTGAAATACCTCGTGGACACCTGACATGCTAGGCGGTAAAATCCAGCCGTGCGCTCACGATTGCTGCCCTCACCAGTATCTCTAAGGGCCGGGAACGCGGAGATGGCTTACTCGCTTGCCGAACGACAGTACTCCTCTGTAGGCATCACCTTCAAGAAGCGTGATCACCAACCTCGGGTCTAAGGGTGAGCGTCGTACATAAGCATAGCTCTTCTCTTGGCCCCGAGCCGTGAGAAGACAGCTGTCGTATCAAGCTCACCTTCTCCGGAGTGTCTCTAATCAAATCAAGACAAGTGATGGAGCTCTCTCCCACCTCGGTCCTAACATATGGGTGATCTGCTGAGGCCTCTCACTTTGTGCCTCATATGGTGCCATGCAAGCATATGCTAAACCCGATGCTTGTTGTTATGGCGAATTCCCATAAGGAAAATTGCTCTTCCCAGCTACCCTTATGATCCAGGACACATGCTCATAGCATGTCTTCTAACACCTGTATGGTCCTCTCTGACTAACTATTCGTCTGTGGGTAGAAAGCTGTACTCATGGTCAGCCGTGCGCCCGTAACCTTTTGGAAACTCTTCCAAAAGTGCGCCGTAAACCTCGGGTCTCTATTCGACACTATGGATACTGGTACTTTGTAACGCCCCGTCCCAAGAGGGTGTACGGTATGTGTAATCGTATGTGCACCAAGGGCTTCCTTAATTATTTTAGTGCCATAATAGAATTTTTGAAAATTGTTTTAAGGGTGAAATTATAAAATTTTCAAAGTTGTGGCACTTTTGCAATTAAGGAAGGTGGAGAGAGGATGAAAGTATAAATTATGGAATTTTAAAAGGATAATAATAATAAATTACGAGAATTGTTTATAATTACAGAAAAATCTGCAGATCTCGGATGTGGCTTGGTTCTGCCGTTAAATTCGTCTCGCGAAATCTAGTGACCCAGAAAAGTTTCGTCAAATTAGGAGCGGTCGAATATTTTCACGAATTTAAGGTGATAAGTCGCCGAGGACTTGAGGGATGAGATTTTATAAAAATCTCGAGTCGAGAAAAATATCTTGAGTTAAAGTTCATTTAAAATAATTGAGCGAAAGAAATAAAATTTTTGGGATAGAAATGGACCACGAATGAGGCAATAGAAATCGAAACATATGAAAATAATAATAATAATATGTAATTAGAAAAAAAAAAAAAAAAACAATATCAATAAAAGCAGCGAAGGCGGGCCACGGACGGACAGAGGAGAATGAATTAGGAGAGAGTGATTTTTTTTATTATTTTCTTCTCTTCGTTCTTTATTAGATTTACGGAAATTGGATTGTAGGCTTTTATCGGAGCAGAAGGCAAAGTTGGATTACGCGAAGAGAGCTACGCATAGGTACCAATATCTTAGCCTTTTGTCAAACTTTAAAAGGTAGAAAATTTACCTACTTGTGTTATTTCGATCCTAAATGCTATATAATGGCTTGAAATTTTCTTAGAGACAGTGAAATGTCGTAAACTTTAGTCCTAAAATTTTTAGACTGAGTTTAGGAATTTTTAGGAATTTTGGGGCGTGTTCGGACCGGTCGGGGGGCTGAATTTGAGGCGCTGTTTTCGGACGGATTCGGGTTGAAATTTGGGGTATGGTCGGACAAGTCGGACATAATTTTCAGAAATGTTTAGGGTATTTTTAGACTCTCTGGAGAGTCCCTTGAGTCAAAAGTTAACTAGACGGATGGTTTATAGGACATTTAATATGTACGGACATTTTGGTCAATTTCACATCATATTATCGATGTCCTTATCGAATGAGACTAGCACGTAAAGTTTTGTTAGAATCAAAGTTCGTTCGATATAGTCACTTTGAAAGCCCTGTGTATGTTTTATGGTTAAAACGTTAAGGCGAGGGCATTTCGTAATTATTTTAATGGTGTGTAGGCGATTTGAACTCAGGCGACTAGAATGCTTGTGAGATTTGAAAGAAAGGGAATTAGTCGAGAAAAGGTGAGTACTTTCAAGATCATTTTCTAAAATGAAAGTGTTTAAATTACAAGTTTGTAAAGTGCTTTGAAAATATAGATTTATAAAGCATTTTTTTTACCTCCCAATTGTTATACTTAGCAAAAAAGTTCGATTTCAGTATTTAAGAAACAGTTTGGCCTAGTTTAGCAAAACCCCTAGATGACACAGCTTAGTTTTTGGTCAGATGTATTTCGGATTGTGCATGGCAAGGTTATGGGATATTATGACTAACTATATTGCACGGTCGAAGTTGATTAAATTGAATCTGAATATATGGTGAGTCGCCCTCTGTTATTCGGGTATATAGTTAGCCTGGCCCGACTTAGTACATAGCGATGAGGTGTTGGATTACGAGGTTCCATCCTGCAAGAGCATTTTGAAGTTCCGAGGTTCCATTATCTTTATATAGATCTAAGCGGGTGTTCCTTGCGAACCATCTTAATAGGGTAGTGTTAGGGGTTCACTACCGATGTCAGGTTCCGAGGTTCCGTGGCATCACGTTTAGGGTATTTCAGAAATGGGCCACAGTGGTTGGTACTTGATTTCCAGTATAGCATTTTCAGATATTAACCACCACTGAAACAATTTTCAGCAGCAGAAATAGTTTTTAGAACAGTTTTAAGTGGCAATCGTTTGAAGCGATTTTCCGGCCCGGCAAAATAGTTTTGAGCGGTTTTCAGCTAGAAATAGTTTCGCCGCAGTTTTCGAAATGGTTTTCTTAGCAAAAGCTTCCGGTTTTCTCATAAACGATTTATTACCATTCGCATCTGATTTTCATCTTGGGAGTACATACATCGAGGCAATGACATTTAAAACTTATAGTACTCATTGAGCCCGTTTGACTCACAATTTTTGTTTTTAAAATAATTTTGGTGCGAGGTGTTGGAAAGCTAGAAAGACCTTTCGGGATCCTCGATCCTAGGCGTTGTGTTGTGATTATATATAAGATAAGGTGTAAATTAAAAATAGTAAAAGTTAAATGTGATATTTTGTATATGTAAATATCTTTTATAAAATATGCATGCATGGTTTTGAGAAAAACAGGTTGCGAGGAAATTTTGTTGGATTGATTCTTATCTTATATTTTGATGGGGACGGAGGTCAGCTATGATTAATAGTTGGATTTTGGAAAATATTGGGAGTATTTTTTTTATATATAGGTGATTTTTGTATTTCGGGCTTGACCATCGTGCAGTCGTTATGCTGCCGGATTTTCGTTAAATCTAAAGGTGTGATTTTGATAGAAAAATGAAAATTTTTATAACCCACGTTTTCCAAATACAGTTTCAGCAGTTTTAACGGCTTGCTTCGCGAGTAACTTGTCATTCGGCGAGCTTGAGGCGGGAGGTTCCCGTGAGTTACCCGACGATTTCTGTTACTAGGAAGGGGGTTTGTGAGTTGGTATCGGAGCGGGTTTTTCGGTGATAGTTAAGCGTTTTGCGTTTTCCATATTATTTTCTATAAAATTGTTTTTATAATGATTTTTCTATTGCAACCTATATTGTTTTGCTAAATCATACATGTAAATATTGAAAAATTAATCGAATATTTTAATCTTGAAATTCACGGCATTATGTCTAGACAAGGTCGTAGAGGTCGATCTAGGACTTCCGCACCGGAGGCACCACCAGAGAGATATGTCGAGCACACCCCTAGATCGGAAAATGCTTCAATGAATCAGCCCCCAGCAGAACCATCGAGGGCCGCAGACCCAGGTGGCGGTACCTTGACGATGGATCAGGTTATCTGATTGTTCTGCGGCTACGTCGGACACGGGAGCCTCTGGGAAGCCCGGAGGGCATGATGGCACGCTCCCCAAGATTAAGGGCTAAAACACCTTGATGTGGTATGACGACCCGGAGGCAGCATACTTATGGCTAGATAGGGTTAGTGAAATTTATGCGGTATTTGGTGTTCGGATGAAGCGAGGAAAGTCACTCTTTTAGGGTTCTTGATGGCGGCGGAGGCCGGGGCGGTGGGAGGCCATTAGAGAGCGCACCTACGGGGAGTCACTTGGGACTGATTCATGAGCATTTACAAACAGATTTGATCCGCGTAGTTATTAGGATGTTTCCATTGTGGGCAGGAGGTCACTTTGTCGGAAGCATCCGGCTAGTAGCCGTGGAGACCTGCGGTGAGTCTGATGGCATCACCCACGGGCGCCCGGCGGTCCCGAGTTGGGAGATTTGGTAGAGATTGGTTCGAGCGGAGGTGGCGGTCTGACACACAGTGGTCGCGGTAGGGGTGCGGAGGCGGCGGTGCCCGGGTCAGCGGATCAGTGGTGCTCCGTGCTCGGGCTCGAGTATTCTGGAGTCCGCACGGCGGAGGCGGATGCATCGCGGGCGTGATTGGTATGATTGGTTCTGATCATGGTACATATGCATTGGTGGACCCGGGAACCGCTCATTCATTTATTTGAGTACCGAATTCAGCTGAGAGGCACCAGATAGAGTCCCAGCCTATAGATGGTCGTATGGTGGTTTCTGTACCCAATGGGGATACTATGATATCTGAAAGGATAGTTCGGAGTAAGGTGGTGATCGAATAAGGATTTTCCGGCCGGACTTGATAGTGTTGGAAATTATCCATGATTTCGATATAATCTTTGGTATGGGTGGTTATCAGGGCATAGAGCCACCATAGATTGCTATAAGAAAGAAGTAAGATTGGTTCGTAGGAGGAACCAGGCGTGATATTTAGGGGAATCGAGAGAAAGAGAGATAGCCCACAGTCTCATTAATGCCATGACGCCTCGAAATTGCTTCGGAAAGGTTGCCAGGGTTATTTGGCATTTGTAGTGGATAGGAGACAAGAGGGGACACGGCTGGAAGACATCCCCATAGTCAAAGAGTTCCCATATGTCTTTCCAGATGATATTTCAGGTTTACCCCCGGATAGAGAAATTGAGTTCGTTGTAGACTGGATTGGGACGGTAGATATCCATTCCTCCATATGGGAATGGCGCCGAGTAGAGTTGAAAGGGTGAAGGCACAGTGGAGGAATTGCTAAGCAAGGGCCGTAGGACCCTAGTACCTCACCGTGGGGAGCTCCGGTTCTCTTCGTAAAGAAGAAAGATGGAACTACGGTTATTATAGACTATAAAACCAGTTGAATCGGGCGACAATCGCAACCGGTATCCGGCACCACCGATATAGATGAGCTATTTGACCAATTGCAAGGATCTCGGGTATATTCTAAGATTGACCTAAGGCGGAACTACCATCGGTTGAGGGTCAGGGAGATGATGTTTCTAAAGGCGGCCTTGAGGGCGAGATCACGGTCACTACGAGTTCCTAGTGATGCCGACCGGATTGACTAATGCCCCAAGCTGCGTTCTGTAAAGTTTGATGAGCGAGGGTATTCGGTCCGTATTTAGATAAGTTTGTGATCATATTCGTGATGACATTCCTAGTGTACTCGAATGATCCCGGAGGAACATGTAGAGCATCTACGGGCCGGTATTGCGATTCTTAGAGAGCGTCGGTTATACGCTAAGTTTAGTAAGTGCCTGTTTTGGTTGGACAAAGTAGCTTTCTTGGGTCATGTCATTTCGGCAGAAGGTATTAGTGTGGATCCTCAGAAGATCGAAGCTATAGTGAACTGGAAGCCGCCCACGAATGTTATGAAGTTCGCAGTTTCCTTGGATTGGCAGGTTATTACAGGAAATTTGTTGAGGGATTTTAGAAGATAGCAACCCAGTTGACGATCTATTGAAAAGGATCAAAGTCGGTGGTCGGATGCCGGCATAGTTACGAGGAGGCGGGAGACAGAGATTCCGCGACAACTCCGATGTATTAGCACTACGGAGTCGGAAAGGGCCGGTTATGTGGTAGCATATAGTGATGCCTCGAGGACAAGAGGTTAGGGTGTGTTTGATGCGGGATGGTGATGATAGCTTATGCTTCTGCATCGATTAAAGAAGCAAGAAGCGGGGGCTACTCGACCCATGATTTAGAACTAGCGACCGGTGGTTTTTCGCTCCTAAAGATCACGGAGACATTATCTATCTGATGTTCCACTGTCGGATATTCACCGATCATAAGAGTTTACGGTATATCTTCACTCGAGAAAAGAGGCTTAGCAAAGGCGGCGCCCGGTGGTTGGAGTTGATTAAGGATTATGATTGCGATGAAATTTTACCATCCGGGGAGAGGCCAATGCAGTGGCGGAATGCTTTAAGCGAGGAAAGCAGGGGTTCCTATGCTTATCTACTTGATTGTATATCTCCCATTGTTGATAGGTTGGGGATCTTTGGGAGTTTAGTTGCGGAGTGGGCGATATAGGGACCTTGTTGGCATCATTTTATGTTTGTCCTCTTCGTGGATCCCGGATCAAGGAAGGTTAGAAGCGGGTTTCGGAGATGGATTAAGTTGAGGGGCGGATATTGAAGTGGTAGGAAACGGAGTTCGGATCGAGGCGATCGCGTAATAGTTAGAGAAATTCGAATGTGTACTGAAATAGGTGAACTAAGGAAATCTGGAAGAGGCTCACCTCTTGGCCTTATACCATGCACCACAGTAGCACCAAGATGTATCATACTTTGAGGGACATTATTGGTGGAAGGGCATGAAAAAGGAGAGTGCGAGTTAGGTATCGGATGTCTAACTTTGCTCGTAGTGCATGAACACAGGCTTGAGTAGGAAAGATACAGCCCCTTTCGATTCCTGTGTGGAAATGGGATAAGATTACTATGGATTTTTTCACTAGGACTTAGGAACTCGGAACAACAAGATTGCCATATGGGTGACAGTGGATGAACTTCGCGAAGACTCGGCGCATTTCTCGATTGGCAATGATGACTCGTTAGCGGACAAGTTGGCCCGATTATATGGAGGAGATAGTTAGATTACATGGTGTTCCTATATCGTGGTCTCGGACGGACGAGTTCACATCAGTTTTGGTCCGGTTACGAGGATGCCATGGGGACTCGATTGCACTTTAGCACAGCTTTCCATCCTCAAACTGATGGTCAGTAAGAGAGAACTATTCAGACACTAGAGGATATGCTTAAAGCATGCGTGATAGAGTTTAAGGGAAGCTGGGATATGCATTTATCTCTGATGGAGTTCGCTTACAACAACAGTTATCAATCCGGTATAGGCATGGCTCCATTTGAAGCATTGTATGGTAGGAGTGTCGATACTCCATTATCTTTGGGATGAAGTAGGAGAGAGGAGGCGATAGGTACGAGTTGTCTGAGATTACCTTAGATAATGTCGGATTATCGGGAGACAGGACTCAAGATAGCAGGACAGGTGGAAAAGTTATGCGGACAAGCTGCCATAGGGATCTACGAGTTTAAGGTGGGCGATGGGTCTTCCTCAAAGTTTCCCTTGGAAAGAGTGTCCTGGTTGGAAGGCGAAAGTGAGGCCCGGATACATAGGAGCCGTATGAGATTATTAATGAGTGGGACCCAGTAGCATATAGATTAGACCTTCCTCCAAAGTTGTCTAAGGTTCATAATGTGTTTCATGTATCCATGTTCCGCAAGTACATTCCAGATCCCTCCCATGTACTCAGAGATCAGCCAGTAGAACTAAAGGATAATTTGACCTATAAGGGGCTTGACCCGATGCGAGATGTTAGATCGCGAGAGAAGCGAGATTTTGCGGAATAAGGTCATTCCGTTAGTCAAAGTTTTATGGGGGAATCATGTGATTAAAGAGGCTACATAAGAGGCTACATGGGAGTCAGAGGCTCAGATGCGCAATCAATATCCTCAGTTGTTTTCAGATTAAGGTATCCTCTTCTGTGGTTTTGTTCATTTCGAGGACGAAATATTCTTAAGGAGGGAGGATTTGTAACGCCCCGTCTAAAGAGGGTGTACGGTATGTGTAACCGTATGTCTTGTAAGAACTCGCCCAATTATTTTAGTCTTGGCGTAATAAATTTTGAAAATTGTTTAAGGGTAGAATTATAAAATTTTCAAAATAATTGTGACTTTGCAATTAAGGAAGAGTAAAGGAGTGAAAGTATAAATTAGGAATTTTAAAGGATAATAATAATAATAAATTACGAATTGTTCGGGAAGCAAGAAAATTCTACAGATCTCGGATGACTAAACGGGGAATTTGCGCCATTAAATTCGTCTCATGAAATCTAGTGACCCAGAAAAGTTTCGTCAAATTACGAGACGGTCGAATATTTCACAATTTGGGTGATAAGTCATGAGGACTTGAGGATGAGATTTTATAAAGGAAATCTCGAAGTCAGAAAATGGCTTGAGTTAAAGTTCATTTAAAATAATTGAACTGAAAAGAAATAAAAATTTTCGGGATAGAAATGGACCCGAATGAGATAATAGAAATCGTATATGAAAATAATAATAATAATAATAATAATTAGAAAAAAAAAATCAATAAAAAGAAAAACGAAGGCAGACGGACGGACAGAGGAGAACGAATTAGGAGAGAAATTTTTTTTATTATTTTCTTCTCTTCGTTCTTTATCAGATTTGAAAGAATTGAATGAAGTAGGCTTTTATCGGAGTAGAAGTGAAGTTGGACTCTGCGAAGAGGCTGCGTGGAGTGTAAATATCTTGGCCTTTTGTCAAAAAACTTTTAAGGGTGAAAATTTCTTTACTTTGTGTTATTTAGATCCTAAATGCTATATAATGTGGCAGGGATTTTCTTAGAGGCGAGTGAAGGTCGTGAAGCTTCAGTCCTAAAATTTTGGGCGGAGTTTAGGAATTTTAGGAATTTTGGAATTTGTGTTCAAACGGTCGGCGAATTTCGGGACTATTTTCGGATAGTTCGGGTTGAAATTTCAGGAGTGTAGTTGGACAAGTCGGACAGAATTTTCAGAAATGTTTCGGGTATTTTTAGACTCTCTGGAAAGTCCCTTGAGTCAAAAGTTGACTAAAATAGATAGTTTTTATAGGGCATTTAATGTGTAGGGACATTTTGGTCAATTTCACATCATATTATCGATGTCCTTATCGAATGGGACTAACACGTAAATTTTTGTTAGAATCAAAGTTAAGATTCGATATAGTCACTTTGAAAATGTTTTATGGTTAAACGTTAGCCCGGGGAGCATTTAAATGAGCCCACAATAGATTGTGTAGGTGATTTGAGCATCCGACGAGAAGCTAGAGTGTAGCCAGATTTGGAAAGAAATTAGTCGAGAAAAAGGTGAGTACTCAAAATCATTTCCCAAAGCAGTGTTTAAATTACAAGTTTGTAAAGTGCTGAAAATATAGATTTATAAGCATTTTTACCTCCCCAATTGTTATCTCCAGCGAAAGGTTCGATTTCACCATTTAGAAACAATTTGGCACAGTTTAGCAAAACCCCTAGATGACACGGCTCGGTTTAGAGGCGGATGTATTTCGGATTGTGCATGGCAAGGTTATGAGATATTATGACTAATATATTGCTGGTACATTGGTGGGGTTCGAATCTAGAATATAGTGAGTCGCCCTCTGCATTCGGGGTATATAGTTACCGCGGCCGACTTAGTACATAAGCGATGGGGTGTTGGTTCGAGGTTCCATCAGGAAGCATTTTTTAGTTTCGAGGTTCCATTATGCTATATAGATCTCGTGGGTGTTCACGGACCATCTTGGCCCGTTAGTGTTAGGGTTCACTACCGATCATCGGGGTTAGGGTTCGTGGCATCACGTCACAGGGTATTCAGAAATGGGCCCACAGTGGTTGGTACTGATTTCGGTATAGCATTTTCGAGATATTAACCACCATTGAAACAATTTTCGTGAATACTTGCAGGCGGTTTTCAGCCCGAGAAATAGTTTGAAGCCGAGTTTTTAGCGTGAAATAGTTTTGAGCGGTTTTAAACAAGCGAGAAATAGTTTTAAGCACAGTTTTCAGAAATGGTTTTCATAGAAAAAACTCAGTTTTCTCATAAACAGTTTTACTACCATTTATGTACAGATTTTCATACTAGGAGATACATATAGCAGACATCAACATTTAAAACTTATAGTACTCATTGAGCCCGTTTGACTCACAGTTTTCTGTTTTTAAAATAAATTTTCAGTCAGGGTGTTTGAAGCCAGAAAAGACCTTTCCCGGGATCCTCGAGTCCTAGGCATTGTGGTGGCTTGATTATATATAAGATAAGGTGTAAGTAAGCTAGTAAAAGTTAAAATGTGATATTTTTATATCTTAAATATCTTTTGTAAAATATGCATGTAGTTTTGAGAAAAATAAGAGTTGCGAGCAAATTTTTGTTAGTTGATTCTTATCTTATATTTTGATGAGGACGAGAGGTCCCTTTATGATATTGTAGTTGGATTTTGGAAAATATTGGAATTATTTTTTTATATACGAGGTGATTTTTTATTTCGGGCTTGACCAGTGGGGTGATTATCTTTCTGGGATTTTCGTTAAATCTAAAGGTGTGATTTTGATAGAAAAAATGAAAAATTTGCCCATAACCCGTTTTCCAAATACGGTTTGAAGCAGTTTAACGGCAGCTTCATGGTAACGTCGGTCGGCGAAGCAGGTGCGGGTTCTTGTGGAGTTATAGCCAGATTTCTGTCAGCAGGAAGGGGATTCTATCATACTCCATGTAGCTGGAGTATCTCTTGAATATACAACCAGTAGAATCTCTCTAATGTGAAGGTCATCCGCATGGTTAGAAAATGTTCCGACTTCATGAGCCGGTCCACTATCACCCATACCGCATCATTACCTTTGCGATTGTCATTGATGGTCGCAGAATCATCAATGAAGTGCCACACTTCCACTCGGCCTATCGATGCATTGAAGTAGCTCTGTTTACATTACGGTGCTTTCGACCCTTAACTCGCGACCGCATTGGACATCGTCGAGACAAGTCCCCTACATGTCTCTTAAATGCGGCTCGGTAGTCTTGTGGCGAAGTCACAGTACATTTTTATGCCATTTGGATCTGCGAGGCAAATCGAGGCCGGTGAAATCCTTGAGAATCTCGGCTCAGTCGATTGACTAAGGGAACCACTACGAGTCCTCTGCCCAGACTACCATCTGTGTGGAAGGTCTAGCCCTCGTCCACTTGTACTGGCCCATGCACGTTTCTTGATGGACACTATCTCGCGTCCTATTCACGGGACTCATCACTTTGCTCAAACGAGAGGCGGTGTAGCTACTAAACTCCTGCGTGCACCTGAACTTTGCTCATGATCTTGTGGCGGCCATCCCTGATCTCAAGCATCTACCCTCTGGGGAGCTATACTAGCCAATGCTCCCTCCACTGTGACTTCCGGCCCGAGTGCATAAGCCACCACATTTGCCACGGGGTGGTAATGCAAAGTGAAGTCATAATCCTCTAGGAACTCCATCCATTAACGTTGCCTCATGTTGAGGTCATTTGCAGAAAAATATACTTGGAACTTTTTGTGGTGCTTCAGTACACCTCAGCTGTTGCCATATAAATAGTGGGCGCCAAATCTTCAAGGCGAACTACGATGCGTAACTCCATGTCGTGTGTGGGGTAATTCTACTCATGATTCTTCAGCTGACGGGAACCATAAGCTACTACCCTCCCGGACTACATCAAAACACATCCCAGTCCGGCCCTTGAGGCATCACAATACATGTAACACACGTCTGTCAGGGACGTATAAGATAGGAGAGTAGTAAACCTCCCTTTCCAACTCAGAATGCTTCTCGCATCGGTCATCCCAATCAAAATTGACCTCTTTCCGAGTCAATCTCGTCATAGGTGCTACCAGTCGGGAGAAATCTCAGTAGATCTGTAGTACCCGACCATCCCAGCTGCGTATCTCGAAGAATGGTCATTTTCTCAGCTATCCGCGACCTCATTCTCGGGTCCCGCGGCCGCGCTTGATCGCGACACCCGTGTCCCAACCTCACATGTTAAGCCAAAAATGCTGCTGACTTGGCGTATAGTTGATGATCTCTCAGCAACTGTAAAACAATCCTTAAGTGATACTCTGTGCTCCACGGCGGGGTAGTCAAAATGTCATCCACAAAGACTACGACAAATTGATCTAGATAGGGTTGGAATACCCTATGTGATGAGTGCCTAAAACACTCATGCCATACCCGCGTCAGTCTTATGGTTTTCGCTTAATTTTACGGATAAATTTGTATTTTTATAGCCCAATATCTGATTCTTGCAATTTGTGTGAATAGTAGGTGGAACGGGCAGTTGTTGAGATCATTTTGGAGCAGAAAGCTGGTAGGAACGTCGCGATGTTTTAACGTCGCGACATCCCAACGTCGCGACGTCGGGTCAACATGAAGAGGAAGTCAACAAGTGTGCATTCGGCGACATCGAGGCGTTTCTCATCCTGATCATTAAAAGCAAAGGGACGAGGTGAGGGGGATCAAACGGTACGGGATAGGGCCTGACGAGCAACAACGAGGAGATCAGTGGAGAAGACAATTGCTTTTGTATTTTCTTCTTTCCTGAAAGATTGCTGATGTTTTATAGATTGATTTTGTGTATACTCGAGTTTAGTATGTTCTAGATTCACATCTAGGGTTTTGTTGAACCCTGTCACATTTTATGGATTAAGGTACGATTTTATATTATTCGAGTTATTCATGACTTGTTAGTATCACACTCTATATCTATGAATTATATACATGTGATGTCGGCCAACGATGACATGGTTTTCTGGCGGAGTATCCGAGATCGAGAGATGGGGGCGCCCGAGTTTGAATGAAGCGACCCTCGAGTCGGTCGGTACATAGAGATATCCGATTAGGGGTGGCAATTAAGGTTAGAACATTTAAAGCGTTTGAACATTGAGTTGGGGTGAGATACACTCCAGCCCTGCTAGAGATGAGGCGGATACACCTCGAAGAGGGGTAGCCATAAGTAGGCACGATCACCCCGTCATCAATGAGTCGTGAATAGATTGAATAGTGATTTTTCTAGGTAGTAATTCATCAGAAGTGGCAGGGGGAGACAAAGCCCTAGTCTCCACAACACAGTAAATTACTAAGATAAATTAGTTTAGAGTAATCTCATACATTAGTTAATTTGTCATTCAAAACACGTCAGATAATATTCAAGGCTAAACTCGTGTCAATGCACTTTTTCTCATGGATCGATATCAGGTACTTAGGTACACTATATTACTTGATCTGGCCTTTATTGCATGCGCACATGGCGTGTATTTCACCTTATCAAACGTTTCGACCTATCGAAGTTTTGGCGTCATTGCCGGGGAAAAGTTTAGTGTTGATATTGACAATAAGGCAATTAGATATTATTTTGGAATTTTTGTTTTATTTTTTTACAAGTGCTGGTAATTTGGTCTTTTTGTTTCGTGTGTGATTGCAGTCAAGGTTATAGTGAGTGCATGCGACGACAAGATCAGGTTGACCTACATCCGTTTGATCCTGAGCTAGAAAGAACCTTACACCGATTCACGCAGCAGAGAGCAAGACATACGAGCGAGAAATCTAGCAATCATCTGCGAACAATGAAGAGCAGATCTTGTGCATGAGCAAAGCGAGCCCTGAAAGGGACGCCTGATAGAGATAACGGTAGGAATCGCGCACCAGTAGTTTATACGACGGATGATCCATTCATGTTGCTAGAAGAGTTTGCCTTACTGCCTACAGTTATTCAACGGCTATCCGAAGACCACCTATTCAGGCAAACAACTTCGAGTTGAAGTTAGTAACCTTCTGGTCTTGAAAACATCCTGTTCCGCAGTTGCCCGATGAGAATCTAAATATGCATTTGACTGACTTCTCGGGAAGTACGCAGCACGATCAAAGTACGTGGGGTCAGCGGAAGGCTTTTTCGGGTTGAGATTGTTCCCTCTCACTAGGTGATAGAGCCAAGCATTGGTTGACAAGTCAACCACCGAATTCCATTACTTCATGGAGCGCGACTTAGTCTGCGAGAAGTTCACGACAGTTCTTCCATCGAAGCAAAGGCCACTGGTGGTGCAAGAGATCAATACTTTTGGACAACTAGAGAGAGAACACGGCGGGAAGCATGGGATAGATTTCTGACGTTGAGAAGTGCCCATCAAACGACGAGATGGATGCAAGTCCATACTTTCTATAATGGTGAGAATGGAAGCTAGAGCAGTGATTGATGCCTCCAGCTGGAGGAGCGCTAGTGAAGAAGACCCTTTGAACCAAGCATATGAAATCTTGGAAAGCGTGCTGCAATACTAACCGGTGGCCTAGAATAAGATTACCTTTGGGGTGAGAAGTGCAGAGGCATATAGAATACTTGAGGTTCTTAGCAATCTAGTTGCTCATGTCTTGAAACACACTAACGACTATCTAGGCAGTGAGATGCAGGCTGAGAGTGCCATACAGGCCAATCCATGGGAGTTGTGTGAATTACGGCTGGAGGTTAGCCTGTGTCTGAGGAATGCCGGTCGGGACACCAAATATTAGAGTAGGCCCGAGTATGTGTAGTAGAGGATTAATCAAGAGTCAACCATCAATAGAGGTGGGTATGGAGGCGACTGACTATCCCGAGGAACCAAAATCAAGGCCAAGGGTGGCGTAATACTCAGAATAGTCAGAACAGTCAGGGTTATGGATGGAGGAACAATCAGAACAACATGCCACCTGGCCGAGTAAGCGAACCCTTTCTCGAGAAAAAGGTAGACTTGGAACAAGCCCTTGTACAAATGCTCACCTGCATCGCGCTTGGCACATGAATGAGCAGAAGCGAGAATATGTGAGAACAGGGCCACCCTAGTTGAACAATCAAGCGGCACGGTTAAGAAACTTGGGGTACAAAGTAGATTCGAATGGCCGAGTCTGTGGGGAAGGCAACATGGTTCATTCTTGAAGAGCAATTAGTGTTCCTAGAGGAGAGGGAAGGGAATGCTTTGCAAGACCATCATTCGAGGAGTGGGAGGCGTTGGAAACCGGAACCACAGCTAGCGATAAGAAGGTGGAGAATTAAAGAAGCGGAGCCAGATCATACCAAATGTCGACCGGATGCGAGTTAATGCGGGTGAGATCGAGAAGCGTCAATGATAATAACGTTAGGAAAGAGACCGAGAAACAGACAAGAAAAGATGAACCTTCCATACCAATTCCGTATCCTCAGAGGTTGAAGAAAGTAAGTTAGAGAAGCAGTTCGCAAAGTTTCTTGACATCTTCAAGAAACTACATATTAATATACCCTTTATGGAGGCACTAGAGAATATGCCAAGTTACGGGAAATTCATGAAAAAGATCTTGGCAAGTAAGAAGAAGTTGGAGGAATATGGGACCATCACCTTAACAGAGGAATGTAGTGCCATCTTGTAAAAGAAGCTTCCCTTAAAACTTCAAGATCCGAGGGTAGCTTTTGCTATACTTAGCTCCTATAGGGAGCAGGGTGTCGGGAAAAGCCTGCGTGTGACTTGGGAACAACATCAACTTGATACGCTTTTGATGTTTAAAAGGAAGGAGGCTAAAGTTGGGAACGAAATGTCGACCAAAATCGGTTTGCAACTACGGACAGGTCCCTCTGCTAGCATCCTTGAGGGTATGTCGAAAATGTCCTAGTAAAAGTTGGTAAATTCGTCCTTCTAGCAAACCGTCGTGCGGACACGAAGGAAGATGAAGCTGATCCCCATCATACTTGGTAGACCCTTTACGGCCCCGCGGGAAAGAGCGCGAATCAATGTGCTGAAGGTGAAGAGCTTAAGTGAGAGTCAAGGAGGCGAGATCACTTTCCATGTAATTCTAGGCCCTTGAAGCATCGGATGATGATCCAAATGAAGATATCTCGGAACTTCACTACAGCGAGAGATCTTCTGGTGACAGCGAAAAACTTAGGGATAAGCCTGATGCGCCTGAGAAGACAGGAAGGTGAGGGCATGAGCGGAGAATATTTCTATCCTTGAGCATTGGTTGTGAGCACTATAGGGAGATGCGTTAGCAATCCCAATTTCTTCTAAGCAGATTGCACATTGAGATTCAGGGTTGTCGAGCTAACGACATTAAACAAAGCGCTCTTTGGGAGGCAACCCAAGCTTTGCTTGAAATTTTTCTTTCCATAGTTTAATTTTTATTTTTATTGTGTGTTTTAATTTTTGTTTAGTTTTAATGCTCTCCTTTTGTGTCAGATTTTCTTTTGGTACATGTTTTGAGCGAGGCGAAAGTACTATGGAGGGATTCGCTCTAGAAACTCACGTCAGCGAGTTAAAAGGTGTAATTTGCCTGAGGGGTTTTCTCATACAGAGTCTTGTTGAAATTTTTCATTTTGGCCTTCGCAGCGTCGTGGCGTTGGTAATTCCACACGCGGGCGTCGCAGCGTTGGATCTTAGCACGTCTCGGCGTCGAGTTTTGCCCTTCTGCATAGCGTGTGACGTTGGATCCCGATGTTGCGGCAGTCACGTCGGCGGCGTTGAGCTTTGACGTCGCGGCGTTACCTCTGTTTGTAACACAAAGCGCCTGTTTTGTCCTACCATCACACACCCCTGCCGGAACCCATTGTTGCCACCTCCGACCACCTAGCCTATACGAGTCTTCACCAGCTCACTGATCCTCGCTTTGTCTGCTGCATTAATGCCACGCAGTGGTGCCCTAACTCCACCTCTGTCGGTTCCTAGTGAGTTTGGCATTTTTGTGGCTTGGCCCCGTCTGGTCCTCACCGTTAGGCCGGTTTGAGCTAGCGAGTCCTTTAGGTGGCCCTAGAGGTTGTGTCGGCCCTCCCGTAGTAGCCTCTGCTGAGTTCATTGTGCGCCCCCGAGTGCTCATTTGTGTCTAGGTCATCTAGGAGTTGCCTTCTTTGTGCCATTCGGCACCAGTGTGCCCTTGGTGCTTAGCAGGTCTAGACCCATCCCTATACACCGATGTAGAGTAAGCGTCCAAAGTTTCCCACTAAAAGGGGTCGGGCCAGTGAGGACCCGACTCCGAATTTCGACATCACAAAATTTGTCAATGAAGGTGCTGCCAATCGGTTTGGTACCATATGTAAGAATCTGTCCTTCATTAAGGAAAAGGGCTTCCACCACCCCGACGATTTCTTTCGCAAGACTATTATGAATAAGGGATGGCGGGCGCTTTGCCAACCACCTTGTCGGTTGCTGACAGGTGTGGTGCAGAATTCTACGCCGACCTGGCCTCATTGTCGTCAAAGGTCAGGGTGCGGGTGTGTTGTGAGTAAGTCGGTCTGTGATCTATCAACCAATTCATATAATCTGAGCCAGGTCCCCACTGAGCCTTTTTGATCGGCTACATGGGCGATAGAAGAGGCTACCAGAGGTCATTGGTCTTGATAGCGGGCGGGGTGGAGTGGAAACTCATTCGGCAGTGACGTGTGTGATGATTGCCAGCGTGCCACCTTTCGGCTCACGCCATCATCCAGGATATGCCTTTTGATGTTGGGCAGGTTATGGAGGATGCCATCCTCCATAACCGGGACGCTAAAATGAACCTGGGGCACCCTTTTCTCATATACGGCCTATGCAAACGAGCCGGGGTGCCCTTATAGGACAATGAGGCGTGGATATACCCAATTAAAGCTATAATGGTCAAGTTGACAAGCCGAGTTGTGCCGACACGAGGGAGTGTACGACTCGGGCAATGAGCCCTCGGACGAGGATGAGCTTCGAGAGTATCAAGCTCATTTTGACCTCTGGTGATCCCGAGGAGACCAATGGTGTCATGCTCGCATCCACCCTCATAGCCGACCTCGAGGGCAGCCCCATCCAGTCCACCCTTGACCTAGAGGACCCGGTGCTCGCCCTCACTGACCGCTTTGATGCCTTTTGGGACGAGACCCAGGAGCACCGAGTCCTCATTACCCAGGATATGGAGGCCCTTCGCGTGGATATGCACACAGTCCTCGCCAACCAGGCGACCATTCTCGCCCGATCGATCCCTCCCGGGGACCCGACTCACGAATCTTCTCGCTCTCCGGTGACCAGCGATGAGCTTAAAAGTCATCTATTTTCAGTCTATTTTTATGATTGATTTCTATCTAAAAAAAGCACTGATTTATATGCAGAAATGTGGAATAACCTACTTAGCTATCTGAGAAATTGAAGAGAGGATATTGCGGTACAAGGAGAGCGAAAGTGGCTTGGCAGGAATGACCTGTTGGCTGAATGATACGCAAGGGGAGAGGTGCACGAAGAAGGACGATGTCGTGGCTAGCCTTGGCGGTAATGAAGAATCACATCAAGGTCCACAACCACAAAAACTCGTCGCGACAAAGAGGCGATTAAAGCGACGAGTAGGTTGCCAATAGAAACTCCAGTGGGCAATATGGTAATGAAGAACAAGACGGCGATGTGTGACTGCAATTTCGAGGTCGTGAAGCGAGGGTGAAGGCAGCGATAGACATGGAGTCGTGACACGGAATAGAAGTTCTCGACCTAAGATTTTCGAGGGCGAACATCGAAGTTGCGACATTTAGAAGAGATTAGTGACATCGACATTGCATCGGGGTGTTCTTAGAGTGGGTGCTCGGGGAGACAACTTGCAAGGGTAAGGTCGCGGCGTCATTTTAGAGGGTGACAAAGAACAATTCGCGAACATTAACAGCTAAATGGGCGAGTTAATCGAAATCCACAGGGCGCATCAAAGTTAGGGCCGACTTGAGTACTATAAATAGCGGCGCTGCGAAGGAAAGCGGCTCTTGGCGACTCGAGCGAGAGATGCGGGTAGCTAGGCTCATGTATTTTAAATTTTCTTTCTTTTTTGTAGTTATTTTAGATTAAGATTTATTTCTTTCAAATTTTGGATTTGGACGTTATTTGATAAGTAGAAAACGATGCAAAATTCTATTTCTTTTCAAATGCTTGCTGGATGGAATGCGAATTCTAGACAAATTTTGGAATTCGGTTCCGAGTGTCAAATCTGATGGTTCTCTTGATCGAAAGCAAGCTGTAGGGTGTAATACAAAATGGTAGAAACTCGGCTTCCATTGAATGAACTACGTTGTTAGAATTTGCTTATCTTTCTGTAGAAATTTATCGAGGAAACTGCGAACGGTTTATAAATCTACTTCTTGGTTACGAGATGTGCATGTCGATCCCGATATAGTGTCTATGCAACAATAGGATTGTTTCATGCTCACATTTCTAGGAGGTCCTCAGAACATTTGACCTGAGAGAGAGAGGCATTCACGAGAGTAGTGAACAATTTCAAGGTATCGCCGAGAACTTGATAATGGAGACTCTAATGAGCTGCGTGATTGTAAGTAGATAAATCGATCTTCTGCTTGAAATCGAGAGATTGAGTTGAATGACTTATCAATTTAAAAAAGAAGAGAGTTCACCTCGATTTGAACAGTAAGTTCAATCCCGTGTTAACAAGGATCTAATCAAGGAAAGGATGAACTGTTCCAATTTTGAGGAAGAAACCGGTAAAGTGTAAATACATGCTATACCTATGTCACTTAGGAGCTAAGGTTTCACAGGTCCATGTTCGAGGATATAGTATTGAAAGAAAAATATCGAGAACAAGGCAGCCAGATTAAAGTAGTTATCTAATCCTCTGTCTTTGAAAGAATCAGAGAAGATTAGATGATGAACAGTGCCGTAAGGAGAGATCCATCTGTACTACCCTATTCCTTGGTCAGGTTTTAAATCTGTGGTTCATGAAGCAAAGTTACATAGTAGTCTGCAGGAATTGATGTTTCACAATAGCAGTATTTTCAATGCTCCCTTTAAAAGATAACTGACCAGTCTGAATTTGTTATTTTAGATTTTCAGTTTTAATTCATTTAACATTAAGTCACTTTTCTTAGTTTTTATTATTTTAAAGTTTGCTAAGAATATTTCAATATCCTATCAAAGTCCAAATAGTATAGAGTTCGAGTAGTCAGGGTAGTTGATTGAGAATTCTTGAGATCTCTGTGGGAACGATATCTAGACTTAAATCCAATTTACTACTTGTTCGACCTGTACACTTGCAGCATCCTGGATCAAAACCCAAAAGAAAATGATTTACTCTTAAGGAAACCGCTTTTAATGTACAATGAATGGGAACACAACAAACAAGTTTCATGGCATTATTAGCGAGGTTAGATAATGATCGCAGGTAATAACGCTATAAATTTGTATAGGTCATTTGGTCCATCCGCAGAAAAAGGGTGAACAAGTTTTGGCGGATTAAGTGGATGAAGAATTTGGTGAATCAAATATTCGGACCAAGCGAAATACTTGTTGTTTCATAATTTATAAAAAGAATAGAAAATTTGCGAAAAATATGATTCCATGACGATGCAGTTTTTGACAAATCTTGAAATTTTTGTAGAAACTTTTATGTTAAATACAATTTTTTGATATCACATTTCATTTGATCTTGTATATTATAATTGAAGTTAATTCATGCACGAGGAAGCGAGGGGGCTGAATTCTTGCCATACTGAACTCTTGAGATCGAAAGAGAGAACACTTAGAGAGGGGCTAAGAAGGGGTTAAGAGTGCGAGAAATAGCAAGATGGCGAGACAAAAGATTGGCGGGCGATCAACTGGAATTTGCGCGAAGTACCTTAAGAAGAGACCTTATGGACCGACTTAGAGACCCGGTGTCACGGGATTGAATACTAGCGGTAGAACTGACCAGCGATAGATGCTAGCAATTTGAGCTCGAAGCCGGCCACGATCCACCATGGTTCGCAGAAGACAGATTCCACGAGTCACCCCTCGAAGATCTAACGAACACTTGGGACGGTTTCTGCGAGAATGGCGAATCTGATTCTACGTGGATGGTGTGAGACCAGAATTATTAAAGTGCCGATTGTTTCCATTCTCTTTAAGATATACTCATTGCATCATGGTTTGACTCACTACCATATGGATGCAGTAATACATGGGAAAGAGGCGATGGAAGCTTACTGGCTTGAATTCTTTCACTCCATCCCTCACTTTTGAATGAAGAGGAAATTACTGCTCAAACAAGGGGAAGATGAAGTGTACACTTGCTTGGGAGAATCTGAGGCTGTGAAGAGATGTCCCATGCGGGATAGACACCGAAGACACAAATGGACATCTTCTACCCACTCCATGAATTATACCTCAAAAGGTATAATAGACTCTTGTGAGGCATTCAAAAGAAGAAGAGCAGAAGAAGCAAGATGAGACCTCCTTGAATCCTCGGGAGCGACGGTAGAATTAAAGAAATGGAATGATTGGTGAACAAGATGGCGCCATGGGAGGCCAAATTTGGATGCATTGATGCATTGGTTGGAAAAAAAAATGCACTCTGCAAATGAGATAGGAACGTTGGAAAGAAGGAAAGAGTAAATAGTCTTGAGGGCGTCTTGAAGGGGTTCTATGCGGAGTGGAGGAAATTGCTTATTTGAGCAACTGAGGCATATCATTTCAAGCCTAACTCCAACCTGCCAACCCATTATACCCCAGCATTAAGGAACCATGAGAATTTCTCTTATGGTGGAGGAGCACAACACTTCCCAAGACATGGGCAAAACTTTCAGCAAGGATATGCTCCCGCAAGGTTCAGCCGGCGATGTGGGAGGGGCGAAATGGTGTCAGTCGAGGACTCGGACCTTTGAGGCAGAGATGTTGGAGTTCATGGGGGAAAATAAAAGTGTTAACTTCCATGAACAAGGGTTTCTGCGAGAGTGGAAGCTTCAAAAAACCAATTCTCAAAATTTTTCAGACTAACCACCAATGCCTCTCTAAAGAACACAGGAAAGCATAAATAGGGCAAACGGCACAACCACGAGAATCAAGTTAAAGATGCTTTTCCCAGTGACACGAAGAAAAATCCAAAAGACTGCATGGGTATGCGACTTAAGTGGAAAAGAATTAGAAGGAAAAGTCGGGAGAAAGATGAAGCAACAAGGGAGAGAAGGGATCTGGAAAATGTTGAGTCAGGAAAGAAAGGAAGAAGGAGGCTTGGCAGCGAAGAAGAGAAGCAAGAAAAAAGCCCAAAACTCTATGCCTGCAGTTCCATTCCCGCAGAGACTGCAAAAGTCAAGGATAGAGGAGCAGTTCGCAAAGTTTTTGAAAACTTTTCAGAAGTTGGAGATAAGCATGCCATTCACAGAAGTGGTAATTCAAATGCCACTTTATGCCAAATTCTTGAAATAAATTTTAAGCAAGAAGAGAAGATTTTCAGAGGAAGGAGTAGTGAATCGGCACTCTTGATCACGATGGATAAAGAAGAATTTACTGAGAAGATGAAGAGACCAGGGAGGTTTCACTTAATTCTTGCACCATTGGAGGATTTGAAATTCAAAAGGCTCTTTGTGACCTCAGTGCAAATATTAACTTAATCTTAATTATCTATTGCGAGGAGACAAGTTTGGGGGAGCTTACTCCCGCTCTTGTTACTCTCGAATGGCGGATAGAACAATGGCGAGAGCACGAAGGAGTCATTGAAGATGTCTTTGGTTAAGGTGGGGAAATTTGTTTTTCCTGTCAAACTTTATCATCCTGGACATTGAAGAAAGATTCTAGAATCCTCTTGTTAGGAAGGCCATTCTAGTGGATGCTGCTTTAATAGATATGCAGAAAGGAGTTCTCACTCTCAGGGTTGGAGAAGAAGCAGCTGACTTCAATCTGCTCCAAAGTTTGAAGAATTTAGACTCAGATAGGGAAAATTACAAGTTAGTAGATGATGTCTATCTCAACAACTCTGATTGTTATTATGATTGTAATGCTCAACTTCCTATAAATGAAAATGAGATGAATTTCTAGTATCTTGAAGGTGTTAATTCTGATTTTCCGCACATCAGTTTGCACTCTACCGAAAAGGTGTTGAGTCTTAAACAAAACAACATGGACAATGGAGACAATAATGAAGAGAAGGAATTTCATCAAGAGATGTGGTGCAGAAGGTCTAGTTTTAAAGAGTTGCCAAGTCATCGAGTATGCTTGCTTGGGCTACCAAAGTAAGCCGATTGATTATCTCTCGCTGAACTCGGTGATCTTGAAGAGCAGAAGGCTGGCGAAAATTTTGAAGATCAGGAGTCGATTGCTTGGTCCATAGATGAATTAAAGGGTATCATTTGATCTGCCAATATGCATGCACAAAATACTAACAAGCTGAATCATCTGAAACCATACATTGTTATAGATGAAACCTTGATCATGAAAAATGTGTCGAAAGGAAGTGCTCAAATGGTTGAATGCTGGTTTTATATATGCAATCTCAGACAGTCCTTGGGTTAGCCCAGTCCATGTGGTTCCCAAGAAAGGTGGGTTCACTATGATCCGAAATGAAAAAAATGAGTTAATTCCAACAAGAACGGTGACAGGATGGAGAGTATGTATCGATTACCGGAAGCTGAACACAACAACCAGGAAGGATCATTTCTAGTTGCCCTTCGTGATCGGATGTTACAGACGAGTTAGCAAGACACCCTCATTTTTGTTTCCTGGATGGATATTCCGGCTATAACCAGATTGCCATTACACACGAGGACGGAGAAGCCACATTCATGCCCTTATGGCACCTTTGTGAGAAGGATGCCATTTGGGTTGTCTGATGCTCTGCTACTTTGAGAGGTGTATGATGTCATGTTCTCAAATTTGGTTGAGGGTCATGGAGATTTTTATGGATGACTTCACAGTATATGGATCCGGTTTGAGCATTGTCTAAACAACACGGAAGCAGGTCCTTCAAAGATACGAGATAGCAACTAGCATTAAAGCTGGAAAAGTGCCATTTCATGATAACGAAGGTATTGTTCTTGGTCATAAAATTTGCTGCTCACGGGACTAGAAGTAAACCAATCAAGGTTTTGATTATCAAGAACTCTTACCTGACCCTAACGATAAAAGGGATAGAGGTTTCTTGGGACATCTTTGGATTCTATAGGAGATTCATCGGCTTTCTCAAAAATAGCAAGACCATTATATGATTCTTGGAGAAAGACACAAGGTTTAATTTTTGATGACTCTTGCAAAGGCGGCCTTTGAAGAAGAAATCCAAGATCAGATTAGTTCAAGCACCTATCATGGCTGCACCAGAATGGGATCGAGAGGTTTGAAGTAATGTGTGATGCAGTGATTTGTGATAGGAGTTTGTATTGGGGCAAAAAGAAAAATGAGATATTGAGCATATACTATGCTAGCGAGACCTTCAATGAAGCCTAAGAAAACTATTCAACTGCGGAGATTACTATGTAGTTTTTGCTTGGCGTGAGAAATTCAGGCCATACATTTTGGGATCTATATTATCGTTCCTGCCGGCCATGCGGCAATCAAGTATTTGATGTCGAAAAGTAACTAGTGATAAGGTGGGTGTTGTTACTCTGAGTTTGATGCGGAAATTAAAAGATAGAAGGTTGTGACAATGTGATAGCGTGCTTGTCGGAGTAAAAAAACGGCAGAAGGAGGAAAGTGCGAGGAGAACTTTCGGATGAGCAAGCTGAACAAGTGTCATTCGACTCCGTGACATCTTGATATCGTGAGATTGCGAAGCGTAAGGAGTGAATTACCTCGGTCATTTCTAGCGAAAGAAGCAAGCGGCGGAGTATTACATACGGGATTGGGCAGATTTAGCTCATTAAAGAGGTCTTGTTTCATGATTATGAAGTATGTGTGTCGGAAGAGAGTGAACAATGCAAGAATTTTGGATAAGATGCCATGCATCGCCATATGGGGGACATTTTTCAGAGGAAAACGACTCATGAATATAATAGTTTGTTATTTGTCTTTAGAAATTGTCTTTGAATGGGTCAAATTATGTGATAGATGCCAAAAGATTGGAAATATCGAGAGCGAAGCAGGAAATGCCCTTACAAGGCATATTGGTGAATTATAAATTTTTGATGTATGGGAATAGATTTTGCTGGGACCCTTCCCACCATCATTTGGAAACTTGTACATCACTATTGGCGCGATTAGTTATGTCCAAGTGGGTGGAAACAATAAGCTTGTCAAGGAATGGCCTTCTTTCTGATGGTGAGTTTCTTGCAAAGGAACATTTTGGCTTGATTCGAACACCCGGGACTATCATGATGACGAAGCCACTTTGCAAACAAAAATATTTTGCAAAGCTCATGGCTTTGAGTATAAGGATCAAACATATAATGAGCCTAACTTATCACCCGAGACTAATGGACAGCGAAATTTCAGTAAGGGGCCAAAGGGAACAAATATCAGGAAAGGCTGTGTGTGTGAAAGTTCAAGCGGGAAAGGTTGGTCTTACAAACTTGATGATGCACTTTGGGCTTACGGGGCGTTGGCGCTCCATTGGGATGTCCCCATGCGAGTGGTCTTTGGCAAAACCATGTACTCCCTCTTGAGCTGGGCCACAAAGCCATGTGGGCCATCAAGAAGCTGACCAGGACACAAAATTGCAAAGGAAGAGAGACTGCTCGTTGAATAAACTAGAAAATGAAAGCGAAGCCTATGATAATGTAGAATATATGTGGACAGACAAAGAAATGCGATCAAAAGTTAGGGGAAAGAGTTAGAGCGAGGGGATGGGGTTAACTATTTAATTCAGTTAAGATTGTTTGAGAGGAGGTTAAATCAAAAATGGAGTGGACCATATACGGTGGTGTCAAGTACTTGTGGAGCGATGCTCGGGAGGCGATGCTGGGGAAGAATTCAAGGTTAATTGTCAAAGGCGAAGCAATATCTCGGCGGGGAGAAAAGAAAAGGAAGAACTCGACTAGTGAATTGAGAGAGAAGGCTTAAAGCCGACTAGTCTAGCTAAGGACTCAAACGTATTAGCTCATGGGGGCTTGACCGTATAGATTTTTGCTTCTTTATATAGATTTTGATTTTTAATTACTCGTTTGATTTTTTTTTTTATTCTTGTAATGGTGTTAGGACTTCTGAGTTGGTATTTGATCAATTAAACCCTTTTGAAGAACCAACTCTGTCTGCGAAGTGGAAGGCTGGTGAGAAAGAAGAACCCGACTCTAGGACGGCTCCCGGCCTTTGCCCCCTTCCCACGGGATAGGGCGACTTGAAGAAAAGGGGAGTATTTTTCTCCTAAACAAATTCTATGGAAAATAAATAGAATGCATGTTTGAATTGTTTGGGAGTACTTTATTGGATATTAAAAATTGCAAAAATTAATAAGGAGTGCAATTTGTCGATCATCAAATTTAGAGCGTCTGAGACTGAAATCGCTGACAGTTACAACTTAGTGAGACTCTAGCGGAAGCGAGAGCACGGTCGCGACAGGAAAAGGGGACGCTGTGTACATGACGAGAACATTTGAATCACGACAGAACATTTGGGTCACGACAAGAACAATTCCTCTAAAAGAATAGTGAAGGTCGCGACAACTCAACTATGTCATGAAATTACTTGTTGACCAAGGGGAGCAGAAAATCTTTGCCCGGATGTCGCAACGATGATATATTGTCACTCCACAACTTACTTATGTCGATTGAAAATAATAATAATAAATCGAGCATAAGAAAAAAGATGTTGACGAGGGCAACTTTAAATCGCCCTTTATTTAATAATGACACAAAATTACTGGCCTTAAATTTGAAGTAGCGACAATGCGATTAAATGAAGTAATAAAGAGTCCACATTAATGATTGAATTGCAAATGTTGAGAAACTCCCTCGCATATTTAAAAATTTATTAAGCAAATACAACTCTTCATCTTAAACACTCTACGGTTTTCCAATTCCTTATAAACCCTAGATCCAAAACTCTTCACTAAAAACATTCCTATTTCTCAAATGGTAGGACAAGTCGACCTGTCCCAAATCTAAGCGTCATGGAAGAACATACTTTCGGCCAGAAGGGAGTTCGTCGGGAACCAACAAGGGAGGAGCACGCCATGAACCATCGAAGTTCGACGGTTTCCAAGCAGCAGAGAAAAAGGGAAGAAGAACGAGCGAGAAAGAAGAAGAGGAAAGGCCAGTGCAAGTATCAGAAGAAGCTTTCTCATGCGGAGTACTATCTTAGGTAAGGGGTTTGTCGGAGAAGAGGAACGACAAACTCATCTCCCCTTTCAAGGAACTAATGAACAAAGAGGTTGGGAAACCTCTATGACATCAAGTCTGAGATGCACGTAGTAGTTCGAAATTCTCCAAGCACGGTGGGGAGGAAGGATAACTCTCTTTATGTCGAGGAGTTTTGGGTCAGGTATGGATGAAAACCATCTAATGGGAAATGTACGGAATGGAAGAGGCGAAGCATGGATCAAATTTAAAGAAGATGATAAGACAACCCCCAGTTGAGAAGATTGCTTGAAGACAATTGACGAGCGGTAAAGGGAAGAGGGTCGAGAAGGAAGCGAAAAGACCATAAGCGGGGAGATTGAAGAGGCAAAAGTATGGTTTTTCTTTCACGGCCTGGTATGGTTTCGACCAAGCATGTCTCGCATGATGCGGGAGCAAGAAGCAATCATTCTTTTTATGCTATCTTTGAGAGAGTGCAAGATTAATGAGGAGTAGTCATTGGCTTCGATAATAAGAGATACATGAAGAGGGAATAAAAGGGTTTTGATCACCGCCCGGCAACTATCACGAGGCTATGTTTGAGGGCCTGGTGTAGAAAGGAACTGGGAAGAAGAAGAAGAATGCCCCGGTTTCACCACTAACTCCCCGATAGGAGTAGCAAGGGCCTAGGAATCAAAAGAAAAAGGGGATTATAATAGAAACGGATTAGAGAAGAAAATGAGAATGCAAGACGGAAAGAGGACATACCACCCGGTTGTAGATCAAGAAAAGAAGATCCATAAGCACACATCGAGAAGAGAAACCTTTAAGTTTGCAGAGGACAAAAAGAACAAGATGAAGGAGGCCCTATGAATTTCGACCCATGGCGGCTCTCACACTATCGGGAGCGAGAGATTTCAAGAACACAGGTGAAAGCTGAGGGGAGCTCGGGGAATAATCAAATAATGGAGATGCTTTCGGTTCCCGTTCGAAGAGAATGAAAGAAAGGAAGGGAATGGAGCATCGACAAAATTGGAAAAGTATATGAAGCGGCTGAGAAGAAAAGATCGCGTGGGAAGAAGAAATGAGCGAGAGGAAGAAGAAGCGGATGAAGGAGATCTGCCGGAGCATCGAGAGGAAAAGATTCAGAAGAAGAAGGGAAATGGAGGAAAGAAGATCACGATCTGAAGAGTTGGTGAGCCATGAGTCATTTACAACAATCGGTATGATCGTGACTCTCAACTCTGGCGTCATAAAGAAAAGGGACGCTCGGGTCAGGCCAAGCTATGGAGCGGATCGAGGATTTGAAATTCCTCACATGTCAATGTTCGAGGACTTAGAGAAGAGGATGAAGGAAGAGATAAGAGCTTTGATGACAAAGTGCCTTCCAGAAGAAAAGGAGTGGCAGAAAGTTTGGATTTGATCAACAATATCTTTCCAAATTTTGAAGTCATGAGGCGAAATGGAGAGCCACGATGAACACATTGGAAAGAACAAGATGATCGAACAAAGGTTGATCTCACAGCGAATTGATCCTTGAAGAGCAGGATAGAGAGGAGATGACAAGAAGAAGAAGAGAGAGGCAAAATGAAGTTTCCCAATTCTCTCTAATTTGGCTACCCTTGATGCGGATCCTCCCAACATCTTGCTCCTCCCAAAGAAAAATAAATCTTCCCATTGATTTATCCTTCTCTTCCTCTCTTAGTTTGTTTTTCTCCAACTTTTTGCATCATATCATGAATAAAATAAGAAAATTTGTTAAAAAGGAATGTTGATGTTGCTTGCGGTTAGATTGTATTATTACTTTTTGCTTGAGTTGTTAGGAGAGAATAACATTGGGGATTTAGTTCAAGAATGAAAATGCGACATATCATAATCACGAACTAGTTGAAGTAGTTTGACTAGAAGATAGTGAAACACGAATAATTGCGAATAAGGGCGAATGACATATGAAATTTGATTGAAACACAAATTGCATAATTGACTTGAATTTAGCTGATAAGTCAAGATAAAGGAAAGTCATACAATTGAAGGAAGCAAAATATATTTTGAGTTTGTAGTATAAGCAGTAAGCCAAAGAACCGGTGGAACATACAAATCGTGTAACTCCTCGTCAAGCGAGAAGTGGAGTCAAGGACATCCTTAGGGTTAGTCACGGATTAATCAAACGGATTACAGAACTTGTTAGATTATTGATCAAGTAGAAATCCTAGGTGATACAACTAACAAAAATGATACGAGACCATCCTTAGCGGTTTGAGCCATTCTAGCCACCATATTTATATGCTTACGCACACCTTGGATTCTACACGAATTTGAAGATGAAACAATCCTTATCTTTCAAAACAGAAGCCCCATTTGGAAATCCCAAAGCCATCTCGATATTAAATCTTCAGTAAAGAACCTTTGATTACCCAAAAAATTCAAAAAGAAGGAGGAAGAGATAAAGTTTGGGGGAGTATGTATTTTTTAGGAACTACGAGGAGAGAAAATCTGAGAAAGGGGTGAAAGAGAAAGATCTAAGCAGGAAGATCTGTGAGGAAAAGAAAGCTTAAAGGAAGAAGTTTTGTCTTGTGGCCTAACTCTCTGGAACAATTAAGTTCTTAGGGGTGTTTCAACACCTAGTACCCTAATGCCAACTTGTCACGCCCCGAATCCCGACCCGACCCGATTGGCGGATCCGAATCGGTTTTCGGGACGCGAGACTCAGGACTGGGACTCTTTACCTGATTTTTTTTTTTAAAACCGAACTGGTACCTGTGGGTATGGCCCACAACTTATAATAATTCAAAATCATATCAAAAGAACTACCACCGGAGTGGTGTCCATCAAAATCTCTAGAACACCTCTTGGTCATTTACATATACAAGCGAGCTTTCCATTACAAATCGAGAGCCTGGAGACCTACATGTAGTGAGCAGTTCACAGTGTGTTCTGGCCCACGGCGGTATCGGAAGTCTTGGATGTCTTCTCACCGTACTCTGGCAGTTAAGCGTTGCTTTAAGCTTTCGCTTAGTGGAAACATTTCTTATCTGGCTATACATACGGATAAATTAGCGGTGTATCGAGAATATTCGGGGCATTCACGCAATGAACATACAATTACTTGGGCTTATACGGACTTGTGCCCATTCGGACTTATACTTATCACATTCGATCATATACTTGCTGTGATCTCGTAGGAGTTCTGGGACTGTCTTAATTGGACTTATACTTATCACATTATGATCTTATACTTACTCTTATTCGGAGGTACCCGTAGGTACTATAAGTCGGAACAAATCAGACTTATACAAATACATGTCAGGTATGGACATTAGTCATAAGCGGAAATTACGATCATATAATAGATACATATACTTATTTTACACGTCTGAGAGTACCACTTAGGTACTCTTGGACTTATACTTGTTTTACCCGATACGAGAGTACCCATGGGTACCTCTTGGACTTATACTTATTAGGATCTCTGTGGGATTCTGAGTTACTTCTTATGCCGGAACTTACACTTATAACGGATGTATGGTGTTCATTAGCGGGACTCAGTAGGAGTGAGTTTGCCGCCCGGGACTTAACGGGCTTATTTCCGTTCGCGGGACTCCCTTAGGAGTTACAACATTCTTAAACTCACGGGGTTTATACTTGTTCGAATGCCCGTGGTATCACGGGATACGGGCGTGTGCGGTATTAACGAGGCTTATTCTTGTCTTCACGACGGATCTTTTTTGGTATTCTGAACATGTGCCCTTCTTCATACGGATATTATGTGTCTGAACATATGCTTGTCTTACGGATCTTATCTGCGGAGCTTATTCTGGTACAAAAGTACGTAGGTACTACCACCAGATTCATTATCTGAAGGTACCCATCGGTACCACTTGGATTTACTCTTATCGTGCGGATACGAAGTATACTTGGTACTCTGAAAACTTGTACTTTATAATGCGATACGGAGGTACTCGTGGGTACTCGAGTTTGTACTTATTCGGTGCGAATTGCCGTAGGTACTCACAGTCTTAATCAAGAGCCAGAAGTACCCGAAGATTTCTGAGAACTGTCGATTCGGGGGCTGTGGGTGCACTACGGGGCAAAGCGAGAGACAAGACTTAATTAGAGGGCGGGAACTTGTTCGGAGATGCGGGAGCACCGGGTGTGTACTCTGAGAGCTAAAATAAGAGCCCCGGGACTTGATCGAAACGGAACTTATTCAGATACGAGAAACTTTTGTGGGGTACTACAGGGAACTAAATCGAGAGAGGACTTAATCGAGAAAGCGGGCTTATTCGGATACGAGAGTACGTGGGTACTACGGGAACTTCATCCCGAGAGAGCGGACTTGTCGAAGCAGAACTTGTCGAAGTCTGGTACCCGCCGTGCTACGGAGGACTTGTGAATCACAGGCCCGAGAACTTGTCGGTCTGAGGTACCGTGTGAACACTGAACTTAGTCGAAATACGGGGCACCGTGGGTACTGCAGACTATCGAATCGGGGAGTACGTGAGTACTACGAGGAGTTAATCGAGACGAGGGGAGTTAATCGGAGATAGGGTACCCGCGCGTGCTACAGGGAGCTAAATCGGAGACGAGCGAGAACTTAATTAAATACGGGAGTACCGTGGGCTCTGGAGTTTTCAGATATAGAGGGTACCGTGGGTACTGAGGCTGTCGAGCGGTACCGTGGGGTGCTATAGAACGACCGGGGCGGGGACATCGGATACGGGGGTACCCGTGGGTACTCTGGGACTTATTGGTGCAGGGTGCAGTGGGCACTCTGGGACTTATTTCGGATGCAGGTACCCGTAGGTACTGGAAGTGTCAGTCTGAAGTACTTGTAGGTACTACGAGTGAATCTGAGAGGTCCATTGGATCTTGCTCACATTATTCTTTATTGGTCTATCCTTATAAGCGTTTTGACTACCTAGACCGGTAATATGGAATAGGTAGGACACAACTACAATTATTGAGGGTATTTTATACAATGCGGTGTACTTACTAGATCGGGACAGAGTGTAGTGGCACTTAACGAGGACCGGGGAGTCTTTGAAGCACTATTCGAGCAGTGTATTGGCACTAATCGGGAATGGAAGTACTAATCAGGGTCGCCAGGAGCACTGGTGGGAGTGCCGAAGTACTAATAGGTGTCTTGGGAGCACTAACGGGTACGAGTACTAATCGGGAGTCTTGGGAGCACTAATCGAAGTCTGGGGGTTACTATTCGAGACTGATAGTCTTTGTGTCATTTAATAAGCGGTCTTAGGTGGTTCTGATTATATGAGTTGATGGCACTATGTATACTAAGTGTAGCCACATTATGTGTTCATGACAGATAGTATTCCATATACTGGTAAGGTATGATGAGCATGAAATCACACCTTAATCATGTATTATTATTCATCTATGAATCTACTTTACCAGGAATTGGAATCAGCTCCAATCAGGTTAAATCCCGGAAAGCTTCGAGTTATGGCATTTTACAAACACCAGCTAATTGGACTATAGATTTTACCAAGGGACAATTTGAAATCATTTATTTTCTGAGTGCCTTGTCATGATATTGGCACCGTATCTTTGTATTCCTTTAAGGCTGGGTGTTAAGGGTTCTATTCAACTGGAATCTTTGGTCGAACACTTAGGAACTCAGTTCTGCGTCTGAAACAACCGGTTTACTCCATATTCCAGCTGGAATCAAATTTTTCTTTTACATATTTACTTTGAGTGAATTTTGGGCCATAGGATAATAATTTGGAGATACCACTTCTTTAAGTTTGAGTTCTCCTTGAAGTCTATTTTATGGCTCCACTTGAATCATCAAATCAGGATAAGAAATGAGGAAGTTATGGCCAAATATACAAAAACTGATTAAAACTGGGAATGCAGGCAGGTGCACCATTACCCCAAAGTGTCTGCCAAGGTACATTGGCGAAAATGACCAGAACACAAAGTGTACCGGTACATGTTCAAAGTGTACCGGTACACATCACCCGGAAATGCCCAGAATGTGTGTTTTCTCACATTTTTCCATAGTTTTGATACTCAAATCAATTCTATACATCAAACACACATCTAAACCATTTCCAATTCACCTTGGAATCTCTTTTCTATTCAATTCCTCTTTCAATGGATATCTTTCTTCCAAATTCTTTCATGGATGCTTCAACCATTCTAATATGGGTTATGACCCATACACAAACCAAACATGATATTTGGTTAGGGTTTTATTCTAAACCCCCTAACTCAGACTCTGATTAACCATGAATCATCTCAAAGGAAGGGATTCTATGATCTTGTACCATATGGGGTTTTATCAACCACATTTTCAAAATCCAAAAGGTTTGGATACATTTTATCAAAACCTAACTGGAGACCAAGATATTCACCATACAAGGCATAAATTCCATGTGATCCATACAAAATCCAAAGTTCCATACATAAATTCAATTTCCATACCTTAATTTGACTTTGCTTGCTGTATTCTCCTTTCTCTTTCTTCTTCTTCCTTCCCCTCTTCCTTCTCTTCTCTCTCTTTCTCTTGATTCTCTCTCTTTTGGAATAGGAATTTGTCTTAAATCCCAGATTTTCTTAGGCCTTGTTTGTGGCCCTCAAAAGCCCATTTTGGGTTAAGTTTCATTAATTGCTTTTAAGCCTCAACTCTTGGCCATTTGTATTCCAAGTTTCCTTTATTTCATTTTGGCCTCAAATATTGTTACCTTATGACTTTTAAGTCCCTCTTTTAGACAATTTACAATTTTGTCCTTAAGTTTTGTAACTTTCCAGGTCTCTCGTCTCCATGTTTCGCATTTAACTCACGAAACATTTAGATTACGCTTACAAAATACCCTAAACATATCGAAAACGACTAGGGTATATTTTGGGGTGTTACACAACTGGTATGGGAGTTACTAACCCAAAGTTCGCTAAGAGTGTTAGAAAGCCTAAAAAGATAGAACATTGCACTATTCCTGAATGGTGTGAGAAAAAAGTTCAACGATTAGTGAGTACAAATGATGGGAATGAACAATTTTAACAAAAGAAATCAGAAGATACCCAGATGAAGTTTGGGGGAATCAATTAAAGAAATTTCAAGGAAAGAAGGGCGTAGTTAAGTGAAGGAAAGAGTATGGGTAATCTTAACCTAAAAGTTCCATCCATCCCACCACTGAATGGCTTGACATTACAAGCCTAAAAAGACACGATTGATCTTGAAGGTTGGAATTACCTACCATTAGTGGGAGATCGATATGAACAACAAGCATATGGAATTTGGAAAATCTTGAAAGGATCAAAAGCTGTGAAGGACACAGGAGGGTTGTGACTCACTAAGAAAGAGGAAGAAGACCAACCTACTTTTCGCGAGGATCCAAGCGGCTATCTTGTTTATAAAACAAAATTCAACGAATTTGGTTTGTACACCAGATTGAGTAGAGACCCCAACAGCTAAATACGGACTTGAAGCTAGATATGCGAGAAAGAATGTGCAATTCTAGTCTTTAAATTAAATTGGTTGCAAGCGAAAAACAAAAGCAGAAAAATGTCCTTTTGTTTGAGAGACCAAAACAAATCTTTCTTTTCTTTGCTTTCAGGACAAGCAAAATTTAAGTTTGGGGGAGTTTGATGAGCTTAAAAGTCATCTATTTTCAAGTCATTTTCAGTTAGTTTCTACTCTAAAACCTGCAGTTATATCAAGTGGGATGAGCATTGGAAGCCTCATAATGGGAAACTCTAGAAAGATCTTATCAGTTATGGGAGAAGCAGGAACTGGACGTAGCAGACTATTACAACCAGCTGTTTCAATCATGCATTTAATGGGAGAGACACAGAGAAAGGACGTTTGACGTGACGCCTTATTGATAATATTGAATCACATCAAGACCATAACCACAAAACTCGATCGTGATAAAAGTAAAGGAGTAGAACAAGCGGTCGCAGCGAAACTCGAGTCGGGCGACCATAAATTAATGAAGAACAAGACATGATGTTGCGACACAATTTCGAGGTCGCGACGAATTGAAGGCAGGGCGGAGGTGTAGGCATGGAGGTCGTGACACATAATGAGGTAGCGACCTAAGATTTTCAAGGGCGCAGCCATGATGTCGACATTTAGAAGAGGAATTGCGACATCAACCTTGCCTCGAGGTAGTTCCTTGGGATGGGTATCGAGCGGCTTGCAAGGAATTAAGGTGCGGCGTCATTTAGAGTCGGGCTTCGAGGAAAAGATGTTCTTCTTTGGGAAGATGGATGAGTGATTGGAGGCTTGGCCCGATGTCGCGACCAAATAAGCTTGCGACAAATGCTTAGACAGCGATGTCGCGACCAGAAGAGTGGTCAGCATTAACAGCTAAATAGGCCGGTTGACCATGGGGAAATCCACAGGAGGCGCATCAAAGTTGGGGCCCAACGAGGGTCTATAAAGCCAGAAGCGGGTGCGCTACGAAGGAAGCGGCTCTTGGCGTGAGCAGGAGATACGGGTAGCCTAAGGCTCATGTATTTTAAATTTTCTTTTCTTTGTTTGTAGTTATTTTTAGATTAGATTGTTATTTCTTTCAAATTTTTGGATTTGGACGTTATCTGTTAAAGTAGAAGTGAATGCAGAATTCTATTTCTTCAAATTACTTTTGGATCGTGCAGATTCCAGGACAAATTTTGGAATTCGGATTTCCGATTATCCCGATCTCTGATGGTTCTCTTGATCGAAAGCCATTACCATGAGATTTGTAATAAATTAATTTAGAAACTCGGCTTCCATTGGACAGACTCTTTGTTGTTAAATTTATCTTTGTAAAAATTTATCGAAGGAAACTCACTGAACAGTTTATAAATCTACTTCAGCGGTTCCGGGAATATTACGTGTCGATCCCAATATCGGTGTCCTATACACCGTAATAGGATTGTTTCATGCTCTCGATTTCGGGAGGCCCTCGAAAGTGACAGAGAGGGTTCACGAGGTAGTGGTGACAATTTCTCAAAGGTATGTGAACTTTGATAATGGAGATCCTGAGCTCTCTGTGATTGTAAATTCGGTATTAGTGTAGAAACGTCGGGTGGGATTGAATGACTTATCAATTCGCTTGAGAGAGTTCACCTCGATTGAAAGATTAGGGACCAATCCCATGTTAATGCAGAATCCCCAATCTCAGAGAAAGGATATTTGTTCCAATTTTGAGAAGAAGAAACAGGTAAAGTGTAAACCCATACTTTATACCTATGTCTTAGGAGCTAGGTTCTGAGTCTAATTTAGGAATTGTGAAGTGAAAAGAAAAATATCTAGAACAAGGCAACCCAGTGGGATTAAGTAGTTATCTAATCCTCACGTCTTGGAAAAGAATCGAGAGAAGATTAGATGATGAGCGATCTTAAGTAAGGAGAGATCCATCACACTACCCTATTCCTTGGACGGGTTTTAAATACGTGGTTCATGAAGCAAAGTTGCATAGTAGTAACGGAATTGATGTTTCACAATAGCGGTGATGAACGACCGCCACCAAAAGATAAGCGACAGTCTAGAATTTATTTGTTTTAGATTTTCAGTTTTAATTCATTTGTTATTAAGTCACTTTTCTTAATTTTACAGTATTTTAAAGTTTGCTAAGAATATTTCAATTGCCTATCAAAAGTCCAAATAGTATAGAGTTCGAGTAGTGAGGGGTGGTTGATTGAGAATTCTTGAGATCTTTATTAGAGCGATATGCTATACGGACTTAAATCAATTTACTCTTTGTTGACACCTGTACCCTTGCCGGCATCATGGATCAAAGCAGAAGAAAATGGGTTTTATCTTAAAATAGCTTTTAATGGTAATAGATATAAGGAACACAACAAACAAGTTTCTTGGGGTGTTGTTCTTGGGGGATTAGATAATGGTCAGCAGGCGCTGGCATTTTGTCTAGATTGTATAGGTATTTTGGTCCATGATAGAAAAGGGTGAGCGACCCGCTGCAGCCGCGGTGGCAGCCTGATGACTTACCCGGGAAGTTTCCTTCACCATCTCTTGCCCCCGTTCTTTATATGGTGGTTTTTAGTCACATTGGTTTGGGGGGGTGTGGGTGGTGATCGATTTTTTATTCGGTTGGCATAGTTTTATGATAGGTTATTTTTATTTTTGTATTCCTGCTTTAGTTTAGTTTAGTTTTGTCATTCTGGTTAATTAGTTTAATTTTTATAATTCTGCTTTAGTTTAGTTAATTTGCTGTTTTGTTTATTTAATATCTTTGATCTATATTTAATTTTATAATTTTTTTTTTTTTTTTTTTTTTTTTTTTTTTTTTTGGTAGGTCATTTTCTCTGTTTAATTGTTTCCCAGTGCAAGTCTCAGTATTAGGTTATGTTGTCGTTGAGAATGGGTGTTTGCTTGGTAGTGTGTGCGTGATGCCATGTTTAGAGTCGAGGATCACTTTTGACCGAGTCCACTATCATCAAGGAAAACAGAGTATGAACCTGCAAAGGATTCGGGATGGGTGTTAGATGCCTCTGGGAATTAGGTCAATAGGCGGGAGGCATAGTAAATCACCTCCGGGATATTCAAGAAACTATTTCAACGAGCCTATCACACTCACACGCATGACCCTAGTGGTATGTCTACAGTGCCGAGCCCGGCCACTAAGGTTCAAGCCAAACCCCGGGAGTCTCTAAACACCAAAGCGGACACCCTAAATAAAAGAGGATTGCTTTTTGTCCCAAATGAAAAAAAAAAAAAAAAACAAAACAAAAAAAAGAAAAAAGGAAAAAGGAAAAGAGAAGAAACATAAGAATTGCATTGCTGGATCTTCCAATCGAATCCCTAAGACATCCGAGGGGTCTTTCAGCCCCAATGCCCCGAGCCAACCTGCACAGGAATACTCGACTTCAATGCCCATTGCCAGGGATTTAAGATGAAAGTTTCCTGCGCCTTAGGGGCCCGTAGGTTTAGTTGAGTGTTCGGGGTGACGTTCGAGGGGAACTGAATGCCCGATGCTCTTAACCAACTAGTGGGGAGTCACCAACTAATCCCCGCTACATGAACACTTAGCATAAACTTACGGGCACTAGTTTTTTTTTGTTATGCGTAGGTATGTAATGATTACAAACGGTGCATTCCTATTCTTCCGTAGTTAGATTCTCCCAACTAGGCGAGTTGAACTGCCTGGGGCTGAAACCAAGGTATACGCTTTCTGCAGGTCATTTATCCAATGCACATAGGTCCCTGGGAAAGGCTAATAATACTTCGAGGTCAGGCGACGGTCAACTACACCTGTTTAAACTAATTCTTCAAAGTCGAACGCCTGACGAATCCTCAAATTCAACAAAAAAGGCAAGATTGTGAGTCGTCCATTTTGATCCTTCGTCTATCAACATGCATCATAATCCTAGTGTTAGTTATAAGATGTAGGTTGTGTATCCTATGAGTCGCTTCGCTTTAGGACAAGCAAGAAGCTAAGTTTGGGGGTGTGATGAGCGCCTAAAACACTCATGCCATACCCGCTGCCTCTGTCTTAGTGGTTTTGAAACTTTAATTTTGGAGATATATATGTATTTTTATAGCCTGATATCCGATTCTTGCAATTTGTGTGAATAGAAGGTGGAACGAGCAGTTTTTGAGATCATTTTGGAGCAGAGAGAAGAAGAGCAGAAAGCTGGTAGGAACGTCGCGACGTCGGGTCAACATGAAGAGGAAGTCAACAAGTGGCTAACGTCGCGACGTCAACGCGATTTCTCCATCACAATCATTAAAAGCAAAAGGGACCAGAATTCGAGGGGATCGAAAACGATTCGACTAGGGCAATGTAGTGCTGAGCAAATAGCCGAGGACCGTTGAGAAGACATTGCTTTTGTATTTTCTTCTTTCCCGAAAGACGCTGGATGTTTTATGGGATGGATTTTGTGTATACCCGAGTTCAAGATGTTTTAGATTCACATCTAGGGTTTTGTTGAACCCTATCACATTTGCATGGATTAAGATTTTGATTTTATATTATTCAGTTATTCATGACTTGTTAGTATCTGCTCCATATCTATGAATTATATACATGTGATGTCTGGCCAACATTGGCATGATTTTGCTAGGTATCCGAGATCGAGAGATGAGGACGCCCAGGGATCTGAATAGAGCGACCCTTGGTTAATTCTATACATAGAGATATCCCGATTCCGAGGGTGGCGATTAAGGTTAGAACATTTGGCCGCTGAGCATTGAGTCAAGTGTAGATACACTCAACCTCAAGCAATGGGATAAAGTGATACACCTCGAGAGAGGGTATCTTGTAGGCACGATCACACTGTCATCAATGAGTCATGAATAGACTAAATAGTGATTTTTCTAGGTAGTAATTCATCAGAAGTGGTAAGGGGAGACAAAGCCCTAGTCTCCACAAAACAATAAATTACTAAGATAAATTAGTTTAGAGTAATCTCATACATTAGTTAATTTGTCATTCAAAGCTTACGTCTAGATAATATTCAAAGGCTAAACTCAGTAATCAATGCACTTTTTCCCGTGGATTGATATCCGTACTTAGGTACTGTATTACTTGATACGACACGTGCAGTTGCGCACATAGGCGTATACATTTCACACATCACGCTTTCGGCCTATCTGACTGGGAGTAGATCAAAATGTCATCCACGAAGACTACGACAAACTGATCTAGATAAGGTTAGAATACCCTATGCATGAGGTCCATGAATGTTGTTGGCGCATTCGTCAATTCAAAGGGTATCACTGTAAACTCAAAGTGCCCATAACTAGTCCTAAATGCTGTCTTAGGGATATATGTCTCCCTAACCCTCAACTGATGATAACCCGTGCGAAGGTCTATCTTGGAGTAGACTACTCGCACTCCTCTTAACTGATCAAACAAATCGTCAATCCTCGGTAATGGGTACCGATTCTTGACCGTAACCCTATTCAACTTCCTGTAATTAATGCACAGTCGAAGGGTCTTGTCCTTCTTCTTCGCAAATAGAACTAGGCGCCCGGCTGGTGAAGGTGCTCGTGCAGTGAGCCTTGTCTGGTAGCTCATTGTTTGGACCACGAGATCTACTGACTCAAGGCGAGTTGCCATCCTATACGGAGTCATAGAGATGGGCGAAGTACCAGGGTGTAACTAGATACCAAAGTCTACGACCCTTTGCGGAGGCAATCTCGGTATCATCTGGGAAAACATCTCGTACTACATGGTACTCGGGTATATCTAAGTCACGGTCTCACGTGCGTCCTTTAGGGTGGGGCTCGTACTTGACAGCTAATTATCCACGACACTGGACTCGTGCACGTCACGGGGCAAAATATCATGCTTGTCCCACTGATAACAGTGCGGAGTCTGCGTGTGGCGAGTAGCCCTCTATGCTCACGATGAATGTGACTCTATAAGGTGTCGACCCGATCCATCCGAGATGGCCAGTGAACTTCGACATGTCCATGACCCTCGGGTCCGCGCTGATGAATCGGGCCTCTAACTTCGCAACCACGACATATCATCTTATCCTCGCCACCCAATCCACACAGGGAGAACTCACATCTGAGGGCTCCTCGAGGCCTCGACCTCAATGACTTCCCATCCTGGCCGTCTGGCGATGAATGAATCTGGCTTACCAAATCAAATAACACTCTTGCCCTTAGGCGAGATAGCAACGTGCCTATATAGCCAGCTGTCTGGCGACTCAGTAGGTGGTGTGATGGCGTAGACATGCCCACCCGAACCATGCGTCCCTGCATGTGGGCCTCGTCCTGCAGCTCGGCCATGGTTTGGCCTCTCGCTGCACATTAGCCAACGGGAGGTGCGGGTGTAGCTCACGAGAATGGCTGGCTCCTCGGCTATCTTGGGGTGTGGAGAATATCTTGTATCTCTCATCCCTCTGGCCCCAGGCGGGATTTGTGACGTCGAGCTGTAGGATCCACGTCTGCGGGAAATCCTTATCGTAATCCGGGCTACTTACAATGATAGCACACCATCACATCGGCCTTACACCCAACCACGATCTCTCCACGGCTTGGGATGGGTTTGCTGACCTTGGAACCTCGTGAACTAAGCCCTGCCTTCTTTCTCAGCCCCGGAAGAAAGCCCATTTCTCCTTCCTCTTTATATAACATAGCATCTGAGTGCTCAGGAGCTTCCTCGATCTCTCTCTCTCTCTGTGGTTAGGGCAGTCCCAACCATAGGGTGTCACAGTAGGTGAGAATCTGCGATCTTGCCACAGATGGACAACCGACTATTCTCGAATTTCCTGACCTTGGCCATGTCCGTGGCCACGTAGTCATCAACAAAACGGGCTAGCTCCGTGAACCTAGCCACATAATCCATCACCGTCATAGTCCCCTGCTTCAGCTTTAGGAACTCCTGAGCCTTCGCGTGACGAAGCGGGTATCCGAGGAAAATGCTTACCATGAGCGACTCACGGAACTCTTGCCCATGTCATTGCCTCTAGGTCTCTAGATGTCTTTGCCCAGTCCCACCATACTTGGGCCTCACCCTTTAGCTGGAGTGCAGCTAGTCTAATCTTGGTTGTGTCACCCTCGGGCGTATTCCGATCTGATCAGGTCGAACATTCCCAGCTCCTCAGGAGTGAGCCCTTCTAGTTCCCCTCCTTCGAGATCTCCTCCGCTCCTTGCTTTGGAAACTTTCCCTGGGGGGCCTTTGGTTGTGAAGCCAACTCGGGGAGAACTTCGGGCCCATGTCGAGTTGCTGGTGAAGAAGAAGAGGGGTATAAAGCGTAAGGCTCGGGGATCCTCTGAGGCGATCCCTTGGCTCGAGGTAAAGTCGAGGAAAATGCAGGATGTCGATCTCGGCTTGTGCGCCCGGGTTTAGGAGAGGGGGCAGCGTGGGCCTCCTCGTAGGGTGTCAGAGATTGAGTGTGCGGCGTCATTAGATCCTCATTGCCGGGAGCCAAAGGTTCTTCGAGGAAGGCTAGGCTTCCTGCGAAGTCCTTCCTATCTTTAATGCAGAGACCGCCGGTCTCGAAACGCCTCACCTTCCCCTCAGACACGAGAGGAGCGTGGGGGGATGATCTCTTTAGTTTGAGAGGGTGAGGACACGCTGCTCACCAGCGGAACTTCTTGTGAGCTATTTCGTCATCGCCGGGACTCGATCTCGGGAAAGTGGAAGCCTGCGTTGAGAGGCTGCAGCCTTGTCCTACAGGGTACCATCTCTGTATGTTGTGCGCCTTCTTTTTTGCTTGCCTTGTCATTGTGTTAATGTTATGCGCTAGCTCTTCTTGTTCCTTGTGACGACTATATCAGGACTTGGCGAGGAGGCGATTCGTGAAGCTGCTGGCGGCGGGCATCTGAGGCGATGGTCGCCTTCTTGACTTCTGAGATGGCCTAGCTGTGAGCTTAGATACAATTCTTGACTGATGACGTCTTGGGGTATAAATCCGATAGGAAGCATACCTCGACCGCAAAGGCCAGAGCTAAAGACAAGGAAAATAAGGCCATAGAGCACCTAAGGTTTTTCGAGGATGAGCTGCGGGTGGTTAAAGAAGAGTTTCAGTCTGCCAGGGAGGAACTATGCACCAAAGCAGCTGCGCTTGATCGGGCCCGCCGAGAGGCTTTCAAAGTTGAGAGCTCCATGGAGCGCTTGGCAAAGGAGTCCAACACGTTACGAGGGGACCTCCAGAGGCGGGAGGCTATGATCAACCAAAGGGATGGAGTAATAGTAGAGCTAAGGGACGAGGCCTGCACCTTATGGGCCTCCGGATGGCTCGCTTTCCGACGCAGAGCTGCCAAGGCTTTTTGGGTTTGGACTTCAATCTTCAAGTTCTTGATGAAGAGGAGGCAGAAGAATCCGTTTATGAGGACGAGGCAGATCTCGAGGTGTTCGCTGAAGCTCCCACCTCAGTTCCTTACCCTGGTGAAGCTGAGACTCTTGTCGAGGTTGGTTCTTCCCTCTCGCCTACTGGGGCTTTGCCTTCTAATTCACACGGCTCAAAGGTCCGAACTACTGAGGTTGCTCATAGCTCCCCTTCGAACATTTAGGCCCCTTTGTATAATCTTTGCTTTAAGCTCTAAGCTTTGGACATTTGTGATGCCAACATTGGCTTTATCATTCTATGCATATTCGTCCTTCTTCCTTGGTTTTCCTATCTTCTTTTATTACCTGTGTTGAAAGGTTTTTTGGTTACCCAATCTTTAAATGGTCGGGTTCTTCTTGAGTATGCAGCCCTTGGCCCAGCTGAGCTGCAAGGCTCTCTTGTTCTTGCATTTGCAAGGCTCTTTGAGGCCCCAAACTGCTGTTGCTCTCTTGGCGAGTACGCAAGGCTCTTTTGGCTTGAGCTCGTTGCTCCCTTGAAATTGAGCTACAAGGCTCCTGAGCTACATGGCTCTTTGAAACTGAGCTACAAGGCTCACTTGAAACTGAGCTACTACATGGCTCCTAAGCTACATGGCTCCTTGGTTTCTTGGTCTTACGGGCGTCGAGTTCTTTGCAAGTGGCATCCGATACACTGGGATATGAAGTTCGTTAGTAGTACAAAGCTCGATGAATAGATGCAGCCTCGTCAAACTGATGATATACAAAAATGACCTCATAAACCCTAAATATATAACACTGAACTATCTGATGCTAGATGCACAGACTAAGCTACTACATGGCTCCTGAGCTTTGGCTACTTGGCCTTCTAGGCTATCAGGTTCTTTATGAACCTAGCTGTACGACCCTTTTGAATCGAGCTGAGGCTGTTGAGCCCAGGTTCTGAGGCTCTCTTGAGCCCGAGGCTACTGCATGGCTCCCCGGGCTGCGCTGGCTCCCTTGCTCACTTGGCCTTCTGGGGTACATCGGGTTCTTTATGAACCGAGCAGTATGCCCCAAAATCGGGGTGTCTCATTAACAACCCATCAACCCGCGGATGTCGGGTAACTTGAGCCTCACTCACAATCGGGCCAGTCTCCTTTGTGCCCAGGGCTCTGCCCCAGTACAACATGTTCAACGGAGTTTACAATGACCACTTAGGGTCCATGCGAAGTAAAATAATTAGCCACTTGGGCCTGCATCGATACTCCTGAAATACATCAACTATATACAATAGTTCAAGGATTAATAAATCACTCTTAATTCAACATATATTAAAATGCACAATTTCTAATACATGTTATACAAAAGTCTCTACCAAAGCCACAACTTGGCTTTTCTTCCTAGCAGCGACACCTATTGTGAGTCCTCTATATACTCCTGTGCCCGAATAGTGATCCCTCGACAGGGTGAGCAAAACCCATAGTGATAATTTCCTACGTGGGTTACTCCCCACCTAAGTGCACATGTCATGGCAAATAATCACATCCAAGCAATTACATGAACGTAATCGAATGTCTACATGCCCAATCCCATGTCCCAAGTCCTCACCGACTCCCTCACACATGCCTAAGCCAAATGCGAGTAAAATCACAGTTTTCAAAACAAAAGCTTTTTGTTCTCGAAAACTTACTACCGAATTTCGGTAAATACATTGGACTTCCCTCCAAGGCAAATTGCTGGATATATCTCCGAAACAGTCATGGTCCTCATCCGAAGTGATATGTTGGACAACTCTCCAAGGCAATTCTTCAGAAAATCTTCCTTGAAATTCCTTTCCTAAACATTTTCGTTTTTCTTTCAATTTCATGTCATGCACTCACTCCTAATATTCTAGGGTGCTTGGTGCATATGGAGTGCATGATGCCAATCCCAAAACATTCATGCTAATATATATTTACATGCATATATATTAACATAATTAATCCAAACAAATCATGTTATTAAATTCACATCGATAACACCAAATTAGCTCACATATTGCTAATTAGCAAACACAAGCAATTCATTTTGAATTACTTACAACACACATTTTCACACGAAAATCTCATCCTTATTCACATGAGCAATTGAGAGAAACCACGGGTTGACAGCATTCATAGCCACATCAGGGATTTTCTCTGCTCGGTTCAAAGCTTTGAGACCGAAAACATGGCTAATCTAAGCCTTAGAACATCCCAACCATTTACATGACTCTTAGCGAAAAAGAATGTGCATTAGGAAAGATCCACACATCTTGGAGTTGTTGGAACTCGACAAATCGGTGCCGCAGCGTAGCCTATCACATTAGATCGACTTTGCTTCTTGCTCCATCGCGAACCGACGGTCCGAACGACCGGAAATCTAGAGAGAAGGAGCTCATTCTCTCTCTAAAATCACAAACTCAAGCTACTGCACATTTTGTTCCAGCCACCCTTTTTTTTGTGTTTTGGAGAAGAAGATCACTATTCTTTTTTTGTCTTTATTCTCATTAACATTTTAATTAATTCCATCTATGTCCCTTTTTTCTTGATTTTTGATACTTGGCACAATCTAGGCCATTCATCTCATCCTCTCACTAATCATGCAACATGTGTCACATGAGTACATGTAGTAGGTGACTTTTGTCACATCACATGTCTCTCACGAGCCGTTTTACGGCACCCTGTGCCTCGAAAAACATGAAATTTCGACTGTCTCGGAATTCGACGAAATTCGACGTGGTATTCGTGAGACGATTCCAACTGTGAAGTCCGTTTCTTCATCCGAGATCTAGAAAAAGTTTGGATTTTTACTAAAATTACCGTTTTACCCCTTTTCAGAAAATTTGAATTTTCTCGGGTTTTACATTCTCCCCTCCTTAAAAGGAATTTCGTCCCGAAATTCTGTACAATCATTATGAATCACATGCATATGCAACGTGCACTATGCCATGTATGTAAACTAGCCATTTAAGTATTAAACGACTAAACCACGTACCTTCATCCCTAAACAAGAAGGGATAGGTGGCTCGCATCGTGTCCTCACACTCCCACATTGACTCCTCCACTCCACGGTGTCGCCATTCCACCCTCACTAGCCTCACAGTCTTGCGTCGCAAAACCTGATCCCGGCTATCCATAATGCACACTGGTCCCTCCTTGAAGGTCCCATCCGTGTCAACCTCAATCTCTCCCGATCCAGCACATGGTGGATGCGGGTGTACCTCGGAACATGGAACGTAAAATACCTCGTGGACACGACATCTTGGCGGTAAAGCCCGGCCGTCTTATTTACAGGTGCCTACCTCGAGTATCTCGAAGGGCCCGATGAACCTCGGCGATGCTTCCTAAACTGCTTAGAACGGCCACTCCTCTCTTAGGCATCGCCTTCAAGAAGACGTGATCACCAACCTCGAACTCTAAGGGTCGACGTTGTACATCAGCATAGCTCTTTTGCCGGCTCTAAGCCATGAGAAGACGCTGTCGTATTAAGCTCACCTTCTCGGAGGTCAGGACGGATACCTGAAGGCAACACAACCATAACAAGTTAAAAGCGTAACACGACCTGCGAAAAGAGTGAGCCACTAGTATGGACCAGAGAAAACTCACGGGTTCTTAGAGAGCTGGAGTCCATCTTGTCGGAATCCCCAACGTATCGTCTTGGTCGGTAGGGTTGTATTCCCAGTAATACGGCCCGCAACGAGAAAGAAATAACTCTCTTTCCGGTGCTTGTGTGAAGAAGAGGAATTCGAAAATAATAGGCACAGCGTGCTTTGCCCAGAAATGTCTGAAAGCCTTAGGAGTCCTCATACGTCTTGAAGAGATCCTGTGATAGAGAGCTATACTAGGGACAGGCCCTTATCCTAAAAAAACCAAGGCCAGCCAAGGCTGAAATTTGGGACGGACATACATTGAAATGTTGTAGAACGCTTTTTATGAAGGGATGCAAAGGAAAGCGAAGACTGTTCTCAAAGGCCACCTCAAAGAAGCAGACCATCTTGGGAATGGAAACCACATGGGCATTGAGGATGTTAGGACACTGGGTCGGACAGGAAGGGGGTCCCATGGCAGTGTAGCAAAAATTTTAGCGAATGAAGGCTCGACCCAACTAGGGCCTACAACGTCCGCATACCTCACAACAACCCTCAAATATTTAGAGCCACTAGGATATCTAATCTCGCTAATCTTCCCCTTGCCCTTACCTAGCGGAGGAAGATAACCTACTGGGAGGGCCCCGTCAACCACAGCGAAAGGACCACTGAGTCCGCCACCATTTTGCCTTGACATCAACTACAGAAGCATGCATGACTAAACAGCGGAAAGAAGAGCGAACAAACTTAGCGAAGGCGTGAAGGACCACAACTTGACACGCCTATGACACGAGAATTCAAAAACAAGGAAAAGAAATAGGAGAGGAAAAAGGAAGACACATCGAACTAAGGAGGAAAACAAGGAAAACGGTCCCTAGGAAGACAGAAAGCACCACAAGCTAGTCGAACAGCGATGAAGATGCTTCCCAGGCTTCTGAAAATAAGTGGAAAAGTGCGATACAAGGAATGTTTCTAAAGGCATGAGGAGCGACAGTCCAAATAGGCGCGAAAATCGAAAGAGCGCCATCATTATCACAAGACTTTTGGCGGCGACAAAGCTCATATCAAACCATCCCCTGCAAGCCACATGGAAGTCGCAACCGATCCAAGAAATGCTTCAGCCCTTGCCTAAGCTTGCTATAGTTAAGAGCTGGGGGGCTATTGATGGGGTTGAGAACGACATATACATAGGCCCAGAGCGCAAACCCAAGGGCGCAGGCCCAAACCTCCGCTTTATGAAGGGAGTTGGGGGACCCGCTAATAAAGAAGCTCGGCGTATAGTGAGACCCTACCCATGCCACAGCACTTGGGCCAGGGCCCAGAATTGAAATCACCCTGCTGGGAAATCAAGTGATATAGGCAGCCCGAAAAACTCATTTAAAAGGAAAAGTGCCCAATCTCCATGATCCGCATCCCACGGATTAGGAAAGAAAGATCGTGCATGATCACGACTCCTTTATTACCCCTTAAGAGTCGGTCCATGATAAGGAAAAGAAAACTCCTCACCCAATGAGAAAGATACCGTATCACCATCCAACAAGGAAAGTAACCACTATTTCCCCCTTATAAATACCGACCCATTCCACCACAAAAAAGGTACGTAGCAATTACACCAAAGAAAACAGTTGAATTCTTTTTCATAAGGAAGGGCTGACACACCCCCGCCGAAGCACCCTTTTTGTGAAGGTTGCAGGTTGCCCGACAATCCGATCCATCGAGACCGACCCAGCTGACCCCGAAAACTCCAGCCTTGATATCGTGAAAAAGCACCATCGGTCTGGAATTGTGTAGTACAAGTAAATGGGACTCAGAATATATGTACAAGAACATTTAAACACCACTACGGTGGTAGTATTATATATATATATATATATATATATATATATATATATATATAGAATAATTCATGGATTTAAGTTATGTCAATATGTACAAGTTTGGATTTATATTTTGAAATGGGTCCACAAATGTTAGAAAAATAGGTAAAGGACTCCTAGTCCCGTGTGGCGTCCTATCATTCGCCTAGGCGAGGGATGTGGCGTTATAAATTAGATTTATGAAATTTAGCTTTCAAAATGTCTTTTAATCAAATAACTCTTATTATTATGATAAAATAAAAAAATTTGTATAATATATGGATAACATATTATTTTTTTACAAACAATTAAAAAGATAAAATTATTATGATAAATAAATTTTTATTATCATTCTTAAAAACATAATTATTTACTTATTTATTTTATATAACTAAAATAAAATATATTAAATTAATAATTAAAAATTAGAGATTGATAGCCAAAATAAAAGATGATGTTTTAAACATTGAATATTTGAATGTATTTAAAAGATTGTAATAGATCAGCAGGGGATTTTTCTCTTGAACAGTGTGTTTAACATTTGATTTTATTAAGAAAATTTTCAAAATTAACAGCAGAAACAGTGCAACTCATCAGTTCCAAATAATTGACTTAGAAAAAAAAAGATCCCAAGTGGTTTAGATAAAAATTGTTATTTAATATTGTACAACTAATTGTAATAGTAAATTTCAAAATTAATATCCTCCTCCATCCTTTCCATCCAATGTGACTTGAATCTCATAGATCCCTTCATGACAACCCTATTAACTTATAATATTTCATGATATCGTTGTGTCTTACACTCACTCATGGTAATCTGTATGAGTCTCCTTGAATTTTAAGAGCCCACTTGTAATAAAACTGATCCCAACACCATTAATCAAGAGTCCACATGCTGATAAATAATAATGTTGGGTCCGGGATGACATAAACACTTAACGAGAATATCAAGAGTTGATGAATTCACTCTTACCAAACATAACAAAATGAGCTGGAAGATGAAGGCAGTGAAACTGGGCACTTAAAACACAACCACTCCTTCTAAATCACGAGTGGAGCGCTGCATTCCATGTCTCCCAGATCTGAATGAAGATCCCTCCATTTACATGAGTGCTTTGTGAGTGGAAAATCCTCCATGTTTAAACAGGTACTCCACTCATGTGAGCACAAACATGTATAAAAACAAACACACTGGCCAAACTTGTTCTGAAAACCATCACCCAGATTCTGAATGAGAATTGATCTGTCCTCTCCCAGCTAACTGTTGATGAACCTTCCTGGGTTCAACCAGTCCTCTGACGTAACCTGATGATCATCTCAACACACTCCTTCTCCAAATCCTTCCGTCAAATCTTCACAAACATTTTCCATTACTCATCACACTAATTCTAAGATTCTGGATGCTCAGTGGAACAGAATGGTTATGCTAGAACCCAATAATCCATATGACATATAAACATTTGAATTAACATGGAGCAATCCAAATAAACAAGAACCAAATTTACAATCATATAGCACACTCACTTAGTCACATATGTTAATTAACAAATAGCAAGTGGAGTTCACTTTGACCTAACATCAACATCAAAATTTCATTGAATCATTTGAATGTTGAAACCTCTTTAGTTGCAATGTTCATGAACATAAAAGAGAGTCCTTCTGTCAGTTCAAATTGAGATCTGTTCCATGGTTAAATCGTTTCGGAACATCTCTCTGAACGTTATCGGTGGCCATTTTAGCTAAAGACACTGGTAGAAAAGATCCATCCTCCTAGATATTGAACCCACTAACAGTTCCACTGATATGCCTTCGTTTGACAAAGAGAATAATTCATTTTCAATTGGTTAACCCACCCGTCCAACATGAAACTAGAGAGACAGTTTTCTCAAATTTTAATGACTAAACCCCATTTGTATCTGAACTGGGGTCCATTAGATGCTCCTCCTTTTCAAGAAGAAAGCTGATCCATCTGTCCATTCCCTACTGGCTACTTCCATGACTCCCACTCAGTCCCTGGCTGGATTCATGTGGCTGACTCTAGTCATCATCTCTCATCCTCTAACCTCCATGACACTGATACTGAGCACTGCCTGTATAGTTGTTCTGTCACCAGCCCTCCAAGTCGCTTTACTTACATCCAGATCCGTGGCTCAAAATTATTTTAGCCTTATCAGTCCCCACTGACTTAAACGGCCATGTGAACAGATTTAGATTCAACTCTAGTCTGTTTATTGTCAACCAGATCTTAAAATCCTTTGATTTTTAATTCGTTCACTATTTCCTGTCTATTTTCCTAAAATGAACTCTTATAGATTCTAAAGTAGGATTTTTCCTGAATTAAAGTTCAAGACATGATTTTTTCATTCCAAAATTTCACCAGAACAGCATGCAAAACAGAAGTGGCTGGCTAGCTCCAGCTGCACTGACTCAGAAACCAAAAGCAACCCAAGCTCAGGTCCACAAATTGTCCCATTCTTAATTGACAGGCACTAGAACTAACCCTTGAACATAACAACTCCACTAGTACACTTGTTAATGGTCCTTTCCAAGAAAACTAGAACATTCATAATAAATCCACACTAACACTTGAAAAACCACCATATACTCATAAAGAACTAGTTCATTCAAACCTCCAACAGTCTCATTCATCTAGCTGATAATCCAAATTATATGAATAATATATTGTTCCATCACTTAGACAACTCAATTCATTTAACTCTATCTTTCTCATTAGTCACACTTCAGGTTATGTTATAGTTGAACAGAGATAGAAAGAAAAATAATTAGCCTACATTTGTTTGTTAAATCACTAACTGTTGATCACATTTTGTATTTTTCAACAACAGACTGATTTATTAAGACACTGATTAATCGTGTGGCACTGTAAAACACACTTCACAGTTTTCTGCATAAACATCCACTTGAATGCACTTGTCTTTTCCATTTTATCACATGAGAACTTTCTTATAGCAATGTTATTTAAAAATAAAAACATATATATTTGTCAAAATGAGTGTGTTTTTCCTTCCTTTTTAAACTAATGTATTAGATTTTATAAAATTTTTAGCTTCAAAAGGTCTTTAATCAATCATCTTTATTATTATGATAAAATAATTTGTAATAAAATGTATACACTATATTTTACATGTGTAATTGAGAATGATAAGATTTTATATGATATCTCATAAAAATAATGATAATTAATCAAATAAAAGAGAAATAATAATTTAGTGAAGAGATTGATGAACCAAGATTAAAAATATTTTCATGTTTGTAAAATATTTTGAAATATTATGTGATTTTAAACATTTGTAGCATGATTCAAAGACTGATTTTTTGGAAAATATAAAACAACATTTTGATTTTGTTTCAAAAGAAAATTCAAAACTCATAAGTTGCAAAAGAAGAGTTAAAGTCTGAGTTTATTGACCTGAAAACCAAAAAGCCCTGGTGTTATCGCATGTTATGACCTATAATAGAACTGACTCCATCGTAATTTCAAATGGATTATTTATAAATTTTTTGATTTAACTAATATTTATATAATAAAACGATTACTTGAATGAAAAAACAAAAGATATATATTTTATGTTGTGTGAACATTCTGTAGTCTTCCTTCAACAACTCTCTACATTTTAAATGAAATGCATCCGTACATATGATTGATTATGATGAGATTTTCCAAATCCTGGTCCTGAGATAAACCAGAACTGAGATCTGTGGATATCAGAACCCATAACAGTTAATCATTAGTCCTTTTTCCAGATCACGATCCAACAAACAGACTTCTTTTGGTACTGGAGCTCTTTTCCAAAATACAACCCTGGTGCAATTACATGATAACATACAATCAATATTATACACCACCGTAATTGGTCCAGAGAGGAGGTGTGCTTTGTCATGTAGGTCATTTATCTAGACTCAAATATATATATATTGACTAGAAACCATAGTCCACAAGTTTAAACAGATCAACTCATACAAAAGATATTCAAATTGGTTGAACAGACAAATGTTTTGCTAGTAATATAAATTAAAAATGAGAGAATCCCAGATTTCTTCCTACTACTTCACATTTGAGAATGAGCTACTACTTCCTCTACACACTCTGATTATGTGGTCCCACATAAGATAATGCTCAGAGTAAAAAGTTCTGTTAAGGGCTTCCTCAAGAGAAAGTGTATGTTATATATGAAGCATACACAGAATAAATAAACATTTCTGAAGATGCTATCTAGAATGAAATCTTAGAGCAGTCATGACAGAGGCATTTGAATAGGCTTGGAGAGCAGCGTAGCTGCAATCTTCTGCACCTTGAGTCTAATGACTTAAGGCAGTTTTAGAGAAACATGGTATTTAATCAATGGTCTATTGCATGAAGAAAGTGAAACTTATTTATATCAATAATGCTTTTGTCAAAGCATAGGGACACCCCTGGGCTAATATTTGATTTAAAGCACTGGGACAGCCTTCCAATAAATGTTATCTCAAAAGCATTTAGATAGCCCATGAACCCGCCACAAAAATATTTGACAGTTTTCTATAAACGCTTGTCGTAAAAGAGCTTAGTAAAGCCTCCTATAAACAACCTTATTCAGTTAAGAATGCACCTAGACTCGTTTGATGTGACCAAGTTATCACTATCAATAGATCAAACAAGAAAGATGAATGATTGACCATACACAACTGTTGACGCGAACGCAGGGCGAATGAATGGCCCTGCGCCGGCACTGGCGTACGGCTGAGAGAGAAATGAAAGTGATTGATTAAACTGCACAGACACCTCATACCATGGCGGGAATCGCATCAATCAATACAACAATGAAACCACATTATTATATGTCAACATATTGATACCACAGAGTTAACGATCGGCAAGTCATCACCACTTGCAATGACTTGAGACATACTTCAGTTTAATTTGGCGAATCATGTCCACAGAACAGGCCTGGCATAAAACAGTTTCGCCAATAGCTTGTTCATACAATAAACACGGGCAAGCCAATCAATAGAACCACAATCGACTTCGGCATAATCAACCGGCATACTCATCAATCCGCACAACGATATATTGAATCGCGTACCTAATTGGTAAAAAACATGACAATCATTAAACAAATTCTAAGATGTAAACAGAAACCAACACGACCTGGTTGATCCACTGCATCAAAAAGTTTCAATATCGTTCCAGAGAGAGACAACTCTATTGAATAATTTTAGTCCAATTTGTTCTTCCAACTGAAAACATCCAAAAATCGATAGCAGGTTAGGCCAAAATTAAGGTGCCTGCATGTCCCAAAAGTCCAATCATAACTTGGGCGAGAGGAGGGTCCCATCAAGATTCAAAGCTTAACATCAAGTTCTTCTAGGCTGTTAATTTTTTTGAAGGATAATAGTCCAAATTCTCCATTTTTCTAACTTAAAATCATCCCAAAAAAGTAGACATCAGAGAGAGTTAAAACAGAAAAAAATCGGGCTTTTTTTTTCTTTGTGCTCGAGAGCACCATCCAAACAGGCCCTAGGGCTCAACCAAGACCAAAAACGCTCCCCAGATGGAAAATAAACCCGAGTAGGAAGGAATTTTCAATTCTTTGGAGCGAAGACGAAGCTTCGATGACCCGTAAGCTTGAACCCACGGCCCCGAACTTTCCCGCTGAACTCGATGAAACTCCCGGTTTTAAGGCCCACGCATTGCCCTCAATGAGTACTCCGACTTTAAGTCTTGGCTCGATGCGAGATAACCACCCGAGCTTCGTAGATCTTAGAGAGAAGAGAAGTGAGAGCTTCTCTCTCTACACCCTCTCTTCTCCCTCTCTTCTCCCTCTCCTACGTGTGAGACCAAGATGAAATGGGCTTTTTCCTATTTTGCCTTCCTTTTATTCCAATTAACTTAAGTTTGTTAAGTGGCCCACATCGTACCACGCGTCCACTCCGATCCCGAGTTCGTTTATGTCCCGAAACGATTCATTTCTTTTCAGTTCAATTTATTTTAAATGAACTTAGCTCAAGCCATTTCCCGACTTCCGAGATTTTCGTAAAAATCTCGTCCCTGGAGTCATTGGTGACTCACCACCGAGAAAATCGTGAAAATTCCGACTCTCTCAGAATTCGACAAAACTTTTCTGGGTTACTAGATTTCGCAAGATGAATCCAATGGCGCAATTCGTTTCGTCATCCGAGATTTAGAGAATTTTCTAGGCTTCCCTGAGCCATTCCAACAATTTTACTATTCTTGCCATTTTTCAGAAAATTTTAAATTTTCTCGGGTTTTACACATATTTTCACAGACTTAGCCTTTTCACTAAGCTCTTGTGCGGAAATTAGGCAACTTACTTGTGCAAGTTGCTAAGTCAGCCTCCCTACTTGCCTAGCTAGCCTTGCTAATCACTCACACTCAAGGTTGGAAGCTAAGAGAAAAGCGAACTCATAAGAGAACTCTCTTAAGAAGAAAGAAGCTTTATTGATGAAGGATGCTATACAATTCACTTGGAAGCTCACTTGCTTGGTGCCTTGGCCAAATGAGGCCTCCACGTATTTATAGATACTAGTGGAAGTGTGTGGAACCTTAGAGGGTTCCTTACATCTCAAGAGAATTCTAAAGAATCCTAGGTAATTCTATGTACAAGATATTTACAGGACATTTCTAGAAGACTCTAGGTAACTCTCCCAATTCTTAAGTATTCTGTAGTCTTCCATACACCTGTAGAGAATGTGCCCTTTCCTAGAAACTCCCATACTCTTCTAGCCAAGGAGAGCTCCACAAGTCTCTAGAACCTTCCCTTCTCCCTATATAAACCCTTGAGAGGCTCATTTGCTCCATGCCTTCTCAAGTGAGAGGTCTCTCTTCTTAGTGAGGGTATGATAGTATACTAACATGAAAATATTGTCCTTCCTTTGGTGGCTAGAATTAGAAATAACAGTAAAATGGGAAAGGGAAAGGAAAAGGATTACGTGGAATGATTTGGTGACCTAGCAATGGCCTTTCCTCTTTTCTCGTCTTCTTCCTCTTTATTTTCCCCATCCCATTTTCTTTATTGCTTCCCCATTTTCCCATCTTCCTCTTCCTTTCCCCTTTCCCTTCACCAAAAGCAACCCAAAAACGCTCTGTATACAGATATTTAGTGCCTTTGTTTAGGCTTATGCTTTACTTAATCAGGGGTTTCGACCTACTCAAACATATCACATGCCCTACAAGCTCAGGATTCTCCTCTTACTTTTGAGGAATTTTTTGAGCACCTACTTATGAGGCCCAACTATAGATATCGTTTTCAGACCGCTCCACTCCCATTTCTTGCCTTAGTTACTGACTCTTCATCCCATCGCCGGGTCGAACAACCGTGCTGACTTAACCATAATCGCCTCAGCTATGGACTCTACCATCACCAGTCAGCACACCCACCAGCTCCATTGTTCTTCATACCAGTTCATCACATACCAGAAACACTACCGCTACACAATTGTGGTATAACGGCACACCGCTTAACAATAAAATACCATATGGTTCTGATGACTTGCTTCGCTTCTTCTCTCACCTCGCCGGCTTTAATCTAATCTCATTAATCTTGCTTATATCGGGTTTCATTGGTCTTACTTTGCACTACGATTGCTGTTGATCGTTGAAGCGCCTCAATACGTGTGATTGCGATCCATCGCCGCCTCATGAGCCAAAGGATAATACTGAATGTCGTTATTATTGGGCGCATGGTACAAGTTTATTCATTAAGCACATTGGCTCTTTCACCCTTCCCTCTCTACCTACCCCATTACTTTTTACCAACGTGTTACATGTGCCAGCCATGTCTAAGAACCTCATTTCGATCTCTACCCTTTATGTCTATAACCTTGTTAATGTCCTGTTTTTTTTACTTTTCTTGAAAGATCTGGGATGTCACTAGCTCATATGTGTAGAGCAGCCATTACGTCTAATTTGTCCTCTCTTCTGCCTTTCCGCCTCGCTTTGTCTTCGCCGTCCCCGCTTTCCGCTATCCCCATGTGGCATAGTTGTCTCAGTCATTTGTATTTACATATTTTTCACAAATTTCTAAGTTTTATGCATTTTTCCTTTCTCGAGGACCATTTACGTTCCTTTTCTTGTACCTCTTACAATATTAATAAAAGGCACAAGTTACCATTTACCAAATCAAGCATTACCTCTTCCTCTCCTCTTAATGTCATTTTCTCTGATGTTCGAACCCATCCAAACTCTGTGTCTTTGGTTCTTTATGCTTTCCTTGGTTGCGTCTCTATTGTAAAACCCGAGAAAAATTCAATTTTTTTAAAAAAAAAGGTAAAACGGTAATTTTGGTCGAAAATAAAAATTTTTCTAGATTTCAGATGACGAAATGAACTTTACCATTGAATTCGCTCTACAAATTTAATATTCTATCGAATTTTCTGATTCGAGATAGCCTAATTTCACGTTGAGGCACCAGGTCGATAACACATGGCATGATCATGTGGATGCCACATGACACCCTAGGGGAATGACACATGGCATGGGCCATGTGGAGCACTTGTGTGAATGGCTCACATGGAGCCAAGTGTCAAATAGGAAATTATGGAAAAAGAAAAATCAAGAAAATCAAGAAAATTGAGAGAATGACATGTGGCATGGGGAAAGTGGGGGGAAGTTTCCCCCACTTTTGATCAATACGGGTGATGAGAAAAAGAGAGAGAAAAGAGAAAATGAAGGAAAAGAGAAAATAGAAAAAGAGAAAAAGGAAAATGAAAAGGAAAAGGGGATAGGAGCAAACAAAAGTATGGGTGGATAAGAAAAAGGAAGAAAAGAAGAAAAGAAAGAAAGAGGGGGAGAAAAAGAAAGAGAGAATGAGCAGAAGAGAAAGAGAGGGAGAAAGGAAAAAAAGGGTTTCCACTTCTCTCTAAGATTTATGGAAACCGGACTGTAGGTTTTAATCGGAGCAAAAGGCAAAGTCGGTCTACGCATTGAGAGCTACGTGTGGGTACCAAAATCTTGGAGTTTCGTCAAACTTCACGAGGTAGGGAATTTTCCTACTTGGATTATTTTTAGCCTAAAGACCATTTAATGGCATATGCGTTCTTTCGGGGTTGAAATTGGCCGTGTATTTTAGTCCCAAGATTTTTGGGACTGAATATTAGAAATTTTGGGATTACTTCTGGGAAGTCCTGGACTATGTTGAGATTTGGTTTTGATCCCGGGACCAATGTCTTCAGGGTTTTGTTGAGTGTTTTGGAATCACAGTGATTCGGTGATGAATGGAACCACAACCTGTTCGTGCAGCGAAGGACCTAAAAGTGCTGCCTTGTTTTTGGCGGGTCCAGAGTGGACCATTTGTGTGATTGTTGCTTGATTGAATAATGATGTCGTGGTGTGAAAGATCATGTTGATATATGTTCTTTTGATGGATATGAATTATATGTAGAAAATATAATTATTCATGCGTTGAAAATGTTGTAATGTAGCTCTCATTTCTTTGTATGTAATGTTATAGTATGAAATGACACATAATCAGCTTCATATGCACGGGGACATCACAAGAAGCCTGTGTGTGTGTGCATGGTATTGGTTATTCACCATTCTTGGTGAATGTATGAGCTTGAAATTGGGACAACGGCCCAAACAATTGAGACTCAGCATAAAATAAATAATAATAATAAATTTCGTGTGTTTGGGCAATATGAGGTAGATCCCCCCCCTAGGGTGAAAGACCAAAATTTTATTCTTGGTTAGACATATGTATCTAGCGATTAAAGTTCGCGAAAGTATTGAAAGGTATGCGAAGCCTGCGGTGAGACCTCGAAATTCGCTACCCATAAAAACACACGAGATTTGATGAAATTAAATAAATATTGGAGGGTTGTCCAATGGGTTAAGTCATTGGGTGAAACACCAATTGCTGGTTTTCACACTTGGCATTTGTATGTGTGAGGGAGTCGGTCAGGACTCGGGTTATGGGCATGAGGAGTCTTATCTCATGCATGACATGAAAAATTCCTTATAGGATTTCATTTTCTGTATGAAATGTGGTTTGATGTATGTATGCCATTGTATGTGCATTTAGGTGGGGAGTAGCCCTTGTAGAAGAATTTTTCTATTGGGCATTGCTCACCCCATCGTGAGACCCTTTTTTACGTGCAAGGAGTGTACAGGGAGACGATGCTCCTACGTGGCTGTGATTGTGAAGGAGGCCGACAAGTGGCCTTGAGTAACCTTTTTTGTAAAAGTGTTTTAATGATTTTTATAAAATTCTTTTGGACTATTGTATAAATAATGGGTATGTATCATGGTAAAGAGGTCCAGATCGACCCCTAAGGATCAGAATTATTCATTTTCTTCATCAGATTTAAATATGAATGAATGGGTCCCGTGAAGGGACGATGGAAGTGCGCCGGCAACTTGATGTCCATGGGTAGTTGGAGACCGGTCCGTACCAAGATCTACCTGCCATCAAATTCCACGGGTCGACGGCTGTTAATGGGACCCTGGAAATCAGCGCCACATTCTGGTATTGTAGCCCGTGTTTACGATTACCTAGAGTTTCAAAGGAGTGCATCCACTATGTTTTCTCGGATATCGGGCTCTGTCGGGGAGTCGAGCATCAAGGTTAGGTGTCCAAAATACATAGGATTAATGAGTATGGGTGTAGAAACACGACATTATGTGCATCGACGCTGTTCTAATATGTAACACGGAGATGTATCAGGGTCAGGTGAATATATGCATGATGTAATGTGTGGTATAGAAATTAAAGAACACTAGGGTTAGCAAAAGTAACCTTAGGGGTTCTGAAAAAAGCATGATTATATAGGAATGGTTATTTATTAATGTTTAGCATTATGCACCACTAATGTTATAAATGAAAAGAGAAATATCAAACGCTATCTTAACTCAGGTATGGCAAGTCGAGGGCACCTGACGTAGAGGTCGCCCACTTCCGGTAGTAGCCGACCACCGCCCGTTTTCACTCAATGTGCCTTTGTAAAGGCCATGGTGCTACGCCATCGCATTGCACGTTTAGTAAACATGTCAGGAGACTAAGTAACCTCCAACGGTTTATATAGCACATCATCCTCCCATATTTACCAGTGGGAGTGATCCACTGTAGTCGATTATTGGTTCGACAGGTTGAGACGATTTTGGAGGCTATGAAGATTACCTCCGATGATAACAGATCGTATAGTCATTTCTTAATAGAGGGTGAGTCCCAGATATGATAGGATTGGGTTAGAGCCTCGAGGGATCCTGAGACGATGACATGGGGAGAGTTCAGAGAGCTTTTCATGGGTAAGTTTTTCCTGGGTGATTTTCTGTGCATGCAAAGCCCGAGTCTTTGAGTTGGCCAAGAAGTATGACTGGTGTTCGAGTCGCAGCCAAGTTCATAGAATTGGCATGTTTTGGGACTATGTGGCAATATATGGCTGAAGGTGAGGAGGATGGCTCGGTTGTCCATCCTGGCAAGGTCAGAGGATTTCTCTTACAAGGAACGGACTTACGGTTCAGACGACTATGAAGCAGGAGCAGAGTAGTGGAGATAGAGGATGCACAAAGCATCCGAGATTCAGGTGCTAGTGGCAAGAGGAAGGAGGATCAGCCTTCTTCTAGTTCAGGAAAGAAGCAGAAGACTTCTATCCCATGAGGATTTGCATGGTCACACTGTTGGGGCTAAGGTCGCGCTATCGTGGTAAAGTGCCAGACCAGGCTTCTAAATGCTTATAGGGGACTGATGACATGTTTCCATTGCCATAAGCCTGGACATGTGAGACGAGATTACTAGTAGAGGTAGGGATCCCAAGGATAGGACACCCAAATTCCACCAATGGACAGCGACACAGCTGTTCCTTCTCACCCCAAGCAGGGCTGTAGGACTAGTACTACCTGTAGCCGCAGATAGGGCACCTTCTCGCTACGCAGACAGACCGCAGAGGTCGTGGCTTGTATCTAGGTCGAGACGTGAGCTCACGGGCCGAGACTTCAGGTACTCAAGGGTGTGTCTACGTCATCACACCACAGACTGAGCCAGTTGATTAGTCGGTGATACAGGGTATGTTTATGTTATCTTGCCTATAGGTGAAGATATTGTTTGATTCTAGTGCAACACATTCTTTTGTTACTGTATCTAGTGTGGATGTTTTAGGCTTAGAGGTAGAGACCTTGGAAGAACCGTTACATGTGAGTTCTCCTCTAGGGACTAGGGTGAGGATTGATTAGATATGTCAGATTGTGAGTTAGAGATCTCAAGAATTCTCGTCACTCTGACCTTCTGCAATGGACATATAAGATTTGATGTCATTCTTGCCATGGATTGGTTGACAAAGACATCAAAGTCATCATTGATCGTGATAGTAGGAGGGATTACTCGCTGGCACCACGTGACGGTATCTTTGTGACTTTCAAGGGGGAGAAGCATGATGCTTTACCCTAGACCGTGCATGACTCCTGGTGGAGTGGACAGTTGATGGGTTGGCTAGCACGCCTTACCCTAGAGGATGAAGGGAGACAGGATTTAGGTCTGAACTGGTGTCGGAGAAAAGAGAGTTCACACAACTGATTCATCTAATAAGACAACGACTTGTCATCAGTTGAGACACCTCCAGCATACACGCCATTTGACTGTAAATGGCACCGGTCAAAGCCAAGAACTCCATGGTCTCATCAGAAGAATTATAGTTATGTTTATTAACCATAATTTCAGCTCCTAATCTGGCTGTTGTAATACTGATAGTGACTCTTTCATCGAATATGTTTAATAGGCGCCACGGAATTCATCAGTTTCACTACTAATTGTTGACTACTTATCATCCAAAGCAGTCTACTCTAAGATAGACCTTCGCACCGATTATCATCATTTAAGAGTTAGGGATCGATATCTACAAGATGTCATATGACGCTGGGTGTATGAGCATTTCGAGTTCATAGTGACGCCAGCCGTAGTGACCCTCAAGTCTCTACTGACTCGGACAAGGCGAGTCCAAACCGAAACCCCGGGAACGCTCGTTTAATTCTTTTTATTTTACGTTTTATTATATTTTCTTTTTCAAAAGTGTCGCGACCCGAATCCCCGGCTCGACCCGGTTAGCGGATCTGAACCAGAGCCCGATTTACTCCGACGTTTTCAATTATCTTATCAAAACATTTTCTTTATGTTATTTCTCTTTAGGTTTTCGATTTGCGCGGAAGCATTTTCAAATGGTAGGCCCACAAACATTTACATTTCATAAAATGCAATTACATTGAAGGCATTCTATGCTCTTCAAAAATGATATACAAAAACATTGGTTCCGAAGCCTAACCCTTTGTTTACAAAATATCCCATATTCAAAAGAAATGATAATGATATGGAAGGTATATACTCTATGCCGCAATCTCGTTCTATGACTCGCGGCTTCACGATCTTGTCTTCCCTCATGTCTACTCAAAACCTGCAGATAGATAAAAACTACACGCTAAGCATTTTCATGCTTAGTGGTTCTATACAGTTCTATCCCAATATTCATTGTAACTCGGCATGCATTTAACATTAAACCATGCCTATTATATTAACATATACTCATGCTATTCATTTTTGCATGCTTTCAATTTACAAATCATTTATCATATCACCACATGCATTTTCAATGCAACACCACTCACACAATTCAATTCTATGAGATTTGCCATATACATAAAACCCCATTTACACTCATCAATGTTGGTTATTGCACTTTGACTATTCAAATCACATTTATGACGGATTTCGTTTGATGAATCCCGTCCTTATTATCATTCGGTAATGTGCCTACACATTTTAACACCGGGTCTCCCCATCATGTCGGATCGCTGGCGCACTCATTACGTGGTATCACTAAATGCCATACGCCCCATCATGACGGATGTCGATATGCATCCCACCGCTGACATTTCTTCAATGCCACGCCATCATAACTACAATGCGCATCCCGCTGCTGGACATCGATCATTTCGAGAAAGCCTTTGTGGGACGACGCTGACTGCGCATCTCGTCAGCGCTCATTAAGTATACCGACCAATTCAAGATGTCAAGATTCTGACTAATTCGCTTACAATTCGATTTATCATTCACATTCATTCTGGTTTTCAAATATCACATTTCACTCCATATTCTCTTTCTTATTATCTTTTTCAAAGATATACTAATCTATGTACTCATTTCATATACTCATTCACGTACTCATTTCATATACTACATGCACGCATTCTCATTTCATATTTACTTGGTAAACTACCAAAATACTTGAATAAGAATGAGTCGAGAACAAAACCAAGTCAGTTGATCTAGACTCTCTCTCGATCTCGGTCCAGGTTGGGGCGATCATCACCAGTCCCTAGTCAATAACAATCACGCCACTCTTAGTGGATAAATAATTCTTAAACAATTTTAGTGAATTACAAGTTTATTTCCTTTAACAGTCTTGGGTTAAGACACTAAGTTTACCCGAAGACGCACTCGCTTCGCCGAGGCGGCGAGGTACGGTACGTTTTTCACTTAGTTCTATCCTTATTTAAACCCCCATTAATCATTTATTAGAGTCCCTAAACATTCGGGGTACGAATATGGGACTTAACGGTGCAAAAATATGTCAAACAAATTTCGGAAGTAGTGGTATTTGGTACCACTTGATTGGTACCTGGCACTACCATCCACCGCCGCAGTACCTAAGACGCTTGAGTGGTACCTGCATTCACTGGCCCACCGCCCCGGTACGTACCACTTTGCCCACGTATCACATGGTACCGGGTACCAGCTCTTTGGTACCGTACCACCTAATGGTTTTAGTTTCAGAAATGCCGGATTTTGGCATTTTCTACCATTTTCCTTCCACAAACCTTTCTCCAATTCGCCCCATATCAAAAAATCCACCATGGAATCCACCCAAAACAACTCCAAATGTGGCTTAATCAATAAAAATCCCTTTCCCCGTTTTACGACTTTTCACCAAATCCAAATAAAAAGAATGAAGTTAGGTTTTATTTCTTACCTTAGCCCCTTCCAACCTTCCTCCTTACATGTTGTTTGGCCCTTAGAAGCAAAAAGTGGGAAAGGATCACACCAAAGCTTGATCTCTTGCAAACCCTAGCTTTCTCCCTCTTTCTCCTCTCCCCTTTCTAAAAACGTGATTTGCTCTTGTGAGCATCCAAAGACCAAGTTTATCCTTAATCCTTTAAGTGTAAAGGCCAGTTGTTCGCCTACACACCATTTCTAATTTTTCATTTTCTCTCCATTTTCGTCTTTAATTCTTTATTTCATAAGGCCTTGTTTGGCCTTTTTAACTCATTTTTTTTCATTTAAGTCTCCTATTATTCCACTTTTGGCCATTCTTAATCATAAATTCACTTAGACATTTATTCTTTATAAATAATTGACCCTAGGTCCTCTTTTACAAATTTTTTCACATTTCCTTTTCCACTTTTGCTATTTCCTGTGTTCAACCACTTTCATTTAAAGATATAATATTCAATCATATGCTCACATCTTTCAATTTACATTTTCAAAATTTACTCAATTTATCAAATTTCCTGAAAAAACCCAAGTTTGGCTCACTTCATATCCAGAATATAAATAAAAATTATTATAAAAATTCTAGGGTATTTTTAGGGCATTACAGATGCCCTTTGGGTTGACGAATGCATAGACAACATTCATGGATCTCATGCACAGGGTATTCCAACCCTACTTAGATCAGTTTGTTGTGGTCTTTGTTGACGACATCTTGATCTACTCCTAGTCTGAGGACGAGCATGAGGATCATTTATGGATTGTTCTCTCAGAACTTAAGGACCATCAATAGATGCATGTTATGTAAATGTGAATTTCATTATTGAGGTGAAATTTTAGGACATGTCAAAGCCAATCTCAGTGGTAGACCTCGAGAAGGTTAAGGTCAAGTATGAGTTGAGAGGCCGAAGTCGTACCAAGATACACAGCTTAGGACTCCGCGGGGTACCATGTAGAGGTTCATCGAGATTTCTCCCGCCAGCAAAGACCTATGACTAGATCAATCTCTAAGGGGGTCAAATTTCAAAGTGGGATGACTATTTGAGAAATATCTCCAGAATTGAAAAGGAGGCTTACTCATGGGCCTCTATTCGATAGTCCCGGAACAGGACGAGCACATCGATAAACGTGATGCCTCTAGACTGATCGGGATGCCTTTATGCAACCGGGAGGGTTGTAGCTTATGACCTGACAAAGAAAGAATCATGAGCAAAATTACCCTACACATGACTTGGAGCGATGTCATTGTCTTTTGTCTTAAAGATTTGGCGCCACTACTGTAAGGGTAAATCGCTTGTTACTTTAGACCACAAGAGCTCAAAGTATATTTTTCACATAGCGAGACCTCAACACAGGCAACGCAGATGGATGGAGTATCCGAAGATGACTTCACTTTACACTACCATCCCGGTAAGGTAAATGTGTAGTGGCTGATGTGCCTTACCGGAAGTCATGGGGAGTAATCGCTAGTGTAGCTTCGTATGGCAAGATGCTTAAGACATAGTTTAGGGTGCGATCGTGATCGGGCTCGGGGTGATAGGAGTTTGGTGGCTATGCGTCCATGCCGATAAGGTGATTGAGTCTCGGTGGACGTAGAGATATCGTCCGTCAGGATGCAGATGCAGTCGATACGGGTGACAAAGTGGGCCATCCATATAGATGGCGGTCTTTGGTGATAAAGATCTCGGGGGTTCCATTGCTCCGATTTTGCTGGCCGCTCGGGTAGCACACGAGGATGTACCGTGATCTTCGTCGCCAATATTGCTAGAGCGGGATGAAGTGAAACATTGGAGATTTTGTTCGACGGTGTCTCACGTGTCAGTAGGTAAAGGCTGAGCACCAAAAGCCAGCAGGGCTACTCCAGCTTTGGAGGTAGTAGAGTGGAAGTAGGAGCATATCATGATGGACTTTGTGACCCACTTGCCACGGACATCGTGGAGGCATGATGCGATGTGGGTGATAGTGGATCAACTCACTAAGTCGGCACATTTTCTAGCGGTGCGGATGACCTTCACATTGGAGGAATTCTATAGGTTGTATATTCTAGAGATTGTTCGGCTACATGGAGTGCTAGTGTCCATAGTATCAAACAGGGATCCCAGGTTTACGGCACAATTTTGGAAGAATTTCCAAAAGGCCATAGGGACACAGTTGACGATGAACACTGCATTTCATCCACGGTAGTGGTCGGTCGGAGAGGACCATACAGGTTTTAGAGGACATCACTGCCGAGCATATTGTTACGGATCTTAATGGTAGTTGGGAGGAGCAGTTACCCTTAGTTGAATTCACCTACAACAATAGTTACCAGGTGAGTATTCGGATGGCAACCTATAAGACTTTATATGGGAGGCCATGTCGATCCCCGATTTTTTGGATAGAGGTGGGAGAGAGCTCCATCACTGGTTGTGAATTTGATTAGAGACACCTTTGAGAATGTGGATTTGATACGAAAGCATCTTCTCACGGCTCAAAGCCAGTAGAAGAGCTACGTCAACAGACGGTGTAGACCTCTAGAGTTCGAGGTGGGTGTTCACATCTTCTTAAAGGTGATGCCTAAGAGGTAATTGATTCGGCAAGTGAAGGAAAATTTAGTCTTTGAGGTATATTGGGCCGCCGAGAATTTGCTGAGAGGGTGGAGTACGATTGCATATGGAGTTGGTGCTACCAGGAGTTTATCGAATGTCCATAGAATTGTTCGTCTTCATCTCTAGTATGCTCGATCCAACTCATGTAGTGGATTGGGAGAACACTATTGATGCGAATGGGACCTTTGAGGAGGGACTAGTGCGTATCTTGGATAGATAGGATGAGGTTTTGCGAAGCAAGGCAGGTGCGACTGAATGAAAGTCTTGTGCGACAGGGAGTGGGGAGACAACTTAGGAACGAGGGACACAATGCGAGCCACCTATCCTTTCCTATTTGAGGATGAAGATGCATTGTTTAATATTGAAAGTCAAATATTGGAACTTGAATGACTATTGCATATGCATGTGATTGCATGTGCTAGTGTGTGTGAGTTTCGGGGACAAAATTATGTTAAGGAGGGAAGAATGTAAAACCCGGGAAAAATTCAATTTTTTTGAAAAAGGGCAAAATGGTAATTTCGATCAATAACTAGAAATTTTCTAGATCACGGATGACAAAACAGACTTTATCGTTGAATTTGTCTCTTGAAATCTAGTTACCCTGTCGAATTTCATCAGATTCTGAGACAGTCATAATTTCACGTTTTTCGAGGCACCGGGTGTTGGATGACACATGGCATGATCATGTGGTTGCCACTTGGCACCCTAGGGGAATGACACATGGCATGGGCCATGTGGAGCACTTGTGTGAATGGCTCATGGGCAGTGTCAAATAGAGTGCTGGGAGAAAGAAAAATCAAGAAAATCAAGAAAATGTAGATAATGACATGTGGCATAGGGAAAGTGGGGGGAGTTTCCCCACTTTTGATCAATACGGGTGATGAGAAAAATAGAAAGAGAAAATAGAAAATGAAGAAAAAAAGAAAATAGAAAAAGAGAAAAAGGAAAATGAAAAGGAAAAGGGGATAGGAGCAAACAAAAGTGTGGGTGGATAAGAAAAAGGAAGAAAAGAAGAAAAGAAAGAAAGAGGGGGAAAAAAAGGAAAGAGAGAATGAGCAGAAGAGAGAGAGAGAGGGAGAAAGGAAAAAAAGGGTTTCCACTTCTCTCTAAGATTTACGGAAACCGGGCCGTAGGTTTTCATTGGATCAAAAGGCAAAGTTGGTCCACGCATCGAGAGCTATGTGTGGTGCTGAAAATCTTAGATTCGTCGAACTCCAAGATGCGGGAATTTTCCTACTTAGTTATTTTTAGCTAAAGGCCATTTAATGAAATAGGCGTTCTTGGTAAACACAGCTTCATGTTTTTAATTCTTAAGATTTTGGGACTAAATATTGATTGCAGGATTAGTTCGTGATTGGACTATGTTGAGACTAGTTTTGATCTGGGACCGTGTCTTTGGGTTTTGTTGAGTGTTTTGGAATCACAGTGATTTGGTGGTGAATGGAACCAAAACTGGTTTGTAGTAGTGAAGAGACCGAAAGGTGTCCTAATTTTATGGGTCCGAGAGTGGACCATTTTGTGTGATTGTTGCTTGATTGAATAACATGCTGTTTGTGAAAAGATCATGTTGATATATGTTCTTTTGATGGATGTAAATTATATGTAGAAAATATAATTATCCATGAGTTGAAAATTTTGCATGTAGTTCTCATTTTGCATGTAACATGTTATAGTATGAAATGGAATAATTGCATTTCGTATGCACGGGGACATCGAGTCAAGTCGGGTGTGTGTGCATGGTATTGGTTATTCACCATTCTTGGTGAATGTGTAGTGAGCTCAAAAATTAGGACAACGTCCGAAAAATTGAGACTCACGGGTGCATAAAATAATAATTATAAATTTCGTGTGTTTGGGTGAAGCAAGATGGGGTAGATCCCCCCCTAGGGTGAAAGACGCAAATTTTATTCTTGGTTAGACATATGTATTCAACGATGAAAGTTCGCGAAATTATCGAAAGGCGTGAGAAGCCTGCGGTGAGACCCTAGAAATTCGCTACCCATAAAAACACATGGGATTTGATGAAATTAAATAAATATTGGAGGGTTGTCCAATAGGTTAAGTCATTGGGTGAAACACCAATGACTGGTTTTCACACTTGCCATTTGCATGTGTGAGGGAGTCGGTTAGTACTCGGGTTATGGGCATAAGGAGTCTCATCTCATGCATGACATGAAATATTCCATATAGGATTACATTTTATTTATGGAATGTGGTTTGATCTATGTATTCCATTGCATGTGCATTTAGGTAGGGAGTAAATTCTCAGAGGGAGAATTTTCTACTGCATCGTCACCACGTCGTGGGACCCCCTTTCAAGCACAGGAGCGTATTAGTAGAGACAACGCTCCTACGTGGTCGATCATGGCTATGAGGCCAACATGCGGCCTTAAGTAACATTTTCAGGAAAAGTGTTTCAGATAAAAGGATTTTTATAATATTCTTTGCACTATCAGATAAATACGGTATGTAATTATGGTAAGAGGGTCATGGACTTTAATTCCCTACTGATTGTAATTATTCATTTTCTTTATATTTTAGATTTAAATATAAATGAATGGTCCCGTGAAGTGGACATATGAAAGTGGTGTCGAGTAACTCTGTCCATAAGGCTGGCACGCTCCCAGTACCAATACTTAGGTGCAAGACGACCTAAGACAGAAATTCCGCGGGTTGACGGGTTATCAACGGGTCCCCCATAAATTGGGGCGTCACATCTATTCTTCCCACAAACTGGATCCCAAATCTAGTCCTTGTGTTTTTCTTTGTTACTCTCTCACTCAGAGTGCCTTTCTCTGTTTTGACCCTACCCTGAAAGAAACCTTTATGTCTCATCATGTCAAGTTTGTGGAAAATGTTTTCCCGTTTGCGTCTTCCCCGACCTCCACCACACTGATGATAGACATAGACTCTGCATTCCCTGCTTCATCGTTCACCTCAGGCGACTATCCAACACCGTCGACCTCATTACCCCACCCATCCTCCCGTCGACCTGCATTTGGCCCACCGAATTTTCCGTGCTCATCTTTCCCATCCGTATCGCCTATCTCACCTGATTTGTCGAGCTCACCCCCTTCACCCCACTCGTCCTCCCATCGTACTGCATCTCATCCCCAATCTACCGAGCTCATCTCAACCACCCGTATCGTCGATCTCACCTGATATACCAAGCTCATCCCCATCACCCCTCTTGTCGACCTGCATCTGATCCACTCGATCTGCCGAGCTCATCTCTATCCCCCCACCCGTCCTCCCGTCGACCTGCATCCTTGACCCCACCAACACTATTCCAACAACCATCTCCTTCTGTTGGCCTGTTGGGTTAAGCACCCTCTCCACCCTCACCCCGTCATCCTCCTGACCCCTTACCCATTCCCTCTCCCCCACTAAACCATCATCCCATGCAAACCTGTCTAAAAATGCCATCCTTAAACCCAACTCGAAATATGGCCTCACCACCATCATTCCAACTATCTCTGAACCCTGCACTGTCGCCCAAGCTCTCCAAGATCCTAAGTGGGTTCGGGCAATCCAGGAAGAATATGATTTCTCATTCTAACTGCATTGGCTCAGTTCCTCCGAGACTGCCAAAGTAATATAATGGGCAATAAATGGGTGTTGATCAAGCAAAATCCTAACACATCAAGACGCAGATAAAGCTCGCCTTGTTGCTAAAGGCCACCAATAGTTCAAGATTGACTTCTACGAGACTTTCAACTCGTGATAAATCAACATCACCGTCCGTAATGTGCTTAGCATTGCCCTTAATCGTAAGTAGTGATTTCGCCAACTTGATGTAAATAATGTCTTTCTCAATGGGCATCTCACAGAGGACGTCTATATGGCACAGCTACAGGGCATGTGCAACACCCGATTATTCTTCAAAAGATGTTTGTCTGGGCTACACAAGGCTATTTATATCTCAAACAAAGTCTAATAAGCTTGGTACCCGTGAGCCTCGCACCTTCTTCCTCCCTCTCTCTGATTCATTACATTCCTCAGGCCGACTCATCCTTTTGTTTACTCCTCATGCAGATGCACCCTCTATTTCTCGGGTTTATGTTGATGATTTGATTATTACAGTGATTTGACCCTCCCTTGGTCGACACTATTATTTGAAAACTTCATCTCCTAAGTTCCACAAGGATCTCGGGTGCCATCTTTCTTCCTCGCGGAGTCGAGGCTCGCCACTCTAACGAAGTCTTCCCTATCTCAACAAAAAAAGTATGTTATCGATCTTCCGAGCAAATAGGAACATTGGGGATTGGCCCAATGAGGCCGCGGCTCCGCGTGGCTCGGGCCTAACTTTGCGCCGCTTAACCCAAGTCAATGTGCGTGGTCGTACGACCCACTTTAAAAACTGCCCAATGTAAATTTTTACGCACACTGGAATGTTCTCGCCTGAAGATGACCATAAGTCCAATCTGCTTTACGTGATCATGCCCGGTGGACCCTTCCCGCCCGGATCCGCTTTGGCTGATCCAACCGAGTCCGATGCCCTCATTATCACTCATCACTCAAAATCAAATTCGCGGTGATTCAATTTAAAGGTGCTTCCATAAACATTTACAATTCAATGCGCTACAAAATAAATGTGATCAAACCTTTTCGCACGATTCTACAAAATATATTCTAGTTCAAAATGTTTTTTTTTTTCAAAATATCAAAGTTCAAAAGAAAACATGGAATTAATGCACATGTCGGAGCATACTCTAAGCATTTTCATGCTTAGTGGTTCTATACAAATCCATTCTTCAGTTTCAGTTTAAATCAAATCATGCAATTTAGCAATTCAAAATTTTCGAATCTTTATGGATGATCAATTTAAATACAATACATATACTTGTTTTATATACAATCAGTTACAATTCATTGATCATCCCAAAAATACACTTTCATATTCAATAAATCATGCATTTCACAATTGCTCTTTTTTTTTTTCAATTCACAAACATGCTTTTCAGTTCCAATATTTCACAATCTCAAATCAATTCAATTCTGCTCGCAAATTCAATTCACTTCTACAATTCAATTCAGTTATGCCCTTAACGAATTTAACTTATGTCTTCGATATATGCACATCGAGTCACGGCACTCCGGCCTCCCGCTAGCCGCAGTCGGTATAAAAATAGTTTTGCAACACATTGTCCCGCCGGGCCGCTGATCGTTATTAAAAATCAATTAGTGAACACTAATGATATGGTCCCGCTACCGGGCTATCGATCGGAGTGACACATCAATACAATCGTCGCAAGATCGCTTATTTTGATCCTATCGTATGAAATTAACATATCCTAATACGAACTAAACGGTTAACATTCTATTACATGCTCAAATCCTTATAGCAAAGTACAAGATAATATTATGTAGACTTATAAATAGTTCACTTTCGATAGTCATGCAATTTTCATATGCAAACATTTTACAATCAATTTTTTCAAATCATTTAAAACAATTCAATATGTTTTTCTTATGCATTTAGAACAAACATTTCAAATATTGAAACGAGAATAGGAAAAGATAGAACAAACATGAAAAAACTTGAAACGAGGAATAGAAGTTGGTAGAACAAACCCAAAAAGCTTTACAATTTGATTCCAACTCTAATCACAATCTCGCTCGCTTTTCCTCCCTTTATCATCCCTATTCCAAAACCATTAAAGAACAATATTGCCTGGTGGCGTGCTAGTGGTTTTGGTTAGATTAATTTTTTTTTTTTTGAGTTTAATTGGACCTAATTTAATAAGCTATATATGATGGATTTCGACTAATGGGTTTTCCATAGAATCCAAGAACACCAAATGGAGTTTCCTGACGGGGTAGTTATGACCTCCTCAAGCTTGAGGTCACATCGTAATCAAACCCGTACCTGCCACACTCTGACTTAAATTTCGAGGTGTCCTAACCTGTCCGAGCTCAGCCTGACACCCACTATCCTCAAAAGCATACGAATGGAATCTTGACTAAATGGGATTTCCATAGAGTCCAAGAACACCTGAAACAGAGTTCGGATGAAGGAGTTATGACCTTCCGAAGTTGGAGGTCACACGTAGTCAAACCTAGCCAAGCTGACCTGACTTGGCCGAGCTGTCCAGACCTTGCCAAGCTTGGCCTGACACCCACTGTCCTCCAAAGGCATACTAATAGAATCTTGATTCAATGGGCTTTCCATAGAGTCCAAGAACACCCGAAACGGAGTTCGGACAAAGGAGTTATGACCTTCTGAAGTTGGAGGTCACACGTGGTCAAACCTACTCGAAATAACCCGACTGGTCGTAGTCGACCAACTCACCGAAATGAAGCCGATTCCAAATCAGCTCACCGGGTCGGCCGACCTTCAAGAACTGACTTCTAGCGCGACCCTATAAATGATTCCTCTGCAGGCTGACTTAGTATCGAATTCTCTGAAGTGACTCTTCAATTAGATTGTTTGGGGAAAAAAGACCATAACTTTGTCTATAGAGGTCCGAATTGAGAAATTCAAAAGCCTAAAATCAATTTCACTGATATGGCTACAATATACTTGAAGGACTCACTACCAAATTCCCTTTATTCCCTACCCAAAAACCAGCTCTAAGGTTCGATTAATGTGTACTATCACAATATGGCAGCTTCCTATGGTTCAAAATACCACCAAACATTCCCCTTAGGGAAGACAACTAACACACAAACTCAGTAGAAAATAACCGTTAGAGAAGTCCTACTTCCTGAGTTTGTCAAACTCCCTAACTTCTCGGCCTCTAAGGTAAGCCCCTGTCTGGTGACGAACTTTCCTCTCGCTTCGCCCTCGAAATCACTTGGCCCTATCACCGAAACTAGAGAGAAGTGAGAGCTTATCACTCTAAAATCTCTTCTCTTTTCTCTGTTTTCCTTTTTTTATGGATCACCCTTAATTGTATTTTAAAATGAGGAAACTTCCTCCCTCTTTCCTACATGCCACATGCTTTTTTTCTTCTTTTTTCTTTATTTCTTTTTGTATGTAGGTCCCTCTATTTCTCTATTATTCTTCATTTAAGTCTCCTATTATTTTCCCTTGCTCATTTATTTCTCCTAATTTCACTTACACGTATAAACTTATTTACAATTAACCCTTAGGGTCCCCATTTTACAATTTCCATACTTTTCTCTTTTCACTGGGTTTATTTCCTGATTCAATAAATTTCTCATTTTGAAGATATAATCATTTAATCAATATTCATCTAACAATTCTTAAAATACCTAAGTTTGCTCAATTATACCTAATATATAATAATTTTTATTATAATAATTTAGGTATTTTGGGCGTGACAACTCTCCTCGCACTTAATAAAATTTCGTCTCCTCGAAATTACCTTAGCCGGGGGCCGCTGCGTAATATCGCCGCCGTATCGCTTTCTTCACTTTCCTAAGTGGTTTCTTTGGTCTCTGCGGTTTCTCCACAAAGACTTCTTTGACTAGCTGAATCTTCTTGTTCCATAATTCTTTTAACTTCACGAGCCAAAATCTCACCGGTCTCGCTCTTACGCATCAACCGGGTCTCAACTCAATCGTCTCCAAGACTACATGTGACTCCGTCCTACCAAGACTGTAGCATTACGGACACATGAACATATTATGGATCTTCTCCAAGTCCAGAGGTAATGCTAATCCGTATGCCAATCGACCCACTTCTTTTCGACATTTCCATAGGGCTAATAAACTAAGGCCCAACTCGCCTCGCTTCCCGAATCTCATCACTCCTCTTCTAAGACTATTACTTTCAAAACACTTTTTCGCCGATCTCGTATCACATCTTTCTTCATGCCCGCATATGATTGCTGTCCATCTATGGCACCCCAATCCTCTCTCTCTAATCATTTTCACTCTTCTTTAGTCTCAGATCAAGCCTGGGGCCAATCACTCTCTTTTTTTCACTAATTCCATCCAACACAATGGTGTTCTACATTTTCTTCCATATAAAGACTATAAGGCGCCTAATCTAATACTTTCCTGATTGGAAACCGTTGTTGTATACAAATTCAACTAAAGCAATGTGTCGATCCCAACTACCCTTAAGGTTGATCACACAACCTCAACATAGATTCTCCGTAATCTCATCACTCTCTCGCATTGGCTCCATCCGTATAGTAATCACATCGTAAATTTAGTCGAAAGGCCCAAGACTCTTACAATTTTCCCCAAAATTAAGTAAACCCTGGATCTCTATGATGAAATAATGGATATGAGAAAATCCCAACCGAACTATTTCTTAGATATACAAATTCGCTAGCTTGCCTGCGAAGAGTCGCTCACCGGTAGAAGTGAGCCGACGGTCAATCCTGTCTACTACGACTCAAACCGTAGTCATGCCTTCTCCTCTTGTCAATGGTAACCCAACCACAAAATCCATGGTGATTCGTCCTAGCTCTCTCGCTTCAGATTTGATAGCTGTAATTAATCCCTAAGGAACTCGATGCTCGCCTTTACTCTTCGACACACCTCAAACACTCGGGTTTCGTAAATTCCGACACATCTCTTTCATTCCGACAACTGTAATTGACATTTTAAATCTCGACACTTGTGCTACTGGATAGAAGAGAAAAGATCCACTATGTGCCTCTTCAAGCATGGATTTCAAATCATTACTATCGGGTACACAAACCCGATCCTTATAATAAAACTCCATTTCAGTCATCATGAACTCAATTTCTTATCATTTCCAACTGATTTATTACTTTTTATTGTTAATTTTCTCTATCTTTCTTTACATGCTTCTAGCACTCATCTGTCAACTTCATTCTCGCTTATCAATTTTGCCACTACAATACCATCGTTTGATAATGACAAATGGGCATTCAATGCCCTAACCATTTGTATTGACTTTCTACTCAAAGCGTCGACCACTACATTGGCCTTTCCCGGGTGATAATCAATCACGCAGTCATAATTATTTATTAGTTCTATCCATCTCCGTTGTCTCAAGTTAAGCTCTCGCTGTGAGGGCAAATACTTAAGACTCTTATAGATCGCAGGTATGAAACACTTCTCTCCATACAAATAATGTCTCTAAATTTTCAAAGAAATACACTATGCTAATTCCAAATCAAGGCATGTGGGTAGTTCTTTTTCATGCGGGCTCAACTGCCTTGAAGCATGCTACCACTTTACCCTCACATTAGACAAATCCAAGTCCATTTAGTGACACATCACTAAAAATCACATATTTCTGCTACCATAGTTGGTCGAAGAACCTGTTCTTGCTAAGAACACTTTCAATTTCTTATCAAAACTTCTTTGATATTTTTACTCTATCTTCATACTTTTACATTTTTCCTAGAAAGGTCTGGCTATTTGGGTCAGAATACAGAAAACCCCTTAACGAATCTTCAGACATCCCGCTCAATCCTAGGGAAACTACGCACTTAACATTTCTCGTGGCTTCCATTCAACAACCACTTCTATTTTCTTCTGGGATCACCATTCCTTCTTTCATACAATGTGCCCAAGAAAGAACACTTCATTCAACCTCAAAACTCACACTTGCTCACTTCAGACACAATCGCTTTCAAAGTCTCTAACACTACTCAAGGTGTATCATGGCTTTCTTGATTCTTCGGTCACATAAGAACGTCGTCACAACATTACAACAAACCCATCCATATAATGGGCCTAAACATGCATTCATTAGGTCCGGCGAGATTCCCCCGAGCAATTTTTCAATCCAAACGCGGTATTTGATGCTGAACTCATAATGTCCGCGATCGAGTCCTAAACACCGTCTTATGCACATCGACATCTTTAATTCTCAACTGATGGTACCCAGATCTCAAGTCAATCTTCGAAACGATACTTGCACCTTTCAATTGGTCAAACAAATCATCAATTCCGTAATGATACTATTCTTTATTGTTAACTTATTCAGCTTGTCCATAATTTAATATTATAATGGCGGTACCATCTTTCTTTTAACAAAAGCACTGAGCTCCCCCATGGTGATGGCACTTGGTCAATTAACCCTTTTCTGGGTGAGTTCCCAGAATCGCAATTTCAATTCCTTTAGCTCTAGTGGAGCCATTCTCAGACGTGGTGTAACGGATACCCTGCGGTGGCACCCGGTACAACGCCAATAGCAAACTCAATCTCCCTCTCGTGGGGCAATCCCGACTACTCTTCCTGGAAAGCCACTAACAAGAGGATATTCTTGACACACTAGGCCTCGCTCATCAGACAATCACATAAGCCAAGTAAAGCCACATCCTTCGCACCATCGTCAAGAATGGCCAAGTGACATCTCATTATATAGGTGATTTAATTCCTCTCACCGATGAAAGTTATCATCTCTATCCGTGTCCTTAAGGTCACTACGAATTTTACAACGACTATCGCTCGGTGTCGGGACAACTAGTCCATCCCTAATATCACATCAAACTCCCTGAAGGATAACTCAATCAAATCTCCCAAAAATTTATACTCTCGTATTTTGATGGGACAATCTCTATACACTATGTTCACAATAACACTATGGCTGAGCGGGTTTGTCACCAAGATGTCATACTTGGTTTCACTCGATAATTTACCCAATTTAGGTATGCCTAAGTAAATATATGGAGCCGGGTTGACCGTGGTCAATCAATGTATGTACAAGAGTACCAAAGATTTGGAAATTACTTTGTACCATCACATTTAGAGCGTCTGAGATCTTCCACTCGCTTTCTTCATTGCATATGCTCTAGTTGGAGCACGACCATCTTGCCTTACTCAAAAGCTCAGGTCCCTTGTCCTGAACATTCTGGTGATGCAACACTCTTGTTGCCTTTATGTTCCACTAAAGATGTACCCCCAGTCTGTGGTGTTGTAAATGAACGAGCTCTAAAATTATCTCTTGCTCTATGATCTTTGGATCCACAAATCAAACAAGCACCTGTAAGTCTCCAACATTCTCCTTTATGATTTTTCCCACAATGGGAGCAATGAGGGAGCGCCTCCTGTTCTCTGAAGCACCTCCCGCGCACTCGCAAATCGATGGTGCCGTAGAGTAAAGACTTCACCGGTACCAGCCGTAGTCGATCGGGAACCCTATGGTCCCCTGAATTTCTTCCTTTGCTGTTGTTGCAAACTGGACTAACCGGGATTTTTCTTTCCCTGTCTTTTATCTTCTCTCTCTTTCCTCTTTCTTTAGTCTTTCCACATTCAATGCACATGCTGCCAATTTCGAGAAATCCTCATGGCAAAATGTCGTGACATGGCCCAATATGCATTGGCTAAGGGCCATCTTCAAACTCCATTTACACTTTTTTTTTTTCTCCACTCCACTAGGGGTATCTCGTGAGGCTACTTGCTTAACCGCGGTGAATTCCTCCGATATCTCTATCACACCCATCCGGGCCTTGCTTCCTGTGATTGTATGAACCCCTTCCTATGTTGCTCATATAAATGCGACCCACATATGCTTCTCAACCAATCCAAGAAGAACTTCCATGTAACTCTCCGATGGTGCGGTCTCGTCATAGAAACCCACCACCTACGAGCGCCCCATCCCAGAGTAAATGAGGTCGCCAACTTCTCTTCGTACCTATGCAATGTACGCACAAGCATTCACCTCTAGCTTTCTAGTCAATTTTCCGCCATAGACTGCTCATCCTCTTTCTTTCCCATAAAATTCACAGGCCTGACTCTGCCATTCTCCCAACGAACATCTGGGTGGAGAAATTACTGCACTGGTCATTCCTAGCCTCGGTAATGCCCAGCTACTGCGAGGATACCCATAGTACCTCCCACTTGTTCCTCGTTCATTCATTGGTGGGGCATGGGATGCTTGCCCACCTTCCAGACACTGCCAGCAGACTATTCGGGGCAACCTCCGGTCATCCGAATCCTACAAGCCGAACTGGCCCATGCTTATCCTATTAAGACCAGAAAGATCCGTGTAAGAGTCATGTCATCCTTTATGTGCAAATGAAATGTATGTTATAGACAATTTCAAAATCATTTACAAACAATTTCAAAATCGTTTTCTAGAACCGCCTAAACCTAGGCTTTGATACCACTAAGATGTGGGACCCCTTTCCCATCCCGATCCGTTTTGGCTGATCCGAACCGAGTCCGGGATGCCCTGTTATCACTCAATCACTCAGAATCAAATCTTTGCGGAAGCGATTTCAATTTGGGGCAAGCCCATAAACATTTACAATTCAATGCGTTTACAAAATGGGGTATCAAGTCTTTTCAGAATGATTCACAAAATAGATATTCAAAGTTCAAAATGTTTTTTTTTTTTTCAAAATATCAAAGTTCAAAAGAAAACATGAAATGAATGCACATGTCGGAGCATACTCCTAAATTTCCTTCTTTATGACTCGAAGCTCCTCGATCTTGGGTCCGCTTTCGATCACTACTATCACTCTAAGACTCGCATTTGGTAAAACAATACGCCTAAACATTTTCATGCTTAGTGGTTCTATACAAATCCATTCTTCGCTCGCTTTTAAATCAAATCATGCAATTTAACAATTCAAAAATTTCAAATCTTTATGGATGATCAATGTAAATACAATACATATACTTTGTTTATATATAATCAATTACAGTTCATTGATAATCCCAAAAATACACTTTCATATTCAATAAATCATGCATTTCACAATTTCTTTTATTTTAATTCCGCAAATGATGCTTTCACCTAATATTTCACAATCTCAAATCAATTCACTATGCTTCACAAATTCACCACTTACACCACCCTGCTGCCCCAATCACTCTTAACTTATGTCTTCGATATACAAAATATACTATACAAAATACGCCAAGTGCGGCACGGTGCCCCAGTACACGGAGCTAGTATAAAAAAATAGTTTTATAACCGCGATGCGGTCCGTGAGTTTCTTGGTAGTTATTAAAAATCAATTAGTGAACCTCACCCAGATAGTCATTGAAATTTCTTGATCGGAGTGGCCAGCGTAATCTGATAAGTTGTGATCTTCTTTATTTTGATTCTATTGGTATACCCAGTCCTATCCTTATCTGAACTAAGCGGTTAACATTCTATTAAGGAGTTCAAATCCTTTATAGAAAATGCACAATTACAATATGTACATTTGTATAAATAGTTCACTAGATAGTCATCTGATTTTCATATGCAAACATTTACAATCAATTTTTCAAATCATTTTAAAACAATTCATATGTTTTCTTATGCATTTAGAACAAACATTTCAAATATTGAAACGAGAATAGGAAAAGATAGAACAAACATGAAAAAACTTGAAACGAGGAATAGAATTTGGTAGAACAAACCCAAAAAGCTTTACACTTTGATTCCAATCCTCGGAATCTCAATCTCAGTTTGGCTTTTCCTCCTTGTCAACCCCTATTCCAAAACCATTAAAGAACAATATTATTCGTGCGTGCTAGTGGTATTGGTTAGGATTGATTTTTTGTTTTTAGTTTAATTTGAGTTCCAATTTCAACATGCTATATATAGATGGATTCTTAACTCAATGGTCTTTCCATAGAATCCAAGAACACCCGAAACGGAGTTCGGATGAAGAAGTTATGACCTTCCAAAGTTGGAGGTCTGCATTAATCAAACCGGTAGTGACTGACTTGGTAGAAGTGTCTTGAAATACGCTCGGCTCGGCCTGACACCCACTGTCCTCCAAAGTCATACGACTGGAATCTTGACTCAATGGGATTTCCATAGAGTCCAAGAACACCCGAAACGGAGTTCGGACGAAGGAGTTATGACCTTTCAAAGTTCGAGGTCACACGTAGTCAAACCTAGCCGAGCTGACCTGACTTGACCGAGATGTCCAGACCTGGCCGAGCTTGGCCTGACACCCACTGTCGTCCACATGAATACAAATGGAATTTTGACTCAATGGGCTTTCCATAGAGTCCAAGAACACCCGAAACGGAGTTCGGACGAAGGAGTTATGACCTTCTGAAGTTGGAGGTCACACGTGGTCAAACCAGTATTTGGCTGACTTAGCCAGAGTTATTTTGAACTTCGCCCCAGCCAAACGCTGAGCCTAGATAAGCTCACCTCTGGCCGAGCCGACCTGTGGCTGAGTTGACCTCCAACAGCTGACTTCTACAGCCTGACCTCTACAGGCTGACCTCTAGCAACTGACCTCTAGCAGGCTTTCACTTAGACTATTTTGTTGAAAAAGGACCTGCTTGATCTACAGGAGGTCAAGTTGAAATTCAAAAGCCTAACATCAATTTCACTGATGTGGCTACAATATACCTGAAGGACTCACTACTCATTCCCACTTTATTCCACACACTACAAACCAGTTCTAAGGTCCGGTTAATGCGTCTTATCACGAATATGGCGGCTTCACATAGTTGAAAATGCCACGAACGTTCACAGCCAAGGTAAAACTGACCACCACCGACGTAGGAGTGAAAATAACAAAGCGAGGAGAAGGCACAGCACGGAGTTGTAAAACTCCCAGCTCTTGGCTACATGTGAAGCCCTTGTCGTAGGGATGAACTCTTCCTCTTCTCACTTTGAAATCGTAGATCCAGTCGTGGGGAAATGAAAGTGAGAGCTTCGCTCCTAAAATCTCCTCTTTCTCAGTTTTCCTTTTTTTATGGATCACCCTTATGTCTTTAGAAAAGGAGAGGAAACTTCCTCCCTCTTTCCTACATGCCACATGCACATGCCCTTTCCTTGATTTTTTTCTTTTTCTTTATTCTTTTGTATTTATGTCCCTCCATTTCTCTATTATTCTTCATTTAAGTCTCTGCATTGTTTCCACTTGCTCATTTCTTCCTCTAATTTCACTTAGACATATAAACTTATTTACAATTGACCCTTAGGTCCCCATTTACAATTTCCATATTTTCTCTTTTCACTTGGGTTTATTCAGGATTCAATAAATTTCTCATTTTAGCATGTAATCATTTAATCAATATTCATCCAACAATTCAGAAGAAAAATACCCAAGTTAGCTTTCGATTATACCGGGAATATATAATAATTTTATTATAAAATTCTAGGGTATTTTAGGCGTTCTGATGTCAGCAGGTTGGCACAAATATAAATTAGTTTTGTAATTCAATTGTTTTAAAAATATATTTAGTTTGTAATTGTATAATTTGTAAAAATGCTAATTTTTTATTTTTAAAACAAGAAAAAATATATTTATATTTATGTTTTTAATAACAAAAAATTAAAATATTAGAAGATAAAGAAAAGAAAATATAAAAAAATACGATTCTTTTATTCAAAATTTCAAAAAACTACAAGAAAAGAGTTGAGAATTGCATACTCTAGTTTGAGTACATTCCAACTAGGTTGGCATTCACCCAACTATCAATTTATGCATTACTCAACCTTTAAAAATGAGTCACATTTAATACATTTAAATAAAAAAGACAACATATAGTTCTTCAATTTTCATATTTTTTATTCTTCATAAATCTTTTCCAATATTGGTCTTGATTGATATCGGCGCTCGAGTTCATGTCTACAATACCCAACTTTGGAGCCCCATGTGTCCTTCCCAATCCTTCAAACACGTCAAGGCTTCAAGCATTTCTGGTGTGAGGCTTGTCCTCCTATCTCCAATCATATTTGCTACAATAGAAAAAACAGATTCTGAGGCTACAGTAGACACTGATGGGGTTAGTAGATCACTTGCCATTTTAGATAGCACAGGAAAGGTGGATTCATGAGATTTCCACTACTCCATAATATCAAAAAAATTTATTTCATCATGGGATAGGTATGATAAGTAATCAATATCTAAATATTTTGAAAGATCAAACATACTTGAAGAGCCAACTTGTTGGTTTCCTTTAGCTAATTGCATGAAGAATGGATCATTTCCAAATTTAAATGAAGTTGTAGTACTTGAAGAGACAATACCATATTTAGACTCATAATATTTATATAGGGTGCTTAATTGTTCATATACTAAGCCCTCTGGTTTTGGTGGTTGGTTCATACACTCAGCTATGAAATTTAAAATGTATTCTATACCTTCAACTTTAACCCTTTGATCCATACAAGTAGCTAAACAAAAAAAGTGGTGGAATATTTTTCTAGTATTTCAAAAATTTTATTTCCATTTTTTCATATATTTCAACAAAAAATGGTTCATCTCTATATTGTTTAAACACAGTACTTATATTGAAAATACAACTAAGTGCTATACAAGATGTAGGTATATATACAATAGAACATAAGTTAGTAGAATCATAAAAAACTTTCTAGAACTTTAAATGTAAAACCTGAGAAAAATGGCAAAAACAATAAAATTACCGAAATGGTTCAGGGGAGCTTCGAAATTTTTCTAGATCTCAGATGATGAAACAGACTTCACTGTTGGATTTGTCTTGTGAAATCTAGTTACCTAGAAATTTTGCCGGTCCAGAGGCAGTTCAGTTTTTCACAATTTTCGGGTAGCAGCGTCTAGTGACTCAGGGGGCGAAGTATGAGAATCTCGGGGATTGAAATAACTTCGATTTAAGTTCACTTACGTAAATTGAACTTAGGCAAGGGCGGCGGACTCGGACCAATCGCGGACACGTGGCACGATGTGGGCAAAGTCTTTAAGATTTAAGTGAAAGTAGACAATCAGATTTGGAGGGGGGAAAGGAGCATATTTTTTGTTGGAAAAAAAAAAGAAGACACGTAGAGAGAGAGAGTGAGAGAGGAGAAGGGAGAGTAGAGAGAGAAGCTCCAACTTCTCTCTATGATCTATGGAGCTCGGTTGCTCAGTTTTCGTCGAGCCAAGAACTAAAGTCCATATGCACGGCGAGGCCCATGTGTGGTCCTCGGAAACAAAGTTTCGCCCAAGAATTCAAATGAAGGATTCGGAGATCATGGGTTTAGGTCATAAAAGGGACTTTGAAAGCTTCTTCTTTGCTCCAAGAGGTAATGGTTTATTTTCCATTCGAGTATTGGTTGAGTTTAATGCAAAAATTTGTTTGTGTAAACAAGAAAAAAAAAAATTCAATTTTTCTGAATAAGGGTAAAATGGTAATGTTGGTTGGAAAACTGGAAATTTTCTAGATCTCAGATGATGAAACGAAATTTACTGTTAAATTCGTCTCATGAAATCTAGTTACCCCGTCAGATTTCATCAGATTATGAGACAGTTGTAATTTCACGTTTTTCGAGATACTAGGTGTCGGGTGACACATGGCATGATCATGTGGATGCCACATGGCACCCTAGGGGAGTGACACATGGCATCAACCATGTGGTGCACTTGTGTAAATGGCTCACATTAAGCCATGTGTCAAAAGAGGGAAATAATAGGAAAAGAAAAAAAATCAAGAAAATTAAGAAAATTTGTGGAGATGACAAGTGGCTAAGGAGGAAAGTAGGGGGAAGTTTCCCCCACCTTTTGATCAATACGGGTAAGAGAAGCAAAAAAGGGATGAGAAAAGAGAAAAAGAAAAAGAGGAGAAAATGGAAAATGAAAAGGGAAAGAGGATGGGAGCAAACAAAAAAGAGGGAGTTCGGTAGATAAGAGAAAAAAAAAAAGGAGGAGAGCCAAAAAGAAAAAGGGGAGGAAAATCAGACAGAGGAGAGAAGGAAAAACCATGGGAGGAGAGGAAGAAAGGGGGAGAAAAGAAAAGGGAGATTTTCCCGGCGTTCCGACGGTCGAATCTTGACAATTCGAGAGTTAAAGTCGATCAATGCAATGAGGGCTACGAGTGGGTACCAAAATCTAGGAGTTTTGTCAAACTCTAAGAGGTAGGGAAATTTCCTACTTGGATTATTTCTAGCCTAAAAGCCATTTAATGCTTGCAGTGTCTTAAGAAGTAGTAAGTGGTGTGTGATTTAATTGAATTTTGGGGCCCGAATAAATTTTGGGATTGGTTACGGGAAGTCGGTGTGTTGAGGTTGGTTTGATCCTAGGGCCGATGTCTTCGGGTTTTTTGCAGGTGTTTTGGTATCCGCGATGATTCGTTGGCCGAATGGAAAAAAAAATTCATAACGATGAAAGGGCCAGAGAAGGTGCCTAGGTATTTGGTATCGATGTGTTGATAATGTTGCATGTAGCTCTCATTATGCATGTAACATGATATGGCATGAAATGACATATTTGCATTTCATATGCACGGGGACATCGGGTCAAGTCGGGTGTGTGTGCATGGTAATGGTTATTTACCATTCTTAGTGAATGTGTAGTGAGCTCAGAAATGGGACAACGTCCAAAATTGAGACTCACGGTTGTATAACAGAAAAACAATAATAATAATAATAAATCTCGTGTGTTTTGGGGGTGTAAGATGGAGTAGATCCCCCTAGAGTGAGACCTAAATTTTATTCTCGGTTAGACATATGTATCTAGCGATGAAAGTTTGCGAAAATATTGGGAAGGCGCGCGACGATCCTACGGTTAGAACCCGAAAAATACGTGGCCCACAAATGCATAACACACGGGATTTGGTAAATTCAAATAAATATTGGAGGGTTGTTCAATGGGTTAAGTCATTGGGTGAAACACCAATGACTAGTTTTCACACTTGGGATTTGCATGTGTGAGAGAGTCGGTCAAGACTCGGGTTATGGGAATGAGAAGTCTCATCTCATGCATTACTTGTAATATTCCATATAGGATTGCATTTTCTGTATGGAATGTGGTTTGATGTATGTATGCCATTGCATGTGCATTTAGGTGGGGAGTAACCATTGTAGGAGATTTTCTCTTGGGCATTTGCTCACCCATCGTGGGACCCCTTTTAGGTGCGAGGAGTGCTGAGGGACGAGCTCAACGAGATCATGATGATTGCGAAGGAGGCCGACATGTGGCCTTGAGTAACATTTTTGTAAAAGTGTTTTGTATAAAGGATTTTTATAAAATTCTTTTGGACTATTATATAAATAGTCGGGTATGTAATTATGGTAAGAGGGCCGTGATTGGACCCCTACAGACTGTAATTATTCATTTTCTTTTTATATTTTAGATTTAAATATGAATGAATGGGTCTTGGTGAAGGGATGTATGGGAGTGGTGTCGAGTAACTCAATGTCCATGGGTAGTTGGTACCGATCCGGTACCAAGACTTAAGTGCAAGACGACCTAAGACAGAAATTCCGTGGGTTGACGGGTTGTCAACGGGACCCCTGGAAATTGGGGCGTCATAGCTTGGTATTAGAGCATAGGTATATCAATACCTAGGACTTAATGGGAACGAGGTTAGATCATGCATTATTGTGTGTTGCGTGTTTTGTGCTTAACATGATGCGTTATTGTGTGATTGTGTGTTATAAATTGCATGAATTATATAGATTGAAGAATGTATATAGGAAAAGATGAACACTAGGTTTAGAAAACATAACCTTAGGAGTTCGAAGAATAAAATGAACATGATAATTGGATGTAGGATATTGATGATGCACATACGCTGTAGTTAGACAAGAAAAGAAATCATTTGTTATTTGACTTGTGTAGATGGAAATCGAAAGATGTTGTAGAGGTTATTTTTAGGACAATAGTCAATACAGTCAAATGTTTGACCAGAGCCCTTTATAAACCTCGTATGGTATTTTCATGAGTTGCTGCCATCATTAATGTGAAACAGAGGCATTGTATTCTGCTTGCATAGACTAGTCTGGTGGGCGAGAGGGACCAAATCTGCCCTCAAAGCGGGGTTTAGGGCACATCATCCTCGACATACCATGGGAGGGAGAATCGATGGTCAGGAGGACGACGCATGGCGTGAAATAGAAGCAGAAGATGAGCATCGAATCACGGTGCTAGTGGCAGAGAAGAAGGATCAACCTTCTAGTTCGGGAAAATGGGAAGACTCTACTCCTACAGGATTTCGGAGATGTCTCAGGGCTAAGAGCGGACTTCAGACTCTAGCGATTAAGGCAGATGTATATTATTCTGACCATTAGCTTGGAGTTGCAAGGCGGGGATTGTCCACGAGAGCGGGGATCCGATTATGGACATCATGGTTCAATCATCCAAATGGGACTGTCTGTGAGACCGGTTTGTTTCCTCCTTACCTAGCAGGCCAAGGGGCAGATATTAATCCGAGGTCTTGCACAACTTCTTTAGTGGAATAGGCCTGTTGGTGGTGCGAGGACCGGGAGCATATCTCTGTTTGACAATTTTTGCGTGATGAGCTTATAGATTAGTTTGATATACAGAGTAAGTTTTGGATCTCACACTTCTTGATAAGAGTGTTGTTTAAATTTGGATGCATCATATTCATGCTTATAGTTGCATAGTGTGTGAAAAGTTTGAAGCTGAAGGTTTGAAACCTTAAGCCGTTACAGCGTGAATTCTCACAAAGATTTGGTGAGGTGTGATTAAATATGTCGGGATTGTGAGTTAATTCTGGGGATTGCAACGCTCTGCCTGGACATGACTTCATGGACGCTAACCGGAGTTGATGTCATCTTAGGATGGTGATTTGGCGACCCATCGAATTGTCAGCGTAGCGTCGTGGGTGGTTACCGTATACACAAGGGACGATATTATGTTCACGTTTCGGGGGATACCTTCAGAGGCGGTGTATGATCCTAGGTGGCATGGAGAGTTGATGGGTTGGCTAGCAAGCCTTACCTTGGAGAATGAGGGCAAGGCGAGTTGCTTGCATGCCACCAATTCGATTTTGTTAGTATGAGGGGCGTTTTCGAGCGAGCTCACGGGATTACCTCCACACGAGGGATGTAGACTTTGTCACATTGAGTTACACCACGAGTACATGCTTTAATTTCTATGACTCCTCATGAAGGTTATCAGTTGGAAATTACGGGAACTCAGGTCAAATTAAGGGGTGTTAGACAGGGTTTTTGATAGACGAGGCACCAGCATGGGCGCTCTGATTTTTTTGCTGAGAAGAAGGACAAGACTCTTATTGTGCGTGACTATCGATAGTTAAGAGCAGTTACGTCGAATCGGTATCCATTATCGAGGATTGATTATTTGTTTGATCAGCTGAAAGGGGCGCTAGTCTACTCTAAGATTGATCTTTGCACCGGTTATCATCAGTTTAGAGTTAGGGAGGCTGATATCCCTAAGACAATGTTTAGGACGGGTATGGGCATTTTGATTTCATAGTGATGCCCTTCGAATTGACGAATGCTCCAATGGCATTCATGGACCTCATGCATAGGGTATTTCAACCCTATTTGGATTGGTTTGTTGTTGTCTTTGTTGATGACATCTTGATCTACTCCCAGTCTAAGGAGGAGCATGAGGATTATTTGAGGATTGTTCTCCAGGCACTATGGGACCATCAGTTGTATGCTAAGTTCATTAAGTGCGAGTTTTAGCTTATTGAGGTGATATTCTTGGGACACGTCGTGTCGACTTCAGGGGTGTTACTAGACCTTGAGAAGATTAAGGCTGTTATGAGTTAGGAGATGTCGAAGTCGGTCTTCAAGTACTACAGGAGGTTCATTGAGGATTTCTCCCGACTAGCGGCACCTCTGACTAGATTGACCTGGAAGGGGGTCAAGTTTGAGTGGAATTACCTGTGTGAGAAGACATTCCAAGAGTTGAAAAGGAGGCTTACTTTAACTCCTATTCTGATAGTCTAAGAATAAGGACAAAGGTACACGATATACTGTGATGCCTCTAAGGATGGACTGGGATGTGTCTTGATGCAGTCCGGGAGGGTTCTAGCTTATGGTTCCAAATTGCTAAAGAATCATGAGCAGAATTACCCTACACATGACCTAGAGTTGGCGGCCATTGTCTTTGCCTTAAATATTTGGCGCCATTATTTGTATGGTGAACAATTTGAAGTATTTTCGGACCCTGAGAGTCGAAGTATATTTTTCACTGTGGGACGTATAACATGAGGCAAGCAGCAGATGGATGAGTATATAGGAGATTATGACTTCACTTTGCAGTACTATCCTGGTAAGGCAAATATAGTGGCGATAAACAGTCGGAAGTCATGGAAGTGCAGCTGAGTGTAGCTTCGGGGAGTGGTAGATGCTTTCGAGACAATGGGATAGTTGAGTTTGCGATTACCAATGATCGGCTTAGGGAGCGTTAGAATTTGGTAGCTCGCCATCCCTGACGGTGGTGATTAGGTCCTAGGGAGGTGGGGCGTGAGATATAGTCCATCGGGGACCGGTGCGGTCGGTGGGTGTCGAAGGTTGGGCCATCCACACAGATGGTAGTCTTCGGTATAGGGGACGGATTATGGTTCCCCAGCTAACCGATTTGAGAGAGGAGATCCTTAAGGAGTTTCACTGCTCTCGTTTTGCTGTGCATCCAGGTGGCATGAAGATGTACCTTGATCTTCATCGCCAATATTACTGGAGCGGAATGAAGCGACACGTTGGAGATTTTATTCAATGGTGTCTCCGCGTGTCGACGAGGTAAAAGCGAGCATCGAAGCCAGGGGGTACATAGCCATTGGGGTGGCTGGAGTGGAAGTGGGGAACCACGATGGACTTCGTGGCCCACTTTCCACGGACACCATGGAGGCACGATGCAGTGTGGGTGATAGTCGACCGACTCACTGAGCGGCACATTTTCTAGTAGTGCGAATGACCTTCTCACTAGAGGAATTTTGCTGATTGTATGTATAGGAGATTGTCTGGTTACATGGAGTGTCAGTCTCTATCATATCGAACAGGGATCCTATGTTTATGACACGCTTTTGGAAGAGTTTCCAAAAGGCTATAAGGACACAGTTGACAATAGCATTTCATTCGCGACCAGGATGGTCGAGTTAGAATAACCGCCACAAGTGTTAGAGGACATGCTGCGAGGCGTGTGTCACGGATCTTAAGAGTGGCAGGGAGGAGCACTTACTAACATAGTGGAATTCGCCTACAATAGTTGCTCGGGCGAGTATACGGATGACCTATGAGGCTTTATATGGGAGCTCGATCCAGATTTGTTGGGCAGAGGGTGGAGAGCTCCATCATCGGGTGATGCAGGTTGATTAGAGACACTAAGAAAGGTAGAGTTTGTTATTGAAGCGTCTTCTCACGCCTTAGAGCGGCAGAAAGAGCTACTCAGACGGGGCGGCGTCGACCTCTAGAGTTTGAGGTGGGTGATCACGTCTTCTTGAAGGTGATGCCTAAGAAAGGAGTGGTCAGATTTGGCAAGCGAGGGAAGCTAGCGCTAAGGTATATCAGGCCTTTCGAGATACTCGAGAGGGCGAGTATATTTTCTTATCGGTTGGCGCTACCACCAAGTTTATCAAGTGTCCATGAGGTGTTCCATGTCTCCATGCTCCGAAAGTATACTTAAGATCTAGCTCATGTAGTGGATTGGGGAGAGATTATTGTTGATACTAATGGGACCTTCGAGGGGGGACCAGTGCGTATCTTGGATAGTCGAGATCAGGTATTACGATGCATGATCGTTGATGAGTCTTAAACTCATCTATTTTTAATCCATTTTTTGGCATGTTTTTAATAATTTTAGATCTATTTTTATGCCAAATTATGGAATATTCACCAACTATATGTGTTGCAGGTGTTATTTGAAAAAATAGAGAAAACAAGTAAAAAAGAAAAAATTGGAAAATGGGTGATGCTGTAGCGACATGATTTTTCGTATGTGACACACAAATTCAAGCGAGGCGAAGGAACTATGTTGCAATTAGCAACAAAATGTCACAACAAAGTTGACGAGGAACTCAGGTGGCTGGCTGAAAGAAGGCACTATGCGCAACAAAGAGTTTTTAATACTTACATTATTGAAGAAGATTGTGAAGAAAACTGTCGCGACAATTCTTGACTCTATTGCGACAACATTAAAGTAGAGAGCAAATAAGCTGTGTCGCAACAATATAATTTATGTTGCAACATAAAAAGCTAAAGACTAATAGATGAACTATGTCGCGACAAAAGACAATCTTGTCACAACAAAAATTGCTTAGATTACAATACAAGTCAACCGAGACAAGTGTTTTTATGTTGCGACAAAGTTTTTAGCGTCAAGCCATCTCAAGGAAGAATTGTTGTCGCAACAAAGAAAATCCTGTCACGACATAACATTCAGAATTCACAACAAAGAGTAACAAACTCTTTGTTGCGATAAAGATTATTTCTGTCGCGACAAACAAAACATGAAGGAGGTGAATTCTCACATCGCGATGTAAGAGATGAAGAAGAGCAACCGCGAAGAATGGTGACCGAAATTCTTGTTGCGACCTGAAATCAGGAAGTTGAAGAGCATAACTGTATCATGACAAGGAATTTTCTATCGCGACAATAAAAGCTGGCGAATTCTATAAATTCTATCGTGATGAGAAAATTAGGTCTGTGATAGAAATTGAAGAAGAGACGAGAATGGATTACAGGAGTAGTTTGTGTCCCTGACGAATAATTTTATGTCGCGAAACCACATTTCAGTAGCTAGAGGAATTAGAAAAGAAAGAATGCATCGACCAAATTTCCTTTAAGCCGATGAAATTACTAAGGACTCAAAGAAATCCTATATACGTGACGAGGGAAAACTCGTCACGCGATAGAAAGCTCGCCAGCAGAGTTGATAGGCTAAAAAGGAAAATGTTTATCGCGACAAGGAAAATTATGTCGCGACAAACTCCGGAGACAAGGACATGGCGAGTTTGTAGTTTGGTAATAAAACACAAGAGCATTCATGTTGCGACAGAGCAAGAAGCTAAATAAAATTTATGTCACGACATTATCAAGTATGTCGCAGCACAATCTAGGTAAGCCTAGAGAGCAGTCGACGGAGAAAACAGAAGCTCACAATGACGGCGACAAAAATGGAAGCTACGGCTTCGCAAACCTTTCTATGTCGCGACAAAGAGACCAATTTGGGCGAATTTTGGGGATCCACAACGCAATTAATGAAGTAAGGCCTAACATTGGAAAGCCTATAAATACACGCTTGGGCAATGTCTTGCGACTTCCACAACTCAGGGACGTTTGGGGGTTGAAGACTCTTGTATCATTTTTCTTTTATTTTTATTTTCCATTTGGTAGATTTGGTTTTGATGTAGCTTAATTTTGTTAGTTTCCTTTAATTTCACGGATTTGGTGTTATCTTGATGCGACATTTAGTATTTCTTTATAAATTCATCTTTTCCATTCTTGTTTGATTTAAATGGATGATGAAAGTTTATAGAGTTCATTATTTAGTTTATTCTGCATGATTTTTAGTGAATTTTCGTCAGTTAGTCCCTTGTAGTATGGTGAACCAGTTTTGAAAAGTGAGCTTACTGGAAATGGGTCATTGATGAAAGTCAATTTTCTACATAAGGTGGAAGAAAGCTTTAATTAGAATTCTTGAATTTATTTGATTGGTATTGTTTATAAATTTACTTGTTCTCAATACTGAATGCAGTGTGCCCAATGCTGATCTTATATATAATACAACTCTACGATTTTCAAAGGCCCTCTGAGTGACACAAGATGGAGAATCTGTGAGTATTTGGGTATGGTAGACTAATACTATGGAACTAATGAACTTTGAAGGATTGCTGGATAGATACCAACTTACTTATAATTTGAGGATGGTTGAATGAAGTATCTGTTTAATCACTCAGAGGTCTCTCCTCTTTATAACTGAATGAGTTGATCTGTGTTAGCAAAGATGTAATCAAAGTAAATGTTAGAAGTGTAGGATGAGGTGTCAATCAAATTGGAGAAGGCTTGCAATATGGCTTTGAGTCAAAATTTACTTACGATCTAAGATCTGGAGAGTATGAAGTACTGAAAAGGAAAAATACTTAGATCTTAGAAAGAGGGTTACATATTATAAGTAACTGATTAGAATCATGTCTCAGAAATGAATATGAACCTTTAATAAGTGAAAAGTATGGTTGAGGGAGAAATCCAAACTATACTACTTTGCATCTTTGACAAACTCAGTTTTCCAATTTATGGTTGAGCTATGAATCGAAAAGATACAGAAAGTGATTATTACTAATTGATCCATGTCCAGTTTTGTCTCACTCAGTGAATCCTCAACCCCAATTTGATTAAACTTTACTTTTGTATATTTAATATTTCAGTCTAGGACTACATTTTAGTCCTCTTATCATCATATCAGTGGAGTTCAAATAGTAATGATCTTGAGTAGTTGGAGTAGTTAGTCTTTGGATTTATCATCCTTTCTCGTGGGAATGATATTTGGACTTTAAATATCAACTTTTATTACTTGTACGACCTATGCACTTGTAGTGATCAAGACCACCAACTCAATTTTCAATGAATACATTCTACAAAAAAAAAAGAACAAATTCAAATTTTTATGTATATGAAAATGATCTTAACAAGTTTTTGGGGCCATTGCCGAGGAATAGATAATAGTTCTTTGGTAATAGTGTCACAAATTTGTATATATCATTTGGTCTTAACAAGTTTTTGGATTTGTTGACGGGGAATAAATAATAGTCCTTCGGTAATAGTGTCATAAATTTGTATATATCATTTGGTCTTAACAACCGTGCGGCTAGTGAAGGTGTTATGTGATTAATGCCCAAAAAGTGCAATTTTGAACCCTATATTAGATAGGTTTTGAGTGCTTTTTGCGCATTAATCATGTCATTTATACCAACTGAAGTGTTCTAGTCTTCTTTAGTACTTATGCCATTTGGGAGGGTATTGGTCAAGCTTAGAGGTATTCAGGCACTCTGAGTTCAATCTCAATACAAAGGATGAACTGTTTAGTTGAATTCAAGTCTCAGCCATCAACCAGCCCTAGAATCAATGAGAAAACCAAGGCAAAGGAAGAAAATCTGACGTTAGCCAAGGCGTGATGAAAAGCAGCCAAGGATCACGCAGAATTTTCGCTAAGCTTATGGTGGCTCGTTAAGATCGCTAAAATTTCTCAATCCTAGCGAAATAAGAACCTTAGCGAAACACCAAATTTCGCTTAGACCCATCCCACTTCGCTTAGGCACCACTCTTAGCTTAAAAATAACTGATTTCGCTACTTCTCACAAGAATTCGCTAGCTTAGCGAAATTTCGCTTAGTTTAGCGAAATTCCTCGCTAGCCATCCTTAATGAATTCTCATGTTTTCGCTTGGGACCCGGTACTCTCGCTTAGTTAGCTAAATTTTGCAGCCTAGCTGAAATTGATGCCTCTCGCCATGTTTTGTAATTAATGTCAAACCGACTCCAAAGTTGGTGTATTACTTAATTGTCCTATAACTTAGCCAATTTTATAGCGTTTTTGGTATTTTCATACCTTGAGGAGGCCTATATAAGCCCCTCTTGTTTTGTAACCTAAGTAACAATTTTTGGAACAATTTGGAGGAGGAGAAGATATTTTGTAAGTTTTCATTTTGTAAATAAAGTCTCGTATTTTTATTTAGGTTTTGCTTTCCTCTCTTCTCTCCTCTTTCTTCATTTTCATCACAAACACCCCCTCTCGAGGATGACAATTAAGAGATGTCGCGTTCCTTCTTTGAAGAGGAAGGAGCTAGCTTGGTGGTGGGGCATATGCATGTTGTCCTTCAGACAAAGCTGTGCAAGGTATTTTAGACTTTATATTCTCAAAACATGGCTGCATAACATCAATGTCATTAATGTGGCCAATACTTTCCATGCTTTAGATCCAAAGGTATATTCAAAGGGGAGAGAGGTAATTGATTCTTTTTAGATGGTCTTTACGAGCCTTTAAAATGATATTTATATGTCGGGTTTCTCAAATTAGGGTCGCACAAAGATTTAATGTTATCGATTCACAATACTTCCATGCTTTATGAACACAAAGGCATAATTAGCTTATTAGATGTAATCGTTGTTCTTTAGATGGTCTTACGAGCCTCTCTCGAGATGATATTGAAATGTTAGTGGTCAACAAGAAGGGGCCATAATCGCACATACCCGTATTGACTCAAATAGAGTTGCTTCATGGGTGAGGTTTGCTAGTTAAATATAGATCCCAAGTATACGACTATAAAGGTATGTCATAACGCGAGGATAAAACCCGATGACACTTGTTTGCCCTAACTTGCCAAGTTAGTGACCTAAATCTTCAAAGTTAACTTTTTTTCACCTTTTACTTTCAGTTTTTTATACCTCCCGCTTTCTAAACCATTCCCACCGCTTTTGGAAACACACTCCAAAGAGTCCAAATAGAAAGCCTTACCTTCACAAGGCTGATGCAAACCATTTTAGGATGAAAACCCATCCCCGTGTTCGACCCTAGACCACTATATCAAGCAGTTAGCTGACTATGGCAAAGTAGTAGAACTTAGGTGCATATAAATTTTGTTGATTTTAGCTCACCCTACCGTGGCAATTTAATCATTATGGCAACAATTTATTTTCGAGGAGGCGACTAAACGCGCGATGACATCGACGCGACCACCTATCATTTCCTATTCGGGGACGAAGGTGCTTGTTTAATATTCGCACTAGGAATACCATCGCGATATGCATTTGTTCAGGTATAGTGTGTGTGAATTTTGGGGACGAAATTCTATTAAGGGGGGAAGAATGTAAAACTTGGGAAAAAATTCAATTTTTCTGAACAAGGGTAAAATGGTAATTTCTATTGGAAAATCGAAAATTTTCTAGATCTCGGATGACGAAATGGAATTTATTGTTGAGTTCATCTCGCGAAATCTAGTTATCTCGTCGAATTTCATCAAATTCTGAGACAATTAGAATTTCACGTTTTTCAAGACACCAGGTGTCGGGTGACATGGCATGATCATGTGGATGCCACATGACACCCTAGGGGAGTGACAAATGGCATGAGCCATGTGGTGCATGATGAGTCTTAAACTCATCTATTTTTAATCCATTTTTCTAGCTTGTTTTTAGTATTTTCAGAGCTATTTTAATGCCAAATTATGAAATATTTACCAAACTTGTGTTTTGCAGGCTTTAACTCAAAAAGGAGAAAAATCCAGCAAAAAAGAAGAAAAAAAAACAGCAATTGCAGTAGTCTATGTTGCGACTGAAACTTATGTGTTGCGACAAACTCCCAAGCAATTACCAAAGAAACCGTGTCGCAACAACATTTCCTGTGTTGCAACAGAAGACAATAGGCTGCGATAGAGAATGGCAAAAACATATGCTAGTTAGCTGTGATCAAAATAGTTTATGTTGCGACATAATGCTGAACTAAGGCAAAAATATATGTTGCGACAGAACCCTCTCTATCGGGACGCTAACCTCTACAACATGGAAAATTTTGTTGAGACGTAAAAGATGTCGAGTATTAGTTTCAGTCTGGCTAAGAAAACTAGGTTGCATAAAGGATGCTTAATGGATGAATCGACCGGCCGTAATAAGGTGAGTCAATGTCAGGATGTAATTTCAAGCTTAAAAGGTGTTTTGATGTCGTGACAGAGATCTTTAGGTCGCGTCATAGGGATAAGATGAACAGAGAGAAACGAGGTCATGACACAACTTCTAAGTCACGACAAAGGTTTCAACATGAATGCAAAGAAGTCATGTTGCGACATAACAAACTGGGTCGTGACAAAGAAATCAGCTGAACACAGAAAAGTCCTATCGCGACAGGAAATATGGGTCGCGACACGAAGACAGGCTGAAGGCAGAAACGTTATATCGCAAATCCGTAAAACCAGGCATGCGCCGTAAATGCAGACGATGTAGAGGCGCCATGACGTAACATATTGGGGTCGCGACATGCCAAACATCACCAACACAAAATTCTAGGACACATCATAAAAAAATGAAACTGCAACAAGGAAACAGAGACTTCGCATACGTAACTCGTCGTGATACTCTTTTCGGGTCGCGGACTAAGATGACAATAATGCAAGACAGTGTTGCAACAAGAACTAGAATAGAAATGCTGTCGTGACAAGAAAAGCTGGTTCGCGACACCAATTTGAAGAAGCATCTCAGCAACACTATCGTGACTAAGAAAACACGGTCGCGATAGAAATCCAAGGAAGAACATGGAAACTCGTCACGACAATCAACTCGCGGTTACGATCAAATCCGTGTCGCGACATGGGTATCGATGTTGCAACATACTTGTTTAAGGAATGAACAAAATATCGGTTTCGACAAAGGAAACTCTGGTCGCTACGCAGTTATCATAATCAATAAGAAAATGCCGCAACAAAAAATATGTCAGCGCAACTCAAGCAAGAATGAGTACAAGATATTCAAGTAGCGACAGACGACAACATACTTGCAACAAGGACTTGAAACAAAGAAAGCAAAACTTTGTCGCGACATAACTTTCAGGTCGCGACTGAGAAGACAACTTGGGCCCAAAATTTAGGGATTCATAAAAGAAGCATTGAAGTTATGGCCCAAACTTTTAGGGCTCTATAAATAGAAACAACTCGCGAAAGCAAGTGCTAGTCAAGAATGACGCAACTGTGAGTACTCCTGTGAGCTAAAGACTCTTTTGTATTATATTTTTCTTTTATATTTATTTTTATTTTTCTTATTTTTAATTTCATTGTAGATTACCTTTAGTTGATTTTGATTGCTAATGGATTCAAAGAGTAATTTTGTTCAAGTTTTGGAAGTTGAAATTTAATGTTGAAATTCATTTACGACATCGTTTCAATTCAATGAAATCCAAACAAACGTTGGAACTCATTTCACTTGATTGCGCTGGGTGCTGAAATTTTCTTAATTAATATTTCGTATCCTCAGAATCCATTAAAACGTAACTTCGTTGGAAAGATTTGATGTTAGTTATGGTCTTTTCTACACGATGAGAAGAAAATCTCCTGAGTTGAATGTTGAATTTATTTGAATGGTGTTTTTCTGGATTTTAATTGTTCCCAGTTTTAGTAGCTTATACCCATGAAAGGACTATAGTCTGGCTTTGATTTCCAGGAGGCTCTCTGAGTGACACTGATATGGAGATTCCTAAGAGCCTCAAATCGCACTGGGGCAATGCTAGACTAATATTGAAGAACCAATGAGCTCTGAAAGGTTACTTAGATAAATCCTCAATTTGCTCATGGTTTGAGAATGGGCGAGAGTGATATATCAATTTAATCAATTAGAGATCTCTCCTTTCAGATGGAAGAACGATTTCATCCCGTGTTAGCATGAGATCTAATCAAGGAAAGAGAAAAAATCTTTCGATCTTGCAAGTGATTTAGACATCATTCATCTTATAGAATCTAGTAATTGCCTGCCTTCGGGAAGCAAGAACATAAAAATATAAGAAATGGTATGAAGTATTGAAAATAAAATACCTGCATTTTATGTGAGAAATTCTAATTACAAGTAATTGATTATAATCATGTTTGTGAACGAATACGAATCTCTACTCAATAAAGTATGGTTAGAGTGAGGAATAAAACTATACTACTCTTGCCTTCTCGACAAATTCGTGATTCCAACTCAGTGGGAAAAATGTAATGAGATTATAGTAATGCAGGAATTGATTATTTCATAGCAAAGGAATCCCAATGTCTACTTCCGACAATAACTGTTCACCCGCGCATATTATTTAGATTTATCTTTCTTCCTTTTTTTTAAATATAGGATTCAGTTATTGAAATTCTTAGTAGGTTACTAAATTTTCTCTAAACTGGAAGTTCAAATAGCATAGAACTTGAGTAGTTGGGGTTGTTGAAGTTTAAATCCTTTTCAATCTCTATGAGAACGAAATTCGTACTTATAGATCCACTTTATTACTTGAACGACCTGTGCACTTGCAGTTTTTAAGACCTAACTAAAATTTTAAATGAGTTCAGTGACAAAACAACTCTTCTTATGTGCATACAATGTATGTTTGGTCTTTAACAAGTTTTTGGTGCCTTTACTTGGGATTCTAGTTAGTCTTTGGTAATAGTAAATGTAAATTCAGATATAGCATTCGGGTCTTATCAAGCAGACCAGGTGGAATGGCTCACATTGAGCCATGTGTCAAAAGAAGGAAATAATAGGAAAGAAAATCAAGAAAATTAAGAAAAAATTATGAGGACACTGCGCCTGGCGAGGAAAGGAAGCTTCCCATTTTTATCAATACGGGTAGGAGAAGCAAAAAAGGGATGAGAAAAGAGAAAAAGAAAATAGGAAAAAATGAAAGAAAATAGAAAATGGAAAATGAAAGGAAAAGAGGATAGGAGGAAACAAAAGAGAGGGAGTTCGGTGGATAAGAGGAAAAAAAGAGGAGGAAAGCCAAAAAGAAAAAGGGGAGGAAAATTGGATAGAGGAGAGAAGGAAAAAAACGTGGGAGAAGAGGAAGAAAGGGGAGGGGTAAGAAAATGGAGTTTTTCCCTAGTGACTCACCTGGCCGAATCTCGCCATCCGAGGAGTTAAATTCGATCCACGTAACAAGTGGGCTACGCTAAAACTCAAAATCTAGGAGTTTCACACCCCAAGAGGAAAATTTCCTATTTGGATTATTTCTAGCCTAAAGCCATTTCATGGCATAGGTGTTCTTCGAGGTCGTGACTGATTGTGAGATTTAGTCCTAAGATTGTGTGACACACCCCACCCCTACCACGGCAGCGTGCCGCCACCTACGTAAACCCAGCCACTACCTCTAACGACCAGAAATCCCTGTGGAGCGGCCGCATTGCTTCGCTTAAACCTCCTATAAAAAATTTTACTTATTTTTCAAACTTAGATTTGGTAAAATCTACAAAGAGAAAAGAAGATGATTCGCTGCACATAGTCTAAATTCCAAATCCTATATACATCCAATTTACACTATATCCAAAATATGGCAACCAAAGATACCAACACATTCCATCATACTAATCCATGACATACATATGTTCCATGTACAAATTCAGTATGTTCTTACATGATATAATTAACACACAACACTTATACAATGTTAGGACCAATCCTATTATGTCTAAATAGCTCAGACTTGTACTGGAAAATAGTTTTTGGGTAATACAAAATAATGAGCTAAACGAGCTCATGGAGGTGCTGCTTTTATAAAGGTTTTGCTTGCCCGAAAACATCTTTTAAAAATGTAAAACTCTTTACAATTATTTTCCGTAAGCCTTTCGTTAATACAAAAGTTTTCAAAACTTTTCTTTGCTTGCTTCTTTTTTTTCACTTGTTGCTTTTAAAAGTTTATGAAACTTTTAATACTTGTCGAAAGCTTTGTTTTTCTTTTCTTTAAAAGTTTGTAAAACTCCTCTTATTTCTGCTTGCTTAGGAGTTTATAAACTTCATACTTTTTCTTTCGCTTAGTTTTTATCTTGTTTGAAAAGTCTCTAAACCTTCACAACCTCGCTTTAAAGTTTCTCAAAACTTTTCATAAAAACTGAGCTCGCTCAACCGCATGCTTTGAAAATAAACCCACTGAGTCTCGCTCAACCGATCGCTTTGAAATCTAAACTGAGCCCGGGTCAACCGCTTCCTTTAAAACCTGAAGCCCACATCGGGAACCAATGGTTGATTTTTCAAAACAGCATATCATGCTTATAAAACATCAACCAATGGAGGCCTATTTTTGCTTATCATACCCTAGTGAACACGGGAACCTGTGCTCAACCGTGCCGGTGGAAGGACCTTTGTCCGCGTCACCTTTTTCCTGAATAGGTGGAATTGGACCCGTGTCTCCATCACCATACTTAGTTAGAGGTCACAACCTTATATACCCCCCTCACAGACGCGCTACCTGGCCTTTAAATTCTCGCATGATGTATGTCCCAAGCTCTGTCGACCGTGCAAAACTACAATGCATGTATGAAATCCTAACACCACCGCACGCATTTTAATACCTATGACCGGGTTGCTTGCTTAGAACTAGGGAAGGCCTTGTTTTATCAAACTTTCTTTGCTTGCTTGCTTGTTTCTTTATAAAATGGTTTTACACTTTGGAAACATTTGTCATTTGTTGCTTGAAAATGGTTTAATTATTCAAAACCATTTTGCTTAGTTGCTTGCTTTCTGCTTGAAAATGGGTTTAATTATTCAAAACCATTTACTTACTTGTTTGTTTTCTAATTGTGGTTTTACAATTTAAAACTAATGCTTTCTTTTTCAAAAATGGTTTAACTTAAAACCATTTCGCTTGCTTTCCAATTCATCGTTGTTTGAAAATGGTTTGCATTCAGTCCATGAAATACCAGCAAACAATTTATACACACACAATACACTAGTATTTGGGAAAATGAGCGTAGAACATCACCTCTTTCGCTTGCTTAACTGGAAAGCACGCCCACCTTATCCCGCCTTACTTCTTTAATCATACCTAACCGAATACGACGAAAAATTAATCGCGACATAATCTCAAACGTGTATTTCCTGCACTTAGTCACACTCTTCATACTCTTTTAGCTAAGGTGTTTATGTCTATTCCAACTCGAATCACCCACCTGGAGAATTTGAACTCGTTACACCTCAAACAACCCTGACTACTCTATGTCCAAAGCTGATGCAGGAATTTTTCTTGCACATGGCCCCACTTTGAGTGAATTTTTAGGCCACTTAGGATCATAATTTGACGATGCCTACTTCTTAAGTTTTGTTTTCCTTGAAGTCTATTTTACGTAGCCACTTGAATCACTCAAATCGGATAAGAAATGAGGAAGTTATGGCCAAAATACAAAAACTGCAGGAAACAAGAAACTGGGGAACAGTCAGACAAGACATGTCTAACTCAGACAGTACAAGTTGGGCCAAAATGACCGTAATGAAAATGTACGGCACAAGTTCAACTTGTACTGCACAAGTCTCCTAAAAGTGCCCAGACGTGTGTTTTCCCACTTGATGCCAATTCACCCATACAACTTCTATAATCCATAATACCTCTCAAAACCAACTTGAATTTATCTAAAACAACTCCACAACATGTGAGTCGGGTGTTTTGGAACTTCAAAATACAAAACCTTAGGTGAAAAATCCAAGAACACTACCTAAGGTCCACCAATTCTTCTACACATCATGTAATTTGATGATTCCAAGTTTCTTTTACATCAATTGGGGTTTTACTCTCACAACCCCAACCATTCAAAGGCTTAGTGTGCTCTCAGACTAACCTGCACTAAAGGAGAACTAATCTCCATACCAAAGCCCTAGAAATCCCATACACTTGATTCTAAGACAAAGGCATACCTGATTTTTGAACCTCTCCTCTTCCTTCTTCTTCCTTCTCTTCCTCTTGCTCTTGGCTCTCTTCTCCTCTCACCAAATCGTGAACCCTAACCAAAGTATGAGACAAAATGAGTTATTTTGTTTGTCTCCCACATTTAGCCTCATATTTTGATTTAATTGAAATTAGCCCTCTTCTCTTAATTATTGCAATTGTAACTTATTCAATTTCTACTATGCCCCATCTCTAATTTGTTTCTAATTTCCATATCCATTTGCTTAATGACCATCGTACTTTGGTTTATTACCACAATTCCTGTTCCAAAATTTCTTTTCATATTTTAGTTCCAAAATACTAATACGTGATACTGGGTACTCTTATACACCCCTACAAAGATCATGTACGACACCTCCCTGACTGGGTGTTACAAAATCCTCCTCCTTAGAAATATTTCATCTCGAAATGAAAACTAAAACTCCAAACAAAGGAAAGGAACATGTCTCATCCGAGAATAATCGAGGGTACCGATGGCGATCCGCCTCTCGCTCCCAAGTAGCCGCCCCTCTCCTCGATTCTTCCATAAGACTTTAACTAATGGAATCACTGGCTTCTCAACACCCTGCTCTCGCGATCTACAATCTACACGTGTATCTCCTCATAAGTCAAATTCTCCTTTAACCGTGACCAAGTTGTTCCTTCAATACATGTGAAGGATCCGATATATTTCAACATTGATACATGGAAAGTATCAATAAGGAATCCTTGACAACTCGGGGTAACTTCAATCAGAAGCTACCTGGCCCTACTTTGCTCACGATCTCATAAGGTCCAATATACCCTGACTAAGTTCCGCCTGCTTCCCAAATCTCAACACGCCTTCAAGGTGAAATCTTAAAAAGACTTTATCAACTATTTCAAACCGCAAGTCTCTACGACTCTGGGTCGTCTCGCATACCTTTTCTCGTTTCCATCTCTTGCTATCTTTAAGTTATCAACAACTTTCACTTTCTCCTAAGATCCACAATTCGTGCCTACTAGTCTTCTCTCACTTCAACCTCATCCCCAAAGACACCGGAGTCCTACATTTCCCGCCATACAACCTCAAACGGAGCCATATCTATACCGGGTTGATAGCTATTTGTAGGCAAACCATTACAAGGCGAGTATCCCAACCTCCTTTCAATTCCATCACACAAGCTTCAAGATATCCTCTAACGCCCACAACCCTCTCTCGGGATCAAGCATCCGTCCGAGGATGAAATGTCGCGGCTAAATGTAGCGAGTCCCTAACGCCTGCCTCAGAACCAGCTAAACCTAGATGTGAACCCGGGTCTCGATCCGACACTATTGACACCGAACCCCATGGTTTTTACTATCTCATCCACATACAACTCGCTAACTTTTCTAAAGAATCTTCACATTAACCGGGTAGAAATGAGTATTTCACAATCGATCAACTATCACCTATATAGCATCATGTCAGTTCTCCGAGTCCATGGAAGACCTCAAAATCCATGTTGATCTTCTCCCATTTCCATACCGAATACAGAGAAGGTATCTTCCCGCGGCCCGATGCTCGCTTCACCGACAGGTTAGGCACTGGAAACGAAACCGCTATCTCTTCTTCATCCCATTCCACCGCAATGTTCTTTCAAAGTTCTATACATCTTGGTACTCACTCGATGCATAGCGACGCAGCATGAATGTGCTTCTTCCATAATGTCTCTTTCAGCTCGCCATGCTCCGCACACACATTCTCCTAATCTTTCAATTATCATGCCATCATCCCCGATTTGAAACTCGCTCTTCCTTTCTATCTCTTCTTTGCTTAATCATATGTGGATCCCGTGATCGCCTCGCTAGAATCGGTCCGCAAGGAGCCGGCCTAACATTTAAATGTACTAACAAGGCCTTAACTCAACCTCCAATATCACCCCTAAAGCTCGTGATCCAATTCACAAAGGGAAGATAACCCGATCTCACGTGAGACAAAGAACTCTCTCGTCGCTCTACTCAAGGCATCCGCTACGACATTACTTTTCTCCCCGATGGTACCTCAATAGTACGTCAGAAACCTTAATCAACTCAAGCCATCTTCTTCGCCTCAGTTTAACCCTTTGGGTGAAAATATATCAAGACTTTATGATCTCAGAAGATCCTACAAGGAACACCAAATAAATAATGTCTCCATATTTTCGCAAACACGATCGGCCGTGTAAGCTCTAAGTCAGGCGGCCTGCACTCCTCATGCTTCTTAGCCGCCTAGAGGCATATGCAATCACCCTATCATTTTGCATTAAAAACACAACCAAGGCCTCGCTCTACATCTATAAACTACAAATCCATCTTTTGGGCAAAGCTTAAACCGGAGCCGAAGTCAATCTATCTTTCAACTCCTCAAAACTCGCTGACTGTGCTTCTACCCAATCATACTTAGCATCTTTTCTTTTGTCACTGTCAAGTGGGTCGCTTATCCCGGGAGAACCCTCAACAAACTTCCCACACCCTGCTAAACCAAGGAAGCTTCGACCGATTACACATTCTTTTGGTGGTTTCTAATTTACCACACGCTTCTATTTTCCTAGATCCATACTCACCCCCTCCAATAAAATTACACGACCAAGGAATGCCACCTCTGTCGTTTCTCAAAACTCGACACTCGCTCAACTTGGCATATAACCTGCCCCCCTTAGGTCCTGTGAATACAATCCTCAGCTCTGAATGTTCCTCCGAACTACCCGAATACACTAAGATATCATCAATAAAACTATGACTTAACCTATCCAGATACCTACTGAATACTTGCTCATCAAATCCATAAACGCTCGGGCATTAGTCAAACCAAATGGCATCACCAAAAACTCATAATGCCCGTGAGCTGTCCTCGAATGTTGTCTTTTGTGTACATCACTCTCCGAACTCAACTGATGATACCTCGACCTCAAGTCTATCTCGAGTATACTCGAGATCCTCGAGTTGATCAAAATAACTCATCGATTCTAGGGAGTGGATACCTATCATGATGGTAACTCTGCTCACCATCAGAATCTATACATAACCGCAAACTCCCATCTTTCTTTTCACGAAGAGAACTGAGCTCCCTGCATGGGATATGCTTGGTCTAATAAATCCCTTACTCAACAATTCTTCTTAATCGAGCCTTAAGCTCCTTTAACTCGCAGTGAGCCATCCTATAAGGAGGAATGGAATGGGCTCACTCCCTGGATCAAATCAACGGTGAACTCCACTTCTCTTTCTCGGGAGGTAATCCCGCCGATATCATCCGGAACACATCCGGGAACTCTAACCGAAATCTCATCCAATATAGTCCCCTCCTTCCCGTTTCCACCACATGCTGAGCAACCCCGACAACCCTTACACAACATTTCCTCTCGTGGCCGCCAAGGCGAGATCATACTGAAGATAACTCTCACGAATCCTCGAACTTTAATACCTCCAATTTCCCCGCCTATTCAAATTTTTTTACTTCCTTTTATAACAATCTAACGTGCTCTATGGCGAGACAAATAATCCATACCGAGAACCACATCGAAGTCCCTCATATCTAAAGTTACAAGATCCGCCGGGAACTCCCGCCCTCAATCAAAACTCTACTCTCTCCACTACCGTCTCAAGGAAAGCAATCCGGACTTCCACCGAAGGGAAACTCTCATACGAATCTCTCTAATGGTCAGTCTCATCCGGAAACGATTCAAGAATGGCTTGGATGCAAATGAATGCGTGAGCTCCCGGGTCCACTAATGTGGCATGATCATGCTCAAGGATAGAAATAATACCAAATACCACATTCGAGCTACATCCGCATCTCGCCGAAGTTACAAAGATATACTCCGTCCGAGTGTGCTGGCCTGTCTCAGATCCTCGGGGGCACCGCTCTACTCTCTACCACGGCCACCCCACCTCGCGGCCGTGCCGCCCCTCCGCCCTCGGGCCTCCTCCCGTCGACTTTTGCGTGCTCATCTGCACGGTAGCTGGGGACGGCCACCGATGTCTCCGCACTAACCGGGCCGAGGACACTCTAATAAATGGCCTCTCCTGCCACAAAGGGAAACACCCCGTACTGAATCTCATGCACTCCTCATGGTGTCGCTTCGACACATGACAACCCGACTATTCGTGCCACCGGCTAGCAACCGGGGCCTCACCCGATCCCCGACCAGAGATAGCTCCTCGACCCGCACTCCGCCTCTATAACCTTTACCTTGTTCCTCTTTCGTCAGACCGTCCGAGCTACTGGGAAGTTCCCGGTGCACTCCTCTACTCTTACTTTCCCGCCTACTCCGATACATCGTAGTGCTTTGCTCAACCTCGAGCGACTTACTGTCCCAACCCATTCGCGGACCACCGACAACACTTCCGATCCCAAGTGGTCAGAGTCCCGATAAAACCTCTCGTACAGACTTCATCCGCTTGAATGTATGGAACCAATCTAAACTGGGGCTCCGAGAATTTCTTCTCATACTGGATATCGACATGTTCTTCTCTGCTCTAACTAAGAACTCAATTTTTGAATCCTTGTGACTCGAGGAAAGAATCTGGCCATGAATTCTTATTGAAATCTGTCCCATGTTATTCCATCAGATACCTTTTCACGCATCCCACCACCTTACCCTGCCTTCCATCGTAAAAACTCGGAAAACAAGACCCTTTGCTCATCCGTGCGTACCCATAACTCCATAAATCTTGCGACTTTTGCCTAACCACAAACTGCCGCTTCTCGATCACCATCAGCTGGCTATACGGCTTGGCACCCGCCAGACCCTCCTCTATCGAGCCCTGTGTTCTTCCATAACCTCTCTAGGTATGGTGGAGGTCGCGACCGGCGTCTCAGTCGCTTACTACCATCCCCGTAACTGCGGCCACTCTGCTCCCACCGCAAACATTCCCGGCACTTGAGCCCTTTCCTATGGCGCAGACGGTCCAAATTCTCGACCGCCATCGGGCACTGGATTCATAGATGCTAAGAAGGGAACCTACACGTGTCGGTCTGGTCTCCCATCGCAGTGACGCCCGTAAACTCCACTAACTACTCTCCTGCACACCCCACCCTCTCCCGACATAGTGCCGTATCCACCAAAAAAATATCAGCCGCTTAATACTTTGAATCACTTGATATGCATCCTAAGTCGAACATGCATGGTTGCCGCATTTATGTTCGACACCACGCCGCTGCAGACATCTTTGCACTGTCCTAGGTTATTTTATACAACCTCGCTCTAATACCATGTCGATTATCATTCCCACCCTACCGGCGCAGTAGCGTGCCTACACCACGTAAATCCTCAGCCATTACCTCTAACGACTAGAAATCCCTGTGAAGTGAAGCCGTATTTCGCTTAAACCCTATGTACCTACTTTATTTTTCAAACCTAGGATCGCAAAAATCTTAGCATTAGCGTGGAAAAATTTCGACATGGCAGTATACATAGTCTAAATTCCAAATCTGTATACATCGATTTACACTATATCCAAATATGGCAGCAATACCAACACATTCCGTCATACTAACTATGTACATATATGTTCCATGTACAAATTCAAAGTATGTTAACACATGATATAATTAACCACCCTGACTCACTTATCTGATAATAAAGGACCAATCCTATTATGCTCAGCGTCTTGCGTACTGTGCACAGGAAAATAGTTTTTAAAATACAAAATAATGAGCTCGCAGGCTCGGTGAGTGTATGCTTTTTATAAAAGGTTTTCTTTACGGAAAACATCTTAAAAATGTAAAACTCTCTTTTACAATTATTTTCGAAGCCTTTCTTTGCTTTGCTTGCTTTAAAGTTTTCCATTTTCTTTGCTTGCTTCTTTTTTCACTTGCTTGCTTTTAAAAGTTTATGAAACTTTAATACTTTAGCGAACTTTGTTTTGCTTTTCTTTAAAAGCTTGTAAAACTCTTATTTCTTGCTTGCTTAGAAGTTTATAAAACTTCTCATACTTTTTCTTTTCTTGCTTGCTTTATCTTGTTTGAAAAGTCTCTTAAAACCTTTCACAAATCTTTGCTTTAAAGTTTCTCAAAACTTTTTCATAAAAACGGGAGCTTGGCTCAACCGCATGCTTTGAAAATAAAACCCACGGGAGCTTGGCTCAGCCGTCGTTTGAAATCTAAGCGGGGGCACAGGCTCAATAGGTTCCTTTAAAACTCTCGGAAGCACAGGCGGCGGGAACCAAATGGTTGATTTTTCAAACAGCATATCATGCTTATAAAACATCAACCCGATGAGCTATTTTGCCTTATCATGTACCTAGTGAACACGGGAACGCAGTAACCAGCCCGTGCCGTGGAAGGACCTTTGTCGCGTCGCCTTTCGGTGAATATGGTGGAATTGACCTCGTGTCGCCATCACCATACTTAGTTAGATCTCATAACCTTATATACCTATCACGTGCCACCAGTCTCGCTAAATGCATGATGTATGTCCTAAGTTTCTTGAGCAGGCAAAACTAATGCATGTATGAAATCCTAACACCACGCAGGTACGCGTGCGAATACCCTCGACCGGTTGCTTGCTTAGAACTAGGGAAGGCCTTGTTTCTGAAACTTTCTTGCTTGCTTGCTCTTTATAAAATGGTTTACACTTTGAAACCATTTTGCTTGCTTAGCGAAAAATGGTTTAATTATTCAAAACCATTTGCTTAGTTGCTTAGCGAAAAATGGTTTAATTATTCAAAACCATTTACTTACTTGCTTGCTTGTAGTATGGTTTTACAATTTAAAACCCGATGCTTTCTTTTCAAAATGGTTTAACTTCGAAACCATTTGCTTGCTCAAATTCATTGCTTGCTTCTTGAAAATGGTTTGCATTCAAAACCATGAAATACAGTGTAAACAATTTATAATAATAATAATAATACACTAGTATTTGGGAAAATGAGTTTAGAATACTCACCTCTTTGCTTTAGCAACTTGAGCACGGAGTTCCACACTTATCCATGCTTACTTTTCACTTTTATCGACTAAATACGGCGACAAATTAATCGCATAACCGCGTACTTCCTAGACTTAGTCACACTCTTCATACTCTTTTAAAGCTAAGGTGCTAAGGGTTCTATTCAAGCTGGAATCACCCAATTCGAGACAGAAACTCAAGTTAAGTCCGAAACAACCGGGGCCTCTATGTCAAAGCTGATGCAGGAATTTTCTTGCACATGGCCCCACTTTGAATGAATTTTAGGCAACTTAGGATCAAATTTGACGATGCCTACTTCTTAAGTTTTGTTCTCCTTGAAGTCTATTTTACGTAACCACTTGAATCCTCCAAATCGGATGAAATGGGGAAGTTATGGCCAAAATACAAAAACTGGTAGAAAGCGAGCAGACAAGTTGTACCGGTACATGTCTAACTTGTGCGTACAAGTTAACGAAAATGACGGAATGAAAAATGTACCGGTACAAGTTCAGCTTGTACCGGTGCAATCTCAAAAGTGCCGAATGTGTGTTTTTCCCACTTTTGATGCCCGATTCACTCCATATAACTTCTATAATTCATAATACCTCAAAAACCGACTTGGAATTTATCTAAAACAACTCCACAACATGTGAGTTGGTGTTTTGGAACCTCAAAATACAAAACCTTAGGTGAAAAATCCAAGAACACTACCTAAGGTCCATCAATTCTTCTACACATCATGTAATTTGATGATTCCAAGTTTCTTTTACATCAATTGGGGTTTTACTCTCACAACCCCAACCATTCAAAGGCTTAATGTGCTCTTTGCACCAACCTAGACCAAAGGAGACTAATCTCCATACCAAACCTAAATCCTTACACTTGATTCTAAGACAAAGGCATACCTTATTTTTTGAACCTCTCCTCTTCCTTCTTCTTCCTTCTCTTCCTCTTGCTCTTGGCTCTCTTCTCCTCTCACCAAATCGTGAACCCTAACCCAAGTATGAGACAAAATGAGTTATTTTGTTTGTCTCCCACATTTAGCCTCATATTTTGCCTTAATTGAAATTAGCCCTCTTCTCTTAATTATTGCAATTGTAACTTATTCAATTTCTACTATGGTGATTCGTGCCACAGTAGGCTGAGCTAAAATCAACAAAATTTATATACACCTAAGTTCCTACTACTGCCGTAGTCAAGCTACTGCAGTATAGTGGTCTAGGGTCAAACACGGGGATGGGTTTTCATCCTAAAAATGGTTTGCATAAAGTGCGAAGGTAAGGCTTTCTATTTGGACTTTGGATTGTTGTTTTCAAAACGATTGTGATGAGTTTAAGGCGAAATTGTAAAAACTGAAAATGAAGTGTGAAAGTTAACTTTGAAGATTTAGGTCACTAACTTGGTAACTTAGGGCAAAAAAGTGTCCTCGGGTTTTATCCTCACGTTATGACAAACAGCTATAGTCCAGCATAGCAGGGATCTATGTTTAACCTAGCCAGAGCCTCACCTTACCCCAACAGCAACTCCCCATTTGAGTCGACACAGGTAGCATCGGCTGTATGGCCCTTGCACTAGGTTTGAAACCACAGCATTAAATATCATTTGAGGCTCGTAAAGACCATCAATAGACACAGGTGCATCTAGCATTAAGTATGCCTTGTATCCTAAAGCATGGAAATTATTGGCCAAATCAATAACATTCAAAGCTATTGACCCTAATTTGAAGATGGGGCCATAAATACAGTACACATGGCTTTTAACACAAGAGGACAACATGCATATGCCCCCTTTACCAAGGCCCAGCTTCCTTCCTCTTCCAAAGAAGGAGGCAACGAAGCATCTCTTAGTTGTCATCCTCAGAGGGTGTTGGCAGCAAAGAGAAATAAGAGAAAGAGGAGAGAAGAGAGAAAAGCAAACTGAATTAAAATACGAGAGACTTTATTTACCAAAAATGAAAAACTTACAAAATTTCTTCTCCCCGAATTCTTGCTTCCCAAATCCTCTCTATTGATTACAAAAAGGAAAGGGGTTATAGGCCACCTCGATACATGAAAATACCCAGCACAAATTTGGCTAAGTTAAAGGACAAGAGAGTAATACACCAAATTTGGAGTCGGTTAGCATTAAATACAAAAACATGACGAGGAAGTAAATTTCGCTAGCTTAGCGAAATTTTCGTGAGTAGCGAAAATACAAAATTTCGCTAGGAGCAGGTCTTTAGCGAAAATTTTAGATTCACAGCGAAAATTGGCAATTTAGGTACCAGATTGCGAAATTTTAAGCTAAGGTTCAATTTTCGCAATCCCGATAAATACCGCAATCTTAGCGAAATTCTGAGTTTCTGTGATCTTCAACGCTGCATTGCCTCCTGTCTTCTCTTTGCATCAATTTTTTCTTCGCTGCCTTCAGTTTTCATTGATTCTTGGGGTGGTTGATGGGCGGCCTTGAGTTCAAACTTCATGATTCGTCATAAATCTTCGATATTGAACTACAAAGTGTGCGAACCTACAAGCTTGACGAAAATAACCTCTAAGCGGCATAAGTGATACACAAGAACTTGAACACTTCATTAGCATTACAATGACATGATTGGTCTTGCAGCACTCGAAAACCTATCTAATATAGGGTTGAAATGGCACTTTTGGTACTAATCACCTCCCCAGCAAACGTTGCTGGTCCCTTAGCGATGCGAAAGCAAAAGGAGATGCATGTAGTGATTTTCAAAAGTTTATGGGTTTATGTACATATAAACGGTATAAGCGAAAAATGGACACGAGTTTGAAAAGCAGACATGAAAGGCCAAAACCCATTACAAGAACAATTTTAGGTCAATATTGGTTCCATTATTCTCAACTTGAATTTCCACCTAAGTCTAATGGTTCTTTATATAACCGGTTACGCTAATAAATTGCAAATTTGTCCCACCACTGACCTAGCAGACATGGCCTTAAAAATTTGTTGAAACGACCCCTGGATCGGGATAGTTACGCACTTCTTTCTTTATTGAACTACGCGTAGGGATGCAATGCTTAAAATTCGACTTCACGAAAGTCCGTGTAGCGAGGATTCATAGATGACTCCCAACCAATTAAGGTTTAGGGCATCAAGCCAAGGATCACGACCCTGAAACTCTAAAGGCTTCACCAGGACTCAGGAATGACTTGAAAATCAAGCACCTACAATTCGTTAGACTCTACCTATCCACCCGGTATAGCGAACACTAAATCGATGACTCCCGACCAATTAAGGCTTAGGGCATCGGGCTTCAAGGCTTTCGCCATACACCTCGGACGTGCTCGGGTTTGAGGCAAAACTTTACAGACTTTATTTTCTTTTTCTTCTTTCTTTTTCTTTTCCTTTTGCTTTTTCTTTTCTTTTTCTTTTTGGAGACAACATTGGTCTTCAAGTATGGGTAACACAAACCTATCCTAGGTTGCCGACATGCTTAAAATGATATGCAAAGAGAAAGGAAGCAAACAAATTCACAGCCTATTGAAACAATCTGGAGTGCAGTGTGTGAATTAGCATAAGGGAGAAATTTTCAAGTTGAGCATGCTGGAACTTCAATTGACCAAAAATTGTTTCAAGCATGGAATTTGTTCTAACATAAAGGTGACAAACGAGGATTACATTCTCGACAAAAGCGATTGTTGTCCCGATTTTGACGAAGAAACGATTCAATTGTCGGTGAAGCAATTCAATATTCCGGTGAAGAAATTCAATTGTCGATTGAAAACAAAAAATTAGATACACTAAGTGGGGCTACGAAAAGTTGGTTTGGGGAACACCAAACCCGGTTCCATATAGAAACATTGCCGAGGAGGATCCGAAGAATGATCTCCTCGACCTAACGGTGGCTTTGAAGTTGACTCCATGGTGGACTCCATTGTTGACTTGGTTCTCACTGATTGAATTTGAACTGAGTAATTGGCTGGGTGACGCGAGGCAAAACAAAACACACCTTCACCTTGGTTGAGTGTATCTGCCCATTCTGGACATTCGAACTTCACGTATCTGACACGCGAGCACACATCATTAGTCACTTGATTTTCAGTTTCCATTAATTTGTGCTTGTTGTTCAAGTGAAATATGTTCAGTTCCAATGTCATATTGCCAAATGTAAGTTGCATGACTCTATTTCGGCAATTGATGATTGCATTGGCAATGGCCAGAAATGGTCTTCCTAGGATGATTGGAACATGATTGGGTTCACTTGCAATTGGCTCAGCGTCAAGCACTACAAAATCTACTGGGTAGTAGAATTTGTCTATTTTTCACGAACATCTCAAGCTATCCCCTTAGGGATTTTTACTGATCTATCGGCCAATGAAAGTGTGATGTTGGTCGGTTTAAGTTCACCTAAACCTAGCTGCTTGTACACAGAATACGGCAGTAGGTTCACGCTGGCTCCTAAATCAAGTAATGACTTGTCTATGCAATTCCCACCAATATTGACTGAAATTGTGGGAGATCCTGGATCCTTGTATTTGGCGGGTGTTGCTTTGGACATGGCCTTGACTTGTTCGGTGAGAAATGCCCTTCTTCTCAATGCTAATCCTTTCTTAATTGTGCAAAGAATCGCAAAAAATTTTGCATAAACGGGGACTTGTTTGATTATGTCGAAAGAGTATGTTAACCTTCACTTGCCTTAAGACCTCTAAAATGCACGCTGGCGAGTTCTTCTTCTTACCTCTAAGTGCTTGTGGAAATGGAGGTGGTATGCGGTATTTCGTGAATCTTCCTTTAGGAGAATATGCTCAGGCTATGATTACTACACCACGATTGGATTCTTGTGAGGCTTTGGCTTGGGTTGATCAACCTCTTTCCACTTCTTAGAGTAATTATAGCCTTAACCTCATCCATTCACAGGGTGATTTGGATGATCCTACACATGGATTCCCTTTGGGTTTAGCCTTTGTTTGGGAAGGGACAGCACCTGCTCTTGTGCCTCCTAGCGACTTGTTGATCTTGGTGATGGAATGCGTAGGTTATCAAATTTTTTTGTTAGATTGCTCTCAAGCCCATCTATTCTCTTATTCGAGTGTACTTTCTACGGTATCAATCCTTTGTGCCGATTGCACATTGATTCTTGCTCTTCCTACAAAGTTGCCTACTACCTTACTCAAATTTAAAATGAAGCATTCCCACGGGTGAGGTCCTGTTGTTTGTTGTGATTGTGAGAGACAGGCGAGTTTGGCCCACAGGAGTACATAAGCGGGGGGTTGGGTCTCCATGAGGAGGTTAGAATTGATTCCTCAATTGGAATTATAGGTGTTACCATATGGAGCATCTATGGGTGGTTTATTTTGATTTAGGACATGGGCATGCTGCTTGGCGATTAACCACTCGGGGTAATTATTTATTTGAAAATTAGACTTGAAAAATTGGGATGAAAGATAACTCATTTCTTGTTTGTATTTCTTCTTTGGCTTTTCATTTCAGATCATCAATCTTTGAGTTAAAGTGATCAATTTTGCTTTTATCCCTGTGTCTTCAGAAAATACGTACTTGTCTCCCCTTGGGTGGTTGATGGCTGATCTTTCAACTTCCTGAGACTAGGTTCATCCAGAAACTTTGGAGGTTTCGACTACATAGTTCAAAAAATCATAACTTCATCGGGATGTTTACTCAAAAGATTACCCCGCACATGAACACAGCAATTGTTTCATGGCGAGACATACCACCATAAAAGTGGTTCACCCGAAGCATCCGTGTATCGGAAACCCGTGGTGTGGACGAGGCCTTGATGGTTTCCATAAATCTTCCCAACCTTGGTAAATCTCTCACCATCATGGTTTACTTAAAAGTATAAATTTGTCTTTTAAAATTGGTCTTATGAGCCTTTGAAGAACTTCTTCGAGTGCACTCTTATTTCGGCCCGATTTAATGGTTCTAGGCCTCAATGAGTTTAGCCAATTCTTGGCCTTGTCCTTTAGGGTCAATGGAAATGATTTTAGCTTTAGCAAATCCATGTCCATCATACCTTCCTTAAAGGTAGTGCAAACCTCCTCAAAATCCCTAATATGAGTGTATGGATTTTCATTTCCATACCGTGATATGTGGGAGTAGGGGTACGAAAATATGGCCTGTTGCTACATCTTCGAGCGGGAGGAATGATGCGAGGATGGGGCACTAACTCTAGGAGGGTGGATGTGATCCTCATGGTTACATAGGCATTTGGATTCATGGGGTTCACGGTTATTTCTGTTGTTCCGGGTATGGGATCCATGGTATCGGTATGGCCTGCCGACTTCAACCGAACTAGGTCGGGTTATTATGCGATTCTATGTAGTCTACGATGTGTCTCTATCCCAGCATTTATAAACACATTACAAAATTTAGAGACAACGAAACAGCTTCTGAGCGCTGCAGGTTAAGATTAGCTAACAAATTGTAACAGTAGCCCGATGATGCGATTCTTTGTGAGTCTTGGCAGCCGGTTCACAGCCAGTGACAAGAGGTAAAGAGTTACCTTCACTTGTGATGTTGATCAAGTACACTTCAACCTCATTAGTAGTTTGGCACCATCCCAAACAACGACGCCATTTGATTCGTGCCACGGTAAGTGAGAGCTAAAATCAACAAAAATTTATATACACCTAAGTTCCTACTACTTTGAGTAGTCAAGCTCTTGCAGTATGACCCTAGGGTCCAAACACGGGGATGGGTTTTCATCCTAAAAATGATTTGCATAAGTGCAAGAAGGTAAGGCTTTCTATTTGGACTTTTGGTTGTTTCAAAGCGATTAATGATGAGTTTAAAAGGCGAAATTGTAAGCGAAAATGAAGTGTGAAAAGGTAACTTTGAAGATTTAGGTCACTAGACAGGGCGAAAGCGAGTGTCCTCGGGTTTTATCCTCGCGTTATGACAAGCAACCTATAGTCCACGGCATAGCAGGATCTATGGTTAACTAGCGAAGCCTCACCACAACAACAACTCTATTTGGTCGACCACGGTAGCATGCGGTATGGCCGCTTTTCGAGTTTAGAAATACTAGCATTAAATATCATTTCGAAGACTCGTAAGATAAATCGCGAACCAGTTACCTCCTAGCATTAAGTATGCAGTATCTAAACATCAATTGTTGATCGATAACATTGGCTGCTATTGACCCTAATTTGAGAAGATGAGGCCACCATCTGATACATGCTTTTAACCTGAAAGGGAAAACATGCATATGCCCCACTGCAAGCTAGCTTCCTTCCTCTTGAGAAAAGGAGAGCAGCCAAGCATCTCTTGAGTTGTCATCCTCAAGAGAGTGTTTGGCTTGACGAAAAGTAAGAGAAAGAGGAGAGAAGAAGAGAAAAGCAAAACTGATCATCTGAGACTTTATTTACAAAAATGAAACTTACAAAATTTCTTCTCACCGTCTCTCTATTATTGATTACAAAAGGGAGGGGTTTTATAGGCCACCTCAATACCTTGAAAATACGAAAAAGCCTGGTTGGCTAAGTTAAAGACGAAGAAGTAATACGCAAATTTGGAGTCGGTTAGCATTAAATAAAAAACATGACGAGGCGATAGAATTTCGCTAAGGCGAAGAATTTCGCTAGGTAGCGAAATGCCATGCATAGCGAAAATAAGAAAATTCGCTCAAGGCTTGGCAATTTAGCTAGCTAAGTGAAATTTATTAACAACGAGAATTTTAATGTGTATCTATTTAATAGGAATTCTTAAGCGAAAATTTACAGATCTGGCAGTGGCATTTAGCTGAATTGTAAAGTACCGCTAGGTTAATTTTTCGCAATCCAATGAAATTTCGCAATCTTAAGCAAATTAAGTTCTTTAGTGTGCATGCCTCTTTGTCTTTGCATCATTTTCTTCACTTTGCCTTAGTTTTTCATTGATTCTTGGGCTAGTTGATGGGCGACACTTGAGTTCAAACTTCATGATTCGATCGCCCATCGATGAGCAAGTGTGCAAAACACACCAAAACAACCCGAAAATAACCTCTAGCGGCATAAGTGATACTAAGAAGACTTGAACACTTCAATTGGCATTAATGACATGATTAGTGCGCAAAAAGCACTCAAAACCTATCTAATATAGGGTTCAAAATAGCACTTTTTGGGTACTAATCATATGGCCCATCTCTAATTTGTTTCTAATTTCCATATCCATTTGCTTAATGACCATTGTACCCTTGGTTTATTACCACAATTCCGGGTTCCAAAATTTCTTTTCATATTATAGTCTCCAAAATACTAATATGTGATACTTGGTACTCTTATACACCCCTACAGTATCATGTACTGTACACTCTCTCGGGACGGGGTGTTACATTGTGGGACGGAATATTGGAAATTTTGGTAGTTCAGTGAGTCCTGAGATTATGTTGACGGTTTGATCGGCCAGTGGCCGAGTTTTGTTAGGTGTTTTGGTATCACAGTGACTCGTTGACAACGGTTCATGGTAGTGAAGGGCTTAGGAAGGTTGCCACACAGCGCCATTTATGGGGTCGAATTGGGACCATTTTGTGTGTTGTTGCTTGATTGAATAACATGCTGTGTGTAAAAAGACCATATCGATATATGCTCTTTTGATGGATTTGAATTATATGTAGAAAATATAATTATCAATGTGTTGATAATATTGCATGTAGCTCTCATTATGCATGTAACATGATATGGCATGAAATGGCATATTTTCATTTCATATGCACGGGGACATCGCTTCAAGTCGGGTGTGTGTGCATTGTAATGGTTATTCACCATTCTAGGTGAATGTGTAGTGAGCTTCAGTAGGACGTCCAAAACTAAGACTCTGGTTGTATAATATGTAATAAATCTCGTGTGTTTGGGCAGAGCAACATGGGGTGGGGTAGATCCCCCCCCCAGGGTGAAATACCCAAATTTTATTCTTGGTTAGACATATGTATCTAGCGATGAAAGTTTGCGAAAATGTTGGAAAGGCGGCGCGCGATCGCCGATGAACCCGAAAATCGTGGGCCTGAATGGATAACACATGGGATTGATGCATTCAAATAAATCGTGAAGGGTTGTTGTCTTAAGTCATTGGGGTGTAACACTGATAGTGGTTTCCGCCCAGCATTTGCATGTGTGTGGGAATCGGTCAGGACTCGGGTTATGGGTATGAGGAGTCTCATCTCATGCATGACATGTAATATTCCATATAGGATTGCATTTTTGTATGGAATGTGGTTTGATGTATGTATGCCATTGCATATGCATTTAGGTGGGGAGTAGCCCTTATAGGAGAATTTTTCTACTAGGCATTGCTCACCTCGTCTTGGGACCCCCTTTCAGGTACAAGGAGTGTACAAGGAGACGGTGCTCTGATGAGGCCGTGATTGCAAAGGAGGCCGACATGTGGCATCGAGTAACATTTTTTTAAAAGTGTTCTATATAAAAGGATTTTTATAAAATTCTTTTGGACTATTATAATAAGTGATATCATTATGATAAGAGTCGTGATCTCGAACCCTACAGTTATATTATTCATTTTCTTTTCATATTTTAGTTTAAATATGAATGAATGGGTCTCGGTGAAAGGGCGTATGGAAGTGGTGTAGTAACTTGAGTGTCCATGGGTAGTTGGTACCAGTCTGTACCCAGAGACTTAGGTGTGAAAACGACCTAAGGCAGAAATTCGGCGGGTTGTGAGGTTGTCAGCGGGACCCTCGAAGAAATTAGGCGTCACGGTTGAAAATAATGGGTTATGAATAGTGCCTGTTTTGACCCTATATGATGTCGGCTTTGGGTTGATTTTAGAGTTCAGAAAAAGAGGGACTAGTGTCCTTCCGACAATTGCTGAGTTAAGTTGTGAACTTGAGGGTTGGAAAGCACCCCAGATTACTCAGGTGGACCTCTATATTGAGATTATGAGTCCACATTTAATTCCCGGGTGTAATAGCTTAAGTTTATTTAATTGTTTGTGTCCGGAGTTTTGGGCCGATTTTAGGTTGAAAAAAAAGGTAATTTGGACTAATTACGTATGGCCAAATTACTGGTGAAGTTGTTAACAGGTTGGACCTCATAACTGATTGTAATTAGTTTTAGAAAGGGACTTCCAAAAGATTTGCCCTGTTTTGGGTCAAACCTATTGTCAGTTTTGAGTGATTTTGGTTGAGAGAAAAAGTGAGAATTTGGACTAGTATCCTTCAAGGAAATTGTAGCTATGTCTGAGAACTTGATGTTAGGCTTTTGAATCACCCACCTCGGACCTTTATAACTCAAGTTATCGTCTGTTTTTCGGGACTTATATAGCTTAGGTTGTTTAATGGTTTGTGTCTAAATTTTTATACTGTTAGGGGGCTAGTTTTTGAAATAAGTTTAGAACTATCTTGTGGTCTGTTATGACTTGTTGTGTGGAATGTCTTGTGGGCATCTCTATGCCACAATTGGTCTTGAGGATGAGATTGTCATTACTTAAGTTTGAATGACATGCTTAGTAGTAATTGATTGGATGTCAATATGTGTGTCCTAATGTATTTGACATGTGATGAGCTTGTGTATGGATAAGGCCATTGCATGGCTTGTTTGTAGGCTATTTGTGGACATGTTATGTCACAATTTGTCCTAGAGGATTAAGTATGTCATTGCTTGATTGGTGATGACTTGTTGATGTTGATATATGTGTGTGCAAATATGTTGACATGAGATGTCTGATCGTTTGGAAATTTTATGCTAATTGATATAATTTTCCAAATGATGCATGGGTGTAATGCATGAATGAAATTGTCCATATAGCATCCATATATATGTGTGTGTGTGTGTGTGTGTGTGTGTGTGTGTGTGTGTGTGTGACATGGCATAAGCATGAAATGTCATAATTGCATTTCATATGCAAGGGGACATCGCATGAAATGGGTGTGTGTGCATGGTTGTTGTCATTCACCATTCTTAGTGAATGGGTAGTGGACACGGTACCTTGGACGACGTCCAATAGAGTTCCACGGTTTGTATGGTTGTAAATTAACACTGCGTTTGGTGTTGATTGTGCTGGCTCTGAAAATGGAACAACATCCAAATTGAGTCGCACGGTTTGAAAATGGAAAATGAAAATTTGTGTCGAGTGAAAGCTCTGTTATCTTTTTGGTTACACATATGGATCTATTGGTGAAAGCTCGTAAAAGTGTGGGAAGGTTTGCGAAGCCTGTAGTGGGACCCTAGGAAATTCGCCACCCATAAAAGACACATGGATTCTTGAAAACAAATAAATTTTTTTTTGTAAAATGATCATTGGATGTAATCTAAGAATGATGGATTTTATCACGCATGGGTTTCGGTATTGTGTGATAGGAGTCGGTTGGGACTCGGGTTTGATGGAGTCGGTGAGGACTCGGTACATGGGACATGGTGAGTCACATCTCATTCATGGCATGTAGAATTCCATTATAGGTTTGCATAATCTTGATTAGAATGTGTTTTTTGGTGACATGACCATTACATATACACTTAGGTGGGGAGTAGCATTTGTAGGAGTTTACTCTACTGGGCATTGCTCACCCCGTCGTGGGACCCCCTTTCAGGTACAGGGAGTGTGCCGGGAGGCGGCGCTCACTCGAGGCCGCCATTGTAAAGAAAGTCGGGTTGTGGCTTTAATTCTTACTTTTGTAAAATATACTGTTTTGATATATGTTTTTGTGTAAAGAGTATTGTAATTAAACTTTTAAGGACTATGGTATTATAGCCTCGTGCATTATGTTTGAGTATGGATAAATGGACCCTATGTGACCATTTTTACTCATAGATGGACTCGAAGAGGTCGTGATATGATTTTTGGCCCCGGATGGGCCATGCTATTATCTGTTGTACAAGTTGTATTTTTGTGTAGAGCTCCCTGTATAAAGGAGACCATGTTCAATTTTTGTTAAATTATGGGTCCCGGTAAAGGGGACACAATAGTGTGGTAGCGGGTTAACCAACATCTATAAGTTTTATGGGGGTTGACGATTGGTCAACGGACCCCTAGGTTTTAGGGCGTCACATTAAAAAAGCAAAACCTTTCTCCCAATCATATGAAGTTATTTTAATTTCACCTAGCTTACCATTGACATAATATGATAATAGGTTATCATACCCTGCACAACATTTTAACATTAGGTAGGTAGAATTCCAACGATGACGTACATCACAATGAAATTTTCTTTTCTTTAAACCAACCTTACCTCCACGGGGGCTTTTCTTTTTTTCCTTGGTGCTAATCTAATTTCTTGGAGTTCTACAAAGCAACGCACTGTTGCTTGTTCTTCTACTGAGGCAGAGTATCGTGCAATTATGGCTACTACTGCAGAATTGCAATTGGTGAAATCACTGTTTTCGGAACTTCTTGTCCCAGTGCGGTTGCCGCTCACCTTGTTCTCGGACAATCTTGGTGCCTCTTATCTCTCCACTATTCCTGTATTTCATTCTCGCATGAAACACATTGCGATTTATTATCACTTTTTTCATGACTTGGTTCAGTCGTTCGAGTCGCATATTGTTAATGTCTCCTGATGCACTTACCAAATCTCTATCTCGACCTCGCCTCTTTCACCTATGTAACAAGATTGGTGTTATTTATGGCACATCCACTTGAGGCGGCGTATTAGAGTATTTTAGTGTTTCCTTTTATTGGGTTTATTCTTTTACTACTTTGTCATTTTAGGTATATATATATATATATATATACCTCAAAAATCTCAATAATAATTAAGTCTCTTTCACAATACAGTATGTTGGTGACAACACCTCCTGACTCCGGCCAACCCTCCAAACTGCGGCCAAAAACAAGTTTTCTTTTTTCTTTTTTCTATTTTCTTCCTATTTTTTATGGAAATTCTATTACATGTCTACAAGTGGTGTTTTCCTTTGTTAGACTAAGGGCCCTTATTTTTCGGTCCCTTAGGTATGTTTGGAACCTGGAAAATGCTAGGGAATGGAAAAAAATACCATGAATTATTACAAATATATTTGTTTTTGTATCCTAAAATGAATTATTTTTATTTTTCTTCTATTATGTATGTTATTGACATGTTGAGAAATAAATGATGTCTTATATTAAGAGAAAAAAATTTATATATTAGAGACAAAAAATAATAATTATTTGGACTTTATATGAGAAAAAGTTCAATAAAATTAATCTATGAAAAATATTTTAATATATTATACAAATTATATTGTAATTATTTTTATTTAATTATAATATATATATATATATATATATATATATATATATATATATATATATATATATATACACACGCACACACACACGATGTGCTGCATGAGTGCAGCAGTACGTTAGTGACACACATATGTCTCAAAGCTTACTACAAGTGATACGAGGACCACACAACCTTACATCATCTTATTTATATAAATAAGATGATGTAAGACAATATTATCACTGTGTCTTTTACCAGTCTATCCTGCATATTCTTCACATATATATATATATATATATATATATATATATATATATACTGCTCTTAACATATATATATATATGCATATAATTTTGAGACCTCCCTTGTTTCCCTACTAACAAAAATGTTGGAATCTTTCCATTTTTCGACCACTAATTATTAGCTTTACTTCATTCTAAGTATGGAACTACCTAACCCATTTACATCTCTCACCCTTTTCCTTTCTTCTTTCTTTTCCTTTCCCCTTTTCCTTTTACCACCAACAACACTCCAATAAGTTAGTGACAAAACCTCCATACTCCAGCTAGCCCTTCAGACACTGCCTAAAAACAAATTTTTTCTTTTTTCTTTTACTTTATTTCTATTTTTTATGGCACTTCTATTACACGTCTACGGGTTGTGGATTTGAACACTTGGTTTTTTCCTTTTTTCGACTGAAGGCTTTTTTTTTTAATCCCTAAGGTATATTTAGAACCCGAAAAATGCTAGGTAAAGACTACACGTGGTGTGCATGTGTGTGTGTGTGTGTGTGTGTATATGTGTGTGTGTGTGTGTGTTTCATTATGTGCAACAGATAAGCAACGCGTTAGTGGCATGCATATAGCACATAGCCTACTGCAAGCAATACGAGTGTCAAACAGAAGATGTAGGATGAGTGATACAAGGACTATATATATTTAGTAGGTTGTGTAGTCCTTGAATTACTCATTCTACTGCATTTGTTTGCCATTGTGACACCCAAAACCTGGGGGTCCCGTTGACCAACCGTCAACATGAATAAATACTACCTTAATTAGATAATTGTATACCTAAGCTTTGATACCAAAATGGTATCAAATACCTGTGGATACCGAGTAACTTGCTATCCATATTTAAGTTAAAAATATGTGAAATTAAATTTAAAACAGTTTGTAAGAGTTCTATCATGACTCGCTTACCATTATTACATACCGGAACTAGATTGTTCCAAAGTTTTACAAAAAGATTTATCAAAGCCACATTTTGGCCTTTTTCACAATTGCGGCCTCAAATGAGCATCGTCCATCAGTGTACACCTTGCACCTGAAATGTTTTCCCATATAGGGTGAGTCACGCCTAGTAGAGACTATTTCCTACAGAGGCTACTCCCAACTTAAGTGCACATGCAATGGTCATGTTTCACAATTCACATTCACATTGTCACGCCCCTAACCCCCGCCTAGGCGGACGAAGGGGCGCGTGAGACTATACTGGGACTCTTTACCTGCTTTTTCAGACATTAGTGGGACTAAGTCTTATAACTGAATCAAAATATCATATACAAAAATACAAAATAAAACTACCACCGTAGTGGTGTTTACAAGGTCAATACATATAGTCCTGAGTCCCCCACACATATATACATATGCAAGCGCTGCATTTGTTGCATAATCAGAGCGCGAAACCTATAGATGATGGACCCCTACAAGTGTGCTAGCCTAGTAATATGCGGAAGATCGTGGACGTCCTCCTCTGTACCTACACGGATTAAAACCTGTGCTAAGCTTTACGCTTAGTGGGAAACATATGACTTATACATATACACATGCCTAATACTCATTTACAGTAAGCATATAACGTGCGGATCTCTGATGCTTGGGTATCATAATTTTCCATGTATAACAAACTTAATATGCATCTGTATAGTAGAGTTATACTTGTTTTAGATCTCCTTAGGGATTCTGAGTTTACTTGTATGGAGGGTGCAGTAGGTACTACCTGGCTTATACTTATCTGAGAGGTATATGTTCGAGGAGCATAACGAATAAGAGTAAAGTAACGAATAAGAGCATAACAATATCCATTACTTTACTCTTATTCGTTATTCAGACTCTTATCATAAAACCAGTAATAAGGAATGAGTAGGACACAATACAATAAGTACTAGAAGGTGCAGTGCGATGCGAGGTTCCATAACCTGAAGTAGGAGTGCTAAAGCACTAGCAGTGTCGTTACTAATTAGAAGCAGAAATACTAAATGTGCCAAAGCACTAATCGGGAAATGTAGAAATACTAAATGTCTTAGAAACACGATTCGAAGAGTGCCTTCGGCACTAATTAGAAATCTTAGAAGTACTATCGTGCTTGCCCCTACGTAATAGGAGTGTCATGTCATTCCATATGGTGCGGGTTCTGATAATATGTGTTCAAGAACTTACTATCTTATCATAGGGGCATTAAGTTTGCTGGCATCGGAGCTTCGCCTCAGCAGCGAGGTACGGTCTAATTTTTCCTCTACCTTATAAACATGAATGGACCCTCTCATACTCTTATAAGGTCCTCATTAATCCAATAGACAAGTCCTCGAAATAACGGGATAGTCAAACAAAACAAAACACAAAAATTTCCACCTTTGTGAGCAGTAGCTAACCTTCTTCACGTTTGTGGCGTACCAGAAGTACAATCCCGAACCTCCTCTTAGCCATGCCACGCCTTGGTGTGGTCTAACGTTTGCCTATTGGGATTCTGTGCGAGTGGCGTAGGACCCTCAAAATTTCCCAGATTATGCTAATTTGGTCCATTTTCTTGAAATCCAACCAAAAACCCCAAAATAATCCAAAAATATCACCAAAAACAACTCCCAAGTGGGTTCTAACCCAACCAAAACCAAACATGGAGATTAATTAGGGTTTTTCCAAACCCAAACTCAAATACTTGTAAGTTGAGTTCTTCCTAACACCCAAAATATAGGTATCCACACATCATAAACAAGAATCCATACTCAAAGGAAGGATTCCATACTCATCTTATCTGAGCTAGGGTTTACCTTGACTTTCAACAAATCTAGGGTTAAGTTAATTCCTAACTAAACCTACAGAAAATGGAACCAACCTAATATCCATACAAACCCGCTAGCCATCCATACAAATCCACTCTGAATCGCAGAAATCATGCATCTCCATACAAATCCCTAGTTTCCGTCTTATTTCCTCTTAACTTCTTCTTAGCACAACCCCATACTTCTTATCTTCATCTCTTCTTCTTCACGTTTTGCTCTCCAAAATGCCCAAATGAGAGACCCTAATTGGTCTTATTTGGTCTAATTTCCCTTGTATTGCACTTGGGTCCTCAAGTTCCCTTCTATTTGCACTAAAATTTCCCATTATTCTAATTGTGGCATATAATCTTATTATCTTATGACTTTTATATCCTGTTTTTCTAACACCCCAAAATATACCCTAGCAGTTTTCGGACATGTTTAGGGTTTAATAAAAGTTAAATATGAATTTTCGGGAAATAAAACGAGAAACCCGGAATTTGTTCAGGATAAAACAAGGGTACATATGTAATTTGCCAAAAAAGGGCATATAAGTCATAAAATGAAGAAGGCTATGGGTTAAAGAATATAGAAATACCTAACTTTGTTGCAAAGAGAAGAACCTAAGGACTAAAATTGAAATAATGGCTTAACCCAAAAAAATGGGTTTTTGGGAGCCAAACATGGCCTAAGGAGAAATCTTGGATTTAAGACCAAATTTGGTCTCATTTTAAGGGAGAAGAAACCGTGGAGAAGAAGAAGAAGGAAAGGAGAAGAAGAAGAAGAAGAAGAAGAAAGAAGAAGTCAAATTTAAGGTATGGATCTTTGGATTTTTGTATGAAAATTATGAATTTTGTATGGGATTATGTATAATTGGACCATGGAAGGGATTTCTATGGTTTTCAAACCTAGGGTTTTGTTATGATTTCATCCCAACCCTAGATTTCTTGAAAATAGGGGTGGTAAAACCCTAAATGGTACAAGATGAGTATGGAATCCTCACTTTGAGGTTAGTTCATGGTTTAATTACCAAAGTAATAGGCGTTGGGATTAGAAACGAGCCCTAACTAATCCTTGTGTTTGGTTTGTGTATAGGTTATGACCCATATTAGAGTTGTTTGGGAGTAATTCATGAAAGGTTTTGAAGAAAGATATGTATTGAAAGATGATTTGAGTAGATTGTGGTTACAAGATGAATATGGAGTGGTTTTGAAGTGTGTATTGATTATTGAGTTGATTTGGGTAGCAAAATATGGAAAAATTGGAGAAAAACCACATTTTCTAGGAAATTTCAAGGGGTGAATACCAGGTACCACAGTGTTAATCAGCGAATGCCAGATGCCGTCACCAGGTACGATTGTTATATTTCAGACCAATGTTAGTATTTTGACCATATATTGTTCATTTCTTATTCGTTTTGAGTGATTCAAGTGGCTGGTTAAACTAGACTTCAAGGAGAACAAAACACCCTGAAATAGGTACCTTCCAATTCTTACTCTATGTGGCCCAGAAATTCACTCAAAGTGAGGCTATGTTCAAGTCAATTTCTGGTTCAGTTTTGAATATAGAGTAGTCCGGGTTGTTTAGGACATAACTTGAGTTTCGGTGCTCCGATTTGGGTGATTCCAGTTGGAGAAGAACCCTTAACACCTTAGCTTCAAAGGAGTACAAAGAACTAGTGTCAAGTATGGAGTTAAGACCCTTGAAAATGGGTATTTCAAACTGTCCCTAGTGTAAAATGGGCAAAATGACTAGTTTGGCATTAAAATGTCATAACTTAAGTTTGGATGATTCAATTGGTATGATTCCAATTTCTAAGTAAAGTAGATTCATAGAGGAACAAGAATATATGAATGATGTGTGAATACATAGATCATGCGATACCTGAAGTATATGAAATGTCATATGTAATAGGCATGAAACGAAGGGAAAAATATAGAAATGCAAATATGTATAGAAGTGTTTATGAAACATGGCATTAAAACATGAACCCTGAATATGAAGGCAATATGTCATAAACACATAATGTGGCTAAGAATGCCCCTATTATAGGATAGTAGGTTACTGAACTCATCATATAATTGTAGGACTACTGAGACCAGATATTGAATGACATGACACTTACATTGGCGAGCATATAGTACTTTGATGTAACTCACGATTAGTCGCGAGGCGCACTCGATTGAAAATCTGAGCACTCACAGCGATAACCCCGACGCATTAGTACTTGATCTTGTCACGATTAGTGCGACGGCACTCGGTTGTGATTCAACACGGTAGTACTGGTACTCACGATTAGATGCGTGGCACTCGACCGTCGCCGGCACATTAGTACGCCGGTACTCTACGATTAGTACTTGATGCTCTATGTTTAGTACTTGATTACTCTCACGATTAGTGCGGCGACACTCGTCGATTAACCGGCGCACTCTGCTTTGTCTTCACGACACCTCGATGCGTATTGGACCTTGGTGCTTATTGTGTTGTAATCTGCCCTCATTTCTTATGATTAGTGCGGGTAGTCAAACGAGTTAAATGATAAGGAATTGAATAAGAATCGAATAAGAAATGTACATCATTACGTCGAGAATGTACCTCTGGTGCTCCTTATAAAAGTATAAGTTCTATAGTACCTACGGGTACCTCTGTAAAGGTATAAGTTCTGTAGTACCTACGGGTACCTCTGTAAAAGTATAAGTTCTATAGTACCTACGGGTACCTCTGTATAAGTATAAGTTCTGTAGTACCTACGGGTACCCAACTGTACATAAGTATATGTTGTAGTACTTTGTGGGTACTTCCGTGTCCAGAAATCTGAGAATAAGTTAAAGTATCTGAGTATAAGATATGAAATACAAGAATAAGTTCCGTAATACAAGTATAAGATCTTAAATACAAGAATAAGTTTCGTAAGATAGGTATAAGATCCGTAATACAAGTATAAGATCCGAAATACAAGAATAAGCTTTGTAACACAAGTATAAGATCTGTAAGACAAGTATATGCTCTGCAATACAAGTATAAGTTCCGTAAGACAAGTATATGCTCCGTAATACAAGTATAAGATACAAGTATAAGATCCGAAATACAAGAATAAGCTCTGTAATACAAGTATAAGATCCGAAATACAAGAATAAGAAACAAAAGAGTAATACAAAGTATAATATCCATAAGAGAAGGATATGCTCCGTAGTACAAGTATAAGATACGAAGTACAAGTATAAGTTCTGTAGTACCTACAGGTACCTTTACTGTAACTCCTAAAAGAGATTTGGATAAGTATTAGTCTGACAGTAGTTCAAGTAGATGTCCTTTGGGAGATCTGAATACGTATATGTCTGATACAAGTATAAGTATGTGTCTTTTGGGAGAGTTGAACAAGTAGTACTTACGGGTACTTCAGTATAAGAATAAGTTAAAGTAATATCTGCGCCCAGTACCTAAGATTTTTATCAGGCAAGTGTAATCTCCGTAGTATAAGTATAAGCCCTATGGTATAAGTATAATCTTTGTAGTACCTAAGGATACCTCTGTATAAGCATAAGCTCTATAACTCCTACGGGAGATCCGAACAAGTATAAGATAGATAGAAGTATGAGTATGTAGATAAGTATCTTCGTCTAAGTATATGTATAAGTTTAGTGCAGGTATACGAGAATGTACGAATAAGTATGTGTCTACGGGAGATAAGAGTATAAGTATGTGACCTCACGGGAGATCGGGTAAGAATAAGTGATATAAAAGATCGATTAAATTATAGGTTTGCTATAAGTATAAGTTCGATCATAGGTATCTGAGAGATTTGAACAAGCATAAGTTTGTTACAAGGATAATTATGTATGTAAATGTGGTATATGAATTCATGAAGATTCTAATATTTGTACCGTTATATGTTTATTATGATTCTCGGTATAAATGCATGTGTACCAGTATATGTTATAAGATACGTTTCCCACTAAGCGTAAAGCTTAGCACGGGTTTTTAATCCATGTAGATACAAAGGAGGACATACGTGATCTTGGCGTACGGTTGGGCGACACACTAGTAAGGGGGTTCTATCTGATGTTCAGGTGTTGATTTGTAAATGTAAAAGTACAGTTTTTGTATATGTAAATGTGACTCAGTATATGTGTATAGATTTTGATGGACACCACTCCGGTGGTAGATTTATTTAGTTCTTTTGTATATGTAAACGATTTTTTGTTGTCTGAGAGAATTGTTTGTAGCCCACGCCAGTATAAGTTCGACTACGAGAAAAAAACAAAAAAAAGCGATTAAAGAGTCCCAGTATATAGTGTCGCGTCCCGGACCCGTTTCGAACCCGCCATCCGGGTCGGACCGGGAATCGGGGTGTAACAAGTTGCCAGGTCGGACCGGGAATTGAGGTGTGACAAGTTATACCGGGAATCATAATAAACATATAACGGTACAGATATTAGAATCTTCATGAATTCATATACCACATTTACATACATAATTATCCTTGTAACAAACTTATGCTTGTTCAGATCTCTCTTATACGATACTGAACTTATACTTATAGGAAACTTATACTTACTCAGATCTTACACTTATGTGAGACTTATTCTTATTCCGTTGTAGGTCACATGCTTACTTATCTCCTTGGACACATACTTATACTTATCACACATGGGAACACATACTTATACTTATTTCAGTAGGACACATGCCTTGATTCCTTGTATATGGTGCGAAGACATACGTATGTAGACGAATCTTATCTCACGTATCATACTTATCTATCTTATGCTTGATCGAGATTTCCATAGGGTTACGGGAGCTTATGCTTAAATAGAGTGTGCCTGCGTACTACAAAGCTTATACTTATACCATAGGGCTTATACTTATACTACGGATTACACTTGTTTGGAGGTACGATGGTCACCTCTGAGAGATATTCTGGAACTTATTCTTATCTTGAAGTGCAGTAAGTACTACTTGTTCGACTCTCCCAAAGACACATACTTGTACTTGTATCGGGCATTATCGTGGTCTCGAAAAGGACATCTACTTGAACTTCTGTCAGAGTAATACTTATCCAAATCTCTTTTAGGAGTTACAGTAAAGGTACCTGTAGGTACTACGGAACTCCTCTTGTGCCATTATCTTATACTTGTATAGACATATCCTTCTCTTACTGATATTATACTTGTATTACGGAGCTTATTCTTGTATTTCGGATCTTATACTTGTATTACAAAGCTTATTCTTGTATTTCGGATCTTATACTTGTATTCTTATACTTGTATTACGGAGCATATACTTGTCTTACGAAACTTATACTTGTATTACAGCATATACTTGTCTTACAGATCTTATACTTGTGTTACAAAGCTTATTCTTGTATTTCGGATCTTATACTTGTAATACGGATCTTTTACTTGTCTTACGAAACTTATTCTTGTATTTCAGATCTTATACTTGTATTATGGAAATTATTCTTGTATTTCATATCTTATACTTGTATTACGGAACTTATTCTTGTATTTCGGATACAGAAGTACCCATAGGTACTACAGAACATATACTTATACAGAGGTACCCGTAGGTACTACAGAACTTATACTTATACAGAGGTACCCGTAGGTACTACAGAACTTATACTTTCTGAGGGTACCCGTAGGTGCTCTGGAGACTTATACCTTCTGAAATGCCGTAGGTGCTTATAGAACTTATACTTTTACAGAGGTACCCGTAGGTACTACAGAACTTATACTTTTACAGAGGTACCTGTAGGTACATTCTAATCAGAATGATGTACATTTCTTTACGCACTAATCAGAGAGTACCGAAGTACTATACATGCCTGCCCACGTAACAGAGGTGACATGTCATTTAATATCTAGTCTTGGGTAGTCCTACAATTATATGATGAGTTCAGTAACCTACTATCCTATAATAGGGGCATTCTTAGCCACATTATGTGTTTATGACATATTGCCTTTCATATTCAGGTTCATGTTTCAGTTCGTTTTCATGTTTCATAAACACGTCTATACATATTACATTTCCTATATTTTTCCTATTTCATGCCTATTACATATGGCATTTCATATACTTAATAGATACAACTCTGTATTCACACATCATTCATGTATTCTTGTTCCTCTATGAATCTACTTTACTTAGGAGTGGAATCATTACAATTGAATCATCGAAACTCAAAGTTATGGCATTTTTCATGCCAAACTAGTCATTTGCCCATTTTACCTTTGAGGAATAGTTTGAAATACCCATTTCCAGGGTCTTAACTCTATACTTGACACTGGTTCTTTATACTCCTTTGAAGCTAAGGTTTTAAGGGTTCTTCTCCAACTGGAATCACCCAGGCGAACCGCAGAAACTCAGTTATGTCCACAACCGATTTACTCTATATTCAAAACTGAACCAGAATTTGACGTGAACATAGTCCCAATTTGAGTGAATTTCTGGGCCACATAGAGTCGGAATTTGAAGGTACCTATTTCATAGTGTTTTGTTTTCCTTGAAGTCTAGTTTAACCAGCCACTTGAATCACTCAAATCGGATAATAAAATGATCTCAATTTTACGGTCAAAGGCTCAACATTATCCGAAACATGACAATCAGACCGTACCGGTACCATTGATAGGCAGAACGACTTATGATACCGCACCACTGCTTGGTACCGCATTCACCCTCAAATCACGAAAATGTGGTTTTTCTCCCATTTTTCTGCATTTTGCTACCCAAATCAACTCAATAATCAATACACACTTCAAAAACTAATCTATATTCATTTTGTAACCACAATTCTACTTAAATCATCTTTCAATACATATCTTTCTTTCAAAACCTTTTCATGAATTACTCCTAAATAACTCTAATATGGGTCATAACCCATACACAAAACCAAACACAAGGATTAGTTAGGTTTGTTCTAAATTCTAACCCATTACTTGGTAATTAAACCATGAATCCAACCTCACAAGGGAGGATTCCATACTCCATCTTGTACCATTTTAGGGTTTTACCACCCCTATTTTTTTAAGAAATCTAGGGTTGGGATGAAATCATTAACAAACCCTAGGGTTTGAAAACCATAGAAATCCCTTCCATGGTCCAATTATACATAATCCCATACAAAATTCATAATTTCATGCCAAAATCCAAAGATCCATACCTTAAATTTGACTTTTCTCTTTCTTCTTCTTCTCTTCTTCTTCTTCTCCTTTCCTTCTTCTTCTTCTCCACTGCTTCTTCTCTCAAATGAGACCAAATTTGGTCTTAACTAAGATTTCTCCTTAGGCCATGTTTGGCTCCCCAAAAACCCATTTTTTGGGTTAAGTTTTCTGGCTATTTCTAGTCCTTAGGTTCTTCTTTTGCAAATAAAGTTAGGCAGGTTTCTATTTTAACCCATAGCCTTCTTATTTTATGACTTATATGCCCTTTTGGCAAATTAAATTTTGTTTTATCCTTGCATAAAATTCTCAGTTTCTCAGTTTTATTTCCCAAAATTCATATTTAACTTTTCTCCATGTCTCATATGATGAATGCTATATGGACTATACCACTATGCATCACATCATGCATTTGACAATTCAGAAACACATGCTTATAATTTCCAAATATCATTTCTTCAATGTTAATATAATAGCACACATATATTAACAGTCAATATGATTTCCAATATTTCATTTCAATGTCAATATATTCGAATTCATATATCAACATTCAATAGATAACTAGCACCAAGTAAGTCAATCAAATGTGAGCAAAGACAACTCGGTTCTCAAGACCAATTGTGGCATAAGAGATGCCCATAAAACATTTCTCACAACAAGTCATAACAGGCCACACAAACATGCTATCACTAAGCCAAGCAACAACACCTTGAAAACAATCCACAATTTGGGACCCTAATTTGGGACCCCATGGTGGATACATAGCCACAGAGCTCTACATGGCTAACCGGCCCCACATGGCTAGACGACCCTGAGGTGGAAACACAACCACATGGCCAAGCGGTCCCACATGGCCAAACAGCCCACATGGCCAAACGGCCCCACATGACCAAAAGACCCTGAGGTGGAAACATAGACACACGAACCTACACGGCCAAACGGTCCCATAAGGCCAAACGGTCCTGAGGTGGAAACATAATCACACGGCTCTACACGACCAAACGGTCCCATACGGCTAAACGACCCTGGGTGGGAACACAGTCACACGGCCCTACACTTGCACTTAAGTAGAAATAAACCAGAGTAGGAAAAATCCCTACCTCTTGGAGCGTAGCAAGCTTTAACTCTTGGCTTGACGAACTCCTAACGTCGGAACACGGAATTCAGAGGAAGAAGCTGCCAGATCTTCCTTCATCCCTTTCTTTCTCTCCCTTTTTCTTCTCATTTTTTTTCCTCTCTTTTCCTCCACTGATCTAGTTTTTATAGGTTGGACATATCCACATGTCACCCACCTATTTAGATTCCTTTTTGCCTCGAAAATCGTGAAAAATCCAACCATCTCGGAATTTAATGAAATTCGTCTTGGTAACTAGATTTCACGAGATAAAGCCAAATTTCTTCCCTATTTCATCATCCGAGATCTAAAAAATTTTCATGTTTTCAACCTGTACTATAACGACAATTTACTATTTTTCCCTCTTTCAGGAAAATTCGATTTTTCTCGGGTTTTACATTGTGTGTGTTTCATTATGTGCAGCATATAAGCAACACATTAGTGGCATGCGTGTAGCACATAGCCTATTGCTAGCAATACGATTGCCAAACAAATGCTGTAGGATGAGTGATACAAGGACGATACATATGTAGTAGGTTGTGTAGTCCTAGAACTACTCATTCTACCACATCCATTTGGCACTCGTATCGCTCATAGTAAGCTATGTGCTGCACGCATGCCATTAATGTGTTGCTTCTATGCTGCACATAATGAAATATATATATATATATATATATATATATATATATATATAAAGGAAAAAAATTAGGTCAGTACTTTCTATTTAATGATGATATAACTTTATTATTAGAAATATTTGGTTTTTTTAAATAATAGAAATTTATGGTTCAGAGACAACAAATAACTCAACTTTTGTAAAGCTAATCATTTCCATGTTTTTTCTTAAAGCATGACTCCTAATGGACAAAAATGTTCTTTTCCATTTCATGTATTTACATATATCTTTAGAAAGAAAATGTTATTTTTACAAGAAAACAATGGGTGTATTTTGGTCAAAATGAGGTAAAAAAATTAATGAAAGATTAGAGTTTCAAAATTTAGTTTTCTAAAAGTCTTTTAATAAAAATCACCCTTATTATAATGATAAAATAAAATTTTTTGTATAATGTATGTATAACATATTAATTTAAAAAAATAAAAATGATAAAATTATTTCATGATAAATAATTTTGTATTATCATTCTTACTAAAAATAATTATTTTATTTAACTAAAATAAAATATATAAAATTAATAATTTAAAAAATAATAGAATGATGAAACCAAAATTTAAAATATTTCATGTTTTTTAAAATATTTTGAAATATTCTTTGTGGATTTTAAAAATATTTTGTAGATATTTTGAAGAATGGATTTTTTTGAATGAAAAAATCCAAATATTTTAGATTTTTCTATTTAGAAGAAAATTTCAAAATTTCATAAATAAGTTATGCAAAAATGAAAAAAAAACGCCCCCTAAGATTTATTTCAGTTTACAAAATTAAGTCTTATTTTAATTTTATAATATAAGCTAATTTTTTATATAATAAATTTCAAAATTAGAATATTTTTAATAATTGTTTTTTTTGACAACTAGAATAATTATAATAAATTGATTTACTTAAAATTGGGAAAAAAAAACTAAAGATATATACTTTGTATAAAGAAAAAGCGAAATATTCTAAACTTTCCAAGTCAACTCTCTATTTTGAAAGGAAAAAAAAAAAAAACATCGAAAATAATAGATTGGACATATTGTCACGGGCTTAGCCTTTTCACTAAGCTCCCTTACAGAACTTAGGCAACTTACCCATGCAAGTTGCTAAGTCAGCCTCCCCACTTACCTAGCCAGCCTTGCTAAGCACTCACACTCATAGTTGGACATATTGTCATGGACTTAGCCTCTCCATTACTTCATTTTTCGACCACTAATTATTAGATTTACTTCATTCGGAACTACCTAACCCATTTACATCTCTCTCCCTTTACCCTTCTTCTTCCTTTTCCTTTCCCATTTTGCCTTCACCATCAGCATTACTCCAATACGTTAGTGATAACACCTCAAGACTCCGGCTAGCCCTCCAGACTCTTACTAAAAACAAGTTATTTATTTATTTATTTATTTTCTACTTTCTTCCTATTTTTTGTAATAATTCTATTACATGTCTAAGAGCTGTGGATTTTAACACTCAGTTTTTCCTTTTTTTAGATTGAAGGCTCTTTTTTAGGTAATGACTACACGCGGTGTGCGAGTGTGTGTGTTTCATTATGTACAACATATAAGCAACACGTTAGTGGCACACGTACAACACATTGCCTCCTATGAGTAATAAGAGTGCCAAATAAATGTAGTAGGTTGAGTGAGACAAGAACTATACTTATTTAGTAGGTTGTGTAGCCCTTGAATTACTTATTCTATCGCATCCGTTCGGCACTTGTATCGCTCATAGTAGGTGCATTAGCCGGGATTTTGAAGCATTAATAAGTTGCTTATGTACTGCACATAATGAAATGTATATGTGTGTATATATATATATATATATATATATATAGTATATATATATATATATATATATATATATATATATATTAGGAAAAATAATTTAGGTCAGTACTTGTTTTTTTAATGATGATATAACTTTATTATAAGAAATATTTGGTTTTTTCAAATAATAGAAATATTTGGTTGAAAGACATCAAATAACTCACTTTTTTTAAAGCTAATCATTTCCATGTTTTTTCTTGAAGAATAACTCATAATGGAATAAAATGTCCTTTCCCATTTCATGTATTTACATATATCTTTGAAAAGCAAAGGTTGTTTTTATAAGAATTCAATGAGTATATTTTTGTCAAAATTATGTAAACAAATTAATGAAAGATTAGAATTCCGAAATTTAGTTTTCAAAAGGTCTTTTAATCAAATCACCCTTATTATTATGATAAAAAAAATTGTATAATATATGTATAACATATTATTTTTTTACAAAAAATATTTATTTTATTTAATTAAAATAAAATATATAAAATTACAATTTAAAAATAATAGATCACTTAAAACCAAAATAAAAAATATTTCTTGTTTTTTAAAATGTTTGATATATTCTTTATGGATTTTAAAATATGTAAGACCCGAGAAATTCCAATTTCTAGAAAAATGGCAAAATCGTAATTTCGGTCAAAAATCCGGAATTTATTCTCTAGATCTTGGATGATGAAACGGATTTCACCATTGGAATCTTCTCACGAAATCTAGTTAGCACGTAAAATTTCGTAGAATTCCGAGAGATGTTCTGAAAGTGGCACGCTTTTCGATAAGATCGCGCTGAAAGCCGTAAAATCCATTTTCAATGCCACGAAAGTCACATATAACACCTACTCACGTGCCATAAGTGCATGAGTAGAGAAATTATGAAAATGGACGGCCGAGATAGTGCCGAATGTAAAACTCGGGAGTTATGACATAATTGGCATTAAATTCAATTGCTTTTAAGTTAGAAAAAGCCAAAATAGCGAATAGTGCTTGTCTTCTCCAATTAAAACAAGACCAAAAACGTGAATTGAAGGGGGAGGAGGCAGTGAGTAGCATAATGTGTTTTTAGAGAGAGAACATCTGACTTCTCTCTAAAATATCGGGCGATCCGACCACCCAAGTCTTCTGTACAGTTAAGCAAAGCCCGTCTATATGAGAGGCTCACGCGTGGACACTCGATTTGAGGAGTTTTGACAAACCCTCGCGGAAGCATTTGGATTTTTCCTACTTGGTTTTACACTTTGTTTAAGTGCTATAAGGATAAGCTCCTTGTTGGTATGAGGCCTTGAACGACCGGGGCTTGATCGGTCCTAAACATGGGATCGAATTGTTTTGAATTATGGAACCTAAATTTGTGTCCGTGGCTGTCACGTGGCTGTTGGGTGGTTAATTGGTATTATTTATGCCATAAATTATGTGTTGGTTTGTATAAGGCCGGAAATGGTCGTGAAACCCGAGTTCACTAAGTGAACCGATGATTGGTGATTTGCCGAGAATAGTAACCGAGGGTTTCATTATTCCCGAGAATAGTGTTCATAAAATAATTTTTGTGAAATAATGTGTTTGGTCGAGTTATTCAAGTTGATTTGCTCGTGTTTGATCACTAGCCCAAGTGAGCTAATTTTTGGTGTATGGAAATGTGAAATTACATAACATGATCGTGTGATTTAAATTATGTGAATATATGCATGATTATATATTTGTACAGAAAGAGTAGATCAGAATTAATTCCAGATTTACGCATTCCATATGCACTAGACACCCTAAGACGATAGAGGAGTGCATGAGAAGAGTCTAGAGAAATGGTTTCTCGAGGGTTGTCTAAAATGATAATTATCTGAGGGTAGTCCATACCAAAAATATCAATCAATGGTCACCCAATTGATATACATCGGAGGGTAGTCCATAACAATATCAATCACGGAGATCTTACCCAATTGATATATCCATCGGAGGGTTGTCCACAAATAAACATAATAATTTCCTAAGGTTTATTTAGGCGAAAGTGTGAAGGAGCCTGAGGGACCCTGGTATGATGGTCGGCTGGGACATTCAAGCAGTGGATCACGCATTTGCTTGAATGTGTGTTTACTTTGGAGCATTGCATATGCACTTAGGGTGGAGAGTAGCCCACTCTAGGTGATTCCACTATCGAGCATTAGCTCACCCCCGTCGAGGGATACTATTTTACGGTGCACAAGGGAGCCGTGAGAGGAGACGGCCTGGCCCTAGAGACTGAGTTTGTAATAGAGCCGTAATGTGGCTTTGATGGTTCTAAGTTATGTATTAGAATTGTTTTAATTTTAATATATGTTGTACAAGAGTAAAACAATTGAACTCGAAACTATTGGATATAGTTGGATATATATATATATATATATATATATATATATATATATATATATATATATATATTGATGAGTAGTGTTGTATCAAATACCCAAGCTATCGCTTGTACTCATGATATTGATGTTCGGGGATGTTATATATTAGGTTTTATATTTGGGTATTCTCCATTGTAAAGGAGACTCGCCCATTTTCATGAGTGGCGTCACAAAATATTTTGTAGATATTCTAAAGTATGTATTTTTATCAATGAAAAAAGCCAAATATTTTATATTTTTCTATTTAGAAGAAAATTTCAAAAACTTATAAATAAGTTTTGCAAAAATGAAAAAAAAAAAACGACGAAGTCCGAAAATAATTTGCTTTTAGAGAAAACCAATATATATATATATATATATATATATATATATATATATATATATATATATAATAAATAAACCGCCCCCTAAGATTTATTTCAATTAAAAATTTTAAGTTTTATTTTAATATTATAATATAATCTTATTTTTATATATTGGATTTCAAATTTAGAATATTTATAATATTATTTTTTGACAACTAGAATATTTATAGTAAATTGATTTACTTAAAATTGAAAAAACAAAACTAAAGATATATACCTTATATAAAGAAAAAGCAAAATATTCCAAACTTTCCAAGTCAACTTTCTATTTTGAACGGAAGAAAAAACATCTAAAATATGAGATTGGACATATTGTCATGTACTTAGCCTTTTAACTAAACTCCGATGCGGCACTTAGACAACTTATTCATGCAAGTTGCTAAGTGAGCCTCCCCAATTCCGTAGCTAGTCTTGCTAAGCATTCACACTCAAGGTTGGACATATTGTCACGGACTTAACCTTTCCATTACTTTATTTTTCGACCACTAATTATTAGATTTACTTCATTCTACATAAGGAACTACCTAACCGATTTATGTCTCTCTCCCTTTTCCCTTCTTCTTCTTTTCCTTTCCTCTTTTCCTTTCACCACCAGCGTTGCTCCAGTACGTTAGTGGCAACACCTTAAGACTTCGGCTAGTCCTCCGTACTCTGGCTAAAAATATGTGATGAGTGCCTAAAACTCTCATATTATACCCGCGTTGGTCTTTCATTTTCACGCTTTTAATTTCATAGTTTTTTGTGGCTGGATACCTGATTTGGTGATTGGTGTGGATGCAGGTGCATTGGAGCAAAAGGCAAATTGAAAGCAATTTCGGGAGCGTATGAGGCATCGCATGAAGATGTCTAGAACGTCGCGACGTCCCAACGTCACGACGTCCCCACGTCGTGACGTCCCAATGTCGCAACGTCGGGTCAACTACCGCGTCAACAAGCTTAACGCCGCGACGCCTCAACGCCGCTGACGCTCACAATATGCGCAGGCGTGTGTGTGTGTGTGTGTGTATGTATATATTGACGAATAAATAAATCCATATAAGTTGCTTTTCTTTTGTGGGTTTTCCTGCTTAAATTAGGTTTTGTGGACACTTAAACTCGAGGGTCCCGCCGACAACCCGCCAACGCTGGGCTGAACACCCGCGGATACCGTAAGTCTTTATCTATGTTGTGTAGTCCCATTATCGGGATCCATTCATTTAGAAAATGTACAAAGTCTATCCAAAATCATTCACAAGAGTTCAATTTCATGTCCTTTATACAAAAATATATACATAACCAAAGTTTTGCTCAAATAAGAGACAAAACAAAAAAGAAAAAAAACAAAGCCACAACAGGCTTTCTTCAATCGTGCGGTCCCGGACAGGAGTCAGCCGCCTGTACCTGACCTGCACCTGAAATATGGTCCCACGATGGGGTGAGAAATGCCTAGTAGAGAATAACTCCTATAAGGGCTACTCCCCACCTAAGTGCACATGCAACTCCATAATCACATCATATCACATTCCGCATAGAATATGCAATCCTACCATGGAATACTACATGTCATGAATGAGATGAGACTCATTATGCCCTATGTCCCGAGTCCTAACCGACCCCCTCACACATGAATATGCTAAGTGTGAAAAAAACCGTCATTGATGTTTAATCCAATGACCCTTTTTCCATAACAAAATCTTTTTTTTTTTATCAATCAAAACCCATTGGATAAACCTCTAATGTTCATTTATTTAGTAAAATCCCGTGTCTTTATGCATTTGTGGGCCACGGATTTTCGGGTTTTCACCGTAGGACGCCGCACGCCTTCCCAACATTTTGACGGGCTTTCACCACTGGTGATCATGTCTAACCGCAACTACCGAGTTTTTCACCTGAGGGGGTATCTATCCCTTCTTGCTATACCCAACACACGTATTTTTCATGTTATGTAACCATGAGACTCATTTTGGACGTTGTCCCCATTACCGAGCTCACCACCCATTCACCAAGAATGATGAATGATCATAACCATGTACACACACCCAACACAATGCGGTGTCCCCGTACATATGCAATGCAAAAATGCCACTGCATGTACCTCATATTACATGTATAAGGAACACTACATGAAACATTTACATTCCATACTTTATACTAAGTATCATGGATAATTATATCAAAAGCACATAATTTACATCCATTCATGCCAATATATTTAAACACCCATATATCTACATATTTTCAACACATTTAGCATGTTATTCAATTTCCAGCAATAACACACCAAAATCAGTCTACACAAACTAGTCCTTCCTAGCCAATAATCTGGACTTAGTCTAAAAATTTCAGCTTTTGGGAAATAACGCACAAAATTCAGTATGCATTTTTCAGCAGTCTTGGAACCAAAACTGACCTAAAATGCATTTTCCAGCCATTTCGGAACCCATAATCAGCCCGGATACCGACCTTCACAACCTAGTCCTGAACTATCCAAAAATGGGGCCCCAATGCACCAAAACCCGCCCATGGTCAGTTGTACCATACGACCATTTATGGCCCTTAAGTGAAAAGGAACCAATGTAGGAGAAAACCCTTACCTCTTAGAGCTTCGACGAAAAATTCGGATTTCGGTACCCACACGTACCTCTCGTTGCGTGGGCCAACTTTAGTTCTCGAACTATCGAGCTTCGACCACATCTAACATCAAAAATTGAAGAGTACGTGACCTACCTTTCTTTGGTTTACATTCTCTGACTTCTAAAACTGTTCCCGAAATTTGCACACATATACATACAATCACATGCATATGCAACAGTCATTTAATTTCCAAATTGCCATTCTTATACCTTCATCCTCAGATAGAGAGGATAGGTGGCACACATGATGTCCTCAGCGTTCCATGTTGCTTATCACTCCTTGGTGCTGCCATAACACCTTTACCATTTCGGTCTTGCATGTAAAACATCTCGGTATCCATAACCACATCTTGGTTCCTCACTGAAGGTCCATCCGGCGCATCGACAACTGACTCACCCCAATCCACACCATGGGTTGGATGCGGGTGTACTTCGGACATGGAGACATGGAATACCTTGTGGACACTGATAAACTCGTGATGTCTGTGTCATAGTGTACCCACCCTCTCGAGTAACTCGAAGGGCCCGATGTATCTCGACAATAGCTTCCCCCACTTGCCGAACCTGACCACTGCTCTCTTAGACATCACCTTCAAGAAGACGTGATCACCTACCTCAAACTCTAGAGGTCGACGTCGTCCCATTGGCATAACTCTTATGACTCCTAAGCCGTGAAGACGCTTAAAATTATCAAATCTACACTACCGGTGTCTCTAATCAAATGGGACACAAGCGATGGATCTCTCTCCCACCTCGAGTCCACCAAATCGGAGATTGACACGGCCTCCCATATAAAGCCTCAGAAGATGCCATCTATATGCTCGCTTGATAATTGTTGTTGTAGGCAAACTCTACCAAGGGAAAATGCTCCTCCCAGATACCCTTAATATCCAGGACACATGCTCCCAGCATGTACTCCAAAACATGTATAGTCCTCTCCGACTAGCCGTCTGTTTGTGGATGAAAAGCAATGCTCATCATCAACTATGTTCCCATGGCTCTCTGGAAACTCTTCCAAAAAGTAAGTTGTAAACCTAGGGATCCGTCGGAGTATGATGAACATTTGACACTCCATGCTTGTCAGTTGATCTCTCGAATCGCCCTTAACTGCCCAGGAATTCTCAGGTGTGAAAGTCATCATACGGTAAGAAAATGTGCCGACTTGGTGGTAGATCCACTATCACCCCTGCTTTGCATCGTAGCCCGCGATGTCCGTGGCAAGTGTGTCACAAAATCCATCATGATATGTTCCCACTTACACTCTGCTACCTCCAATGGTTGGAGTAGCCCTCTGGCCTACGATCTTTGTGACACTGATTCTCGGGGTCAATTTTGGACTTTTTTTACTGCGTAAACAGCGTCGCGACATAGCAGCATGAGTGGTCTGTCACACCTGCCCACGCGAGCTCGGTCGCGCGTGGATCATTCTTAGGTGCGCATTGTAAGCGCGTAGTAACACTGTCGCATGCTTCACGATTGTGTGTTGATGTGCTTTTTGTGCACTACCTTGTCGTGACGCGTGTTGTTGCAGTCTTGGCCTTGAGATTTGCTGGTCGCGTGCGGGGCCTATAAAAACTGTTAGGACGAGAAAGTCTTTGCCGACTTAAGTCTTGACATGCCAGGAACCTTGTCGCGACATAGGAAAACCATGTCGCGACATAAAGCGAAGGCTCTGCTCGATCACGTTAGAATTTGGCATCGGCGTGCATGCACGCTGGAAGCGCCTAGGCCCGTGTCGTTGGGACCCGGTCGTGACATAGGAAACCCTATCATGACATAATTTTTCTGTCATGACAGAGGTCCCAGAATGGGCAGTGGGCCTCCTTAGTCCCCCTGCACCTCCAGTTCCCTTTTTTTCCTTTACAAGCACCTAAAATCAATATAAATTATTTTGTGCAAGACCACGGGAAGCTTGAAACTTACTTAGTGTATTAACCCTCCAAAACAAGTTTAATTACAATTCATCTTTAATTTCAATTATAGAGACTGGGTTTTCCACCGAATTTGTACAAAACAAGGCCAATCGCCTTTCCTTCACCATTAAGGTCTTGGATGTTCAGTCCCCGGTGTACCTTCGGTGCACAATATTTTCACGGCCGGGATGAGCAATGCCAGTAGTTGAATTTTCCTGAGGTTACTCCCTTTAAATGCGCATGCGTGCTTTGAACATCCATTCATGTTCCATACAAATGCAATGCTTACATGGAATGATCTTATGTCATGCATGAGATGTTACTCCTCATGCCCACAACTTGAGTCCCAACCGACTCCCTCACACTTGCCATGCCAAGTGTAAAAAACCAGTCATTGGTGTTTCACCCAATGACTTAACTCACTGGACCAACCTCCAAACTCATTTGAATATCATCAAATTCTGTGTGTTTGTTTATAGGCTACGTCATTTTTCGGGGTCTCACCGTAGGATCGTCGTATGCCTTCCAATATTTTTATAGGCTTTCACTGCCTGTGATCATGTCTAACCGAGTGTGGATTTAGGTCTTTCACCCACAGGGGATGCGCCTGGCACTGTACCCGACACATGTATTTTCTTTTTCGTTTTTCATTTCATACCACCATGAGTCTCAATTGGGACGTTGTCCGTTTTGAGCTCACCACACATTCACCCAAATGGTGAATTAACCATTTCTATTCACACACGGGCAATTAAATGTATTCATGCACATATGAATATGATCGTGCCATTTCATGTATAGAACATTCATATTCATGAACAATTATATTTTTCTATAATATAATTTACATCATTCAAGCAATCCATTTCAATACATCAATTGAGCATGCCTTAACAACATAATTTTCAAACAATAATTGTGTTTATTCATTTTAACAATAATAATACCCTGACGGTACACATGGACGATTTTGAAATTACAGATGATTCAAGTTGCCCAAACGATCCTTAATTCCGGATCAGGTTTATGAAAATAATCCCCAATTAGCCACGGGACTATCAAAAAATAGTCCGATAAATTCGAACCGGATGTCCAAAGCGACTGGTTATCCGGCCTTGGGTGTCTAAAAGCAGATCCTTTACATCCGGCATTAGGTCCCGATTCTTTGGGGTTGGCGAAGACCATTTCAACCCCAAAAAACCTAATATTTGAATGGCTCTTGAAGCGAAAGGTGAAAGCAGTAAGAGGAGAAAAATTCCCTATTATCTTGGAGTTTTGTTGAAACTCACGATTCCGATTCTAAAACTCTTGCCACGGGGGTCGATTTTGTCTCTTGCTCCAACGAACGTCGACGATCGAATTGCCGGAAAATCTAGAGAGAAGTGGGAGCTTCTCTCTTCACTTTTCTTCCTCTTCCTATTTTCTCTTTTCTCTTCCCCCCACCGAATTTGGTCCAAGATGGGTCAAGTGTGATGTCCTCTTTGCCACATGTCACCTCCCTATGGGCTTTCTTGGATTACCCCTTATCTCTTTATCCAAACTTTTGGATTTTCCTCCTCTTAGCTTGTGAAACATGGCCATCACTTGGACTTTGGTTTAACTAACTCCCTTCTGACACATGCCAAGTGTCATGACTACCCTCGGTGCCTCAAAAAACGTAAAATTCTAAATGTCTTGGAATTCGATGAAATTCGACGTGGTAGCTAGATTTTGCGAGACGATTCCAATAGTGAAGTCCATTTTGTCATTCGAGATCTAGAATTTTTTTATTTTCGACCGAAATTACCGTTTTACCCTTTTGTCGAGTTTTACATTCTTTCCCCCTTAAAAGAATTTCGTCCCGAAATTCCACACACATTCACATCAACTCACATGCATATGCAATGTGCACTATCTCATGCATGTAAACTAGCCATTTAATTACTAAACTACTAAACTCGTGCCTTTATCCACTAGCAAGAAGGATAGGTGGCCAGCGTTATTGATATGCTCCGTATTTGCCTCCTTACAGCTCCACGGTGTTACCCGCGGTACTTTCAACTTCACCCAGTCTTGCATCGCAAACACGATCGATTAATCCCATGATATCTTGCTTGGTCCCTCCTCGAAGGTCCATATGTGTTAACAATAATCTCTCCCAATCCATGAAGCGGGAATAGGAGTATCTTCCAAGCATGGGGCACGTGGAGACACCTCATTAACACGATAAGCAGCGGTATGTCAGCGGTATGCTATGATTTTGGTTCTTAAAATATCTTGAAGAGGTCTAATGTACCTCGGTAATGATTTCCCGCCTTGAACAACTACTCCACTCTTATGTATCACCTTGAAGAGCGTGATCACCTTCCGAACTCTAGAGGTCGACGTCCTTTGTCGGCGCAAGCTCTTCGTAGGCTACGGCGTGAGAATATCTTGCCATATCGGCCACCTTCGAGAGTGTCTCTGTGGTCGAGACCAGTGATGGGGCTCTCTCCCACCTCTGTCCAACAAATCGGTGATCGACATGGCCTCCCATACAAGGCCTTATAGGGTGCCATCCGTATACTTTGTTAAATCCGTAGATACTCTGCTTGATAACCCGCATTAGGTGAATCTCCACCAAGAGTGTGTGCTCCTCTTAGTTACCCTTGTGATCTGTACCACATGCTCGCTAAGATCCCCAAAACCCAGATGGTCCTCTCTTAACTCGACCATCTTCTCATAAAGGTAAAAGGCGGTGCTCATCATCAAATCATACCCCCATGGCCTTTGGAAGCTCTTCCAAAAGTGTGTCGAAATCTGTGGATCCCAAACACACCATGGACACCGCACCCATGTAGCCGCAATCTCTCATATACAATCGACATAATTCCCTCCAAGCTAAGGTCATCCGCATGGCTAGAAAATGTAAGCGCCGATTCTCTGGAGTCGTCTACTATCACCCATTATGGGTCGATCATGCAAGCCTCCATGAGTCCATGCGTCACAAATCCATCATGACGTGCTCCCACTCTCCACTTGAAACACCTCCAATGGGCTCGAGAGCCTTGTCAGTTTCACACCTTCCAAATTAAATCCTGCCAACATGAGGCATCATCGAAAAAAGTCCCCGACATGTCTCTTCATCTCGATCCAGTTGTATTGGTGATGAAGATCACAATACATCTTCGTACCACCTGGATGCACAACAAATCAAGAGCAGTAAAACTCCCTGAGGATCTCCTCTCTCAGACATCACCGACCGGGAACCACCGCCTCCGTCCTCTACACCTCAAGACTACCATCCTGCGGTGGAATAGCCTGGCTTCTCGTCACAGGTTCGACATACCTGGTCCTCCCCGAGGGACACCATCTCCCAGATCCCCATCCTCGGGACCCGATCACTCGCTTCTTCAATAGGATGGCGTGAGCCAACTCCCCAAAGTACCTCAGTCTCACACTGATCCAGAGTCTGAACCGTCCCAACACCCTGCTATCTTCCAGCTCAGAAGCTATACTGAATAAGCCAGCATTCTCTGCGATTTCCACTCAGAGGTGAATAGCTACCACATTTACTACTAGGTGGAAGCAATACAGTCGTGATCCTAGGAACTCCATCCACCGCACTAACTCACAAAAACAGGTCCCGCCATGTGAAGATATGCTCTGATATTCTTTATATCACATACCCCAACCGCTGGTCGTGATAGGTAATGGCACCAAATCTTCACATAAGACTTTTTCCTACATTAACTCCATGTCGTGGGTGGGTACCTTTCCTCATGATTCTTCAAACTGCAATCATATGAGCACACCTCCCTGATCGAGATTAGAACGATCCCGCTCCCAGGCCTTCTAAGCATCACAACACCGTGTGCAGGCCTCCCGCCCCTTCGACTCATCAAAATAAGATGTCATAAGCCTTTATTCTCCAATTCCTAGAATGCCTCCTGGGATAAAGGTCAGCCCACTCAAACTCGACTTTCGGTCGGGCCCCTGGCCATGGTGCTGCTAGTCGGAGAAATCCCTCACGAACCTCCTCACACTCCCCGCTAATCCTAAGAAACCCGCAGATCTCAAGACTAACTCTCAGCCTCCCACAATCACTCACAACCCTTAACCCTCTCGGGTCCACTAACACCTCCCCGGCTTCGGCTACCACGGCCCTCGTGCAACTTTCTCACCCCACAAGCCGCAAACCTCACACTCATCGAACTTTGCGTAGCGGGCTGATGGTCTTCTCGGTCGCACCTAATTCTCAAACGATTCAGCCTCTGCATCAAGAGATCGCGGGGAGTGTCATCCACTAAGATCACTTAAAAAACTAACTGATAGGGTTAAATACTGGTGATGAGATCCATAAATGCCGCTAGTGCATTCGCTTAATCCTCTCGGGTGTGGTCGCAGAACTCCAGTGCTCAGCACAAGGCTCCCAACACACCTGGAAGAGCATCTGCGCTTCCTAACCCCTCACGATGGTAACAAGGCGGTACCTGACTGGGAGGATTCAAGGCCTCTCGCACCATCAAATAAGTCATTAATCCTCGGCAATGGATATCAAGTCTTGATCATAACCCTGTTCAACTGTCGGTAGTCAATGCACAATCGAAGGGTCTTGTCATTCTTCTTTGCAAACAAAATCGGAGTGTCTCATGGCGGCGTTCTGGCCTAATGAATCCCCTTTATCCAGCAATCCCGCAGATCTTGAACTGAGTCTTGCAACCAATCCGCAGTCATCCCATGGGTTATAGAGATGGGCGACGCGGCCGTAACCTAAGGTGTGTCCATCCTCCGCGGAGGTCCCGCAGGCTCACCCTTCGAAACATCCTCAGTACCAATCCCTGGTAGATCCAAGTCCCTGGTCTCGCCCTCGTCTTCCTCCGCGTAAAGGCTTCAGCCAACTCATCAACTATCAGTGCCATCTGAATCGCACGATTCAGGGACAAAACATCGTATTCATCTCCTCCAAATAACACTGGCACTGTCTCCGTGTGTGCGGTAACCTCCTACGCTCACAATCAACATGCTTGAGTGTTGCCAACACCGTTCATCCAAGGATGAAGTCAAACTCCTGATATTTTATGATCCTCGTGTCCATTGTGAGTACAACTTAGAGATCTCTAACCTCAGAACCCCGAGCGTTATAATGACTGCTTACACCTCATCCCAGATAATCATGACAGCCTCTCCAAGGTCTCAACTCCTAAGCCCAATTCTCTCACACACACATGATGGGCTGATGAATGAATGCATGCAACTAACTCCAAAGAACACCCTACTCTATAGATCTAGATAACATAAACATACCCCGGTGATATTGATTGATTCACCGCTGGCCTCGCCTCGCTGGTGATGGCATAGACACGCCCAACCCCTCGATGCACCGACCTATGGCCCCGTCCCACTCAACCCTGGATTCAAAGCTTTATCTAAGCTCACATGGGGTCAACTTTAGAGTCTTTGGCCCGACCGAATGTCGACGGTTCAGATTCATGAGGATCCAGAGAGAAGTGGGAGCTTCTCTCTCTACTTTTCTTCCTCTTCTATTTTCTCTTTTCTCTTCCCTATGCGAGTTAGAGAAAATCTTAGGAGACTTAACTCAGAACCCGACATCGATTCACGCTCACCCTAGTCCTAGGGAGAACCACACACAGGCCTCTCTCCAAGGTCCTCAACCTCTAAGCCCACTTGTCAATATGATGCAAGGAAACAATGAATGCTGATGCACCAACCAAATAATACTCCCTTTACCCATAGCTAGAACATAAACATGGGCCCTCAGATAATGGATTGATTCACGTCTCGCAGTGGTGTGATGGCATAGACACGCCCCTAACTTGATGTACCGATCTGGTGTCTGTTCCTGGCTCTCTGAACCCCGATTCTCGTTTCTACTGGCTGCCACCGTCAACTTTGTCTCTGTTCGACGATGTCAGCCTGGCTTTTGTCGGCTGAAAACAGGTAAGGGAGCCACTTTTCTTCCTCTTATTTTCTTTCTCTTCCCTCCCTCCCCCCTTCCCCCACCGATCTTGGTCCAAGATGGGTCAGTTTTTCGTGATGTCCCTTTGCCACACATGTCACCTCCCCATTTCCGGGCTTCTTGGTCACCCCCTTTGACCTCCTTATCTAAATTGATTTTCTTCCTCTGGCCTCTTCGACACACGGGTCATCACTCTGACTCTTCTTGGTTTGACTATCTCCCTGATACACGCTTCAGTGTGAGCTCACCCCACAAGTGCCAAGTGTCACGTACTACCCTCGATACCTCGAAAAAAGTAAAATTTTGACTGTCTTGAAATTTGATGAAATTCGACGTGGTAGCTAGATTTCGCGAGATGATTCCAACGATGAAGTCCATTTTGTCATCCAAGATATAAAAATTTCTGATTAATCGAAATTGTCGCGACCCTTCTCGTAAATCAATTTTCGAGCTTATAGTAGATTAGCTCATTTATGCCACACGCGAGGAGACATCATCGAACAAAGTCCCCAACATGTCTCTTCATCCCACTCCAATAATACTGGCAATGAAGATCATGGTACATCTTCGTGCCACCTGGATACACCGTATCCTATACTGAAGACTACCATCCAGGGTGAATAGCCCACCTTCACACTCCGCACTCAGAATTTTGCCCTGCTCCTAATGGACTTTCATCTTTACGGTCCCGCTCCTGGACTCCTTAATCATTCCGCTAAGTAGGAAGCTCGTCATTAACCCTAAGACATCCCCTGAGAGCTTTGTATCTCCTCTGCACTATAGCGAATCAAGGTCTATAATCTCCACACACTCCCGGTAGGTTACATTTTAGCCAAGATTTCCCTCGTTTTCGACAGAGCGTGAGCCGCCCACCACACATTTGTCTTACTCAAAGATGGTAATGCCAAGTAGTCATAATCCTCCAACATTCCATCCATTTGCGCCGTCTCATGTCGAGGTCCCAAAGATATACTTCTCGACTTTAAATGTCCAAAAAACACCCGAATCAAGCCACTATAGTAGTGGCGCCCAAATCTCAAAGACCATATCGCTTTAACTCCATGTCATGCGAGGTAATCCGCCTCACATGACTTTTTAACTCCGAGGAACCATAAACTACTACCCTCCCCGAACTACACTCAAATGTATCCTGGCCCATCCTTTCAGGCATCAATATACCGTGGTACTCTCCTCGTCTCACATTTTCACTATTAGAATAGAGCTCGTATAAGCCTAATTTTCAATTCTAGAATGCCTCTCACACAAAGTCATTCCACTTGAATTTTATCTCCTTTCAACACCTCATCATATAGCTAATCGAGAAGTCCACAATGAACCTCCTGCATTCCTCGCTGTAACCTGTATAAGAAACTCACGTATCTCCACTACACATGACCGACTCTCTGGTCCTCCCAACATGGTAACTACTCCCAACCTTCTCCTGTCCACATACCCTCGGGTCAATACCGCGCCTCCCAAGAATCTCAATCTAGTAGTCAAATTCACTTGCTAAATTTTTCATATAATTGATTTTCTCAAGGTTTGGAGAACAATCCTCAAGTGACCCTCATGATCCTCCTTAAACTTGGAATAGATCAAGATGTCTTCCACAAAAACCACAATGAACCGATCTAGGTAGGGCTAGAACACTCGATGCATAAGATCCATAAATGCCACTAGAGCATTCGTTAATCCGAATGGCATTACTATGAACTTGAAATTCCATACCACGTCTTGAACGTTATCTTAGGGATATCTACCTCCCTAACTTTCAATTTGTATATCTTGCAGTGTAGAGATCTACCCTTGGAGTAGGACTCGCACTCCTTTTAACGCTGATCAAACAACATCAATCTTCTCGGCAAAGGGTACATTTGATAGTAACCCTATTCAATCGCCGAAGGGACCCATGCATAGCCGAAGAATCTCGTCCCTTCCTTGGCAAACAAACCAGAAAGCTTTTCAAGGAGGAAGCTCATTCTAATAAAACCCCTTGTCCTCCAATTGAACCTCAGTTCCCGCAATCAGCAAGCACCATTCTATGAGTCATATAATAGGCGATGTACGTTTAACTCACGGGTGAAGTCTGTCATCCCTATATGGAGGTAACCTGCGAGGTTCATCCCAAAAAACGTCCCATACTCACAAACACCGTGGACCAACCCCATCTCACTTCATCTTCTAGTGGTAAAGTTTGCCAAACAACCCATCAATCGCCCAGCCCACCTAGAGTCAGACATGGCTCCTGTGGTAAAGTCATGCTTATCCCCTGAAACATGTAACACAAATACCATCTAGTAGGTGGGTAACCCTCTCACATCGTGTAACAATTGACGACTAATGTGCCATCAAGCGCCTATCCTGCGATGACATCAAACCCACATGTCCATAACCCTTAGGATCACATGGCATTGGCTTTTCCAAGGTCTCAACCCTAAGCCCAAATCTCTCACTTATCTTCGCTAACACTCATTCTCCCGATGTTCCAAGGCGCCCATCCACCTCCCTCTCAATGGCCATAGTTTTCTTAACCATTAAGTCTCTGTCTTCGTGAGTGAGTCCTTACACCTGTTCCTGATTACAATTCTCATCATCCTCAAACTTTCTCATTTTGGCCATTTGTGTGGCTACATAATCATCAATAAATAGTTAATTCAATGAACTTAGCCACGCATTTGGAGCAATATCATTGTTCCTTGTTTGGGCCGAGGAACTTCGAGCTTTGCATGTCGAGTAGGAACCAAGAAATACTTGCCCATCACAACAAGAGTCACGGAACTCTTTCCCATGTCATTGCCTCCAGTTCCCAAGGCCCTTTTGACCTAATCTCACCATACTTGGATTTGCCCTAGCCTGGAATTTTACTAGCCTTGTCCTTAGTGGCACCCAGGTGACTCATAAACTTCGAGGATCCCTCTCCCTTGTCTTAACTAGTAGTGCATGTACAACTACTAATAGACCTCATTACATGCTGAACTAATCCGTTTCTATTCATTTTCTCCAAACCCCTACAAGTGTTCTTCTTAATCTTAGTGCTCTTGTCTTTCCCTATATAAATTTTTCCTTATGCATATAATTCACACAATTCCTCAGAATATTACCAAACATTGAGCAAGTTAGAACACAAAACATAATGCAATCTAATGAATGATCTAACTCCATGCCCAACAATCCAATTTATTTGTGTGTATTCAGATTCGATATCTAGTTGAGATGAACTAGTATCGTGTGATTCATACTGTGGATAACTTCACTACCCGAGTCTCCCTAGGTGATCATTTACCTAAGTTTCCGATACTGTTAGACACCAAATCCACAAATCTCGACAACCTGGTCAACGCACTAAAGGCACTGGGTGGGATACCGTGTGAATCTCGATGCCCACGCTGGCGTAGTCCCATTAGATCCATTCATTTAGAAAATGTACAAAGTCTATCCAAAACCATTCATTGCAGAGTCTCAATACTGGGTAATTTTACATCTCCCTTTTATACAAAATATATACATAACCAAAGTTTTGTTCAAATAAAAAGACAAAAAAAAAAAGAAGTCACGTCAAAGTTTTTCTTCAATTGTGTGTCCCTGGACAGAGAGCTCACCGCCGTGAGATTTGACCACATGTTCCACGACGTAAGGCCTTACTGTAGAATAACTCCCACATGCGGCGCCCCACCTAAGACAAATGCCATAATCACATCATATCACATCTACACAGAATATGTAATCTCACCATGAAATACACATATGTCAAGTGAATGAGATGAGACTCATTATGCTCCCATGTCCTCAGTCCCAATCGACACCCTCACATATGAATTCACAAGTGTGGAAACCCGTCATTGATGTTTAATCCAATGACCCTTTTTCTAAAACAAAATCTTTTTTTTTTTATCAATCAAAACCCATTGGAAAAACCTCCAATGTTCATTTATTTAGTAAAATCCCGTGTGTTTATGCATTTGTGGGCCACTTATTATCGGGTTTTCACTGCAGGACTCCACACGCCTTCCAAACATTTTTACGAGCTTTCACCGTCAGTGATCATGTCTAACCGCAACTACTGGGTTTTTCAACCGAGGGGATATCTGTCCCTTTTTGCTATGCCCAACACACGTATTTTTCATGGTATGCAACCATGAGACTCATTTTGGATGTTGTCCCATTACCGAGCTCACCACCCATATGATGAATGATCATAACCATGCACACACACCAATATATGAAATGCATGCATTTGTAATGCAAAATGCAACTACATAAAAATTTTTCATGTTACATGTATATGAACACTACATGAAACATTTACATTCCATAGCTTTATACTAAGATCATTGATATCATATCAAATTACATAATAATTTACATCCATTCATGCCATATATATTTTTTAACAATCTGTTATACAATAGAGCCAACATTCAGTATGTTATTCAATTTCTAGCAACACACCAAAATGTTTCTTCCAGCAGCAACTATTTCTCTCGATAATACAACTGGACTCAATCTCAGAAATTTCAGCTTAGAAATAACACAATAAAACTGCAAGCATTTTCCTGAAGAATCCTCGAACTAAATCGCCCGAATGCATTTTCTTTCTGCCCATTCCGAACCCATAACTCGACCTTAGATACCGACCTTCACAACCAAGTTCTATGTCCACAAATAGTCCTAATGTCCGAAAATCAAAATTTCACATAGTTTGGTCAGAATGGCTACGGCCATTTATGACCCTTAAGTGAAAAGGAACCGCTTGACGAAAAATTCGGATTTGGTGCCCATGCGTAACTCGTTGTGTGGACCAACTTCAGTTCTCGGACTATTGGGCGCTCATTGTAGCCGGAGTCCCGAGGGTGTAGTGCGTGTAGTAGGGTCGCGTATGCGCGAGAACTTCCTTAGTGGTTGAGTGCCATAGTAGTATTTTTGGAAGTTGTTTTTAAGGATGAAATTGTAAGTTTTCAAAGAATGGTGGTGTGACGCCCCGATCCTAGGGTATCTCATTGACCACGTCGGCCTGCCCGGTATTGTCTCATGACAGAGACACATGCATGAGTAAAATGGCGCGGGCGCATGCGTGATGCTGTAAAAAATACGTATTTATATAACGATAGTTGAGGGTTGTATTACTCTTAACGAAACATATATCAAATTTAGAGTTTTTAATACATGTTATACCTGATGAATACGAAAGCCCCTGTGACTTTCATCTTTCTTCTAAAACATATTCAGTGACGTCATTCTCACATACACTGCGTACTTGAAATAATGATCCCTCTCGACGAGGTGAGCAGTATACCGATAGTGATAATTTCTGCATGGGTTGCACTCTCACTGCTAGTCTTGGCGTGTCATGGCGAAACAACGATCACGCTCAGCGATACATGAAATACTGCTGAATGTCTACATGCCCGATCAGTATCTCGAGGTCTATACAGGCTCATATCACATGCCTAAGCGAATGTGAGCAATACGAGTTTAAAATAAAGATTTTATTCTTGAAAGCAGCATTCTGTTGGTAAATATATTAGTACCCTCCGAGGAAATTCTTGGATCATTTTCGTGAGTCATGCGCCTAGAGATATTTGTTTGACGTTCTCAGGTAATTCTTCGAAAAATCTTCCTTGAAATTCCTTTCACAACCATTTTCACTTTTATTTTCATTTTCGTGTCATGCACTCACACCTATCGTTCTAGGGTGCCCCGATGTATAAGGAATACATTATGCTAATTCCAAACAATTCATGCTAATATATTTACATGCATATATTAACAAAATTAACTCACATAAATCATGTTATTCAATTCATAATCAATAACACCAAAATTAGCTCACATGGGCTAATAACAATCCAAGCAATTCATTTTGAATCACCCAACAACACAAAAATCACACAACCCGATCGCGTGAGCGATAGAACCTAGGCTCGGTGCTATTCACGACCACCTGATGAGTTTTCTCTACTCGGTTCCAAGATTTTGAGGCCAGATAACACGACCATTCGAAGCCTCGACAAATCTCCGTCCAAAATGGCTCTTGGCGAATAATAATAAACGGGAAAGATCCTACCTCTTGGAGTTGTGTGGAACTCCATCGAATCGATATCACGCGTGGCGCTTTAGCGTAAACTTTGCTTCTTGATTAGGCGAGTAGGCGGTCGAGCGCCGAAAAATCTGAGAGGGTCCTGCTTTCTCTCTGCAAAAACTGATTCTCAACCCTCCTACTGCGTTTTTTGTTGTTTCGATGGAGAGAAGAAGTCTCTTTTGTCTTATTGATCATTTAATCTTTTCATAATTCCCCATTTGTCCTTTAGTTTTTGATTTTGGCGTATGGCTTAATCAGCCATTCATCTCCACGTCGTCTAGCTGTCGTACAGCTTGTAGCATTCACATGGAGTGCATGTGGTATGTGACTTTTGTCATCGCGTATCTTCATAGCCGTTTTCACGTGGCCGGTCTTATCGACGTGAAATTTTGGCTTGTCTCTGATCGACGAAATTAAACCTGTGATTCACAAGGCGATTCCAACGATGATTCGTTTAATCATCCAGGATCTAGAAAAATTCCGGATTTTGACCGAAATTACCATTTTATCTTTATTCAGAAAATTAGAATTTTCTCGGGTTTTACAATTGACACTTTGCAATTAAGGAAAGTATGGAGTGTCACAAATGTCATGAAAAATTTAATTAGTTAAGGATAATAATAATAATAATATATGTATATGTAATAATAAGTGCCATAATGGTTGAAGCACCAAGAAAATTACCACAGATCTCGGATGATGAAGCGGCTGCTTGCAGATTCGGTCGTCTCTAGAAATCTAGTGACGAAAGTTTCATCAAATTAGAGACCAGGTCGAGATATTTTCGATTTTCTAGGTGATAAGTCGTTGAACCGGAGACGAGATTTTATGAAAATCTTGGGAAGTCGAGGAAATGGCTTGAGCTAAGTTCATTTCAAAATAAAGTGGTAGAAAGAAATAAATTGTTTAGGTGAAGCAGTTCGAGATGAGGTAATATGAGTCATATGTCAAATAATAATAATAATGAAAAAAGAAGAAGACCATCAAAGGGAAAGACAATTGTCGGAGGGTGTGAAGAGATTTTTTTTCTTTTCTTTGCTTTTCTAAGATCTACGAATCGAGGCAGTGGGTTTCGTCAGCAAAGTTTCTAGCGAGTATGTGTGGTACAGCTTAGCGTTCGTCGAGCTCGAGAGATAGAATTTTCTACTTATTGTTATTTCTATCATAAAGATGTTTGGCAACAGGGTTTGCTTAGACAGTGAATCTTGGTAATTCAGTTCCAAAATTTTTGGACTGAGTTTAGGAATTTTTGGCACTATTTTCAAACAGTCCGAGCTAAATTTCAAGATTGTTTTTGGACAGTTAGGGTTGAAATTTCGGGATTGTTTTCGAATAGTCAGGTAGGAATTTCAGCGTTTTTCGGTGTTCTTAGGCTGGAGAAAGCCCCTTGGAGTGAGTCTGGCCTATCTTGTGAATGACATTTAGGGCTCGCATATTTAAGAAAAATTTAATTGTAGCACGAGTGTGCAAATTGTAGTTTGTGATGACGCGTGTGGTCTAATACATTGAATGTGTAGGGTAAAAGTGGAGGCGGAGAAATTTTGAAGTCGTGCTCGATTATTGTAAACGGAAAAGTGAGTGTTCTAAACTTTATTTTTCAATACTAATGTATTGTTTATAAATCGTTTTACGATTTGTATGTTACGATTTTAATTGTTAAATCATACTTTAAAGCTTATGGTTTTGATTTGTTAAATCATATTTTATGAAGCAAGCAAGCAAGCAATATGTTTTATTAAGCAAGCAAGCAAACTTATATTGTTATGGTTTTAATTGTTAAACCATATTTTAAAGCTTATGGTTTTGATTTATTAAACCATATTTTATAAAGCAAGCAAGCAAACAAAATTATATTTTATAAGTCAGACCTTAAGAAATCCCTAGTTTTAAGTAAGCATTATCGGTCAGAGGTATCCCGTATGTGGACGATGAAGTTAGGATATAATTGCATTGCATTGTAGATTTGCCTGGTTTGCAAACTTAGCTTATGCATTATGGCATATTAGAGGAGGACCGTAGCACGTACTGGAGTATATAGGGTTAGCTCACTAGCTATTTATGTGGTGATGAAGCATTCTACCATATTTATCGGAATAGGCGATGTGGACACGAGGTCCTTCCATCGGCACAGTAGAGACACAGGTTTCCCGTGTTTACTAGGGTACAACAAGCAAGAAAGGCCTCCAATGGTTAATCTTTATTTTTATAAGCATTTTACATACAGCTTTAAATCGACCATTGATAAGCAAGCAAGCAGTTTATAAAAAGTTTTATAAACTTCTATAGCAAAGCAAGCAAGCAATTTATAAAAAGTTTTATAAACTTTTATAGCAAAGCAAACAAGCAGTTTATAAAAAGTTTTAGAAACTTTTATAGCAAAGTAAACAAGCGATTTATAAAAGTTTTAAACTTTTATAGCAAAGCAAGTAAGGTTTTGAAAATGTTTTGTAAAAGATAGTTTACAGTTTTGGTATTTTCATAAAAGCAAGCATTTTAATCGCATCCTTTCTTCAGGCTCTTTTAGCTCATTATTTTCTGGTTTTAAAAATTATTTTTTTAAGTGCAGATACGCGAAACGGGACAAATCGGGGTCCTCCCGACTAGTTATATGTCTTTACGTATTTACCACCATTGTATATATTTGTAAAAAAGTACTTTGAACTTGTATAGTTGTGCATAATGTACATAGTTTGTTTTATGAAAATGTGATGAGCCTGAGGCTCTTTTGAAGAAGTGTTGTTGGTTGCCATATTTTGGAAGTGTAAATTGTATTTACAGGTTTTGGGACATGTCCTATATGTAATTGTTATGCTGTCGAAATTTTATAAAATCACAAGTTTAGAAAAGAAAATTTTTTATACAGGTTTTCAGCAAATAACACGGCTTAGCTTCACAGGATTTTCTAGTTGTTGGAAGTATCAGCTGGGGGTTTTTTTGGGGTTGTCGGCACATCGCCTGCTAGTAGGGGTGGGGGTGTGTCACTGACCATCGGAACACCGAGAAAATTGAAGAGTGCACGGCCTGCTCTCCTTTTTCTCTCCTTGTATTAACGATATGATGGTAACTTTGTGGTTAGAGTTCTTAGTATAATAACTTATACCTTGGCTCCAATCTCTTAATTGTAGAAATGAGAATTTTTTTTGGGAAATGTTTTAGTGGACCATTGGGCTCTGTTTGTAACCCGGAGTGTACCGAGGAAATAAAATAAAGAAGAAAATGGGAAGAAAATAAAATTTGAAGAAAAATAAAAAAAAATGTTTAAACTTAATAAATTAATTATATATGTTTATTCAAACTCGTTTTATTAGTTTTTCTCTATCACAGAAGGACTTAGAAATTTTAAAATATAATTTTTTTTTAGGAATCTTGATTATATTTGATTTTCTTTTATATTTTTCATAGTGAAACCAAATATAAGAAAATTATTTTCCTTAATATTTATTTTCTTTCTCTAATACTTTGTGAGTTTCAAAAGGAACCTTAATGTTATGGATGTTGGATAAAAAAATTTGCATGGATAATTTCAATGACACACCATATTATGATAAAAAAAAAAAAGAGTTAATTCAATGGCAAACCATAAATAGGAAAGGGGAAACCATATATAAAAAATTTTAGGGGGGGCATATGCCCCCTTGAGCCTATAGTGGCTCTGTTATTGTGTCTATGCTTCATTATGTGCAGCACATAAGTAACACATTAGTGGAACACGTGCATCACATAGCCTACTGCGAGTAATACAAGTGCCAAACAAATGCAGTAGAATAAGTAATACAAGAACTATACATATTTAGTAGGTTGTGTAGTCCTTCAATTACTCATTCTACCCCATCCGCTTGGCACTCATCGTTCATAGAAGGTTGTATGTTGCACGCATGCCATTAACGTGTTGCTTCTATGTTGTATATAATGATATATATATATATATATATATATATATATATATATAGTTAGTACTTTTGTTTAATGATATAACTTTATTATTAGAATATTTGGTTTTTTCAAATAATAGAAATATTTGGTTGAAATACATCATTTTTAAAGAAAAATAATCATTTTCATGTTTTTTCTTAAAAAATGACGGACAAAAATATCATTTTCCATTTCATGAATTTACATATATCTTTAGAAAGAAATGGTAAACAATGAGTGTATTTTTGTCAAAATGAGGTAAGAAAATTAATGAAAGATTAGATTTCCGAAATTTAGCTTTAAAAAGGTCTTTTAATCAAATCACCCTTATTATTATGATAAAATAAAATTTTTTATATAATATATGTATAACATATTAATTTTTTTTTACAAAAAAGTAAAATGATAAAATTATTATGATTAATAATTGTTTATTATCATTCTTACAAAAAATATTTATTTTATTTAACTAAAATAAAATATATAAAATTAATAATTTAAAAAATAATATATTGATAAAACCAAAATTTAAAATATTTTGAAATATTCTTTGTGGATTTTAGAATATTTTGTAGATATTCTAAAGTTTTTTTTTTTAAATGAAAAAAGCCAAATATTTTAGAATTTTCTATTCAGAAGAAAATTTCAAATTTTCATAAATAAGTTATGCACAAATGAAAAAAAAAAGGTTTAAAATATGAAAGCAATTTGCTTTTAGAAAAAACCAAAAAAAAAAAAAAAAAAAAACGCCCCCTAAGATTTATTTCAATTAAAAAAATTAAGTCTTATTTTAATATTATAATATAATCTGATTTTTTATACAACAAATTTCAAAATTAGAATATTTATACTATTTTTTTTTGACAACTAGAATATTTATAATAAATTGATTTACTTAAAATTGAAAAAAAAAACCTAAAGATATATACTTTGTATAAAGAAAAAGCGAAATATTCTAATTTCCAAGTCAACTCTCTATTTTGAAAGGAAAAAAAAAATCCAAAATATGAGATTGGACATATTGTCACGAACTTAGCCTTTTCACTAAGTTCCCATGCGGCACTTCAGCAACTTACTCGTGCAAATTGCTAAGTTAGCCTCTCCACTTCCCTAGCTAGCCTTGCTAAGCATTCATACTCAAGGTTGGACATATTGTCACGAACTTGGCCTTTCCATTACTTTATTTTTTTTACTACTAATCATTAGCTTTACTTCATTCTAAGTAAGGAACTACCTAACCCATTTACATCTCTCTTCCTTTTCCTTTTCCTTTCCCATTTTCCCTTCACCACCAGCGTTACTCCAGTACATTAATGACAACACCTCAAGACTTCGGCCAGCCCTTCGAACTCTTGCTAAAAATAGGTTTTTTTTTTTTTCTACTTTCTTCCCTTTTTTTTTATGGTAATTCTATTACATGTCTACGAGTTGTGAATTTTAACACTCGGTTTTTTTCCCTTTTTAGATTGAAGGCTCTTTTTTTCGATCCCTTAGAAATATTTGGAACCTGAAAAACGTTAGGTAATGACTACACATGGTGTGCGTGTGTGTGTATATATATATGTGTGTGTGTGTGCAGCACATAAGCAACATGTTAGTAGCACACGTGCAACACATAGCATATTGTAAGCAATACGAGTGCCAAGCATATGCAGTAGGATGAGTGATACATGGACTATACATATTTAGTAGGTTGTGTAGTCCTTCAATTACTCATTCTACCACATTAGATTTGCCTTTCGTATCGCTCATGAAGTAAGTATGTCGCGCACGCATGCCGTGCGTGTTGCCATGTACGATGCAATGCACCAGCGGCCCCAAAACTCGGGGTGCATTGACTGCCCGTCAACCAGCGGAAACGCTTTCGTGAATGTCGGGTGACGGGCATCTCTCATGAAAATCGGGCGAGTTTCCTTTATGCAGGAACTCTGCCCGAACAAACTTGTCCCAAACAGTTCAATATGACATATATATGAGTAAAACGGTCACTTAGGCCCACAAACCAAAACTCATCCAATAAATTCCAACTATATACAATAGTTTCAAGAGGTAATAAAATTATCCTCATACATCATATATCAAACTTATAGAGTTCTAATACATGTGTACATAACAAAACCAAAGCTACAACTCGGCTTTCTTCTAAAACGGCCTCTAGGATGAGTCGTCTCTCGAGCTCACGTACCTAAAAATAGCCATCCTCGACAGGAATTGTTTATCGCCCGGTAGTGGAATCACCTAAATGGGTTGCACCGCCTAAGTGCATATCTGATGCTCCAGTGAAACATACATTCAAGTAAATGCTGATCCTGCTTGAATGTCTGCACGATCAACTCACCAGAGTCCTCACAGGCTCCCTCACACTTGCCTAGGCCCGCATTATGAGAAACATTATTTTTTTCAAAACAAAGATATTTGTTTTTAATTGTGGACTTCTTATTCCGTTATAAGTAGTGGACAACTCAGATGATCTATTTAGTGAATGACCCTCCAATGTATATCAATTGGGCCGACTCAGAAGCGATTGATATTTTATACGGACTACCCTCGGAGTAATTATTATTTTTAGTTAACCCTCGAAACCATTCTCTCGATGAACCACCTCATGCACTCCTCCCTAGTTCTAGGGTGCCTAGTGCATATGAAATGCAAATGCCAATTCCAATACAATTATATAACACATGTAAATATATAATCATGCATATATTCACATAATCTAAATCACCTGGCTTATGTCATGTAATTTCACAATCCATTACATCAAAAATTAACTCCACGTGGGCTAGCCAGTCAAGCACGAGCAATTCAACTTAGTGCCGACCCGAGCACGTTTCACTAGCGAAAAAATTTATTTTGTGTCATTGTCAACGTGAGCAGGTAAAACCCTCGGGTTGCATTCCGCCTTTATCATCTAATCATCGGTTCACTTTGGGGACCCGAATTTCATGGCCATTTCCGGCCTCATACGCATCAACACATGACTTAATGCACAATTTATCACACAATGCACCCAAACAGTCCATACCCGTTCATGGGTCGAAAAGAAGTACCATAATTTTCACACTTAGGTCCCGAGTTTTGGGATGATCCAACAATAGTTCAAGGCCTCAAACCAACCAAAACATCAACAAAGCTCTTAAATCAAGAGTAAAACAAGTAGGATGAAACCCATACCTCACGAAGTTTGTCGAAACTCCAAGAAACTGATACCTACGCGTTGCCCTCTCCACGTAGAACAACTTTCCCTCTTGCTTTCAGAAGAATTAGAAGGTGGATCTCCCGAGGAATCCCCAGAAAGCCCTTACTCTCACTCTGAAAACCTAAAATGAAGCTACTACATCTCCCTCCTCCATTTCATGTTTTCTTTTGCTCTTTTGAATTGTAGGAGACGGCACTATTTACTATCTTGTCCTATTATCATTAAAACAATTCCAAAAATGTCATCTATGTCCCTTCTTTTAGATTTTCGACGTTTGGCACTATCGACCGATCATTTCCATCATTTTCTCTACTCGCTAACATGTGTCACATGAATCGATGTTCATTGACTTTGTCACATCACAAGTCGTTTTCCAGCACTCGATACTCGATGCCTTGAAAAGCGATGTAAATTGTATGCAGATTCAGCGAAGAATGAAGCGTGGTAGCTAGATTTGTGAGGCCCGATTCGATAGTGAAATCGTTTCATCGTCAGAAATCTGAAGATAATTTCCTATTTTGGCCAGAAATTACGATTTTACCTTTGTTGAAAGTGGGATTTTCTTGGGTCTTATTCTCCCCCTCATAAAAGGAATTTCGTCCGAGTCACGGACAATCTGTCAGTCACATGCATATGCAACGTGAAATATATCATGCATGCAAATAGTCATTTAAATGTTAACTGACCTTCAAACCCGCGTACCCTCATCCTAAACAAGAATGGATAAATTAGCTGCATCGTGTCCTCGCGCTCCCGTTATTTCCTCCACTCCATGGTACGCGTAGCACTCGCTGCTTCTCGCGGTCTTGCGTGTAAAGCCGATCACGGTATCCAAAATGCATCTTGGTCCCTCCTCGAAGGTCCCGTTAGTGTCAACCTCAATACATCCTAATCCACCACAGGACTAAGATCTTGAGTATACTTAGGAGCATGGAGACATAGAAATACCTTGTGGACACCTGACATCTTAGGCATACTTGCCTTGGCCAGAGTGCACTTAGGTGCCTACCCTCTGCGAGGTATCTCGAAGGCCCGATGAACCTCGTGATAGCTTCCTTCGCTTAGAACTTGGCCAAGCTCCTCTCTTAGGCATCACCTTCAAGAAGACTGTGATTCCTGACCTCGAACTCTAAGGGTCGGCGTCATTTTTATCTGCATAGCTCTTACGCCGATTCACTCGATATTCGATGCCTCGGCATTATAAATTAGACTATCTCGAATTCTACAAGAGGTGTGACGTGGTAGCTAGATTTTGCGAGCGGTTGCTTGATAAAATCCGTTTCGTCATCCAAGATCTAGAGAATAAATTTAAGATTTTTGATCGAAATTACGATTTTGCCCTTATTGAGAAAATTGGAATTTTCATCGGGTCTTACAATGCCAATGTGTAATAAAATTCGTCATTGATGAATTACATCCAATGATCACTTTGAAATAAAAGTGATGTGTTTATAAGCCAAAACTTGTTGGATGTTACACCTTGAATGATCATTTCATAAACAAAATCATGTGTCTTTATGGGTAGTGAATTTTGAAATCGCATCACCGGCTCCGCCAACCTATCTACTTTTTTTGGACTTTCATCGTCGGAGTGTATGAACCAGTAACTGTGTGACTCTGTTGAACTTGGTCCAACGGTACCGAGCCACTTATCAATCACCAAAAGTGGTGTTTGATTTCAACCATCCAATCACACCTATGGAATGCGATGTTCCTGTGCATATGCAATGTAATGTACCATTGCATGTCAAAGTCATGTCTCATATGTAGTGAATGTTACATGAACAACTTAAATCACACAATTCATCTGTATCATGGACAATCATATCATATGCATATAATCTCCAAATAAAAACTAATCCCAATGTCAATATATTAATACACATATATCAACATTTTATCTAACAACAACAACCAAGCATGTTATTATATAATCAAGTAATAACACCCTTTATCCTCAAGGCTAAATGTAGCATATGATATGCCCACAAAATAGCCCACATAAAAGTCCATAAACAAGCCATATAATGGCTCCAAAACAAGCCATAAAACAACCCCCAAAACAAGCCATAAAACAGTCCACAACTTCAACCCAAACAGTCCCTAAAAACAATCCATAATTTTAAACAAACCGCAAACAACCCCCCTAAACAAGCCAGAAACAGTCCCAAATCAAGCCACATATAGGCTAGACAACTGTCCAAAAACAGTCCTAGATCAACCCCTAAACAACTCCCAAACAATCCCTAAAACCAAACAGCCCCTTAAATCAGCCGAAAGGGTAGAAATAAAGCCAAACTACCCCTTAAATCAACCCCAAGGGTAGAAATAAACCAAACAGCCCCTTAAATAAGCTCAAATGATAGAAATAAAGCCAAACATCCCCTTAAATCAGCCCTAAAGGTAGAAATAAATCAAACAACCCCTTAAATTAGCCCTAAAGGTAGAAATAAACCAAACAACCCCTTAAATCAGCCCAAATGGTATAAATAAAGCCAAACAGCCCCTTAAATAACTCTCAAAGGTAAAAATAAACCAAACAGTCCTTTAAATCAGCCCAAAGGGTAGATATAAAGACAAACAACCCTTTAAATAAGCCCTAAAGGTAGAAATAAACCAAATAGTCCCTTAAATCGGCCCAAAGAGTAGAAATAAAGACAAACAACCCCTTAAATAAGGCCCAAAGGTAGAAATAAACCAAACCGTCCCTTCAATCAACCCAAAGGGTAGAAATAAAGCCAAACAACCCCTTAAATCTGCCTAAAAGGTAGAAATAAACCAAAGTATCAAGAACCCTACCTCTTGGAGTGTAGTAGAAATTATAGGAAGCCTCAAGGACACCTTTTAAGGCCAAAACCTTTGGTTTTCCCAAATCTCCTCCATTGGATAGTTGGTGAAATTCCTCGTTTTTGATACATACGCGTAGCCCTCATCGAGGAGATGAAATTTAATTCCTGACTTGACAGATTCCGACTGACGGAAGTCCAAGGATCATTGAAAGAAGACTTGGATTTATCTCTTTATCTCCCTCTTTCTCCCCCACGTTTAAACCAGCGGAAAACCCAGATATTTTGTCCAAAACCTGATTTTTAACAATATCTATAACTTTAAGACTTGGCTCACATCTCGCCACGTGCCTACCACTTGTTCGAGTCCGTTTTTGTCCCGAAACAATTAATTTCTTCCCAATTTAAGTTCAAATTATTTTACATGAATTTTATTTAAATTATTTTCCAACTTTCAAAAATTTTCTTAAAATTTTGGTTTTGGGGATTACCAAACACTTGTCGCTTCAAAAAACATGAAAAACTTGACTATCTCGGAATCTGACGAAATTTGTTTGAGTAACTAGATTTCACGAGACTAATCCAATGGTGAGGTCCATTTCATCATCTGAGATTTAAAAAAATTTCAAGTTTACAACCCGTACCATAGTGACAATTTACCGTTTTGCCCTTTTTTCGGAAAAAGTTCAAATTTACCCGCGTTTTACAAAAATAATTTAGGTCATACTTGTTTGTTTAATGATGATAAAACTTTATTATTAGAAATATTTGGTTTTTTCAAATAATAGAAATATTTGGTTGAAAGACATCAAATAATTCAAAATTTGTAAAGCTAATCATTTTCATGTTTTTTTTCTTGAAGAATGACTCATAATGGACAAAAATATCCTTTTCCATTTCAAATATTTACATATATCTTTCAAAAGAAAATGTTGTTTTTACTACAAAACAATGAGTGTATTTTTTTCAAAATGAGGTAAAAAATAATAATGAAAGATTTTTTTTTTTTTTTAAATTTAGCTTTCAAAAGGTCTTTTAATCAAATCACACTTGTTATTACAATAAAAAAAAGTATAATATATGTATAACATATTAATTGTTTTACAAAAAATTAAAATGATAAAATTATTATGATAAATAATTTTTTATTATCATTCTCACAAAGAATAATTATTTTATTTAACTAAAATAAAATATATAAAATTAATAATTTAAAAAATAATAGATTGATGAAACCAAAATTAAAAATATTTTATTAATTTTTTTTTTTTTTTTTTTTTTTTTTTAAATATTTTGAAATATTCTTTGTGCATTTTAAAATATTTTTGTAGATATTCTAAAGTATGGTTTTTTGAATGAGGAAAAGTAAAATATTTTTAAAATTTTCTATTCAAGAAAATTTGAAAATTCATAAATAAATTATACAAAAAAAAAAACATATTGAAGTCTGAAAGCAATTTGCTTTTAGAAAAAACTAAAAAAACCTATGATTTATTTAAGTTAAAAAAATTAAGTCTTATTTTAATATTATAATTTAATCTAATTTTTTTTATAATAAATTTCAAAATTAGAATATTTATAATAATATTTTTTGACAACTAGAATATTTATAATAAATTGATATACTTAAAATTGAAAAAAAAAAAAGCCGAATATTCTAAACTTTCCAATCAACTCTCTATTTTGAAAGGAAAAAAAAAAACATTCAAAATATAAGATTTGACATATTGTCACGGACATAGCAATTTGACTAATCTCCCGTGCAGCACCCCACTTCCCTAGGAGGCCTTGCTATGAACTCACACTCAAGGTTGGACATATTGTCACAGACTTAGCTTTTCCATTACTTCATTTTTTAGACCACAAATTATTATCTTTACTTCTTTCTAAGTAAAGAACTACCTAACCCATTTACATCTCTCTCGCTTTTCCCTTCTTACTTTTCCTTTCCCCTTTTCCCTTCACCACCAGCATTACTCCAGTACTTTACTGACAACGCCTCAAGACTCCGACCAGCCCTCCAGACTCTGGCTCAATTTTTTTTTCTACGTTCTTATTTTTTTATGGCTATTCTATTACATGTCTACAAGTAGTGCAGAAGCAGAATTGAGGGCTACTACACATGGTATTTGTGAGATAATATGGCTGAAACTGATGTTAGAAGAGTTGGGCATTCAACATCAAAAGCCTATGTGGTTATATTGTGAAAATAAGGCAACTATTTCAATTGCTGACGATCCTATTCATCATGATCGTACAAAGCATATAAACGTGGATAGACATTCTATCAAGGAAAAAATCGATGAAAGGACAATCAATATCACCTACATTCCTTCATCCGATCAAACAGTAGATATTCTTGCAAAAGCACTTTACAAGCCTATGTTTAAGAAGTTAGTTGACAAGCTAGGAATGCTCAATATGTACATTCCAGCTTGAGGGGAGTGTAGGCAAACGTGTTTTTTTCCTTGTAGATAATCTAGGAATATTATCTACTTATTTATCTATTAGGTTCTGTTTTTTAAATATCCCTATTTTTAAATATTTATCAGTTTGGTTGGTAGCTTAGTTTGCCGATATTAATAAAGGGACGTGGTGCCCATTAAGTTTTAAGCTTTGTATTCTGCTTTTCCAGAGAAATAAGAGAAGTGTTTTTTATTGTTTTCTACTCATATGTGCTTTCAGAGAAGTGTTTTTCATTGTTTTCTCCTCATATGTGCTTTCAGTTCGTCTGGTAAAGAATGAAAGCTATTTTTCCAAAAGTAAAATAATTGAAGCAATCACCAAATTTGAAGAAAAAAAAAAGATGTTTCAAAATACCAAGCTGGTTTAATCAAAATGATATTTTTCAAGTTTTAAAAAAGGCAAGCACTTATCAATTAAAAGGACTCAAGGACGACCAAGTTCTTGAATATGATATTTGCTTTCATTTCTTCAAAAAAAAAAACTATTTTCTTTCCTGTGGGTACCATTAGTTTTGGCCTAGACCCTCCTACCAACAGGCCCTGGATGACTGAAGGCCACAGTATAATGGCCTAGTCTACGGGCCCAGTTATCTTCATTTACCAGTTAGGCCCAAACCTCTTACGTAGAGGCGGGAGGTATAACGCGTAAGGTACAATCTCTCTGCTGGGTTACCGTCTTTAGAGGCAGCGGTGACCCGACCTGATTTGAGCAGTATCCCGCACGAGGTCACACATGTAACCATACTGAGAGACGGAGTCAAACCGTCTTAGGGCGAGAAGATGTGAGATACTTGGTATCTAGGAAACGTATCAAGCAGCTGCGGTATGGGTGGCCCATTTCCCGCCCAGTTTGAAGAAATCACCTACTTTCCATGAAGCTCGAATCATATTCTCACAGATAAGGGAAGGAGGATCTTCAAGAAGGTCTAAGGCCGTTGGTGAAAAGACAAATTCTTTCCTCCCCCGAGATTCCACGATCCGGGCTTGGAGTGTTCCCGAGAGGTGGCGGGCGCACCACCGATGTGTTCTTGTTTGTTTTGCAGGTACATGTTGGCAAGTTGATGCTCCGACGATCCAGTGACTCAGAAAATTTAGAAGATTACAATTGGCACCGTCTGTGGGATCGACCAAGCAAAAAGCGCATCGGCGATTTGCAAGGGCTTGGCTGCATTCGCTTTCAAGTGATCTCCCATCCCCCGAAGCTTTGATAGTTCCCGATCAACCCACCGGATCATCAGACTTTGTCATCATGACCAACAATCTAGCGAATCAATCCCTATAAGACCAATTCCTTCGCTAGTGCCAGGATATGGAGGCAAAGCAGGAGGTACAAGCCAAGCGGTCATTGAGTTACCAGTCGTGGCGACCATTTCTGTGAGAAAAGCGGCGCTGCGGGCTCGTCACGAAGCGGATCAATAGGCGGAGTGGCCATCCTGCTCCCAATTAAAGACAAAATAAAGGCAAAAGAGCCTATCGGCCCGGAAGATAGCGGCCTTCACGGCGAGATGGCGAATTATCTTCCGGCCCGGCTCAGCCGGATCACGAGACCACGAACAATGTAGAGGCGAATCAAGGAAGAGAGGTCCACGGCGTCGTTCAATCTGAGTCCGTCAGCGGCATGCCCGTCGGTGCGAAAGTGACAAGAAAGGTGGCAATTGGAGCGCACCCCTAAAAACATACCCATGTGGGTAGGAGTGCGACACCACCGCCGGGTTGAGATTATCCACCTTGTTTGTACCAATCCACGTATATGCTGCACTACTACTATCGGGGGACGAGGGACATGCTATCGTCCCCCTTGGGAATGACACATTTTGAATTATGAGCCACCCCACGGCTTTGCAATACCGTCGTTTGCCATGTATGATGGCTCCTCAGACCCGTACGATCAGTGTTGCACTTGGCCAAACAATGATTACGATTCGAGATGGTACGACTTACGTGCAAAGTGTTCGAAGCGATCTTAAGGGCCCTCGCCACGGCTTGGTTCCTAACTCGAGAGAATCCATAAACTCGTTCGAGTTGTGAAATTTGTCGTTTCCATTACTTATGTTGATTACGGCGGGAATGTCCAGTTCACTTACAAACCATCTCAGTAGGAGGATGAGTATATCGGGGACTTCACGGAGGTTTGGGCGGGGATGTCGGCATAGTCGATGCATACGGCATGGATCTGGTCCTCTAGAACCACGGCTTTGGCGAACTACCCGCTTTCTTCGATTGCTATCAATGGACCGCTGTGGCGATGGAAGAGCGTATGAAGCCAGGCCGAGATAGATACTCTGTTGGAAGACAATAAACCGGCGACCTCCTGAAGCGATGATGATTACCACCCTGAATATGGCCGGCCCGAGGCGTGACCCAGAAGCGGAAGGGGCAAACTAAGGACCAGAAGTGCTCCGAGAGTAGTCAGAGGGAAAGAGGGAACCTCCCCAGTTTACCCCACCGAACATCTCCTACGACAGACTCCTCCCCCTCATCCGGGATCACCTTGACTTTCATTGCCTCCACCCATTCAATTGGATCCCGAACAACGCGATCAATCTCTAAGGTGTGATTACCACAGTAACCACGGGCATGAAACTAACAGATGCTGAACTCTGAAGTTCCTATTGGAGAGACTAATCCAGGCTGGCCACCTCCCGAAGATATATCAGTGCCCGGCCCGCTGGGTGAAACTACTCCAACGAGTTGAAAAAATAGCGGCCGGTTGAGCTCCAGTAGAGCCGACCCACCATCGATTATATTGGGCGGCCCGGTAGGCGTGACTAGTATCGATCAGCGTCCGAAGGAAAAAGGCACGCTCACGGCGACCCGCGGTTCGAGTACTGGTGAACACCATTAGTACCCTTGATGCGGCGAACATCACGGTAGATTGACGGCCCACGTATCCCTTTCCTCCCCAGTTAACGTCTAGGGTTATCCTCCTTACAAGCGATGCACTTGTACTTACTTTATGAATTAACAATTTTGATGTAACGAACGCTTTGATGCGACTTCCTGTTCTGCTGGCGCCGACTTGTTTGCGCTTCGATGCCAGGCGAATGAAAGTTAAAACGACAAAAACTCGTTCTCAGGGCGACTAATTTTGGATTTAATGGGGCTGACCCGTTGACCATGGGTGACGCATTAACTCTCCTCGTAAAGACGAGTAGGTGCCGGCAAGTCTTATTCTCAATTATCAAAGACTTGGGGCCATACAATGCCATCGTTAGTCAGACATGGCTGCACGCTATGAAGGAAGTGCCCTCGACCTACCATCAGACAATCAGTTATCTGACTAATGTTGAGCAAATTAACCTCCTAAGCGGCCGGTGGCGACCCTCGATCTTTATGGGTTGTGATCTGAAACGTGTGAGAAAGGGTGAGCTCCCGACAATCCAGCCCCAGTCATAGTTCTAGAGGCCATGTCGCAGTTCGCGCGGGCGTGAAGAGGACCTCGACATTCGTATGGATCCCCAGAATCCAATACTCTGAGGCGGGGCGGGATAAACACATGTCAACTCCTTGTCTGAAGAGGAAAAAGAATAATTGCGGCAGGTCTTGCTTGGTAACATTGACATAATCGCTTGGACCTACTCGGACATGACAGGCATTAGCCCCACGCATGCTTCCCATAAGTTGAATGTCATCGGAATGCGCGAGGCTAGTCGGATAAAGTAAGGCGTTTCCACAGAATGCCATCAAATTGTCGGTCGAGGTAAGCTGCTTTCTTTTGAGCAACGGGGTTCATAAATCAAGTACTTGAAATGGCTAGCCAATGTGGTGGTGGTACCAAAGAAATAGAGTAAAGTGGAGGTATGTGTGAACCAATTCGGGCCTTAATGACACTTGCCACCCAAAGATGACTTCCTTTATACGCATAGACCAGATTGTTGATGCGTCAGCTGGGCATGGGATGCTGTCATTCCTAGATGCCTTCTCAGGATACCACTAGATCCCCATGTACTCGTCGGATGCGGAGAAGACAACGTTTATCACCACGCGTAGGTACATTCTACTATAATGTAATGCTGTTGGAGTTTAAAAATGTTAGATGATGTATCGGAAATTTGGTGACCAAAATGTTTAGACCCCTGCTGGGTAAAACCATGGAGGTATATGTTGATGACATGTTGGTAAAATTTAAGCAGCGCCCGGATCACGTTACACATCTGCACGAAGCCTTCGAACTCCTCATACAGCATGAAACTCAATCCCTCAAAGTGTGCCTTCGGAGTTAGCGCGGACCAATTCCTTGGTTTCATGGTGACCTAGAGGGACATAGAAGCTAACCTTGCTCAGCTTAAGGCCATTCTGGAATCCAGGCTCCCGGTTCGAAAAGTCTGTGGTGACCGATCGGTTAAGCGCCAGGCCGGTTGATTTCTGATTCACGAGGCCGTCTGAAGCCATTCTTCGCCACCCTCGAGTGAAGCGGCCGGATGGAATGAAGAGTGTGATCGGGCCAGCAGGAACAATCAAACATTACCTAAGCGGAACCCCGATTCTGTGGCGTCTGCAGCCGGCGAGACACTCTTCATGTATTTGGTGGTATCCGATATCAGTGAGTATACGATGAGAATATGGATGGAAGCGAGAATTTGATGTTCTTCGATAAACAGTCCTTAAGCGAGTAGAAACCCGGTCTGATCACCTTAAGCAGGCCGCTTTAGCTCTCCAGACAGCAACTAAGAAACTTCGCCGGTACTTTCAAGCACACCCCATTGTAGTGCTGACTAACCTTCCCCTTGAAGCACTATTCACAAGCCTGACTTATTTGGGAGAATGGCTCGCTGGGCGATTGAACTAAGCGAATACGGTGTCTAGTATAAGCCGAGGTTAGCTAAGAAGGGACATGTTCTAGCCGACTTTCTAACAGAAGTCCCCCAACCTGAAACATGCCTTGACAGTTTGAATTGGTGGATTCTCAATGTGGACGAGGCATCTCGGCAAACAAGAACGTTGGCCTCGATTAAACTCCCAGTGGGAATGAGATCGGCAATTTGTCGGTACGGGCTTCAGCGCCTCAAATAATGAATCAGAATATGAAGCCATCCTAGCCGAGATTGAATTGGCAATTGCAATATCCGCCGACAAACTTATAATTCGGAATTGATTCTCGGTGGTGGTAAAATGGTAAGTGCGAAGTCACAGTCCGGGATCCCAGAATGGCAAAGTATGTAATACAGTTAAACAACGCGGCTAGTTTTGACATGGAAGCTCGAACACGTTCGAAGTTGTAATGGAAATAGCCGGCGCCTTAGCCACCATGGCGCATCACACCTATACTTGAGAAACAATATTTACGCCTATCTATTGACCACAGTGAGGGAGTTCCCTCCATAGCCCACTGTCGGGTAAGCCGGGTAGATGAAACCTCCCTTCATGGATGGACTAATAACGCGGTATATAGCCCGCAGGGGGAACTCCGCAATGAAAAGATTGAGATGCAAAATTAGAATCGGTCGACCGGAGTTTTCGACGAACGGCTGTTCAAGCGATGACCCTGGATGGGTCGTATACGAAATAGCGACGGCCGAATTGGGCCCGATATGTGTTAAGCGAGATTACGAGAAGGGATATGTGGCAACCATCGAGGAACAGCGAACTTCGGCACCGCAGGCACACGAGGCTATTATTGGCTGACCATGAAGTGCGGGGTTCTGCCAGATTCACGTCTGAAAATGTGACCGGTGCGATGACGGGCTCAGGTATTAAGATCATAGGCTTCAGACTTAATATCCATCTCCAACCCTTTGCCCTTCGCTTAATGGGGAATTGACATAGTGGGACCACTCCCCACAGCCCCGGCTCAGAAGAAGTTATTGCTAATAGCCACTAATTGCTTAATGATGGATAGAGTCGAAGCTTTGCTTGATTAAAGCGAAAGGGCGATCGCTCGATTTATGCGGAATAATATCGTTTACTTTGTTCGGTATCCGTCAATCATGTCGAGATAACGAGCGAGTTGATAATCGGGTCTACAGAAATTTTTGCTAGGAATTGAAAATAAAGAACTTATACTCCATCCCCGGTATCCTGGCAGCTGACAGCGAGGAGGCTTCGATAAAACCACATTGATGGCCTTAAAGAAAGAAATGGTTGGAAGCGGCTAAAGGCAAATGGGTGAACTGAACTTCCTGGGTCCTTTGAGCTTCTGAAACGGCCCCGCTTCGTAGACGAGCGGTATATCTCCCTTCACACTTACCTATGGGATGGAAGCTATAATCCCTATAGAAATCGGTATGCTTATGCTCCGGACGAATATGCCCGAACAGTCGAGTACAAAATCCATAATCAAGGAACTAGACATGGAGGATGAACTGCGCGAGACGGCAACCGTACAAGTAGCATCCTACCACCAGCAGCTAGCAAATCTATACAACAGACGAGTAAAAAAACCCGAGTGTTCCAGCCAGGGGATTGGTCTTAAGAAAAATCTTTGAAAACATAGCCGATCCAATGACAGGAAAGTTTCAAGCTTGGCGGGAAGGGGCCATATATTGTAACACGGCGAGTAAATCGGATCATATGCTATTAGATGGAACACCTGTAGGCAGAATGTGGAATGCTATGCACATCAAAAGGTACTATCAATAAAAGGATGATTCATTATCTAACTGTATTTTCATCAAAAAATTTAAATTATAAAGTCCGGATGGCACTACAAAGTTAATGACCTATCCGGCCTAGAATGGTTGATACTTGTGGCTTAGTCTAAGAATGGGATGAACCTTTAATGACCTATCAGGCCAAATATGGTTCTTTGCTTAGCGGCTAAGTCACAAAGGATTCGGATAGCCTTGTAACCCATCTGACCTAGTATATGGTTGATGCCCAACTGGCTCAATCTAAAGTCCGGATGGCGCTAATGACCTATCTGGCCCAGTATGGTTGATCTTGGCTGGAGTGAGTCCCAAGAATCGATTGATTATTTAGAAAGTGGAACTATCCAGGCCTGACATGGTTGGCACAAGCAAATGGGGAGGGCGATGTCCCTCCGAATCCCAGTGTGGGACAAGCAAGTGAAATACTTGATTCAAAAGAGGACTCGGCAGAATTAGCAAAACAAAGCACCCTTCATAAAAAAATCTAGATACACTATAGCAAAATGTTGGGATACAAAACAAGAGCAAAAGAGTGAGGCTCGATAAACAAGTGCATAATACAATCCCTAGCTCCCGCTAGAAGCATCGGGTTCCTCATTTTCCTTAGCTACTTTGGTAGGGGACCCCGACTGGACGCTTAACCCCTCCTCGGCGACTGGAAGGATCTCGGTCAGAAGTTCCTCCCTACTATTTACGTCAAGATCGGTGGCAGGAACTCTAGGGGCAGCACTCGAGGGGCATCGAGGATTGATAAAAAAACTCGGGAGGTAACGGCTGTGACGTGTCAAGCATCCCAGTTGGGATCCGGGGCTTACTCCCACAAATATTGTGTGCAAATGCACAACAGTCGTAGCCATAATTGAAGATAACTTCAAAGCCAATGTCAAATTCCTCCTCTAAAGCCTTCTTCTCCTTAGGAGGGCCTATGCAGAAGGCGACGGCTCGTCTTTGCTAGCCACGAGTTCTCATAAGTAAGGAAGCTTCCGGCTCATCAGTTAGGCCGAATTTAGCCCTTAAATCCATATGCACGGGGGCCTCTCTGAAGACGCGGCTAAAGCTGTCAGCCTGGAAACTAACTCAGACTCAACCTTTCGTCGGCCGTCTTTTGAAGCAACTAAGGCTCGTTGGACTCGGGCTAACTCAGATTCCACCTATGCCCGGGCGTTGCCCGCTGCTTCGGTCTCCAGTCGGGCCATCGCCACTTCATGACGAGCGGCGTCTCTCTCCGCCTTAGCACGAACTGCCCGTTCCGCAACTTCTTTAGCCTTATTTCGGCGCGAGGTGACTGCGCCTCCATTACGAAGTTCGGGGCCTTCCCGGTCGGGCGCCGGCGGGCGTAGAAGTCGTAGCCTCTCACACATCCCTCGGTAGAGTATGAAATTCTCGGTCTTTGGAAACACGTATTCGGATGGCGACAATCGCTGCTTGAAAAACATATTAATGATATGACAATATTAAGAGTTAATGCTAGAACATGATATAAGCTTCTGAAACTACGAGTTTAAGTTGATTAACAAAAAATTACTTGATTCACGAACTTTGCATCACATCCTTTATTATTTGCTGGAGATCTTCTTTAGTTATACTAGTAGGGACTAAGACAAAATACTCTTCTCCACGCCCAGGCCCGAGCGACTACATGCATCAGTGGCGTCAGGGTCGACTCGTGTAAATGGTCGACAGTAGCCACGATGAAGGGGGCCTCCGTCGATAATCTCTAAGCGCCCCTCTCGGTAGGCGATACGCCACTCCATGGAGGCCGGGCGCGAGGAGTAAATTCAGCGACATACGATCGGGGAAGCGTGGCCTCTTGCTCCGAGCTCTCGGGTGTGCTTATTACTATCGGTGGCTAGCGGCTTTGCTTGGGAGGATAGACCACTGGATGCGGCCAGGGAAATTTAGGGAAGCCTCTCGGACTCGCTGGAGTAACTTTTTCCAAAGCCGGCTAGTCATTCAGACCCACCTCGGGCGAACATGAGATGACAATTGTTAGCACCTTCGAACCCTCGACCAAGAGAGAGTGACCCGATCCCCCGGCCACTCCGAGGATGGCATCTGCTGCTCGCTCGAAGCTAACATCTTGCTTTCGCTTCTAAGCAACAAAGTTATGAATTAAATTAGACATCTCGTTCTCTTCCTCTTCTTCTTCCCAATCCGGGGGACGACTGGTTATGGGGGGAACCTAAGGGACGAAGCCTTCCACTCCGGCCCCAAGAGCGTTTTGAAGCCCGGACGTCCCCCTCATTCTCTTCAGTGTTTGGGGGGCATGATGGGAACCCTTTCTTTCTAAGGGTAGTCGCTCCAAACGGCCACCCCTTTCACCCTAACTAGACGCCTAGGGGGTAAGGCCGGAATCCTCGCTAATAAAGGAAGGGTGCACAGGTTGAGTGCTTATCACTAATTCCCGACCAGCCGCCTCACTCTCCGCTTCCCCTGTTGGAGATGAACTACCCGGGATTAAGTTAAGTAGGTCCGCAGTGACGACGTGCTCACCTTCCACAATTTCTGAAGGTAAAGGACGCGGAATTATCAAGACGTTATAAGGAGACGGGTGATGGCTTAAATCATTAAAGTTCTTCACGATAAGAAGGACTTTATGATTCCGCTCCTGCTCGGAAATCTCTAACAACCTCTGGATTTTTTCAAAGTTGGCTCTCTCCACTCAATGTACCAGCTTGCCCCTTCGGCTTCTCCCTGCGCAAATAACCCACAATAATGAAACACGTGTACATAATGGGCATAGGGAAAATACACCAACAGGTAGGCCTCGTTGCTTGTACACACCTGGAAAAGACATCGAATGGTTAACGCATCAAGCGGTCGGGGCAGGGTCTCCTCCTGAGGTCCACGACCCGAGATCCTCGCCGCCTCACTCTTGAAGCGAGTAAGGGGAGTCTGTAGCAATTGCAACCAGGGGCTTTGGGCTGACATAGACACCCGACCTCCTTGCGTTACTCTCAAGGTATAAGTAAAACAAACCTCCACCAATGAAATATCAAGCTGGTAAAGATGGTTTAGTACACAACACCTAGTTAGAATCCGGATAATGTTTGGGTGAATAAGGGTAGGTGGAGCTACGGTAAAGTCACGAAATTGACCCCGGAGATGGCACTAGGAAGCGGCTTATTGCTAGTTGCTCTCGGGTGAAAAACATTGCGTTGTACTCTTCGCCCACAGTACTTGCAGTCGGGCCATCCAACAGCATGGCATCAATGTCATCGGGAATTTCAAAATAGGCCCTCAACTCCTCCATAGACAAGGAGGAGATGATACTGCTTGTAGAAGGCGTCCCCCGGGTAGGCCCTCGCTTGCGACCCTCCTGGCTGGTGGAAGTCTCTTTCTGACCTCTCGCCATTCTACAAGCAGATAGACAAAATAAGGGGAAACGAAAATCAACCCAAAGCCATAATACCAAACTAGTAAAAGGAAAAACCACTTGCGAGACCACCAAGCCTGGGCGGGAGTAGCGATCCTAACGAGGTTCTAAGGATGCCCCACGTTATCCACATCACTTAGGAGCTTGATGCGACAATCAAAAGCCTTGACGGGACCCGAGTGGAAAGCATTTACTGTCAATGAAAGCTAAATAAAAGCCTAGAAGAACGACTCATAAAAGCACTCAACGTTGCACTAAAGTAACGCACAGAAAATCTCGAGCAAGAGGGATACAGGATAACCAAGAAGAAGCAAGTATAGGAACGGGTGAAATCAAATGATGGCTCCCTATATATTAAGCGTCTAGAGTTTGCAAACGCATTAAATGTGCCACTAACTCATCACCTCCACAACCAATTTGAAACCTGGCGACGCTTCGCCTATTAAGGCACAATGAGCGAACGCGGGCCAGGCTCATGGGCCTTTGCTCGGCCCTAACGAGGCAGCGTTTGCGCGCGACGGCTATGTTATACGGGCCGGTCCATTTTTGGAAGCATATCAAATACCATAGCCCTCGACCATAAGACTGATCGCTTAACTCCACTAATGGAATTAGGAAGCATGAGAACAATGTGTGCAGGAACGCGAAAATTTCAGGAAATGTAAATTCATTAATTACACCAAAAGGCGTTCATAGTTACATAACAGTGCTTATCACTAAGCTATCATACTATGATTACATGATCCATCCGGACCAAATACAGAGGCTAAGAAGAAAGAGTTGAGTAGAAATTTAGGAAAGATGGGCTGCGAAGGGTGGAAAGGAAGCATAAGATCCCCATTGATTTCGAGGTGAAAAGGAACACGAGAACTTGGATTGATTTGGAGAGAGGGAGTGAATTCTTAAGGCTGCTAGAGGATTCCATTCGAGTTCGAACCACCCGGGGCGCGGCGAAAGGGGGCACATAACTTCGAATATTCTCAGAAAGCATGAAACAATTCGGAGCTCAGCTGAGTCCATACAGTATCGGCTGGTCCCATATTTGGAAATCATGCGCCAAACCCCATAGTAACCTCTTCCATCACGGCGATCATAAAGTCCAACTCCCGGCATCGGCTAACCTCCCCGCTGCAAAACTAGTAATAACTAGTGGTGCAAAGGAATCCGCCACCTTGCAAACCTTTTATAGAGACCTCCAACTTCAAGAGAATTCCAAACGACAGCATCAAATGTGACACTAAAAAATTAGAAAATTCCCCAGTAATGCGCACGTTGGAACATACCCACGTGGCAGGTCGCTGTTCCACTTCCCCACTAAGCGAGTCATAGCGGTTTTCTTTTTCCCGGTCAGGGGAAGACAACCCTCCTTAGCCCAGGGGGCATTGGGTACCATGGGTTGGCACCGGACCCTCCTGCCCAGCGGGCCCTGAGATGGTAAACCCAGCGATGTAATGGCCCGACTACGGGCGATTATCTTCGTTTACCGGCTAGGCCCAAACATACTTCCCAGGTCGGCCGGGGGTATAACACATGGTCTGATCTCTCTGACGTACCATCTTTAAGAAGGTAATGGAAGCTGTCGACCGGTTTGAGCAGTATCCACCCTGAGTCACACACGTAATCACCACCCAGGGCGTCGAAACACGTCTTAGAGCTGAGAAAATCACCCGAGCTATTTGGCTATCTAAAGGGAAACGAGGAGTCATAATCTTGCCGAACTATGCGCAACTTTCCCTTCCCGGGTTTGGAAGGGAAATCCTGCTCCATGGAAATCGGATCATCTTCCTCTTGGATAAAGGAATGAGGGATCAGACAAAAGAAGGTAAGACGTTCTTGGTAGAAAAACCCGAATTAACTGGCTCTAGATTTGATCGACTTAGGCATCGGAGGCGAATGCTTTTCCTGCCAGGTGTTCTTGTTTGTTTGGGTACATCTTGACAAAGTTGATGCTCCGACGATCCAGTGACTTAGAAAATTCACGAGACTACATTTCCCCCACCGATCAGGCCCATATTTTATGGGATTCTGGTTGCCAAATAAACCAATCAACCAAGACTGAGTTATGTGGAATCTTCCATTTCTTAAGGCAAATAATACTGAATTATTTAAGACAAGATTACTAAGACCATTACTTAAAAGATCTATAATTTACATTCATCAGTATAATTGAATAGGATTAGGTTCAATCAATAATCATTCCTTCACAAGTTGTACGTCATTTATTTGTGACGCTAATCAGTTGTAATCTCTTTCAATTTCGTTTCTTCTGTGTTCACATAATCAAGCACAATAGTCCTCATCCATTAAACACAACCCAAACCACAATTAATTTATCCAAATCCAAGAACCAAGAAACTAACCAGGGGATGTATGAACCGCGAGCCATCATCAGCCTTCTGCAACCAAACATGCTCGAATGGTTGGTTCGTATTATTCACCAATATATTAAATTCATCATGAGGCCACGGAATCGTGGGTATGTGAAACGGCACCCTCGGCCCCGCCGCCGAGCCAACCGTTTACTTATCCTTCACCGCAAGGGCCACCTACGACTGCCCCCATTTCTTCTTCCTCCCACACACCAAATGAAACCCATCCCCGGAATCAATTCGTATTTGCTCTTGCTTCAGCCTCAGCCCCCGAAACTCCTCCGCCGCGGCATCGAACCGGTCGTAAGCCTCATCGTTCCCGTTCACCACCCAATCGTACCCATCGTCGTGGTCTTCAGGATACGCCATCGCCATCTCCCCGCCCCAAATATCCGCAGAGGATCCAATCATCTCGAGCATCGCATGCGACGCCGCTGCGACTTCCTTCACGGGACCTCTGAACTGTTCAAAATTGTGGTATAAATGGAAGTCTTTCTCCGATGGCACAGCTCGTGAAGAACGCGAGAGCCTTGAAATCGAAGAAGATAAAGAAGCAACGGATTTGGTGAAATCCTGGTTCAGGGATTCGCCTTGAGGGAGGTCCAAATCCATGGTTGAAGGAGGATTTGGGTGTGCATTGAGCGGAGTAGCGGGATATTTGAGGAGAGAATAGGGTTTGGGTCTAGGGTTAGGGTTTAGGGAGTCCATTGAATATAAAGCTTCCGATTTTGCTCTCTGTAGTAGTAAGGAGACGTTAGGTTCACAACTGGGCTTAATGGCATGTTTGGCCGTTTTATTGCATGACACTTTAGAGGCGTGACAATAAAACATGCCAAATGTATCTCAAAATAAAGTCTTTTTTTTCTTTTTCTTTTTCTTTTTTTGCCTTTTTTACTTTCTTTAGAAAAATGTTTAAAAACAAATTATAATCTCACCATATTTAAAAATAAATTTAATATTTTTACGTATAATTTTAGCTCATTTTACCAACCTCTTTAAACTCCTTTTCTTTCTCTCAACTTTTTCTCTAGTAGCCTCTTATCTTTAAGTAAGATAGGTGATTTGTTGGTCATTTTTTTACCTAAAATCACCCATACACCTCTTTTCATCTTTTTTTATATTTCTTAATAAAGTGGTTCTTCCACACAAATTTAAGTTTATTTGTTTTTTCGTGATTTAGTCGTTGCCTTGGTACGAGTGTGATTGTCTTCGCCTTCGTACACATATGGTTGTCATCGTCTTGGTGCGATGAGTGGTTGCATCATCTCAGTATGACGATTTGGTTTTCGCCATCATTGTTCAATGTTTATTTGTATTTAGGTGATTCAGACGAGTAAATTATATACAATCAGAGATAATAAATCAAATCAATGGTCGTTAATATGCTGAAGAAATGGAGTCATAGGTATTCTAGTCAGTAATATCAAATGTGTAAACTCAACTATCAAATGTATAAACTTCGAGTCATTTCATTATACTATTAGCCTGAATGTTGTTTCATTCTTTGTGGTTTTTAACGATTTTAATTATATGTTTATATCGATGTATTGTTAGTTTGAATCAATAAAATTAATTTTCTCTTAAAAAAAGTATAATTTTAGCTATATAATCTAGTGCATTACCAAAGGTTTCTTAAAACCAATATAAATTGATAGGGTTTGAAAAATAAGACTGTAAGCCCACCAAGGCGAAGAGGTTGGCGGCGAAACGAAAGCCACTAGTTGAATTCAAAAGAGGCTTGCCCAGTAAAGGCATTCGGGGCCTCTTTACGCCCGACATTCCGGTAGCACAGGCGGCCCAAAGAAGTCAATTACCGGCAGCTGAGGCCACTTATGAAGTCTCGAGTGCCGAGAAAATATAATAGTCTGCAATAATATATCATTCGCAAGTCCGGCCAAATCTCACCCAGTAAGGGAAAGAAAGGCAAAGATTAGATCGGCATCAAATCGAGATCTCCCAATAAGGAAGGAAAGGAATTACTGAATAAACTCTCTTTCTGTGTCCTACTTTTTAAAATCCGTCACGGACTATAATAGAAATATCTCCATCAAGTAGGAGGCTTGAGTCTAATTACCATCCAACGGGGAAAATATCTGCTATAAATACAAGGTCACCCCATCGGTGAAAGGTACGAACTCTTAGTCGCATACTCGTATGCAAACATATACAACATTCGCCCTCTAAGCAGTCTCTCTTTTCTCTCAAAAAGAAATTGACTTAGGCATCGGAGCGGCCACGGGCGAAACCCTCGTCGACCCCCTTCGCTGTTTTTTGCGAGAGTACTTCGACAGGTTGTGCAGTGGAATTGTATGATCGCCCGCCCGGCCGAGACGGGCGGGCTGCATCCCAACGCTGCAATCAGGTCAGCCCGACGGCCCTGCGCTCCGGCCCGGTTAGGTTGAAAAAGGCATCATCGGTTAGCGCCGATGCGTAGAGCAGCGATTCCTTCTCATCTCGCGATTTCGATTGTGGTAACCTCAACATGGAACTCCTGGCGGGAGCAGCGCTAATCCTCGGGATGCGAGACCCGACCCGAAGCAAGCGCGAGCGGCCCGACCTCGGCCGCGTTAGAAAGCGATACGAAGCCCGACACGGGCCCGAGGTGGAAGCGCTAGCCTCACGATCAGCGTCTGGCGGAAAAGTTAAGAACAACTCACAAGGCAGATCAGCGACCGGGAGGCGCAGCGAGCTTCAAGGGAAAGTCGCAGCCTTCCGCAGGAAGAGACGGCGCAATGTCGGTATTCCCCGAAAAGTGGCGGCGAATCGATCGTGCGAGGGCGAGACCCGCATCTAGCCGGGAGAAGAAGGCGAGCGTGCCAGAGCATGCGGAATGGAGGTGCGCCGTCCTCGACATGAACACTCATGGAGCAGGTTCAAGGAACCTCGGCAGAGCTCAGTAAAGGAGGTGGTGAAGGGCGCGTGCTCACGACACTATGGACACCTTAGTCTGACCGCCCCAGATTCACCCTATACGGTAAATTACTCCACTTCCCCCTTCTAGCGAGTTGAGTGCCACGGTGGGCGTTCGATGGTACTAGAGACCCCGTCGATCATCTCAACACCTACAAAAATCAAATGGAGCTTTATGGGTATCAAGATCCAGTGCGATGCAGAGCTTTCGCTATCACCTTGAAAGGCCCAGCCTTGGTGTGGTTCAATAGATTCCCACCATCATCAATCTCCTCATTTAGGGAGTTATCCATTGCATTCGTCTCTCACTTCATTGGAGCCAGAACGTACAGAAAGCCAAGTTACCATCTGTTGACTATCAAGAAGGGAGCGCCCAGAAAACGGGACGTCTTATGTCAGCGATTCAATGTCGAGTCTCTAAAGGTAGATATACGTGAGAAGTTTACGATCAGCGTTCATGTTGGTTCAGGGATTCGGTCGAAAGACTTAATGTTTTCCATCTCCCGAAAATCCCCAGGCAAGCATGGGAGGTGCTGTAAGCGATATAACGATTGAAGAGGCCCTCATATCCAAGAAAGAGAGCTCTTCCATTCACAAAGAAAAGAGCGGAAAGGAAAAACGACGAGGACGAAGCCCCAAGAAGCAAGGCGACCGCGAAACGTCTCCAAAGAAGAATGGAGAATGGTCCCCAAAAAGGCGTGGCAACCTCAGAGAACGTCTGGGTCCACCGCAGTCCGAGAGACGACGACGTTATTCGCCCCAACGCTTCACCATGGCGGCCTCGATATCACGGGTCTGGCGAAATGCAAGCGAGCAGTTCTTGAGATGGCGGCTCGGAATGAAGTCGGACCTACCAATGAGCGGCTCTAAGTACTCACGAGTTCCGCCTGTAGGGACTACGGACATCGGACGGACGATTGCATACAGCTCAAAAAAGAAATAGAGTACTTGATACGGCGGATACCTCCGACGCTTTATATCCACAATCGAGATCGAGTCAAGCTCGAGCGGGTTCCGCCCGGCTGACCATCACCTCGGCGGAGACGGCGACTTCGGCGCAACAATCCCGAGTGAAATCCGGGTAATCTCAAGAGGATTACGCGGGAGGAGGGAATCGGCTCAGCTCGGAAGGCCCATCGTAACATTAGTCAGCGAGATGGCGGAAATTCAAGCGGTGTCTAAATTACGCCTTGACACATCCGTCACGTTCTCGATTTCGGTCGAGAAGGATGCAAACACCCTCATAGCTGACCCGGTAGTTCGAGGCAATTGTGGCTAACAAAACAGTTCATCGGGTGCTAATCGACAACGAATTGTGGAAATATCATCTTAAAGTTGGCGCTAAAATGGGCATCGGAAGGAAAAACTAGAACCCCGTCGACACACTCTAAAGGGTTCTCGAGAAAGTATTACCTCTAGGCTTTCAATCTGATTGATACTCACATTGGGAGATTCCGGTACCAAGCGTGACTACGACAAGATTTCGTGGTAGACGCCCGTGCTTATAACATGTTCTTTGGGTAGACCTTCTCTCCAATGCGATAAAAGTCATCACTCGCGTATCACATATTGATCAAATTCCCTAAGTAAGCGGGGTAGGATGGATTCGGAGACCGGCGAGAAGTAGGAATGCTACTACGACATCCATGAAATAAAAAATGGTCGACAACATATACGTGGGCCAGGCTTCGACATGCGTGTGAGGTATTCACTTTCGTCCCGAGCCCTCGGAAGAACTGAGAGCCGGTATTGTTGGATGGCGACCGGAACATCTCGCCTATATCGATACAAACTGGCGGAGAAGACGCAAAAACCACCTTATCCATTTTAGACCAGCGACGTCTTCGGCGTGGAAACGGCGGACATGGAGGAATCGATCCTACGATGTCGCTCGCGGGGAATTTGAGCGTCGATAAATCCTTTCAAACGTCGAACAAAAAAGAAAGAAGCTTGCGGAAAAGCAAAGCCATCAGCGAAGAAGTCAACAAACTCTTACGAGGCAAGAGAAGCGTCGAAGTTGAATACGAATGGCTAGCCAATGTCGTACTTTCGTAAAAAATGACGGCGAATGGCGACTCGTGACTTCAGCGACTTGTCGATAAAAGCGTGCCCGAAGGGCGGTTTCTGTCGCGACTTCGACCTCGCCATTATTAGATGCCGCAAGCGGGTCATGGTAGCTCAGTTTATGGGCGCCTTCTCGCTACAACGGTCGGTATGGACCCGGGCGAAAAGGCGTCGTTCGTCACGGCCCGGGGGCTTTATTGCTATCGTGTGATGCCTTCCGGGCTCGCGAGGCCACATATCGGGTTGGTGAATCGGATGTTTCATAGGTTAGGCTGGCCCAGCGGAAGTATACATAGATGACATGTTGGTAAAATCCACCTCGGTGGGCTCCACATAAGCCGCTCCCCATCGAGGCGTTCGGATCTTGAGAAGCTGACATGGCCCAGATCCGGCCAAAATGTGCCTTCGGATTGTCGGCGGGAAGTTCACGGGTTTATAGTCAGCCAGGGAATTGAGGCAAATCTAGACAAGATAAAAGTTGTACTCGACATGCCTTCGCCATCAAGCATAAAGGAAGTTTAGCGCGGCCAGGGAAGGATTCTTTGCCTTAATGGGTCGTGTCGGGGCAAGTGATAAATGCTAGCCTTTCTTCGAGTTACGAAGAAAGGCCTTTCAATGGGATACGAAATGTGAGGAAGCATTTTCAGCCTTGAGAAAGCATATTTAAGCTCCCCATTCTAATGCAAGTCTTATTGAAGGGGGCTCCTCTTATATACCCTGGCCGTTTCAGACTTCTCGACCAGTGTTGTCCTCGTCAGAGACAAAGAGCGAGTACAGCACCCGGTTTACTATTGCAGTTGAGCTTTGAGAGGAGCGGAGGAGAGATACCCAAGGATGGAGAAACTAATTCTGGCCTTGGTAACCTCTGCCCGAAAACTTCGCCCTTACTTCGGTTTCACACCATAGAAGTCTGACGAAATGCGGAGTGGAAGCGAGTGTTACGTAAACCCGAAGTCTCGGAGGTTGATGAAGTGGGCCATAGGTGATGGAGTTCGACGCTCAGATACAAACCAAAAACCGCGATAAAAGGGCAGGTCTTAGCCGACTTCATCATGGAGTTCACCCTGGCGGAACATGCTCAGAACGCTCAAGCAACGAATGACCTCCCCGCCTGGAAACTCTCTGTAGATGGAGCTTCGAACGCACAAGGAAGCGGAGCAGGTCTAATCTTGACCTCACCGGAAGGAATATACATAGAGTACGCACTCAGATTCGGGTTTCAAGCCTCTGGCTCATAGTAGAATATATGAGACCGTCATAACGAGTCTCAGCCTCGCTCATTAAATAGAAATTGACCAGCTAGAGTGCGTGACTCCAGTGGTAGTAAGACAAATAGAAGACACTACGAGAAGCTAAAAGTGGAAGGATGATCCTATATCTCCAAAAGGTACGAGATTTATTAAAGAAATTCGTACAGGCTCAGGTCAGACATGTCCACTAGAGGCGGAAAACTCCCAGGGGCGCCACTGGCAAAATTAGCGACAACCTTCTGAAGACCTCGTAGGTTGACACTGTCGAATGCTTGGCGAGCCACTCTGTGTCTACTGCGATGTGGGAGGTTGCCCAGTCGGGTTCGAGCCAAGTTGGATGGACCCTAATTTGGGGCCCCATATAATGAAGCGGACGTCACACTGGCGGCGAAGGAAGTAGCGCTAAAATAAGGACGAAGTACACCGGGTTCGCTGTCATAAGGAGGCTTTTTGTATAAGCGAGGTTTCTTCACACCAATCCTCAAGTTGATTGCGGGAAAAAACATTGAATACATGCTAAGGGAAGTTCACGAGGGTATATGCGGAAATCACATCGGAGCTCGAGCCTTGGCAGAGAAGGTCTTGAGACAAGGATACTACTGGCCTACAATACTCAAAGATCTGTAGATCTAGTCGAAATGCAAGATTTTCCAGGAGCACGCCAAGATCTCACGCCTCCCATGAGCCCTTAACATCGATCACAAGCCCCTGGCCCTTCCAACAATGAGATGCGGACATGCGGGACCTTTGCCCTCGGGAAGGCGATGTAAGTTCATTATTGTCGCGGTAGACTACTTACGCCAAATGGGCTGGAAGCGGCGGGTTGGCGTCCGCAGGCAATCGCGCGAATTTGTGTGGCGAGCCGTCATATGCGGAGTTCGGTATCGAGCCTTGGAGTGTCGGACGATGGAAAACAATTTTGACAACGCGAATTTAGAGATTTCTATCTTGAGCTCGGAATTAAAATTACTCGTCCCGGTACATCCACGGTCTAATGGGCGGTAGAGTCCTATGAGAACCATAAAGCCGCATTAAAGACCAAGGCCCCGGAAGATCTCAAAGGAAAGTGGGTAGAATGCCTCCCAGGGTGCTATGGGCCCTCTGGGACGACCATAGTCGACAGCAGAAACCCCATTCGCCACTGGCCTTATTTGAGACGGTAGCCTATCGAGTGGTTAAGTCCCAGAATCGAGTTGGCGGCCCAGTGGAGCTGTGTGAGGCTCTCAGATGCAAATTTGGATCTCTTAGATGAAGCATTGAGCAAGTACTAAGGCGTCTGAGACTGCAAAGAAGACGGCTCGTCTTATGGCAAGTCAAACCCAGGGCTATGCAGTGATTTGGTCTTAAAGAAGCTATTGCAGTGAAGAATCCCGACCACATGGGAAGTGGGCTAAGCTGGAAGGCCCCTATATCATATCTCAGTCGTCGGGCCAGGGCAATTCTGAACTCCAAGCGGAAAGAGGGGAAAAATTTTCTGGCATGCACGGAATGTAGAGCATCTTAAACGTTTTTATCAGTAGACCTTGGTTTGTAATCTGAAATGGAGATTTATCAATTTTCAGTTAAATATTCAACCATTTAATGGTTATTCTAATAAGACGTCACAAACAACTCAGACATATAATGCTTAGAAAAATTACATGCAATTGAATGAGAAAGCTCATAAGGAAAAATCTCTCTTTATTCCAATCATATTACATTTAGCTACAATCCGTGGTGTCATCGATTACATCTTGAAAGCACTCAGTACAAGTAGTTCCCTCGAAAAAAAAAATGAAAAAGGCCAGAAAGGTGGAAAAGAGGAGAAGAAAAAAAGGAGTGGAAGGAGTTTGTGCGAAAGCAAAGGGGGAGAAATGAGAGGTGGAAGAAAGATGAAAAGAGGAGAAGGAGAAAGGAGAAAGGAGAAAGAAGAGCAAAAAAAAATGGAGAAGGCGCGCAAGAAATGCATCGCCCTCCAACATTCCACTGACGAAGCTAGGGAATAACATGACTCTCATAAAGGGGAGACTAGGGAAAAACACAACTCCCACATGCAGAAGAACGGCGGAACTGAACCAAAATCTTCAGAAGGATCCCCAGCGAAGATGACCAGACTTCGACGCCTCATCTCACCCAGTTAAGTGCGCGCAGAGAAAGCGAATATACAAGTATAAACTCCATAGCAATAAAGCGCCATTTATAGAAGGCCAAAGCACTCAAAGAATCACCGACGTTCAAATTCTCCATCATCGGCGTAAAGACATTCGCACCTTCGAGAAAATCGGAGTCGAATGGCGCGCGGCGACTCACTCTGGCGAGTTCGTCTGCTCTACGGCAGTCCATTCGCGAGTGGTCGGCTATTTCTGGCGCCAGCTCGGCCACAATGCCGGGCCGACTCCACTTTGGCGGAATTCGTCTACTGCAGGGCCAGTCACGCTACGAGAGTCGGATCAGCTCGAGCTTCACGCAGCCCTCGGCCTGATGCCCAGACCGACAACTCCGCTGGCGGGTTCGTCTGCTCACGGGCCAGTCACGCTACGAGTCGAGATCGGCTCGGGCTACATCGCCGCCGGCCTGGCAGCACGGGCCATTAGCTCGCTGACAGTTGTCTACTTTGGAGCCAGTCCGCAGCTACGAGTCGGTCATTTCGGGCTACATCGCCACTCAGCCCGCAGGCGCGAGCCAGCCGCTCACTGGCGAGTTCATCACTGACGTCTTCTTGAGAGTCGAATAGCTTCGAGCTACGCCATACTCGGCCATAGCGCCGGGCAATATTTCCTTTGGCAGTGTCTACTCTGGGCGAGTCACGCTTCACGGTGGTTGACTCAAACCTTTCGGCCAATAGAGCGATAGCTCACTTGGACTGATTCACGCGCCGGCGCAGGCCATCTGGTCAAAGAGATTGATTCGGCTTCGGGCGGCTTTCGAGCGGCAGGCGATTGCTCCGTTGGCGAGGCACCGGCCATTACGAATAGGCGGCGACCAAAGTTCAATTTCAACACCGAGCGCTCACGGCGGAGCTGGTGGCTCGCGTTGTGACTCGGCCATTCTGCAGGCCATCGGCTAAGGAGTTAGTTCCGCTCAACCTTCGGCGTGAAGCCCAGCGGCTCGCCCAGACCCGATTCGTCTACCGGTATAGGCCATGCAACCCTAAAGTGAGTTCAACTCGGCACATTAGCGAGGAGACGGCGACTCACTTGGACCGGTTCATCTACCGATATAGGCCATGCGTGCAGTTCAATTCGACTTAGGCGACTGGTAAACCAGACCCAGTGACACTTTCTGTGACTTAACACATTTCAATGGCGAGCTCGACCATTCTACATAGGCCCACGTAGCGGAGTCGAAACAGGTATTAGGCCCATGGGCTTGAGGCCGGGAGCCTTAAGCGGGGCCAATTTGAGTTCAACATCCTGGCTCGAGGCGCTCAATCCGGACCATTACAGACAAAGTAAAGTCGAATCAAGCGAATAACGAAGAGCACAAACAGAGGCGAAAGAAGTAAGATGAAATAATGAATGTTCATTGAAGAAAAGGTTATATATGTCTTGGGTCCCAGGCCCAACAAAAAAAAAAAAAAAGAAAGAAAAGTGTAAAAGTCAATGTGTGACGGCGAGCCACGAGGAAGTCAGGAAAAAGAAGGAGAAGCGAGACGGTGAAGAGGGAGTGGAGCAGTGAGTGCAGGGCTCTCCGGGATAATCGACGAAGAGGATCCCTCCTCCTCCTGCGTCACTAGAGGTCAAAGTTAAAGTCAGGCCGAAATAAGCAACAACGGCCTTCTTACGGCGAGCCATCGAAACCCATTGATTAGGAGCCTCGGCCCTCGGTCTTAGATAACCGTCTCATTGAGCCATTAAAGTTATTTGTGATGAAGATCCCCATGACCGCGACCTCCTCATTAAAGGGTTCACAGGCCTGCCTCGTTAGCCTCGCTGACGAGCCTCGATCCAACGGCATCGTCTTGTCACAGTCACGAGTGCTGGTTGCCTGGCTCTTCCTTAGACTCCGAAGCTCGCCTTGGGACGGATGGCTTCGTCTGACCATCTAAAAAGTTCATCTTTGGGCGGTGCGGCCGTCCCTAGCCTCCGTCAAGTCGTTCTGCACAGCCCTCAATTCACTCAGAGCCTCCGGCTCGCCTTGATCGCCTCGAAACTATTGGACCTCGTCTTTCCTACCCTTTGCCCGGACACAAGCCGAAGTGGTATGTTTCAAATCTGACTGGAGCTTCACGGCTTCCTCGGTCATACGTTGCATCCGACCTCGTAGCTCAGCTCGCTCAGATGTGAGGGAAGCCACCCTCGCCTTATAAGCTCGGGCCGCCTTAGCATGACCTTCATTTATTTTGGCCTTCTGGCTAAACCCTTCAAATGAGTAGCCACCTGTACATCCAACATAAAATCAACATCCAGCGCAAGCTCAAAACTCATCTCAGAATAAAGTCAAAAAGGGCAAGGTACGGGAACTTACGGAGGCGACCCCCTGGAGAGATAGGGCCAACGCCTCATCAACGAGCAGCGCAACCGGCCTCTTAAGATCGAGTCATAAGAATGAAACTGAGACTACGCGCCATGAGCTCGGCATTGTGAGTAAAGAATCCTAGTCGACCAACTTGGGGTTAGGGTCTTTCCTCCTGCCTCTTCCTCTCTTGAGAAGCGAGCTTGCTTTCTTTGTTGGTGGGTTCCATACGGTAATAGGTGTGATCATGACAGCCTTTCAACAGCCCCACAGGGGACCTCTGCCTCTAATGAGACTAGAATGGGACCATGAGCTGAAACTATAGGAGCCATAACTTGATCTTTGATTTATGGATATGAGGGAGGGACGGAGAGATAACGATACCCCCGACTTTGGAACTTTGATAGCTTAGGCCTATCCTTCCCAGTGGAGTGCGAGGTTTCGTTTCTACTCAGAGCTTCCTAGATACCATCTCCAAGCGGGCGCGGGTTCCCCACAGGTTTAGCGACGAGAGGGCCCAACGGGGAGGAACTTTACGAGTGGAAGGCGAAAGCCTCGAGAGCGATAGAGGAACTTTTACGGCCGTGAAGAAATAGCGTCCCTTCCCGCGACTATGGGAGGAAGAGGAAGATCGAAATCACCATAGGAGTGGCCAGAGCGCCTAGAAAAATAAAGAAAGCCTCGGATGTCTCCTTCGATTTGAAAAGGTAAAAACTGAGGCCCGATCTTGGGAACACCAAGCCCCACAATCCTAAGAAAACCAACGGACAACCACAAAATGCCCCAATCATTGGGCGCGAGTTGAGCGGGACACACATTGAAATCTTTTAAAACCCTTTTATGAAGGGATGCAAAGGAAGCGAGCCCGTTATCGAGCCGCCCCGAGAAGAAACACACCATCCTAGAGCTACAGAGACCACATAGAGGTCAAACGTCGGGGACCACCCCCGAAGCGCCAGGGGAGGCTGATAACGTCCTGGCAAGATGGCTCCATATGAAGGACCGACCTTGCTAGGTCCACGATTAAAGCATGCTTAGCAGTGGTCTCGAATGTCCAGGCCCGGGGTATTTAATCAGATTCACTTTCCCCTTGCCCTTGTCCAAGGGAAGAGGAGGCGCCTTGGGGGCACTACTCCCGAAGTCAACTTCGACGAACGGTCAAAGACACCGCCGAGTTCTTCCAGGGCCATGTGGCCAGAAGAATCACCATCGATACGCGAAAGAAAAGCCCATACCCATGATGAAGTGGATATGAAAGCAAAATTCAGCCAACGAACAACTTCGTCTTATGATCAGGAAGAAATCGAAAACCCAAAAGGCGCTTGATGGACCGGAAAGACGAGAGAAAGACTCTGCAAAAAGGTTGGACAGACGCGAGAGAAGGAAATTAGAACTCGCTAAAGGCAAATAAAAGGTCCTAGAGCAGTGACACACAAGACAGAGGATGTCCGCAAAAGAAACAAAAGGAAACTGAAAGAGATGGAAGAAATAAGCGCGAAAATCGAAGAGTCATCATTATCACAAAACAAATGACGGCGACCAAGCCCTAACTAATTCGACCCAATGAGACAAAGTGGAAATTACGTCGAGAAAGCGTTACAGCCCTTGCCCACGTACAGTACCTGAGGGCTGGGGGTGTGATAGGGTTTGAAAAATAAGGCTGTAAGCCCACACCAAGCCCGAGAAAGAGAGGCTAGCCCGACGAGAAACACGAAGGCCGTGGTTGAATTCCGAGGAAACGCGATGAGGCGTCGGGCCTCTTTACGCTAGCATTCCATTGCTTTTCTAGGCCCGGTAGAAGAGGTCAATCGGCTTGGCCTAGGCCATATGGGAAGTCTCCCACCAGTCTGAGGAAAATAGAATAGTCCTAATAATATATCGTGCATGAGTCTGACCAAATCTCACCAATGAGGAAAGAAAGACAAGATGAGATCAGCATAAAATCAGATCTCCCAATAAGGAAGGAAAGGTACGAATAAACTACTATTTCTATATCCTATACCAAATCCGTCACAGGACTATAATAAGAAATATCCCGTCAGTAGGTGAATCTAATTACCATCAAGCGGAAAATATGCTATAAATGCAAGGTCACCCCATCAGGTGAAAGGTCTGTACTCTTAGTCGCATACTCGTATGCAGAAACATATACAACATTAAGCCCTCTAAAGCAGTCTCTCTTTAGAAAAGCGCTTAGGCATCGAATGACCGCGAGGCGAAGCCCTCGCCAACCCGCTCTTCCTTGTTTTTGTAGAGGAGTGCTCGACCAAGGTTTGCGAATCGAGATTGTATGATCATGCCCATTGGCTTGACCAAGAGTGCGCATCGGCCTGCCCGATAATCGAGTCGACCAATGACCCACCTGCGCTCGACCGATTAGATTAAAATGCATCATCATAAATAATTGTATGATTGTTTGAAGTTCTATACATATTTAGTTGTTATATTGTTAAAATTTTTTTTTAAGTTTAGAAAAAAGATTTGTTGTCAAAAAAGTTTGAAAAAGAACTTCAAATTCAATAATTATTATACATTTTAAAGCATCAAATAAAATACAACTTGTATAAGTTGACATATTTCAGAGAAAAAATTTACCCTACAACATGGGTTTGGTATGAAAAAGGACCAGAATGGGTATGTGATGAGTCATCTTTAACGGTGAAATTAAATCTTGAAAATTCTTTTAAAAGTATTTTTCTTTAAAGAAAAAATATGCCAAAAAACCTTAGTATTATGCCCCATATCCCACTTATGCCTGAAAAATATTTTTGATCTAAAAAGGTCTTTATAGTTTACTACCGTAACCCAAATTAGCCTTTGACCGGATTAAAATTGATCAAATAGTATTAAAATGACCTTTAAATCCATATGACATATGAGACCCATTATCCTCTATCTTCTCTCTTCCCCCTCCTCTCTTCTCTCTTATGTTGGAACCATTTTTTTTATTTTATTTTTTAACTCTCCATTCTTATTAAACTTTATTTTAGTTTTTAAAATATAATAAACAAAAATGCAAAATTTATTTATTTTAAATATATTAAATTATTCGTAATGTTAAATCTACTAAAAATTTTATTTTAAATTTTAAAATATACTAAATAAAAATTTAAAATTTATTTTTTAAATATAAATAAACTTTTCATTATTTTTATAAAAATTTAATTTTATGTATAGTTATTTCATTAAAATTAATTATATTTAATTAAAAATATTTAATATAATATATTTGTTTATAGTAATTAATAATATAATAAGCAAATAAATATTAACATTTTTAATTGTAGGGGAGAGAAGAGAAATGAGAATTAGGTCACATATTCCGTGGGATCGTCATTCACTTAATGATCATTTTAATACTGTTGAAAGCCACTTCTATGGTTTGGTATTAGCAAATGTAATTTTGGCTACATGAATGGGGTGTAGAGTCTCTTAAGGATCAAAAAAAAAAAAAAGTTTTAAGTGTAAGTGAGATATTGAGTACAACATTGTGGGGTTTTTTTTGCACATTTTCCCTTGCTTTAAATTGTCAAAAACTACAAATTAGTCCACCTGGCCTCAAGTTCATGAATTTTTACTTATATATTAGCCTTTCTTCCTTATTTTTCAATGTGAAACTTAGGGATATTGGGATATTTTATAATTGATTAAACTTAATTAGCTCTTATAACCTCCTTGGTAAAAACTCATAATAAGCTCATAGCAGCTAAAGCCTAAACAGCCTTCGAATAGGAAAAAGCAATAAATTCTGACATTTTACAATCCCTATATCCGTTAAAACATACTAATTTCCTTTAATCCATACTTGTATCCTGTGATTTTTTTTTTATCATGAAAAGTGAGTAAGGAAATAAATAAATAAATAAATAATTTAAATTATTTAATATTTACATAAAAATAATTATATAATGTTTGTATAAAAATTGTTTATGGATTTTTTTTTATATTTTCTTTTTCTTTGTGAATATGAAGTAAAATATTGTTTGTTCAATGATAAAATCTTGATATTTGAAAAACATGAAACATATTAATTTTTATTAGGTAAAAATATTTTTTTAAATAAAGTTAGATATGTATATATCTAGAGAGAGAATATTTTTTTCAAATATAGATATTATTTCATATAAATTAATTTTTAATTTGTGTCTATTATATATATATATATATATATATAAATACATTGTTTTATATATTTATATACAATGTCTATCAATCTTCTACTTTACCAAGCAGTAATTTACAATCAGCTATTGACTATCAACTAAACCAAACAAGCATTAAATAACGAATCCATAAACATAAAAAAATTTATAATAAATATTTGTTAAAAATATTCTAAACACGTAAAAATACACTTTTTTTTTTACAAATAAACACTTTCTTATTGATGATGCTATTTTCAGGGCCCCAGGATGGAGCGTGTAGGGAGTCGTTGGGCGGACTGGATTCTTTGGCGGGTGGCTGCTTGAGCTCTGAGATCGTGCAGGCTAAAGTAGGATCGTTGCAATGCTAGTCTGCAGGCTCTAGACGTGACACTCCTCTGCAAAAACAAGAAAGAAGGGGGGTCGGCGAGGGCTTCGCCCGTGGCCGCTCCGATGCCTAAGTCAGTTTCTTTCTGAGAGAAAAGAGTGATTGCTTAGAGGGCGAATGTGTTGCATCACGTTTGCGATAATGGTATCGCGTACGCACTTTCACCCGATGGGTGGCCTTGTATTTATAATAGATGTTCTGAGTTGGATGGTGATTAGTTCATTACATTGGATAGGATATTTCTTGTTATTATTAGTATGGATTTATGGTCAGGATATAGAAAAAAGCGATTTATTTGGGATAATCTTCCTTCCTTATTAGGGGATCCGGCTTGATGATGAGCTATTATTATCTTTCTTTCCTTATTAGTGAGATTTGGTTGGATTTGCGGGATAATATATTATTAGGGATTATTCTATTTTCTGTATCTAGGGGAGACTTCCCATGATCGACCTTTGGGCCGAGCGGATTGGACCTTCGTGCAGTTTTGGCACGAAGCGAATCTTTGGCGTGAAAGGCACGCGAAGATGCTTCAATGGGCATGCCTCTCCTTTGGGGTTTAGCGAGTGGGTCTGCGTGTTTCGTTGGGCTGGCCTCTTTCTTGGGCCTGGCGAGTGGGCCTGTGAGCCTTATTTTTCAAACCCACATCGATTTGCCCCGACCCTTATTGTCTGGGTAATACGTGGGCAAATTTATAACGTTTCTCTCGTCGAGGTGCAATTTCCACGTGTGCGCTCGGTACAGTTGATTAGGGCTTCGCCCGAGTCATTTGAGGCTCAGTGGGCTGAGTAACTGGTGATCGACTCTTGAGGTACCGTGGCTGCCGCAGTGGTTGAGCTCGTTCATTTGTTGTGACTCCGTCGGTGATTTACGGTCGGTGACTCTGGTACGCATGGCACGTGTAGAATGGTTGAACTTCGTCAATGTGGTGATGAGCTCGTCGTGGTTGCAGTCGACGAGTCCCGGGCTCATGGCACATGTAGAATGGTTGAGCTTCGTTAATGGGCTCACTTTGAGGCCCGAGCCTTAGTGGCGATCCGGCTTTGGTGATCGACTCGTAGGCTCGTGGCTGTCTTTGATGAACGAGGAACTTCATCAAGTGACTCGTGAGCTCCGGGCGCTAAAGGCAGCGGTGGCGATCCAACTGTGATCGGCTCAATTGACTCGTGGCCTGTGTTGAGTAGGCGAACTCGTCAAGTGAACTCTTGTTTCGAGCGCCCCAGGCCCAGCGGTAGATCCGATGGTGATCGACTCATGAGGCTGCGTGGCACAATGCGGTAATTTCTTCGTCATCTTTGAAAATTGTTGGGCTCCAGCATTTGGGCCTTGTGGTGAAGTAACTGGCCAGGTGACTCTGAGTAACACGTCTGAGTTGGGTGGTGAGCTCTTACAGCGAGCCCAGTGGGTTCGCGAAATTTGAATGGCGGCATTTGACCTCTTGTTGCATGGCCTACGTGAGTAGTTGAGCTAGTTAAGGCGAGGCTCTTTGACTCAGTCGGTGATTTGCTGAGTGTTTGTTTTCTGGGCTGCATGTTTGTAGAGATGGTTGTGCTCGTCGATGTGAACTCTTTGGGCTCGTCAGGTGATTTACTGTGAGACCAGACTGATTCTAGGTTGCGTAGTGCGTGTGGAGATGGTTGAGCTCGTCCAATGAGCTCGGGCGTTAAGGCATTGGTGGCGATCGGCTGAGCGTCGACTCATTAGAACCTGCGTGGCTGTCTTGATGGGTAACTCGTCAAAATAAACTACTAGGCTCGGCTAAGGCCTTAGTGGCGATCCGGCTGAGCTGATCGACTCATTGGGGTACAGCAGTGCATGTTGGGTAAGGCGAACTCTTCAAGAGTGAGCTCTTGGGCCCGGGCGCTAAGGCCTTGGTGGCTATCTGGCACTGGCGATTTGACTCATTGGGGCTGCGTGGCTATCACGAGGTGGATGAACTCGTCAGAGTGAGCCTGCGGGCTCCGGCGGGGCCTTGGTGAGGCGATCCGGCTGGCGATCGACTCGTGAGGTACAGCAGTGGCTGTGCGAAGCCAGATGAGCTCGTCAAAGTGACTATTGTGCTCGGCGGCCCGAGGCCTTGGTGGCAATCGGCTGGCGAGTTGATCGACTCTAGGATCGTGGCTGTGTAAGTAGATGAACTCGTCAAAGTGGGCTGTTATTGGGTTCGGTGAGGCCATGGTGGCGTTGACTGGTGATCGACTCATTAGAAGTGCGTGGCTGTGCGAGTAGATGAATAGTCAAAGTGGCTCTTTGGGGCTCCGGTATTTGAGCCTTGGTGGCGATCCGACCAGAGCTGATCCCGACTCATTGATGGGGTACGGCTGTCTTGAATAGATGAACTTCGTCGAGAGTGAGCTCGCGGAGCTCCGGGCGTGAGGCCTTGGTGGTGATCAGCTGAGCTGATCGACTCGTTCATTGCGTGGCACATTACGAGTAGATGAACTTGTCAAAGTGAATCTTGCGGGCTCCGGTATTTGAGGCCTTGGTAGCGATCCGGCGAATGATCGACTCATTAAGAACGCGTAACATCTTGAGTAGATGAACTCGTCAAAGTGAGCTGTTGCGTGCGGCCATTCGACTTCTGATTTTCTTGGAAAGGTGCGAGCGTCTTTAATGCTAATTTATGGAGAATTTGAAACATTTGTGCGAATTTCCGAGTGCTTTGGCCTTCTTATAATTGGCGGCTTCATTGCTATGGAGTTTATACTTTGGATATTACGCACTCTTCGTGCGTGGCGAAATCTGAGGCGAGATGAAGCGTCGGTTTGTCGTCTTCGCCGGATCCACTGAGATTACGGTTGAGTTTTGGTGGACTTCTTCTGGAAGTGGGAGTTGTGTTTTCCCTAGTCTCCCCTTTGCTGGGAGTCATGTTGTCCTTAACCGTGCTGGGAGTAATGTCTGAGGAAGGGCGTACATTCTTATTTTCTCTCTTCCCTATGTTCTTCTTTCTCGCCGTCTCTTTTCATCTCTTTCTCCTGCTTTTTGTTCTTCTTTTCTTCCCATCTGTTCTCCTTCTTTTCGCTGTCTTTTTCCATCCCTTTTCTTCTTCTCTTATTTTCCACCTCGTTTTCCTTTCCTCTTTTCTTTGAAGTTGTTTTTTGAGAGGCGCATCTTTGTGTGCTTCAGATGTCGATGACTTTGTGATTATGGCCCAGATATGTCGATTGGAATAAGAAGACTTTTTCTTTTGTAGCTGTATGAGCTTTCTCATTCTGTGCATGTAATTTTGAGCATTATATGCGAGTTGTTTGTGACATCTAACAAAATAACCGAGTAAATGGTTGAATGGTGCTTGAAATTGATAAATCTCCATTTAAAGATTACAAACCAAGATGCTTGATAAAACGTTTAAGATGTTCCGCATTCTAGGCATGCTGCAAAATTTTCCACTTTCCGTTTGGAGCCTCAGAATTGCCCGGGTCTAATCCATCGAGCAAGATGTAGGGGCCTTCCGCTGGGGCCTGGCCTTCCGCGTGGCCGGATCTTCTTACCCGCCGGTGAGCTTTTTAAGACCAAACTGCTCCTAGCATGTAGCTCCCGGGTTTAACTCTTTGCTGTAGTACCCGCCGTCTCTTTGGTAGTCTTCAGACGCCTTTAGAACCCGTCTTCATGTTTTTCATCTAAGAGATCCAAATTTAGACTCCGAGTGCCCACTGTATTATACTGCTCCACTATTGCTAACTCCGATCCTTGGGGACTTTAATCCGACCTCGACAGGGGCTATCGCTTCAGTGCCGAAGGCTAGGGCGAATGGGGCTCTCTGCCGTCGACTCGCGCTGGTCAGGCCCATAGTGTACCGGGAGGCATTCTACCCATTTTCCTTTAAGATCTTCTAATTTGTCTCAAAGCATGTTCCTTCTTATGTCTCATGGTGACTCACCCCACCATTAGACTGATGCGCCGGAGACAGTAAGACTTCACTCCGAGCTTGGCACAAATTTCGAATTTGGCGCTGTCAAATTGATTTCCGTTGTCCGACACTGTGGCTCTCGGGATACCAAACCTCGCATATGATGGCCTCGCCACACAAATATCATGGGATCTTTCCGCTCCGTGGATTGTGATGCAAAGGCTCCCAGCCTCAACCCACTGGGTAGCAATCTGGTATCGCGACGATGATGAATTTACATTGCCTCCTATGGGCTCCTAAGATATCCAAACCCCATTGTTGGAAGAGCCAGCTCAGATTGACGTCATGGGCTCTATGGGAAGCGTGAGATCTCAAGCTCCCCCGGCAAGATCTTGCATTTCTTGACTAGGGTCAGTTGCGCTCTTGAGTATTGTAGCCGCATTATCTCTGCCTCAAGACCTTCCTCGCTAATGCTCGAGCCCAATATGATTTCCGTATATACCTTCGTACTTCTTGTTATTTCAAGATTCATTGTCTTTCCCAATGATGCACCATGATGTAAAGAAGAAACCTCGCTTGCAGCTGCTTCCTTTATGATTAGTGAACCAGTCGACCGGGTCCCATTTTAGCTACTCTTTCTGCCTGCCGTAGGCGTCCTCCGGCTCATTATATACTCAAATGGGGTCCATCCACTGGTCTGCTTCTTCCCATCCATTCACGGCAACCTCCATACATAGAGATCGATAGCAGGGCTCTACTGTGTATTCAGACAGTGTAACACCACGAGGTCTTCCCGTATATGTCAAGTGCTGGTCCTGGCTAAGGTCACTGAGAATCTCCAGCTCTGGGACATGTCTAACCCGAATCAAGACTGTAATTTTTTTTCACAAATCTCACTGGAGATATAGGCTCATCCCTTCCGCACTCTCAGAGGTATCTCATTTGTCTTAATACTGGGAGTCACCAAGTATCTTCAGTCGGGCTCAACTTCCCAGCAGTCAGGCTGTGCTGGAGGCCTGCTTATGATGGTCTCCCATATCTCAGCCTCGCTTGTTATGTTTGAACTGAATCAGTGGTACCAATGTTCGTTATTCTTTTGGAGAGGTCGGATTAGACTCACTCATTCCCTTGTGCATTACTTAAGGTTCCATCTAGCGAGTTTTCTTGATGGGAAATGGCCCATTGTTTGAGCGCTCTTCCTTTCACAGTTCCGCTTAAGGTGAATTCCATGACGGTTTACTAAGACCCCGCCTCTTTATTGCAGGCTATTGTATCCTGACATCGAACTCCTGCTGCAAATTCTAATACGGGCCCACTCATCGCCTCCTGAGGTCTCCTACGAGGTATCACACCCTGTTTCCATCGGGTATTCATTGGAACTTCTATGGTATGAGCCTGAAGTAAGGGTAGAGAGCTCTTCAGCCGCGGTTACCAAGGCTAAAATTAGTTTCTCCATCCCTCGTACCTCTCCTCCGTCTCCCTCTCAAAGCCCGTCGCATAGTGCGGTGCACACTGCTGCCTCCGAACGAGGACAAATACTAGTCGAGAAGTCCGATACCTGGGCTAAGTATAGAGTAAAGGAGCCCTTCAAATGTGACTTACTAGAATGGGAGGAGAGCTCGGGCTGATGCTTTCAAAGCTGAATGCCTCTGCCACTTGCCAGATCCCATTGAAAGGCCTCTTCAAAAAGACTAAGAAATACCGGGCATTGTCACTTACCCTAGATACAACTCGCTTAAAGCAAAGAATCCTCTTGTCGACACAACTCCTTTATACCTGATGAAGTATGGCATGTCGAGCACGGCCTTGAGCCGTGAGACTGATTTGCCTCTAAATTTCAGGTGGCTGACTATGAAACCAGGAATTTTCTCACGATATCCCAAGGCACACTCGGGTCGATCTTAATTTCATGTTATGCACTTCACAAGATCCTGGAACACCCCTATATTTAGCTATGTGGAGCTTAGTCAGTAGATTTTATCACAAGATGTCATCTCCAGTGTACACCTCCATAGTTGTGCCTATCTTACTGGAACATCCTGGCTCTCACTCAACCTCGACACGTAGCCTCGCGTTTTCGGAGTCAACGACATCACACGAGCAACAATAGGTTCCCCAGGCCGTGGACGAACGGTGTCTTTCTTCTTAGTCGCCTGATCCGCGCCATACCGACCGGGTTGTAGCCGGAGAAGGCATCCATAAAACTGAGGAGTTCGTGGCCCGCAGTGGCATCTACGATGAGGCGACCACGCGTAGAAACGATCCTTCGCTAACGCTTTGTTGATGCTGAAGTCGGCGCAGTCGCCAATTTTCAAGGCTTCGCTTTTTTTTTTGACGAGTAATTTATACGGCTAGCCATTCGTATATTCTACCTCCCGATAGCTCCTCACCAAGATGAGTCGCGAATAATTAACCTCGGCTGATATTTTGCCTTTCCTCGTGCTAAGCTCCTCTCGTTTTTATCGGTCAAGGATGTAGCCGGATGCTCGTACCAGAAGATTACCGTAGGATCGATTCCTCCGTTTATGTCCACCTCGTCGTCTCCATGCGAAGACGCCTTTATTCCCATTTTAAAAAATGGATAAGGAGGTTTTGAGGTCTTTCGCTAGCTTGGGTTTTGTTATAGGTGAGATAAATTCAGGTCGCTGCTCAACACACGGTCACTTTCAGGCTCGTGTCGAAAGAAAATCTCGCCACGCATGCCGCAGCCCATCCAGGCATATGTTGTCGACCGCTTTCTCGTTTCATGGATGTCGAGTAGCATCTCCTGTGGCCACTGCTGATCCCCCGAACTGTCTAATTCCGCTGCTACTTTAGGGAATTTGATCATCACAGTGGGTACCGTAAAGTGGTTAGTTTTTATTGTATTGAGAGAGGGTCTCGCTCTAGCAACATGTTAGGAAGCGTGCACGGGCGCCCACGATGAGGAATCTCACGTAGTCGTCGCCCCACAGGGATCTCCCAAGGTGAGCACTGGGGCCAGACAGAGCCTAGAGGTAATACCTTTCCCTCTTAGAACCCCAAGCAGAGATGAGGTTAAGGGCTCCTAGTTTCTCCCCTTCGATGCCCATTTTATCGGGCAATACGCTAAGATGATATCACCGAACTCCCGCTGTCAATTAGACCCGATGAACTGCTTTGTTGGCCACAACGCGCCGAACTACCGCTGGTCTTCATGAGGTGCCGCATGCTCCAACTGAAATGAGAACGCATGACGTCGAGCCGCGTAGTTTAGACATCGGCCAGGTTTCCGCCATCTCTATTGAGACTCGATGTCGCTGTGATGGGCCTTCCGAAAGCAGCCGATTCCCTCCTCGCGAATCCTCCCGAGATTACCCGGATTTCACCTAGGGGTTGTCAGCTAAGTCAGCCGCTTGCCGAGGCGGTGGTCACGAGGCGGGGCTTGGCTCGAGCTTGATTATGAGGCCTCATTTTCTGTGGATATGAAGGCCTGAGGTACCCGCGTGTGTCAGATAAGTAATTTATTTCTTGTTAGGCGCCGTCTCGTAAGTGTCCGTAGTCGCCATGGAACTCGCAGCACTGAGCTGTCTCTGCCAAGTGGTCCGACTTCATTTGAGTCGCCACCTCGTGAACCGCTCGCTTCGTGACTCGCGCAGACCCGCGGATACCAGGCCGCATAGTGAAACGCCGAGGCGAATAACGCCGCCATCTTTCTGACGCGGCGGACCCGCACGACCGAGGTTCCTAAGCACTCGGGGGATCGCTTCCATTTTCTTCGCACCTTCCCGGGTCGCTTTGTCTTTGGGGCTTGGCCCCTCGCTTCGCTTGTCCGTCTACTTTCTTTTTTCTTTTTTACTGAGGGAAGAGCCTCTTCTGGATATGAGGGCCTCTTTCACCGTTAATATACTTCTCCTCGCTTGCGAGCACCCTCTCAACCATGCTCTCATTGGGATTGAGACGGAAAACATCAAGTCTTCGACCGAACCCTAAGCCACAAGAATGAATGCAAAGGATCGCGAACTTCTCGCTGGGTATATCTACTTTTAGAGACTTATGATTGAATCTTTGGACATAAGACTCCTCGCTTTCTTACATACTCTACTTGATGGCTTCTTAGCAGACGATAACTCGACTTTCATACCAGTCCCCGCCCCAATGAAGCAGAGAGACGAATGCAATGGATAGCTCTTAAATGAGGAGATTGATCTGATGGTGAAGCCTATCAAACCATGCTACCGGGCCTTTAGGGTGATAGCCAAAGCTCAGATCGTGACCAGACTGATACCCACGCCCCATTTGGTTTTTGTAAGTGTTAAGGTGATCGACTGGATCCTTGATACCATCAAATGCTTCCACTTGTGACATCCTAAATTTTGTTGGAAGAGGGAAGTGAAGCACCTCGACTGTGAAGGGTGATTCAGTTTGTTGTACCAAGGTATCCATAGTGTCAGGAGCGCGTCCTCTTCGCGCGCCAGCTAACGCGTTTGAGCTCTTCTTTGGGCTCTTGAACCTCACACCTTCCCATGATAGTTCTCACGCTCGCGCTAGCGAAGGGTGGCGTAGTTCTCTGTTCTGACATGCTCTCGAGTGTTGCCCCGTTTGCCCTCCTCTTGGGGGGGCGGTGTAGTCCATTGCCCTGGCTTTCCGGTTAGACTCTGCTTCTTCCTTAGCACCTCGGGGAATGTCGAGATTGTGTTGCTCCTCAGGGGGAGGGAAGTTGTAACCTTCTTGGGCTCGTCGTGTCTCCTGCGGGCGTTGCATCTACCTGGTAAGTTGCTCTAACTCTTCTATCAAGCGTCGATTGGTGAGGCGGAGCGCCTCCACCTCGTTCGTGTTAGCTTACATTGCTTAGCGATGCCCGGGTGGTGGCACATGCGTTGCGGTTGGTCGCATCCTTGGAGGATTAAGCGTTGCTCGCGTGTTCAAAGTCGATACCATGTTAACTAAAAGTAGGTTATATTTGTAAAAGGCTAACTCGATTTCCCCGCGGTGTGACCTGGCCAGTGATGCTATTTTCAGCCGGAGCGGGGTGGGCGTGTAAAGGGTCGTTGGGGCGGACTGGATTAACTGACGGGTTGGGTTGTAGGCTCACCGGATAGTCACGAGTGAAGTAGGATCGGCTGCAAATCTTTGGTCTACCGAGGCTCTGGACGTGACACTCCTGTAAAAAACAAAAGAAAGAAGAAGGGAGATTCGACGAGGCTTACGCCCGGTAAAGGCTCCGTGCAAGTCAGTTTCTTCACGAGAGAAAAAGAGTGAAAATTTGCTTAGAGAGTAGAATGTGTTGCATATGTTTGCGTATGAGTGTGCGTACCTTTCACCGATGGGGTGGCCTTGTATTTATAATAGATATTCTACCAGTTGGATGGTGATTAGAATTCATTCCCATTAGATGGGATATTTCTTGTTATTATCGGTATCGGATTTTGTCAAGGATATAGAAAGAGCAGTTTATTTGGGATAATCTTCCTTCCTTATTGGGGATCTGTGATGTTGACTATTATTATCTTTCTTTCCTTATTGGTAGAGATTTAGTTTGGATTTGCGGGATAATATGTGTGGATTAATTACATTTTACGTATGCAGGGGCTTCCGCGGTGTGCTGGGGTGAAGCGGATTGGACCTTCGATGCGAGGCGGCACGAGGCGAGATCTTTGGCGTAGAAAGGCTGAGATATGATGGGCATCTCTCGGCTGGGGTTTAGCGAGTGGGCTGTGTTTGGTTAGGTGGCCTCTTTCTTTAGGCGGCTAGTGGGCACATGAGCCTGGCCACAAACCACATCGCTATAATGTATTAGAAAGGTTTCAGGACTCAGACCTAGGACCTCCGCTTCCTTTGGATGTCTTGCCTTTTTAAACTTTGAACGCACTGTCAATTGAGCTAAGCATGTGGACAAACGCGTTAAAATACTTTAGAGTATGAAGCGAGAATGAATTGAACATGATTTGTTTATTTAGTTTCATAATATATAATTAAAAAAAAGCTCAAAACTTATGTAGTATTTATTTATTTTCTTAACATATAAAATCAAATATATTGAATCTCTAACTCATGTGGGAGCTTAAAGGGGTGCTACGTTTCTATCGTACCTTCCCTATAAGTAAATTGACTCCCGATGCATTTTTTTATCAGGAGTCACATTTAGGGTTTTCGTTCTTATTTTGTTTTCCCTTTTAAAATAAAACAAAAATAAGTGGCAACTCTAAACCATTTTCTAAAAACGGGTTTTCAAAAATAAAAAATGAGTCTCGCCTTTTTAATTGGAAAGCGCATTCATAGCAAAAAATGCGAGGTCCACAAAATGACGACTCCACTAGGGACACTGAGGGTCAAGCTTGAACAAAAATTGAGGAAAATGGTGGGTGTTTGATTAATCGATTGATGGATACATTCTTTGTACCATTTGCATGTTTGACTATCGATATTACACTTAAAGCTTTTATTATATGATTATCTACATGCTTGATTATGATATTCATTTGAGATATTGGTTTGTTGGCTTTATGTGATTGATTCTTTTATTCATTTTGTTGTATCACTTGCTTCTTTTGATATATTAATTCCATTCATATTGACATATATTATCTCACTATTGTTGTACATTCCACTTATCCTGACATTTTGGTTGTTTCACTTGATCATTCTCAAAGCATGCTTACTTCTTCTCATTATATGATATTTTATTTGCTTCTTCACATGTATATTCTTATTGTTACATACTTCATTCATTTTGATATTGTTGGTTATATTGGTTGATTGTCTTACCCATTGTAACGTGTTGACTCCTCATTGTCTTATGATATCTCTTTTATTTTGGCATATATTTTCTCTTGATTGCTTATCTCATTCACCTTGATATGTTGATCTTATCTACTTTATGTTTTCCTTGATAACTCTTTGAGCATGTTGTTCTTGTTATATATTCACCTTGCTCATCTTATATATCTTCCTTAGATTGTTCGTAGATTTGGAATGGTATATTTGTTCATTGCATGACTACTTGCTACATGACCACTCTTCTCCGATTTGATTGCATTTCTTATCTGTCTGTGTGGGGCATAAAGCTATCCCCTTATCTACAACTCCCTAATCTCGGTCGACCTTTTCTTTCTTTTGTTCTTGTGTTTGATTGTTTGGTTGAAGATTTGTTGCTCCTTGCTTACTTGTCAACCGAGCTAGTGATTAGGAGTAAGGTCTAGCGATGGGCTATATCTATGTTTGGGAGCATTCTAGAGGTGGTCGACATATTGATGTTGATTGGAGTATGATCTTTGAAGACTTGTATAGCCCAAAATTTAGATTTAAGATATTGTGTGATAAATTGTGCTTTTTAGTGTAGCTTGCCTAGGTTTGGATGCACCCACATCCGTAATAAGCATAGATAGTCTTTGAGTGTTTGAGAGTTGTGAGCTCACGACACCTAGTTTTAAGAGCATTTTCCATTAGGACCCAACACCCAGATCTTCCATTTTTAGAGCCACCTTGACCTTATAGGTTAAGCTTAGATTTTTTTTTTTTTGTAGGATTCCTTTTTCTACACATAGGTGCATCTGTGAGCCTCTAGGGCTACTTTAGTCACACTTGGGTCTAGTATTCCCTCATTTGGTCTCTAGTGAGGTGTTCTTAGAGATCAATATGAGTTCAAGATCTAGTTGGATCACCTTTCATAGTTGTGTTCGTCTATCCCTTTTTGTATATGTCAGCAACTCAATGTTCGCTTGGTGCTTTTCTCGTAGTGCTTCTTATCCTCTCCCTTTACGCCTTTTCAAGATTCGATTTCCGCTTAAGTTTAAAAAATTTTCACTTAGAGTTAAACCCTAGTGCATGCTCACTTAATTGAGCACTTAGATCATTGTGGGAATGGAGTTGCAGACAATCACCATGGATCAATTATTCAGCACAGGAGGCCATATCTAGTCTTATACGGAGTATGGACTAGCGACATGTTTGACAGACCCGACTTAGGAGGTTGTCCGGTTGATTAGACACTGCCATTGCCTTATGTGCCCATGCTTATCTCGACTTCAGAGGACTTATGCACCCGCTTAGATAGACTTGAGCATAAGTAAGGACGGATGAGGGTACTTGACATGGCCATTATTTAGGATGACAATAACAAATCACCTATAGTCAATTTGCCTACCGACTTTCAAATGCTTGATATTGAGAGAGCACTAGCATTGGATGTCTTTGGTTACATTTTAGACTTTACAGATTAGTCATGAGAGCTCTTGGTGGAGATGACACACATATTATGAGTTTTGAGGGTATTATATTAGATCTTTTCATGGAGAGAGATCCTTTGGAGGACATTAGAATTTTCGTCCTATTGAAGATCATAAATATATATGATTATTTTTCACTTTGGACTTGAGGTAGAGGTGTTGGATGATAGTCAGATGGTCACTTTTTCTTATATGGATTCAAGCTTTTCGGTTATTTGTTTGACTCGTGAGGTGGCAATTCCCCATTATGCACCCCATTTACCGAGTATTGCAGCTCATAGTAGAGAGGTGTTCAGACCATTTGGAGTAGACCTCATGCAACTTGAGAGTTGATCTTAGAGGGAGGTAGCATGATTGATTGACTCATTAGTTCTTAGGACCGACCCATGTGGATTCATTGAGGAAGTATGACACTTGAGATCATGGTTGTAGGAGGGTGGCCATCATTTTGGTTAGCCTTATACATTTGAGATCATGGTTGCGGACATTTAAACTGTTACTAGCCCCTTGAGCCTTACATGAGCATTATGACTTTTCACTTCTTATAGCCTTGCTTACTTTCTACACTGGGATAAGGGCTCCTTTAGCGTATATGTGTTGTTTTTAGGAGTTTCATGAGCCATAGACTTATTGACACACCTTTTTTCATTACTATGTGACAATCTCGACATCATTATCCATAATAAGTCGTTGCTTTATATTCCTCACTTCGTTTTTTTTTGCTTTGCTTGCTCTCATGTTTCTTTACCCATCGCGAGAGATGATATTTTACATATCATTGCATAGGGGATGGTCATATCATTTTTTCATTCTCATCTTATAGACATCGATTTGGTGATCCTTAGTTGAGAGGGTTATTTTATCAGAAAGAGCTTTTTTGCACATCATTATTTGAGGGTATATCTATCTATGTATAATAAAAGAAAAAAAAGAAAAAAAAAAGCAAAGAAAAAAGAAAAGAGGAAGAAAAAAAAAAGTGCATTTTTGCACACGTATATATTATGTTTCTCAATTGGACAAATATAGACCATCGATGGTTGTTCTTTGAGTTTTATTTTATCTTGAGAGCTCATTTGTGAGCTTTCTAAACCCCATATCCTTTCGGTCTATCTTGTATATATTTGGTGAGTGAGAGATAAATGACTTTCTCCTTTAGACTCTAGGTGACTGTCTCTTTACATCATCTCATTCATTGATGATTTGACCATTCTCTTGATCTGAGGGGATTGTTTTGATTTGAGGGGATTGTTGTTTTTTTTTCTTTCCTTTTGATCTCATTGCTATTCATCTTTTTTTATCACATTCGTCTTTGCCTACATCACTCTTCTTTCTATTGATCCACATTTCCATGTGTGATACATCCTCCCCACCATTCATATAAATCATGTCGATCAGCTTATACTATTCCTCACTCCCTTACTATCGTTGATACATTCATGTTGTTCCTTGATTTCCTTATTGATGTGTTTACATTATATATCCTTATGCCCATGGCTTATGAGATCTTTTGGACATGATGCATATTGATTGGTGTGGTGTTATTTGAATTAGCTCTTGATTGCTTAATTATTGCTCCTTCAATCAACTTGTCATTTTGTGCTTACCATGATTACACATACTTTTTTGGGTATATGGGGGACTTTGAAATAATTGGGGAGGTTTTGTGCTTTAATTTGCTTATTTGTCCTATCTTGAGGCCTTAGAGCTTGCTAGTGTGATTTAGTTTAGTTTTAATGCTTTTTAGAGTAATTTGCATGTTTTAGGTTAGTTTTGCTTTAGTTGTTGTTTGTCTTACTTGCTTGTGTCTTTTGTGTGCTTTTAGGTGTGTTTAGTGTGTCTTGAGTGAGTTTGATGCCTTGGTTGCTGGTAGAAGGTCATTTTGAACACAAACATTTGAAAAATGGCAAGTGTAAATTGGATTGGACCCATAGGTTTTTGAATGATTTGGAATTATGTGCTTGCTTGGTATAGGTGACTTAACTTAGTCACCCCCTTGTGCTTCAAGAAGCTATTTCCCAAGGAATCTATCACACACACACACACACACACTTTTGATCTCCATTGTACACCTTGGTCCCGAACCCCTTGCTTTGAATTCAATGAACCTTGGGGGACTCTAATCACGTAATTGATGGACACCTAATCAAAAGAGGATTGCCATAGAGCCCCAACCAAAAAGAGAAAGTACAAAAACAAAAGAAAAAGTGGGAAAAAAAAAAGATAAAAAGCAAAAGAAAAGAAAATGACACAAAAAGAGGTATGTGAATAAGAATAAGTGGGATCATCCAATCGGAATCCCGAGCATAGTCTGAGGGACCTTTCAAAGCCTAATGCCTTGAGCCAACTGGTCATGAGTTAATGATTTCACTGCCCGCTACATGGGGCAGAAGATGGATCATTCCCACAACCTAGGGCCTTTGAATTTGGTTGAGTGTTCGGAGAGAAGTTTGAAGGGAATTTAATGTCTGGTGCCCTTAACCAACTGGTGGGGAGTCGCCAAAGGATCCTTGCTACAAAAACACTCGTCTAAAACTTCTTGGCACTAGTTTTCTTTCATTTTTAGGTATGTTGGCAATTTTTTAGGTAGTTTAGTATGAATAAAAAGGGTGCGTTCTTATCCTTTCTTAGTTAGCTTTTTCCAAATATGTGAGTTAAGCTTAAGTTTGTGGGTGCTAGGACCTTGCTATACACTAGAGATCATGCTATCACCTACACTTACATTCCTTGGGAAAAGCCATTGAGGACTTGGGGGATTGATTTACTTTGTTCACTATGCCTTGCTTTGCCATGTTCCTTAGAGAGTTTACAAGTTTAAGGATCCTAAATTTTTGTTGAAAAGGCTATTATTGGTAAATTGTGTTCATATCAATTCTTCCATTTGGCATCATGTTATCATACTCATCTCATTTTTTTATTAGTTCGTGTCATTTTCAGTTTTGCTTTTGTTTTGAGTTAGTCTCTTGCTTGGAGACAAACAAGAAGTTAAATCCAAAAACTTGATAGGCGTTTTCTGGCGTAGCACCAAGGACCTATTAGTCCCCGACAATGGAACCAAAAACTTGATAGGCGTAAGTGTGATGTGTATATAAAAATATGTAGTATAATGTAAATTGAGCGCCTATTATGTGCAAGTATACACTTGTCAAGTAATACAGTGTACGAGATGTACAAAGATCGATCCACAGGGAAAATGAGGTTTCTAAGTACCAAAATTAGAATACCTCTCTAATATCCAAACAACCAATTGTAATATCAAAATAGAATTTAAACTACACTAATGAAATCTAAATCTAACCAATGGAGTGTACAACTAGGGGATGCCAAGAGATAATAGAAGTCTAGGGTATTTGGTGCAATTGAACAATTCTTTTATATCTAAGCCAATATTCCATCCTATTGTCTCATGAGAATGCTTTCCAAAGAGATTCTTATCTAACTTAAGTATAAGCCTCTCTTAAGGTCAAATAATCTACCAACTGACACTAGGTTTCTTGCTTCTCATCTGAACCCCAAACATTAGAGATGCGTTAAGATCAAAGAACCACAAAGCCACCTAATTATTGCTAATATCTCTATTATCCAATAAATTAGGTTGATTCGTCTATGTCTAATTCCTCACTCACTTCTCATATCTTGTAAGGAACCACTCACCATATTGAATTTGATCACAAATCAACATGTAATTAACAACCAAGCATGAATCAATAGATAGACAATCACAAATAGACAATATAAATAAGAAAATCAACAATTAGATATAAGATTTATGTCTAAAATACAACCAAAACCATAGACTATGAATTTAGAACATAATAGAGGTATGGTACATCACAAATTTAGAGTAAAACATGAGAAAAGATAAAAAAGAAACTCTAGTGGCCAAGATGATGGTAAGTCTTCAATCTTCTTCCCCAAATCCCTAGTTTTTCTACCAATCTTTAAAAACAGCTACCAAACCTCCTCTCCAGTCCCAAAGTGAGGACAAAGTCCGACTAAGGCCAACCCTGAACCAAAACCAAACCTCATAGTGTGAACCCTTGTCTAACCTCATTCCTCGAAGTTGGGCATTATTGCTTATAAACCATTAAAGAGATGGCCTCTCGAATGCAAAACTAGGTTGGACTCGTGAACAAGCCCAGCGACGTCGCAGCGTGAGGTTATGGAGACGTTAGGTTATAGGACGTGGCTAGGGCCAATAACGCTATGTGATAACATCGCGACGTTGGAGCGGGATTTGAATTCCTCTATCGTTTAGCCTCCAAATTGCCTCCAAATGCCGCAATTTAACCTAAAATCCAAAATGAAACTAAATAATAATAATGAAGCGAAAACGTCACTTATTTATGTATAAAAGAGATAAAAAAATATACTAAAACCCGGGTATATAATGAGTGGTTTGGACACTCATCACATATTACACATAAAGGCAATGGATTTGGTCATTAGGTATTTGAGCCTAGTTTTCCTTCGATTTTATTACCTTATTACCTTGAGCCTACATTATGGTCTGAGTCGTAAGACCACCCTGAGGCCACGAGATCAAATGTTATCTTGGTTAGCCTTTACTTGGGCAAGTGCTTGAGATCTAGCGGGTATATGGTGTCATCATGCTCCTTCTTCTAAGAGATACTTCTTTGATGTTTAGGGATGATTCAGTAGTAGATGCAGTCATTTGATGTTGCTCGACCTTCACTTTGAGGTACACGATATTTCAAATATGTTCATTTTGTGGAGGTTGTAGACTTCTTATAGCCCACATGGTTATCTTGTTGATGATGAAAATTAATTCAATGGTACGGTATTACTATGTTTCATTATGCATATTCTCCCCTAATTTTTGGATCTTGTTCATAGTTTTAGAGTATCAACATGTGATTCTCGATGGATTTACCTTAGTGAGGCTTATTTTCATCCATATTTTAAGTGGTGCACCTCTATGTGATTATTTCTGGATCCCTAGCAAAGTATATTTGAGATTACACATTAGTTTCTATACCTTATATCCCATCTTTCTTTGGATTGAGACGAGTCCCTCATAGTGTAGTTCCTCTGAGGTTGATTGTTTTTATTGACCCAATTGTCCTAATGGATTTATTTGATATAGCATCAGTTTGGGGCAAAGCATCATTTTGAGTTTGTGAGAGTTTTTCTATCATGACTCCCTTTGTGGTTAGTTGTTGAGGGGGGTTTGTTTGACTAATGCACATTTCAGCTCCTCGGGGATGGATTGGATTTTTGTTGTCGAGTATGAGATAGTCCCTACATTGGTTCATCGAACTTGCATATTGGAGCATATTCCCCCATTTTAGATTATTAGATTTATATCATATTTGATTAAGCTGCTTTCAGACCTACGTACTTATGCTCTTTAGATCTTCTGACCTTTATCAGTTGGATTATTCTTATGAGATATGATCCAGTGTATTTCATTCAAGATGTTGGTAGATTCCTCATGTTGGCTTCTTGGCGGTTTACGTTCATAATGCCATGTGTTGATTTTACATGTTGGGGGCGTATTTCCTCATAGTTGAGGTTTTTAGATTTATGAGATTTAGTTGATTTTCACTAAAGACATTATTCCACCCTCAGGATCTCGAGTCCCTTGATGTTTTGGTTGTATCTTGCTAGTTGATTACGAGCATCGAGCAAATTATTTTCAAGTCAGAGGCATTTGAGATTAGTACAGTCCTTGGATTTGTGTTTTGAGCTATTCAGTTGATCGATGATTTGGTGTCATCAGTAGTATGCAGGATTTGATGATATTTTACTGCTAGAGCTTTTTGAGTAGCATAGAGATATTTCATCAAATTTTGAGATTGTTGTTATTATATCGTGGAACACTTGATCAGCATCTCACTATTTTCAGTAGCACGTTTAGATGTGAGGGTGGTGGTCATAGATTTGAGTCAGACAGAGTTTCAATACACGTCTTGCTTTTCAATAGAGCATTGATTAATATAGTGAATTTTCAGTGTTAGGGTTTTGTTTGTTTGTTTGTTTGTTTGTTTGTTTTTTTTGGATTTTCCATGAGGGCACTATTGTAGTATGCATATTTTGACATTATCGAGAATCAATATTTATTGTAGCCTCTGTGAAACCCTGAGAAAATTTAATTTTCTGAAAAATGGCAAAATGGTAATTTTGGTCAAAATTCGGAATTTTTCTAGATCTCGGATGACGAAACGGAATTCATCTTTGGAATCGTCTCGCGAAATCTAGCTATCACGTCAAATTTCGTCGAATTCCAAGACAGTCATAATTTGCACGTTTTTCGAGGCAAAGAGCGTAGTGCGGGACACTTGGCACATTTTGAGTGGCTCACAATGTGCCACATGTCAGGTTCAGAATTAATCAACTTGAGCTCAAGTGTGGGGCCTATGTGGACATGTGGCACCTCCTAATTGGAGGAAAATCAAAGGTAGGTGGATTAAATGGATAAGGTAATCCTCTCAACCAATTAGAACTTGACAAGTGGCAAGTAAGGGAACAAAATGGGAATAAAATGAAAAGAAAAAGAGAACACTTCTCTCATTTTTGGACTGGTACGTGCAGTGGAGGGAAAATCATTTTTAAGGAAAGCTCGACTTCTCTAGATTTCTGACGTTCGGGCCGTCGGTTCTCTCGGGCGAGAAGCAAAGTTGTTCCTCTGGCTCGCGAGGGCTGCGATGTAGGCCGCCGGTTTCATGGGTTTGACAACTCCGAGAGGTAGGGGTTTTCTCCTACTTGCTTTAACCTTGTTTAAGAGCTTTGTAAATGATTTAGAGTGTTTGAGGCCATGACTAGCGTTTAGTTGATCCCAGTTGGGGCCCCGAATTGTTGGAATTTTGGGGAGCCGTTTGGGCGATCCGAAGGCGATCCGGCTGGAAATGGTCCCCTTGTGTTATAATTGTATGTTAAATTATGGTTTGGGTGTTGTTTGGCCGGAAATAGTCATAGATTTCGGTTCCACAAAGTGGAACCGATGTAATGAGTATCCACGAGACTGACCACTTTGCTCGTTTTGTGAATTTGGTAAAAACAATCAGGTTCGCTTGTTGGACCGAAAATGGTCCCATGTGTGTTGTAAGCAAAATATTGCTTAAGATAGGTAACTGGGTGTGTATGGAAAGAAATTGTTGATGCATGAAATTTAATGTATTAACATGAGTGTTTTGAATTATATAAAATATAATTGTGTGAGATCAGTGGAATTAAATTGGATTGATTAGCCCGTATGAGCTAATTTTGATATTCTTGATATGAATAAATAACATGTGATTAGTATGTGAATTTGTTAATATAGCCATGATTGAGATATATTAGCATGTGTTAATACGAAAATGGCATAATACATTTCATATGCAGAGCGACCCTAGAATAATAAGTGTAGGTGCATGACATGAAAGAAAATGAAAAGAAATAGTTGTGAAAGGAATTGTGTAGCCCCCAGGCAGGGTGTCAGTTGACAACCCGTCGACCTCTGGATATTAAATTGGATGTCGAGTTACTTGACACCACTCATGAAAATCAGGTAGAGTCTCCTTTATACTGGGAGCTCTGCAGTGCAAACCTATCCCAACTGAGTTTCTGATGACCACCTGAGTCCACGCATGCAGTATAATAATGGCCACTTGGGCCTTGCATCAATACTCACAAAATATCCAACCAACTATCTTACATGGTTCAAGAGTTAACACATTACTCTTAATACAAACATATATTAAAAGTTTACAATTTCTAATACATGTTATACAACAATATCAAAGCCACAAGTCGGCTTTCTTCTAACACGGTCTCTAATGAGTACCTCCTTCCTCGATCGCTCCCTGTACCTGAAATGGTGATTCCTCAACAGGTTGAGCAAAGCCTAGTAGAGATAATTTCCTACCTGGGTTACTCCCCACTTAAGTGCACATGCATGGAAACAATCACATTCAAGCAATTTCATGAACCTACTCGAATGTCTACATACCCCGAGCCCATGTCTCGAGTCCTCACAGGCTCCTCTGTGCCTAAGCCAGACTGCGAGTAAAATATCAGTTTTCACAACAAAGATTTTGTTCTTGAAAACTTACTCTGGGGATTCGGTAAAAATGTTGGACTACCTCACACAGGGTGAATTCTTTGGATAACTCTCTAGAAGCAGTCATGGTCCCTCGTCAGAAGTGATCACGATGGGCGTCCTCAGGCCGATTCTTGGAAAATCTTAAAGTCGAAATTCCTTTCACAGAAACATTTTCATTTTGTTTAGTTTAAGTATAAGTAAACTCCTTTTAATATTACAGTTTGCCAGGTGCGCTATGGAATGCATTATGCGATTCAAAACATTTATGCTAGCTATATTCCACATAAATGTATTAGCATAGTGTCCGAACAAATAGTGTTATTAAATTCCTGTCAAAAACACGAGAATTAGCTCCACATGGGCTAATTAGCAAACCTGAGCAATTCATTTTAAATCACTCAACATCATAAAAATTCACACAAAAATATTCACGTTACTATTCACGTGAACAGTGAAACACTCGGGTGGCACTGTTCACGGCCACATAAATAGGAATTTTCTCCACTCGGTTCAAAGCTTTTGAGACCAAATTTACGGCTAAAACAAGCCTCAGAACATTCCTAACCATTTACATGGCTCTTAGCGAATTAACACAAAGTAAGGGAAAGATCTACACCTCTTTAGAGTTAGTCGGAACTCCACGAATCGGTGTCACGCCCAGCCCTCGCGTGAAACGACTTTACTTCATGCTCGATCGACGGAGTAATTAGAGCAGTGGAAATCTAAAGGCTTTCTATATAAGATTCTAATTCCAACACCCTTTTCTTGAGTTGTGCTTCAAATTGCCTTGGAGAAGAAAGCTATTCACCAATTTTGTCTTATTCTCATTTATTCTTTTCCATTAATTCCACTCTTCTTGATTTTTTACACTTGGCACAATCTAGGCCATCCATTTCCATCATCTCTCTAATCTTGCAACATGTGTCACAAGAGTACATGTAGTAGGTGACTTTTTCATATCATGTCTCAGGCACTTGTTTTATAAGCGCTTTGACAGCGTTATTTCCAAAAAAGCGTAAAAATTAAGTTATCTGAGATCCGACAAAATTCGACGTGGTAGCTAGATTTCGTGAGGCGATTCAACGATGAAATCAGTTTAGATCATTGAGATCTAGAAAATTTCGGGTTTCTTGAGTAACGCCATTTGCCCTTTTGAGAGAAAATTGGAATTTTCTCGAGGTCTTGTTCTCCTCCTTAAAGATTTCGTCCAGAAATTCTGGACAATCCTGACAACTCACATGCATATGCAGTACTCACATATGCATGTAAACTAGTCATTTAGAGTATTAAGCGACTAAACACGTACCTTCGTCCTAAGCAAAGAAGAGATAGGTGGCGCATGGAGTATTATCATGTTTCGTATTCACTCCCTCCACTCCGCGATCTTTGTCATAGCACCCTCGCTAACCTCCGCGGTCTTGCGTCGCCAAAACCCGATCCATTATCCATAGCTGCTGGTCCCTCGCCAGAGGTCCCATGGTATCGACCTCGATCTCTCCCCGATCCCTTTACATCGGTTGGATCCGGAGTATACTTCTGGAGCATGGAGACGTGAAATACCTGTGGACCCACTGACATCTTGGGTGGTAAAAACCCGACCCGGCCAGCTATAGTGCTGCCACTCTCGGTATCTCGAGAGGGTCCAGTAGACCCTAGGCGTGGCTTCGCGCTTCTTAGAGACTTGACCACCCCTCTCTTAGGCATCACCTTGAGAAGGCGTGATCTCGACCTCGAACTCTAAGGTCGACGTCGTTACATCGCATAACTCTTACGCTGCTGCGAGCCATGAGAAGACAACGTAAATTATCAAGCTCACCTTCTCGGAGGTGTCTCACAATCGGATCGGGACCCGATGATGGGAGCTCTTTCCACCTCGGTCCGACATATCGGTGGTTGCATGGCCTCCCGTATAATGCCCGTGGTGCCATGCGTATACTCGCGATAGCGATGGCGTGAGGCGATTCCACCTAAGGGCAAGTGCTCTTCCCAGCCTGCCCATATGACCGGGCCCATGCTCGCGGCATGTCCTCACAACACTGGATATAATCCACCTGACATGTAACCACCTGACCCACGGTGTGCGACGACCTTCCCGAGGTCACGATCAGCGTGAGCCAATGGACCGTCAACTAGTCCATTATATTGAATGACATCCATATCACAGAGTCCTTGCTAGTACTCACAGCACCAATCTGATTTCCAAAGGGGTATCCAGTCTGAGTCGCTCCAGGCTCACATCACTTTCAAACTCAAGTGCACTTGATAACCATGACCATGTGTTTTCATCTGGAGTCACTCCCGACTCCTATCACTCAACTCTAAATCTACGTGATAACTTGACCATGTGTTTTCTGCGAGGCAATGAGAACTTTTCAACTATCTTTGCGAGCCTCTTATATCCACGCAGAAATTTCGGATATCTCACGGATGCGCCACACTTACACAAAAATTTTGGATAACTCCACGGGTCTCTTACACCCACACAGAAATTTCGGATAACTCCACGGGTCTCTTACACCCACACAGAGATTTCGAATAACTCCACGGGTCTCTTACACCCACACAGAAATTTGGGATATCTTCTTGGGTCTCTTACACCCATGTGAGTTCTTTCGGATACTCTGGCGGGTCTCCTTCACCATACTCAGGCTTCTCACCTTAGGGATCGCGGCCCTTCTTGCTTTGCCCAACACACACGTGGTACTCTTCTGTTTACGATTGAACTATAAGTCTTCATTGGGCGTGGTCGAATAAACCAACCTCGCTCACCAAGAGTGGTGGGCGATGTATACCATGCACCCACACTAACTGGAGTGCATTATGCACGCAGACACAATGATCCCATCTTTGTGACCACCCCAATCCGGGGTCCACCATGACGAGAATCTTGGAGATCCTAACATGTCCCAACCTGTCAAGTCGGCTCACCCATCCTGGGAAGGAGCATCTACCACCTAACTACTCTAAAGGCTCGAAGCCTCTAAGCTGAGCCTATCACACAAGACCTTAATGAACATGATGCATTGAACGCAAATAAGAGGTATAAAATGTATACATCCGTCATGCTGGCCTCTATACCCATGAGACCTGCGCATACACTGGGACCCAATCTACGCCTCATGCCCGAGTGTGGCAATGGTAACATGCGATCATACGCCCAGCCGGCCTGGCTCTGGCTGAATCCTGTGCTCTGAGCTGGGCTTCCTATGCTCACATTTTTTGGCCTATGTGGCCGTCGTGAAGTGCCACTAGATTATCCGGCTCTGGAACTATCTTTTTGGTTCTCGACCCATGAAGGTAGGGGTGGAGGAACAGCCCATTCCTCTCGTGTCCTCACTGGCATTGGGGCTGCGGCGTCCCAAAACGGAATCCACGTCTTTGAGGCGATCCAGCCTACTCATATGTGTCGGGCTGGCGACGTGAGTAGCACACCATCTGCCCATCCCCGATTGGCAGCTAACTTGTCTCATTGATGATTTGGGATGAGGTGTGTTCACACCGCTTTGGGGATTACTACCTCCGTGAGCAAGTCGCGAAGTGTCCGGTGTAAGGCGATAACATCATCTTGCCTGCGCACTAAATGCGTCACAGCGCGGCGGTGCGTTAACCTTGGCCTGTCTTTGAGTCGTGAAAGCGAAGTCTTACACTTCTTTCCCTGTTGGAAGAAGATGGTCTTCACTTCCTCTTAGTACCCGACACCCATATCTTAGTCTTTCCGGTAATGTCATCTACTCCTCCGCATTTTCTTTGCACACCCGACCTGTGCAATAGTAATAAGCGCAATCACTGACCCTCAATGGTCTATTTAGTCTTAGGCGTGGTAGTGCCAGCTTTGGCACCACGTGGACGCTCGTGTCCTCGCTAGTGACCCAGCCATCCATAATAAAATGAACAATATTCAATGCGCGGTATCTCTAAAGGCAAACACGACCTCGAGATACTATTCTATAGAAAACATTCCTTCTGTCCTTGCATTTATAGGAAATGCAAGACAATAATTTCACATTAAATCTTTTGTTTAACAACAAAAATTATATTTTTAAAAGATTTTATTTCATTTGATTTTATTTGATTTTATTTGATTTGATTTTATTTGATTTTATTTTTTTATTTTTTATTTTTTGAAAATTCTTGTGAACAGTGTTCATGAACAGTGACTCAGAAACAGTGCATTGAGTCCAAAAATGAGTTGGATGCACTAAGGTGCACCTGCGACTCATTTGCAGTATACAGACCCACCGCCGCTTTTAGTAGACATGTCGCGGTTGTGTTGTGGGCGATGTCTTTGACTTTGTGAATTATTTGTGGTATCGAACTTTAGCGGTGTATCGTGACTCTGTATTAAGCCGTGTGCTCTCTTGCACGTCAGTATCCTGCCCCTTGCGTATGTCGTGGCATGAAGCCCGTGCCAGCGCCTCTAGGCATATCGTGGCATCCCCAGGCGTGTTGCGTCTCGTGATACCAACCGGTACAGCCAAGCGCGTATTTGTATTGATCCCACAAGGCCCCGCCCCCGGCCCATGATACAATTTGGCTGCCGCGTCTCCCACCGGGTCCGCACTCTGTCGATGAAACAATTGTATCGTGACACACCTCAGCAGACCACTCTCTGTCTAGCTCTACAATTGATTGTGGCATGGTGACCCCATCCTGTGACCCTACTTCTGTCCGATACAATGCTTTGTATCGACCTTCCTATGACAGGCCATCTTGTATTTTTCCAGAGCACCATTACAGAGGCATATGCAGGATGTATAAAAATGGCCAACCGGAATGGGTGTCGTGCCTCTCTTGGCGAAGTATCTTGGCCTCTTGGCCGTCCATGCGTGTCGCGATACAATTCCCATGTGTATCGTGACCAAAAGTGCTATGGAAAGATAAGCCCGACTTCCCTAACACAAAAAAAAAAAAAAATATATATATATATATATATATATCTTATATATATATATATATATATATATATATATATATATATATATATATATATAATTTTTCATTCAAATCTGGAAAACCACTAAAAATATATATTATATATACTTTCATTTTCTAGTATAACCAGGCAATTGTAAAAATTTATTTTATTTATTTTCTTTTAGGTTTACACCTTTGTAAAACCTTAGAAAAAATTTAATATAATCATATTTTTTTCATCCCCCAGTAGTCTCCGCTACTGTGAAATACGAGTAGCCTAGACCAACGTGTTCATACAACTAAAATTTTTTTTGAGTTAAAATTTTACCCTTTTCTTGTGCAAAAACTGGAAAGATTTTCCAGAGTTTCACAACACAATCAGTTTATGTTCAAAACTGGAACTACTGTCCAGAAAATTATATATATATATATATATATATATATATATATATATATATATATATATATATATATATATATATATATATATATATTTTTTTTTTTTTTTTTTTTTTTTTTTTTAAAAAAATTTTTTTTAGTTTCAATTCTAGACCATTTTGCCAAAAAAATTTTTCTCGAACACCTAAGGTTATATTTTCTTGGTCTAAAGTGTCAGCATTTTCTCTATGCTACTCACCAAACATACAAATCACACAATTCATACAACACATGATCCTAAATCTATAAGTATACACACAAATCACACATAAAACACCGTACATCTGGAGTGTTCTAATCTATTATAAAAGTGACTTCTGGTAATGCATACCTAAACCCTAACATTGAGCTATGCAAGTTGTGATGTTCTTTTCCACCTCAATGACAATGGCCTAAAATGAGTCACGACTTGTACTCGTGGCCACTAAGCTCGATAAGGCGTGGCGGTATCGAGGACTAAATATGGATACTAAAACGGCTCTAGGTAATCGTTTTAAACTGGATACACCAAGTGAGCCGGCCCCAAAACCGGGGTGTCCGTTGACAGCAAGATCCAACTGCAGAATGATATTAGCGGATGTCGGGTTCGACACCACTCATAGAAAATGGGCGAGTCTCCTTTGTATGGGAGCTCTGCTGATCACGGCACCTGTCCCGACTAGGTTTACGGCTGACCGCTGAGGTCCATGTGAGTATAATAGCCTGCGGCTTGGGCCCACACATCAATACTCACAAAATATCCAGCCATCTATCTTGGTTCAAGAGTTAACACATTACTCTTATATAAACATATGTAAAAGTTTACCTTTCTAGCCATGTTCTTACAACAATATCAAAGCCCTGATTCTGCATCTTTTTCTTTGCTTTACGGTCTAATGAGTGTCGCCTTCAGATCGCTCCCTTATTTTGATATGGTGATCCCTTGTGAGGTGAGCAAAGCCTAGTAAAAGATAATTCCCTACACAGGTACTCCCCACCTAAGTGCACATACTTGTAGCGTAGTCACATTCAAAGCGATTTCATGAACCTACTCGAATGTCTACCATGCCCAGGCCCATCTAGAGTCCTCACCGACTCCCTCACATTCCCTAAGCCAATATCTGAGTAAAAAATATCCGATTTTCACAACAAAAGCTTTTGTTCTTGAAAACTTACTCTGATTCGGTAAAATATTGGTTCACCCTCAGTAATTGCTAGATAACTCTCAAAGCTTGAGTCATAGTCCTCATCAGAAATGATCTGTTGGGTCATAAAGCATGATTCTGGGAAGAATATACATAAATTCTTTCACAAACATTTTCATTTTGTTTCATTTCATGTCACATGCACTCACACCTAATATTCTAGTGCTTGAGTGCATATGGAATACTACTATGCCAATTCAAAACATTTGTACTAATATATTCACATGCATATATAATAACATAATTAATCGAAACAAATCATGTTATTAAATTCCATCAATAACACCAAAGTCCATAGCTCACATGGGGCTAATTAGCAAACCTGACAATTCATTTTGAATCACTTTCGACATCATAAAAATTCACAAAAATATTCACATGTTACTATTCACATGAGCAGTGAAACCCTCGAGATTAGCCTTTGTTTCAAACCCTAAATAGGAATTTTCTCACTCGGTTCAAAGCGAGACCAAATTTACGGCTAAATCAAGCCTCATTAACATTTCTAACCATTTACATGGCTCTTGGCAAGATTAACACAAGTAGGAAAGATCCTTACCTCTTGGTTGTGAACTCCACAGGCTGGTGTCCCGAGTGTAGCCCTGCTTCCGCGTGAAGCGACTACTTCATCTTTCAGTGAAACCGAATGGTCGAACCGACCAAACGAAATCTAGAGAGAAGTCGCTTCTCTCACAGATTCTAATTCAGCTCTTTGCTGAGTTGACTAGCTAAATTGCCTTGGAGAAGAAACTGCTCTTAATTTGTCTTTATTCTCATTTGTTCTTTTCAATTAAATTCATATGTCCCCTCTTTCTTGATTTTGACACTTAGCATGGCACTATCTAGGCCATCCATTTCCATCATCTCTAATCTACATGTGTCATAAAGTACGTGTAGTAGGTGACTTTGTCGCGTCGCGTATATGAGCACGATTTACGGCACGACACCCGGTGCCTCGAAAAACATGAAATTGAAATTTGTCTTGGAATTCGATGAAATTGGGCCAGTGGTAGCTAGATTTACGTAAGAAGATTCAACGGTGAAATCCGTTTAAATGCGTCACGAATCTACAGAAAGTTTGGGTTTTTACCGAAATGACCATTTTGCCTTTTTTTAGAAAATTGGAATTTTCTCGGATCTTACAGGAATTTCAATGGAAGATTTTCCGGAAAATTGGGTTGGGATATTGTCCAAAAATTCACGTCGGAGAACTAGCAAGATGTTTCGGAGGTTATCCGACAAATTCGCCTCGGAGGGTTGTCGATAGATTCCAGAAATTCGGTAATATGTTTTTCGAAAACGAAACCTTTTGTTTGAAAGCTTGATGTTTTCTCACATTTAGCGGCTTAGGCATGCGTGAGAGTCGGTGAGGCTTGAGAAGTGGGAAGAGATTGGGTGCATTCTCATCCATATCATGTAGGCGTTAGTGGGATCGTGTATTTCTTTAGAAGTGTGTTTGGTTGTCATTACATGTGCACTTAGGTGGGGAGTAACCCATGTAGGAAATTATCACTAATGGGCATTGCTCACCCTATCGAGGGAACATTATTTCAGGTACAGGGAGTGTTTGGGAAGACGTCGCTCATTAGAGGCCGCTTTTAAGAAGAAAGCCGGATTTTGGCTTTGATATGTTTATAAACATTATTGAATTCTAAATTTTAATATATGTTTGTGTTAAAATGATGTAATAATCTTTTAAAACTATTGTAATATAGTTAGTCGGGTATTAGTGAGTATTGATGTATGGAGCTAGTGGCCATTTAACTCATGCATGGGTCTCGTGACATGAGACACGGGTTCCATGATTGATGCCAGTTGTCAGCGGACCCGAGGTTTGGGACATCACTCCAGCCTCGGATTGGTATGGAGTCATATAGATTTGACAATGGGCTTGATCATCATTTGACAATGGGCTTGATCATCATTTGACATTGGGACATACCCCCTTTCACCGAGATTACCATACCCTCTATTGATTTCATGGTTGCTTGATCCATTTGTTGCTACTTGTGAGTTATTGTACTAGGGCATACCCCCTTGTAGAGGTTATTGATTGATATGTTTTACTTCTTAAACATTTGATATGTTCATCAATCTTTGTGAGTCATTGCTTAGAGTTTTTTTTATTACAAAGCTTTTCTACAGGGCCATACCCCTTTTTCAGTGAGTTCATTCAAAGTCACCACTTTCACATAGTCTTCTTTAGTTGCTTTATGTTATATATCACTTTCCTTTGTCTTGGTTTGATTTTAGGTGTTTTCTGCTATAGATTGTGTACTTCCACTCGATTAGTTATTCAATAGCATCCCTCATCCTTTAGAGATTATCTTAGATCCTCTTTCAGATAGTCGATCTTCATTTTAGGGCATCCCCTTATTTATGATCTTCTTTGGGCGCATAGTGCCCGAATTATCGAGTATTTCATTTTCATCACATAATTGAGTTGTTCATTGCATCCATAGCCCAGAGTTGTTCATCATGTTTAGTTTCGAGTTTTATATCCTCTCATTTTAGTTTTCATTAGATAATTTATTTCCTTTATTCCATTTAATCAAGAGCATCCCTCTTTCTTCAGAGATTATCTTAGATCCTCTTTCATAGAGTCAATCTTCATTTTAGTGCATCCCCCTATTTATGATCTTATTTGGGCATACAGTGCCCGCATCATTGAGTATTTCATTTTCATCACAACCTTAAGCTATTCATTGCATCCACAACCCAAAGTTGGTCATCATGTTTAGTTTCGAGTTTTATATCCTCTCGTTTTAGTTTTCATTAGATCATTTATTTCATTTATTCCAGTTTATTAGGAGCACCTCCTTCTTCAAAGATTATTTTAGATCCTATTTCAAAGAGTCGATCTTCATTTTAGGGCATCCCCTTATTTACAATCTTCTTTAGACGTACAGTTCCCGCATCATTGAGTATTTCATTTTCATCACAATCTTGAGCTGTTCATTGCATCCATAGCCTAGAGTTGTTCATCATGTTTAGTTTCGAGTTCTATATCCTCTCGTTTTAGTTTTCGTTATATAATTTATTTCCTCTATTCCAGTTTATCAAGAGCATCCCTCCTTGTTTTAATATTATTTTAGATCATCTTTCAGATAGTCAATATCCATTTTATGGCATCCTCCTATTTACGATCTTCTTTGGGCATATAGTGCATGCATCATTGAATATTTCATTTTCATCACAGTCTTAAGCTATTCATTGCATCCACTGCCCTGGGTTGTTCATCATGTTTAGTTTCGAGTTTTTTATCCTCTCATTTTAGTTTTCGTTAAATCGTTTATTTCCTTTATTCAACTTCATTAGGAGCATCCCTCATTCTTTAGAGATTATCTTAGATCCTCTTTCAAAGAATCGATCTTCATTTTAGGGCATCCCCTATTTACGATCTTCTTTGGGCGTATAGTGCCCGCATCATCAAGTATTTCATTTTCATCATAACGCTCTGAGCTGTTCATTGCATCACATCCCTAAGTTGTTCATTTCATTCATAGTCCTGAGCTATTCATTTCATCCACAGCCTTGAGTTGTTCATTGCATCACAACCATGAGATTTTCATTTCATCTACAACCTTGAGCTGTTCATTATATTACAACCTTGTTCATTGCATCACAGCCTTTAGTTGTTTATTCCATTTTCGATAAGGTTTTGTGTCATCATTTTTTTTATCGTGATAATTCATGAACCATCACACACCCTTAATTTGTTCAAATTCCAAATTTTCAAATTTTCAAAATTTCAAAATTTCCAATTTCTTTTTTTTTTTTTTCAAGTTTCAAATTTCAAAATTACAAATTCTCAATTCCAAAATTCAAGTACCATAATTTCAAAATTCAAGTCCCTAATTTCCTAATTTCAAATTTTCAAGTTTCCAATTTAAAAAATCAAGTGCTCTAATTTCAAAATTCAACTCCCTCAATTTCAAAATTACAATTCCTCAATTTCAAAATCCAGGTTTCCCAATTTCTAATTTCAAAATTTTAAATTCTAAATAACAAATTTCCAAATCTCAAATATTAAAATTCAAGTTCTTAATCTCAAAATCCAATTCAAAAATCTCAAACTTCAAATTCATTTCAAATTTCTCAATTTTCAAACTTCTAATTTTCAAATTTTCAAATTTAAATCAGTTTTTAAACATTTCAAACACATGATTAATTCTACAGTTCCTATAAGATAAAATATTGTGGAGTTAATTTGTGTAACATATAAATGAGCTTAGGTGGGGCCTGACATTCCATGTATCATTTGAATAAATAATTTGACATATAATCTATAACCAATTTCCAATTAAATGTGAATATTTTGTTTTTTATTATTGCACTCATATTGTTTCCTAATTGATTGCACTTCCGATCTACTGTCTAAGTATACATTTTTCTTATCTGACTTTACTTATTTATTTATTTATCTGTCTATTCATTTATATATATATGGTGTGTTGTTAAATTATTATTGCTTATCTTTGGTATCCATTGATTGATTTACCAAAAACCGTATTTTCTTTAGTTTGTTTAGTAAAACCCTGACTTTATGGGTTTAAAGGGATACTATGCTTCCATCGTACCTTCCCAATAAGTAACTTGGCCCTTGGGACATAAACTCGGTTTTTCCCAAACCTGTTTTTTCTTATCAAGAGTCACATTTAAGAGTTTTTCTTTCTTATTTTATTTTCCCTTTAAAAATAAAACAAAAATAAGTGACGCATTCAAACCTTTTTCTAAACAAGGTTTTTCAAAAATAAAAAACGAATATCGTTTTTTAAAGTGGAAAACGCATTCATAGCAAAAAATGCAGGGTCCATAATCAGTTAGGTTTTTATTATTCACAAGAAATAACCTTTTATTATTAATCAATATTATTGAATTAAAGTCATTATGAAAAAAATCATTTTAATTACATTGGTTGATATAGATGGATTTCTTTTAGCTGAATTAGAAAAGATTAAAATATTTTATATTTTTCTATTCAATAAAAGAATGAACACCCCCTTAGATCGAGAAACAAAATATTCATCACCTTAACATTATAGATATAACATACTAGATCTATTAGATTTAAAGAGTTTTTGGGGAACCTTTATGTAAAATAATACCGTATGTTTTCTCTTGATTTTTTGATATGAATTTGAGTATAAAGGTAGAAATTTTTTTATAGTTGTGATTGATATGATCTTGGTCAATTTGAGTATAATGGTAGCACTTTTTTTTTCTAGTTGTGATTGATTCGACCAGTTTGAAAAGGAATGGAAAAAATGTTCATTTATTTAATGCCTGTTTGAGACTACTTCATGCATTTCTGAACTAGTTTAGAGTGTCACTGAGAAGTGCAATCACTTTATTCACTTCTCATAATGTATAATTTAAACAAAAATATAATTTAAAACTTGTATTGGGACTTGAAATGTTCATGACTTTTAACAATATATATAAAATGATAAATGAATGAGGTTTTTAAGGAAAAAATGATCATATTTTTTTGTGCAAAATGTGTCAACGTATTATTTTTTGATATGATTTTGAATCATAAGATGGATATAAAAATTTCAAATTTCCTTCTCGCTCAATTTTTGACCTTTTAACTAATTGATTTATTTAATTTGGTGAAGACCTTTTGACAAAGGAAATAAAACAAATAAAAACAACTATAGGTCCCAAATGACCTAATGACTATAAAAGCTCATATAATCCATTATATATGGAAGAATTTGACACTGCATTCATCAATCATCATGATTCAATCTCAATATTTACATAGACACATAATTAAAAAAAGAAAAGAAAAAAGAAAATCATCTATGAGAATGATACTACTCCATCCAAGTGACAAAAATTAAATCGAGAGTGTTAAAAGATTGTGAGGAATAACCAAAACTATGTACCTATATTTGAAGCCTTGTCTTCAATTTCCACAGGGACTACCGGTATTGACTCCCACCATTCCTTCAGCCGTCTGTTCCCTCTGTCAGTAGCTATGTATTTCCCCAGCTTTGATGTCATTACGAAGTAATACACAGTGGTGGCCATGACAATGAACTTCAATGGCACCACTGCTACTAACATTGCCGATCCGACCATCACCAGCATGACTGTGTTCGCGTGCTGTAATGAACATTTCAAAGAGCTTTGTTATTGAAAGATGTTAAATGACCAACTGTCCTAAAAGCTCAAACTCATAGGATTTAAGTTAAAAATAGTAATATCATGTTTTACATCCTCCATCGACTTTCAAATCAACAAATAGAGATAAAATATTCAAATTTGCAAGAGAAGGGTTTGAAATCGAGACCTCCTGTCAAATCAAGTTCTGATACCATGTTAAATGACCAACTTTCCTAAAAGCTCAAGCTTATATAATTTGGATTTAATAAGAATATCATGCTTCACATCCTCCCTTACGTGCATGTGGAGCCATTCCCGAGCACATGGAGAGTCAGAGTCTATTCTCTACTTTCAAATCAACAAATGAAAATCAAATATTCAAATTTGCAAGGAGAGGGTTCGAACCTAGGACCTTCTGTCAAACCAAGCTTTGATACTATATTAAATAACCAACCCTCCTAAAAGTTAAAGCTCGTAGGATTTGAATTTAATACGAATATCATGCTTCACACACTCCATCACGTGCATGCGGAGCCGTACCGGCACACGTGGAGAGTCAGAGTCCATTATGGACTTTTAAATAAACGAATAAGGATCAAATATTCAAATTTGTAAGAAGATGGTTTGAACCTGGGACCTCCTGTCAAACCAAGATCTGATACCATGTTAAATGACCAACTTTTCTAAAAGGTCAAGCTTGTAGAATTTGGATTTGAATATCATGCTTCCCAAAATAATAGTTTGGTAGGAGCATAAGAAAAATAACTATAATCCTTCTATTCTAACAACAAAGCAACCTAATGGGAAGAATTGAATGTTTTATCATCTTTTTGGTATTAATTCCCTTTCAAACAAGGGTCAAATTTGTGAAATCTACTTTGGATTTATCAACCAAATGATTGCTTAAAGGATGAAAAAGGATGAAAACCAGGCCACACCATAACTTCTAACAGTATAACAATAAAATATTTGGTTAAAAGACATCAAATAATTTAAAATTTATGATTCTAACATTTCCCATGTTCTTTTTTGAAAAATAACCTATTTAGGACAAAATGTCCTTTTTCCTTTCATGTATTTACATTATCCCTAAAGAAGAAGGGTTAGATCATCATTCTTAGCTTATATGGTAAAGTGTTTAACATTTAAATAGTCAAGGCATAGGGAGAGGAGGGGTCCCAGGTTTGAGTTGCAGTGGGGACAGTTTACTATATTGTAACCAAAGTGTTTAGCAGTCAAAAAAAATGAAGGGTTATTTTTGTAAGAAAATAATTAAGGTACTTTAGTCAAAATCATGCAAAAAATTGATAGAGGGTCAAGTTTCTAACATTGGGTTTTCAAAAGGTCTTTTAATCAAATCACCCTATAACAAAATTGACCTTGTAATGCTAGTAATCTAAGAAGTTGACAAATCAATGGGATCAGCATAATGAGTACCTTGTTGGTCCTTGAAACTAATATCGACTGGATTTTCATTGTTGCAATGGTCATTGTCTTCACTATGTCCTGAACCGTTATGAATCCCTGTTGTGCTGAAACAATGCTTTTGATCGTTGTCTGGTCCGAGGCTATTGATACAACTATCTTTTTAAGATGGTCTCGTACATTTTCCCGCCTTGCCTTAAGCATCTTCGCTACCACCCACAACAGGAAAGCTGCAACTGCCTGGTGAAACCACTCCCTACATTGTGAAAACTCAATTTTTTTTTTCCTTCAAGGATCATAACCATCATAAGTGAGCATAACCAAAAAGAAAAACCTTACTTGTATATGATCACTAGAGTTGTGACAATTACAAAGAGGGTAGTTGCTGGCTTTTTCCATTGAACAATATCTTGAAACAAAGGCACAACATTCATGAGTGGCCTTAGTTGCTCCTGCACAACCAAATGAAATGAAACATTAAGGCTCTTTTTGGAACTGGGAAAGTACTAAGGAAAAAAAAATAGTGAGGAAAAGTGGAAGGAAAGAGAATTTAGAGGAAAATATAAAATAGATTTAAACTTAATAAATTAACTCTATATGTTTTATTCAAACTCATTTTATTTTTTTCTCTCTATATATTATATAATGACTAAGAAATTTTAAAATATCTAGAATTTTGATTATATTTTATTTTCTTTTATATTTTCCACTATGGAACCAGATATAACCAAACATGAGAAAATCATTTTCTTTATCATTTTTTTTTTCTCTAGCACTTTCCTTGTTCCAAACGGAGCCTAACAGAAGATCAATAGATAAGCATGTATACCGTATAGGGGCAAATCTACATGTTGTTATGGGGTGTCAATTGACAAAAAAACCTTCATAGGTCCTTTTTTTGGCCATTAAAAAAAAAAGTTACAATGTTGACACCCCAAATTTTTTTTTTCTTGTAACTATTAGTCTATTATAACGCTGACACCCAACTATAAAATCCAGGATCCGCCATTGATACCGTACAGGCATAAATTATGTTAAAATATAAGGCACTGATTTATGCTTAAATAGAAATCCAACGCAAGAAAATAGAACTGGATGCCTGATCCAGAAAAAGGATTGGAGCTACGCATTCCAAATGCTATTCGGGTTTGCAGCTTACCTTAAGAACAAGGATGTTGTTACCGATGCCTTCCTCTTTCAGCCCTTCAGTAGTCGCTTTGGCGATAAAGGTCTCCTTCTCTTCTTTTCTAGCTTGATTAATGGCACTCTCCAAAGTCGAAAAGTTATCAGTTTGGCCACTTACACTTTCACTTTCTCCTGCTGGTTCTTCTTTTACTTCAGTGAGTGCTATACTTTGTTGCGACACGTTCAAGCTCTTTAGAATTGAACTAGCCCTGCATGCTGGGCAACTATTAACGTTCTTCAGATCCTTGGCAAGCTCTTCTAACACATAGTCCCCCTTCGGCAACTCATAAAACAAGGCAAAAATCAGGAATTTTGTGGGATTGGGGGGTGATATTCTTAGCATTTCTCTGGCTGCATGCAGCCTTATAATTCCTAGTATCGTCCTTGAATGCATTTCCCATGCTTGGATAGGAGACTCGATCTTGAATTTATTTAAGAACTGGTGCAACAACATAACCTCCTTACTGAGAGCAAGCCAGTGATCACGCCTTGTGGAGCTTGTTATCTCTGGAAATTCCAGAATGACACTTTCTGACCTAGAATATTGGCAAGTGAGATTAATAATGATACTGAATAAGATGCAAAAAATAAAATAGGAATCTGAGATATGCATCAAGTTGTGATCTTGCCAATCCTAATTTACCTATTTTGATACTGGCTCAGCGTTTGAGTCTGTTTGAGACAAGCCATGGCACTTCATTGATTTAAGCACAACTGTGAATATCCATGACGCATGAAGCAACTTGCTTTTCGGTATTTAAAATAGTCGGTGATAGGCTTATGTGCTTTTCGGTATTTAAAATAGTCAGTGATAGGCTTATGTTGCTAATATCTGGGGTTTAGCGACTAAAAGCCCCTTGGTTCAATCCTTTGTAAAAGAGTTGTGTGCCCAAAATTTGTTAAGGCATCACTCCTCATCAACCAAAAACTCTGTTAAAACGGCCCAATGAGATTAGCAAAACCATTGGTTTTCCAGAGTAATTCACTAAGCTCAAGCACCAGCCAGTCAGCTGACAATTTTTCTCAAAAGACTCAAATCATTTTTGTGTAATCAACTAGACTTCAAGATCTTTGAAATAAATACAACCGAACCAGACAAATCAGTTGAACAAGGACAAATTCAACTTCTTTAGTTGATTTGGATCCAATCAAGAGTGGCATTTAATGTTTTTTCCTAGAATATAAAATACTTTGATGACTCTGTAATTTTCATGTCTGACGAGTTCAAATAATAATTACCTCATTCAGTCTAGGGATGAGTACTTCCTTTTTGTACCCTTGTCCTCTTCCGAAACATATTAGGTGACATGTGATCTGTTTGACATGTGATCTATTTTTAACCTATCATTTTTGTTCTCCTTGGTTTTCTTTTTTGGGGGCATTGATCAAACCATCATTTTTCAGTTAGAAATTAAAACTATTGCACAATGTACCTGAAATCTATGTTAAGTTGGTAAGAACTTAATCCTCATTTCACATTCCTGCCTCTTCTCTCGAGGAGGTCAAACAAGTAACAAACAAGCAAGAACTCATTACTTTGACATGATGTAAATTATTGGTTAATCAAAAAGTTAAGCTACTAGAATGGCCCAATAATATATATCAAGTTGGGTAACACCCCGTATTTCCAACAGTAGCTGCAACAGTGACAAAGTAAACAGAAGTATAGAGCTAGGATCCTTACAACTCAGGGGACTCGTAGATGATCGCTTTGTCAAATAGCGGAGCACCCCATGGGCCAGTTGCACCAGATTTCAAATGATGGTCAATGTCCTTAGAAAGGTCAATTTTGAATGCATCTTGGTAAGAAAGTACTGCCATAGCCTCAAAGTAGAGCGCATGGTTGGTTAGTGTAAGTCTACCTACAAAAGAATTATAATAAGGATGTCTTGAAAAAGAGAATAAAGAAATCATATATCGATAAACTATGTAAAGGATCACAACTTTAAAATTTAATTTTCACACTTGATTGTGTAGATTAGTAGGACAGACCCGGCCAACTAGTTGCTCCGATATGACGCACAACTCTCTGTGTACTTGCAGTTCCCTCCACATGCAATATAAATTCATCATCTGCCAGCACAACACCCTTTGGGGTTGCTTGTTTTTGCAAATGTTTTATGCACCTAAAAACAAGGGTTCAAACATAAAAAAGGGAAGAAGAAGAAGAAGAAAAGGTCCAAGATGGGCTGAAATGTGGAGGCATGTCAGTCGATACCATTAATGTGTGTGTCGTGGAGGGTTGGATTAGGGGCTTGAGTTAGTTCAAAGAGGGAGGGGGATACCATCGATGGATTAACATGGCATACTCAGACTTGTGCTCATCACTTTTTGGTTGGACCATCTTACTAAGGTAGGTCCTATTTTGAGGGAAAAAGTTCAAAGTAATGGCAGCATATTATCAGATCAATTCCTAATTATTTACAATTACACTTTTGTCCAACCTGGTTAAAACCAGGATTTTAGGTCAGGTCTGAAACATGCCAACTGGGCCCACATTTGTTGCCCTATTTGAACCAATGTTTAGAAACCGCCAGTTTGATATGATAAATGAATTGTAGTGTTTGATCAGCAATATCATTTCATGTAGGTGCTCAAGTGGGGGAAAAACTAAAAATCAGAAATAGAGTTCACTCAGTACTTGTCAATTTCTTTTAGAAATTTATCATAAGCGGGAAAATGGAGTCGATTGCCTGTAGGGGCAGTTAGCGTTTCAAATGTAAATCTCCCATTGACAACTTCTGCAACTAATGGAAATAATGATCCCAACCACACAAATGCATCTTCTCCAACACTTGGCTCGTTATCAACCTAATAAAACAGTGCACTAATCATCAGTTCATTTGGATGGCACAAAATTTAACTTTCTTATCATAAAACCAACAATAGATCAACTAGATCAATGAGTATTTAAGACTGTTCTCTGTCCTATTATCTCAATTCCTGAGTAATGGAATTTTTAGTAAGCCCAACTAGTTTATGCTGGATGGTTCCTTCTCTTGAAGTAAGCTTTCTGAGGCAGTAGGTAGTATACTAGCATCAAAATATGTGAAGATAACAGAGAGTTTCCTTACAAGTAGAGGCATTAGATCTGAATAGAAAAGTGGGATTTCATCTTGTTCTTCAGTTTCTTTCCGTGGTATCTTCCTCTCTTCTTTCTCCTTTGCCACACACTCCTGCTCATCAAGTGGGAAAAATATACTAAGAAAGGAAAAAAACCAAATGTTCATTTCAATTCAATTCATATAAAGAATTGAAGGATACTATTTTTTATTTGGATCATCAAAATGGCAACCTAAAATGGAAGGGTACTATGTTTTGAGTCCTTTGACCCCAAACTTGGATTACTGTCATAGTGGAAGCAGAGCATAGTCGAGGTAAGACCACAGATTGAGGTTTAGCACGGGTTTCAGGTTTTAATTTAGAAGTAAGAGAGGTTGGATGAATTTCAACATGTTATTATAAGATATGCTTTCGCATGCCTAATAGTCGTGTGTATTACTAATGCAAATTCAGGGGCTAAATTGGACTTTGGACTTAGTCAGGGGCATTTATGCCCCTTATCCCCTAATTTTCTATACAAGAAGCTTCACAGGAGATAAGAAATTTAATGCTGAACTAATGATAAAACTCTTTATCAAATGCACATTACATTCACAATGACAAATAAGTTTGTAAATTAACAGAGGCATACATCGTTGGAGTCTTCATCAGCAGAGTCAGGCATGACACAAGCAAGCATCATGTTGTATGTGAACCGACTCAAAGAACCATCACTGATCTTTTCCCCAATGTTTAAGCACATCTCATTAAGGGCTTTTGAGCAGCAAAATTCCACTAATTTCCTCGAGTAATCGGTTGTTTCAGGCTGCCATCCAGCCTCAAAGTCTTCCACTAATTTATCCACATAAGTTCCTAATTTCCTGGAAGAAATTTTCGGTTTAAAAAAATAAAATTCAGAGCATCCCAAATCATATGATTTCTTACTCTACTGACGTCAGCTATGCTACCATTCTTAAGTGGGAACATGAACGGAAGAAATAGGGTAACAATGGCGATGAATCAAAATACAATGTAAAGAGAAGAAATCAAAATCCTCCAATGTTTGGTTCCCGGGAAATAAAACAGAAAGTAGAATGAAAGAAAAAGTGATGATAAAATTTGAACCTGTTTCGTATCTAAAGCTATTAAAACTATGATTAATGCAGATGAAGGCGATGATTAAAAAAAAGGTCGGATAATAAGGTTTTTCCATATAAAAGAAAGGAGATAAAGGGAGAGAGGTTAGAGACTTACAGAGCAGATGCGGAAAGGAGGTCGTTGGTGACGGCGGAGAGGCGCTTCTTGAGGGTGGCGGCCATGGCGGTGGGAGGGAGAAGAGGGAGGGAGAGGTTGAGAGCAGGGTGTGTTTTTCTCTTTTTCGTTGGGGGATGAATAAGAATGCTACGTGGGAGCCGTGCATGTCTCCCTCCATTTCCTTCCTACCCTCCACGTTGCTCTTTGCCTTTTTCCTTTTCCTTTTTCCTATTATTATTATTATTGGATAATTTTTCCTTTTATTACTAATATTAGTGGATTGGATAACCGTTTTAAAAGTGACAAAATCCAAAAAATATTTGTAAAACTAAGAAGGTGTTTTCCTTTTTGGTTTTTTTCTAAAATAAATTTTTGCTTTAAGACTTTGGCTTTACTTGGTTGAGCTGAAATCATGATTAGAAAAAGTTACAAATTGTATTTTTTTTAAACGGTCTTAAAAAATATTACCTTTTTCCATTTATATCATTCTTTCTTTATTTTACTTAATATTTTAATAAATTGATTATATCTTTTTTTTTTCAAATAAAATTGGTAATATCTTTTAAGAAATTGGTTATATGGAAAAAGATCTATGAGAAAAATTAATTTTTACAATTTTTTATAATTAATATTACTTGTTTGGAAATTATTTTGAATAATATTTTTATTCTTAACAATAAAAACATAAAAATCTTGTTTGATAATAGAAAATTTATTTTATATTTTCTACTTTTACTAATAAAAAATATGTTTTTAGATTTTTTTTAATGTCAAAAAATGATTATCTAAGAATATAAAATAATTAAGTATTAACAAAAGATTAAAGCAATAGATATATATATATATATATATATATATATTGTGTTTTTAAAATATAAAGTTAGTTCAAAAGCCTAGTTTCAGTTGGTTAGAGTGTTAACGTGGAGAGGGGAGGAGTTCGAGCCTCAGTCTAGGCTGTTTACTACAACGTATTAAAAGGTTATTAGCTTTCCAAAAAATATTTTTATTCAATAAGTTTATCTTTGAAATTTTATCCTTAATTATTTTATAAACAGATAAATATTTTAAATAAAAAATTGTTTTAATTTATTTGTAATAATTATATATATTCAAAATTTATTTTTAATTTGATATTAATTTTTAAATTTAATTTTAGTTATTTAATATGATAAAATCATAACTCAAAATAACTCTACTTGAAAATGAATATTTTATGATATGATTATAAATATATTAACATAGAAATTTTAAAAAAAAAAAAAAACAAGAAGATGAAAAACTTAAATATTACAATTAATTTTATTTATCATAAATTATATATTTAATAAACTGGGCTTAATAACCTGATTATTAATCTTTGTAACATTACAATAAAAATAATAATAATAGTGTTTTGGTATGATAAAAATACAGGAAAACCAAAATCTAACAAAAGGTAAACAAAGTTGGGGTTACATATGGAACAGTTATATCGAGTCGCATATCTTTATAATCAATACAAAAATTCTAAATATTACTACTAGCAATAGTATCCACAAATAGTATCCAAATAAAATCATTCAACCAATAAGATTTTAATAAGGAATTCACTAAGTCAAGATTTCTAAGCCTTTAATATTATGCATATATAACCTTGTTTTTATCTAGCAAACACCCATCACTCCATGCTTCATCACTATTTTCAATTAACTGTGATTTGACCGAATAACATCCGGGAAGACAGAGCTCAACATCTTTGTTAATCCCACTTTAGACCGACGACAGGACTTCATACCTTCACCGTGGGGACACCTTTAGATGTTACCAACACAGCCCTAATTCATTTCCTACCTTAGGGCGTAAACAGTTAACTAAAAATTTTGACGAGTTAAGTGAAACTATAATGACAAGGTTTTCTGGATAAACACACTTTTATTTATGCATAATATTTATAGGCCTAGAATAAATTTCTAACCTACCATTACAAGAAACAAATATAGTATTTTAGACAGAAAACAGTACTTACAATCTTATTGCAGAGCAGCTCTTTTCTACACACTATATCTTACAGAGAAATATATTTAAAGAAAGAAAAGGAAAATAGAACTGAAGTTCGAGCTACTTTACCCTTACATACTTACATGTTTATAGGAGAGTTCCGGACATGAAACCTGGATTTTAATCCTTATAAAAAGCATTAACAGTCCTCGTTTTTCGAAACCAGGGGCTGAGAAATCTGTTGGTGCTTGTTGTCAAATCTTTATCAATCACTTTCATCTTTTGCTGTTTTTGTTCAAATGTGCCGACGGAATCTTTGAGGGTTGCTTTCTTCAGACAAACGTCTTTCCACGTAATCCAGTGCCTAAGGGGAGGAGAAAAGTTCTCCTGTCTCAATCAAATTGATTTTTTCATAGTAGAAATCATTTTGCTGAGTCAGGGGTGGCCCTGCAATCTATAGAAATCATGATAGATCCCAATTTTTCTGGCTTTCCATAGCTTCTAAATGGTTTTTTCAATGCAGTCTCCATTTGTCGTTTTATAACAATTAATCCGAGTCCTTGTCGATAATGAACATTGTCTTCAATAAAGGATTAAAAAATCTTTGTAGTTTTTGAAATCATATTCCTTTCATGGACTACTTTTCTCATTTGAATAAAGTGCCATCCAAGAAATGTTTGATTGGTATCAAAATCAAGACTAGCATTGAAAAAATTGAGTGCTAAAGTATCATCAATCTTTATTAGGGAATTATTCCCAAAATTATCTCGTACGCCTTCTCAAATCCATCGGGGTAATCTTGCGATTTTCTGGAAAATCAGGGGATGTAAGGTATATGGTAGCGATACTACCAAAATCATACCAATCACGTATTTCTTTAGGATTAGAACCTTGTAAGAAATAAATCCTAGGATAAATCGCAGATTTATCAATAATCATGTATTTGTTATCAGTCAACCCATATAATCGTTCCATGGTTTCTCCATGTAATCTCAAAAGTTCCTGTTCCTGAGTCATTATTGGACTTTCAAAAATAGTTTTAGGTTTTGGATGTCTGAGGACGCAGGGAAACGTTTTGGGATGATTCACCTTTTTCAAAAGAATCTTCTTTTTCTAAATCATCTTTTATACTCATATTTGATAAATATATTTCATCTTTTAAATTAGTAAGAACCATTTCGTAACTTGTAAAATCCTTCACACATCTTTCTAAATAGGTGATAAAGCTTTTTACGTTTAGTTTTACTTTTTCTATGGTAGTTTTAGTTTCAACAAGTTGGTCCAGACAATCAGAAAGAATGATTATCTAGTCAAAAATCTTTGACATTTCTGAAAGACTATTAATTACTTTATCAATCTTTGGTTTTTCCGCCATCTCTGGTAAGGAAATCTGCAACAACATTTTTGTGAGAACGAATTATTTCAATGTCAAATATATATTTAGAGCAATAAGTTTGCTATCTAATCAGACGCTTATATTTAGGTTTAGAAGGTAAATTATTTTTTATAAATGCCTTAACCTGAGTATTATCAGTCCTTAGCAAAAATCTCTTTGGTAAATGCAAAACATGAAAATTTCAATCTTATAAGAGCTAAGAATTCCTTTTCATTAATACGACATCTTCTTTAGTGTGTAAAGTTCCCAAGCATACCTACATAATTCTTCTAATTCGATTTGTTTCAAAGATTGCCGCCATGTGCTGTTAGAAGAATCAGTCTCAAGAATCAAATTATCATTATCTAGTGGAAGTTTTAGCTTTGGTAAATTAGTACATTGAGATTTTATAAATCTTTCTTCCTTTTCATTTCCCCTTTTCCCTTCATCAACAGCGTTGCTCCAGTACATTAGTGGCAACACATCAAGACTTTGACTAGCCCTTCGAACTCTAGCTAAAAACATATTTTTTTTCTACTTTCTTCCTTTTTTTTATGGCAATTCTATTACATGTCTATGAGTTGTGGATTTGAACACTCGTTGTTTTCCTTTTTTATATTGAAGGCTCTGTTTTTCAATCCCTTAAGTATATTTAGAACCCGAAAAATGCTAGGTAATGACTACACACGGTGTGTGTGTGTGAGAGCGTGTATATATATATATATATATTATGTGTGTGTGTTTCATTATGTGCAGCACATAAACAACATGTTAGTGGCACTCGTGCAGCACATAGCCTACTGCGAGCAATACGTGTGTGTGCGTGTTTCATCATGTGTAGCACATAAGCAACACGTTAGTGGCACTCGTGTAGCACATAGCTTACTACGAGCAATATGTGTGTGTCTGTGTTTCATTATGTGCAGCACATAAGCAACACATTAGTGGCACTTGTGCAGCACATAGCCTACTGCAAGCAATACGAGTGCCAAACAGATGCAGTAGGATGAGTGATACAAGGAGTATACATATTTAGTATGCCGTGTAGTCCTTGAATTACTCATTCTATCGCATCCGTTTGGCACTTCTGTCGCTCATAGTAGGTTGTGTGTTGCACGGGTGACATTAACGTGTTGCTTCTGTGTCATAGTAGGTTGTGTGCTACACGTGTTGTTTCTCTTTCATAGTAGGTTGTGTGCTGCACGCATGACATTAACGTGTTGCTTATATGTTGCACATAATGAAATATATATATTAGAAAAATAATTTAGGTCAATATTTGTTTGTTTAATGAAGATATAACCTTATTATTATAAATATTTGGTTTTTTTAAACAATAGAAATATTTGGTTGAAAGATATCAAATAACTCAAAATATGTAAAGCTAGTCATTTCCATGTTTTTTCTTGAATAATGACTCATAATGGACAAAACTGTAATTTCCCATTTAATGTATATACATATATCTTTGAAAAGAAATGATTATTTTTACAAGAAAACAATGAGTGTATTTTTGTCAAAATGATGTAAAAAAATTAATGAAATATTAGATTTCCACAATTTAGCTTTCATAAGGTCTTTTAATCAAATCACTTTTATAATTAGGATAAAATAAAATTTTTGTAGAATATATGTATAACATATTATTTTTTCTACAAAACATTAAAATGATAAAATTATTATGATAAATATTTTTTATTATCATTCTTACAAAAAAAAATTAAATATTTTATTTAACTAAAATAAAATATATAAAATTAATAATTTAAATTGATGAAACCAAAATTAAAAAATATTTTTAAACATTCTAAATTTCGATCCAGTCTTTTTAAAATATTTTGTAGATATTCTAATGTATAGATTTTTCTTAATAGAAAATGTCAAATATTTTTGATTTTTCTATTCAGAAGAAAATTTCAAAATTTCATAAATAAGTATGCAAAAATGAAAAAAAAAACGGTTTAAATTATGAAATCAATTTGCTTTTAGAAAAAAAAGAAAGATTATTTATAATAATTTTTTTAGACAACTAGAATATTTATAATAAATTGATTTCCTTAAAATTGAAAAAAAAAAAAAAGATATATACTTTGTTTAATGAAAAAGCAGAATATTCTAAACTTTCCAAGTCAACTCTCTATTTTGAAAGGAAAAATAAACATCCAAAATATGAGATTGGACATATTGTTATGTAATTTGTGCCACTATTGCTTTTTTTCACTTAACGCCGAATGTAACTTTTCGTGCTCTTTAATCAATAAAGACTTAATAGCATTAAGATAAGCTGCTTGTTTTTTAATATTGGTGAATGAGGTGAATTCCATAAATGTGATTCGATTATTTGTGTGGGTTTCTAGCCCGCCTTTACTCTTAATAAGACGGGTTTTGTTTAATTGTAATCGGGTTTTTAACATATTTGAGTTTATTTTCTCAATTCCGAGATGAGTTCGGGATGGGTTCGTGTATTGCTACTCTATCCCGCCGACATATTTCTAAAATAATTTTTATTATTTTATTTTATATTTTAATATAAATACACACATCATAATGTTTTTATCAAATAATTTATAAAATTCTACAATATTTTATTTTTATGAAACATATTAATTTTAATATAATAAATATAAAAAATCAAATATAAAAAAATCAAAATCAAAAATTAAATGTAAACGGGACGAGTTTGAGAATTTTCTCATCCCTGCCCCGCCCCGTTTAATTTTTTAAATGAGACAAGTTAGAGAATTGAAAAAATAAACGACCCACGGATGGGGCCATTGCCTCAAACCTTCACGTCGTTATCCTTAGTAGCGTGTATTGCTAGCGACTTCTATTTGTTTCAAAAGAACGCATTTTAAGCTTTTTCTTTGCTAGAAATGACTTTTCCCAACAGAAATGCCAAATATTTTCACTTTTTCTATTAAGAACTTTTTTTAAAAAATTTCAAAGAATAAGTCATGAAAATTTTAAAAAATTTAATATCAAAACTGAATAAATTTCTTAACATGCCTCAAAACAAACACCACCTAAATTTTCACAAAGTTCTCCTTCCGCAAAGACTTAGCAACCAATCAGTGTTGCTAAGTCAATCTCCCCGTCGCTTAGCTAGCCCAAGCACTCACACCATGGTTGGACATATTGTCATGACTTACCCTTTCATTACTTTATTTTTTCTAATTCACCACTATTAGAACTACTTATTCAAGTAAAGGTACCTAACCCATTTACATCTCTCTCCCTTACCCTTCTTCCCTTTTCCTTCCATTTTCCCTTCACTAGCTAAGCATCTAATACGCTAGTGTGATAGCACCTCAAGACTCACAAATTCTCCGACTCTCGCTAAAACAAGTTTTTTATTTTTATTTTATTTCTACTTTCTTCCTTTTTTTTTTTATGGCAATTCTATTACATGTCTATGGGTTGTGAATTTGAATACTCAAATTTTTCCTTTTTTAGATTGAAGGCTCTTTTTTTCAATCCCTTAGATATATTTAGAATCCGAAAAATGCTAGGTAATGACTACACGTGGTGCGCGTGTCTATATATATATATATATATATATATATGTGTGTGTGTGTGTGTGTGTGTGTGTGTGTTTCATTATGTGCAACACATAAGCAACACTTTAGTTGCACACGTGCAACATATACCCTACTACGAGCAATATGAGTGCTAAATGCATGCAGAGCATGATGCGCGACTATACATGGCTTAGTAGGTTGTATAGTCCTTGAATTACTCATTCTACCACATTCGTTTGACATATATATTTATATATGTGTGTGTGTGTTTCATTATGTACAATAAATAAGCAACACATTAGTTGCACACGTCCAACATATACCCTACTGCAAGTAATACGAGTGCCAATGTAAAACCCGGGAAAAATTCAATTTTTCTAAAAAATGACAAAACGGTAATTTGTCACTATAGTATAGGTGGAAAAACTTGAAATTTTCTAGATCTTGGATGATGAAACAGACTTCACCTTTAAATTCGTCTCTCGAAATCTAGTTACTCAGTCGAATTTCTCTGAATTCCGAGATGGTAGGAATTTCACGTTTTTCGAGGCACCGGGTGTTGGGTGACACATGGGGTGGTGCCACATGACATGACCAGGGGCTGTCACATGGCACCATGGGAGAAGGACACATGACATGAGATCCATGTGGTGTGGAAGGTGCCACCTAAAGCATGTGTCCATGTGACACATGGCACATGGCACATGGCCTACAAGGCATAGAGACATGTCACGCCTCAAACCTTGGCCCAACCCCAATGGCGGATCCGACCGGCTTCGGACGCAGAACATACCGACTCTTTACTGGGCACCAGACATCGTATATCCAAAGCCTTATAATATATCAACATCATATACAAAAAAGCTCCAAAATAACACTACCACCGTAGTGGTGTTTACAAGGTCACATATATACAAAAGATCGAACCCATTACATATTCAAAACTATACATTTACAATTAATGATCGGAGTGTAGGAACTTACAATGATGAACCCCTAGTCGTGTTAGCCCCAAGAATGCTAAGTTCTCTGACGTCTTCTCTCGTACCTACACTCCGATTAAACCCGTGCTAAGCTTTACGCTTTTAGTGGGAAACATATATAACATGCATGAACAAGTTCATATTTAGCATATAACAATAACAGATATTGGAAATTACATGCATGCTTATCATAGATTTATACATTTAATTATGCTTATTCTTATATATAAGTACCCGTAGGTACTTCAAAGGTGTCATTGCATGTATAAATTTAGGCACTACCGACTTATACTCAGACATGTGACTTATAATTATTCAGGTCTCCCGTAGGAGTTACAGAGCTTACTCATATTCAGAAATACCCGTGTATGTATTACAGATCAAAACGATAAACCTTCATGTCCTCTTATTCATTATTCAAGTTATTATCATATAATTATGGAAATACCTAGACCAATAATAATAAATGAGTAAGACATAGCACAATGAGTATCCAAAGACAGGTTTCATAAAGATCGGGCTGGCCAGTAACACTGCGAAAGGCAAAGATCGACAGAGAGTGCCAGCTGACTAATCGTGAGAGTACCGGCACTAATACGCCAAGACGATCGTGAGAGTGCCACGCGACTAATCAGAGTACCGAAGTACTAATGTTCAAGCATGATCGTGAGCAGTCACGCACTAATCAGAGAGTGCTGTGTCATTTAATAATTGGTCTTAGGCATTTTTATAATTATATGACTTCCATAACTTACTATTTTATAATAGGCATTCTTAGCCATATTATGTGTTCTTGATGATTGTATTACTTCATTTTTTCCGGGGTCTTAACTTCATATTTTGACCCTATGTCCTTATACTACTTTAAAGTATATATGTGGTCTCTATTCCAACTGGAATCACCTAACACCTGAGCACCTGACCTCAATACGTCCTCGAACAAACCAATTTCTATGATTAACTGATGCAGGAAATGGGCTTGCACATAGCCCCACTTGGAGTGAATATTTCGACCACTTAGATTCCGAATTTGACAATACTTTTTCTTTAAGTTTGGTTCTCCTTGAAGTCTATTTTATGTAGCCACTTGAATCACTCAAATCGGATAAGAAATGAGGAAGCATGCCAAAATACGAAAACTGGTCGAAACTGGGAAACCAGAACAAGTTGTACCGGTAGAACTTAACTTCTACCGGTAGAACTTGGCCAAAAATGACCAGTAACGAAGTTGTACCGGTAGAACTTAACTTCTACCGGTAGAAGACACCCGAGAATGCCCAGAATGGGTGTTTTCTCCCATTTCTCCATACCTTTGAACCCCAATCAACTCTATACCTCATAAATACTTCAAGACCACTTCAAATTCATCTTATGATCTCTTTTCTACTCAATTTATCATTCAATCCTTCTCTTTATTTCAAAGACCTATCATGAATTTCTTTAAAACCATTCTAATATGGGTCTAGAACTCATACACATACCAAATAATAATAAGAAATTTATTAGGTTGTTCAACCAACCCTTTTTCTTTGCAATTAAACAAGAACTTGAACTCCTCAAAGGGAGTGATTCTACCTACCTTGAAATTCCATATGGGGTTTTACCAACCCTAATTTCAAGAGGATCCAAGGTTAGAATGAATTCTAACAAAACCCTAACTTTTGAGACACGTTTTCATTAATCAAACCAAGCCTTAAAATTCCATACTTGTTTCAGTTTCCATACATAAAATCCAAGTTCCATACCAAAGTCAAGCATCCATACCTTGGATTTGCTCCCCTCCTTCTTCTTCTTCTTATTTCTCTTCTTCTCCTTCCTTTTTCCTCCTCCTTCCCGTAAGCTTCTTGTTTGGAGACCAAAACATTTTGGTCTCCCAACTTCTTATAATAAAGGTTTTAAATTATTTAGCAGCCTAGCCATTAACTTTCCTAATTACATTACAAATCTCATTATTTATACTTTGGCCCTAATATAACCCATGTCTTTGATGTCCTCTTTTTGGACAAATTACTGTTTTGCCCTTTATAATTTGTACAACTTCCGAGTTTTTGTTTCTATATTTTCAAAGCACTTACAAAAATTTTAATTTATATGCCTACAAAATACCTCAAACATGTTGGAAAAACAACTTAGGCATTTTTCGTGTTACAATTCTCCCCCTTAAAATAAATTTTGTCCCCGAAATTACCCGAATCGGTTCGAGGGTATCAGACCCTCATCAGTTTACTCTGCCCTATGTCGCTCTTCCATACCATGATGTTGCCAAAGCACTTTACCTGGAACTTGCTTGTTTCTCAGAATCGCCTCTTATTTCACGATCTAGAATAGCTTTCGCTCTTCATCAAGGTGAAATCTTCTTGCATTTCTGTATATCTTTAACCGGGTAATTTGTGCGATGGTCAACGATATCTACGAAGCATGGTACATGGAATACATCATGTAGTTCTTACTAACCTCGAGGAAGTGACAAACTGATATCACCACTGTCCAACTCTTCTAAAACTTCATAAGGGCCAATGGAATCGTGGACTCAGCTTTCCTTTCCTTCCAAAACTGAGTATCTTTTTCCACGAGATACCAAAAACACTTTATCTCCCATTTTATACTTCTGGTGTTCCTTCTCTTCAAATTAGCGTAGCACCTTGTCTACACAAAGTGCTCTTGAGCTCCTGCGGAATAACTAACTTTTTCTTCGTGTCTAACTAATTCAGGACCGATAATCTTATGCTCATTCATCTCTATCCAACACGAAGGAGTTCTACATCGCCTTCCATACAGAGCTTCATACGGGGCCATACCAATACTGGATTGATAACTGTTGTTATAGGCAAATTCCATGAGTGGAACGTACCTATCCCAACTTCCGGGAAAATCTAATACACAAATTAAGCATATCTTCTATCAATTGATCACTCTTTCAGACCGCTCCATCGCTTGTGGATGGAAAGCAGTGCTAAAATTCAATCTCGTACCAAAAGCTGACTGTAACTCTTTCCAAAACCTTGACGTAAATCGAGGATCGCGGTCGGACACTATCGATTCGGGAATGCCATGTAATCTAATAATTTCATTCACATAAAGGTCCGCTAAACGATCCATGGAGTAGTCGTCGAATTCCAGAAGAAGCGAGTGACTCAAATAATCCGTCCACTATTACCCATATTGCATCATGTTTCTTTTGGGTGAGGGGAAAACCGATAATAAATCCATAGTTATGTTATCCCCACTTCCATTGGGAATTGGAAGGATTCAATAAACCGATGGTACTGTGTTCAAATTTTTACTTGCCGACACGTCGACACTTAGCCACATACTCGTAAATATCCTTTTTCATCCTCGCCACCAAAGAGGGACTGCTTTCATATCCCGGTACATTTTATTACTTCTGTGATGTATGGTGAAAAACAAGATTGTGGCTTTCACATAATATTTTCTTTTTCAATTCCATATCATTCGTACACATAACTGTTTCAGACAAACAAACCTCCACTTCCATCTATGGCAAAATCATTTGTCTCCAAGATCACCGCTTGAGCCAATTCTTGTAACTTTGTCATCATTTTTCTGAGCATTCACTATCATTTGTCTTAATTCTGGTATCACATTCAATTGAGCCAACAAGGCTCCATCGGGTGCAAATCTCCAATCATAATCTTTCAAGGTCAGAGCAGAAATCATTTTCCACTCAAGGCATCTGCTACTACATTTGCTTCCCGGTGGTAATCAATTATACAAGCCATAGTCTTTCAACACCCAACCAATCGACGTGCCTCAAGTTCAAATCTTGAGTTAGCAAATATTTCGCACTCTTATGATCAAGTGGGAAAATTCTACATTTTTCTCCATATAAATAGTGTCTCCAAATTTTCAAGCGAACACTACAACCAAGTAACCCAAATCATGTGTGGGATAGGTTTTGCTCATGCGCTTCAATTGCCCGGAAGCATAAGCCACCACTTTCCCATCCCCGCATCAATACGTGATCCCAAACCTATCCTCGGGCCATCATCGTGATAATCGCGGTAATCCCTACCGACAAGTAGTCGAATCAACACCGGTGCTTCAACCAAGATTTTTAATTTTTCAAAACTGGATTGGCACTTATCATCCCAGTCAAATTTCACTCCTTTCCGGAGTAATCTTGTAAGTGGGGATGCTATAATTTCCATGTTTTTTTCTTGAAGAATGACTCATAATGGATAAAAATGTTAATTTCTATTTCATGTATTTACATGAATCTTTAAAAAGAAAAGATTATTTTTGCATGAAAACAATGAGTGTATTTTTTTTTAAAATAAGGTAAAAAAAATTAATGAAAGATTAGATTTCCGAAATTTAGCTTTCAAGGTGTGACACCCTAAAATCTGGGGGTCTGTTGACAACCCGTCAACCCGTGGAAGACTAGTGGATGTCGGGTAACCTAACACCATACCATCGTACCCCCTTTTCCGAGACCCATGATTTAACGAAAATCGGACATAGTCTCCTTTGTACGGGGAGCTCTACCCAAAATACAACTTGTACAACAGTATAACCATAACCCATCTAGGGTCTCAACAGAAGTAGTAATGACCACACATGGTCCATCTGTCCATATCCCCAATACACAACTATATCACAATAGTCCATAAGAGTTTATTACAACACTCTTATACAAAACATATATTAAAACTAGCTTGTTCTAATATAATTTACAAAAATATTTATCAAAGCCACATCTTGGCTTCCTTCAAAATCACGGCCTCGAGTGAACGTCGTCTCCCTGTACCTAAAAGGGGGTCCCACGATGGGATGAGCAATGCCCAGTAGAGAATAACTCCTACAAGGGCTACTCCTCACCTAAGTGCACATGCAATGCCATAATCACATCATATCACATTCCACATAGAATATGATTCTACCATGGAATACTACATGTCATGAATGAGATGAGACTCACCATGCCCCATGTCCTGAGCCCTAACCGACTCCCTCACACATGCATATGGCAAGTGTGAAAAAACCCGTCATTGATGTTTAATCCAATGACCCTTTTTTCAAAACAAAATTTTTTTTTTTTGTTTTATAAATCAAAACCCATAGGATAAACCTCCAATGTTCATTTATCTAGTAAAATCTTGTGTGTTTATGCATTTGTGGGCCAAGGATTTTCGGGTTTTTACTGCAGGACGCAACACGCCTTCCTAACATTTTTACAGGCTTTCACCGCTGGTGATCATGTTTAATTGCAACTATCGGGTTTTTCACCCAAGCAGATATATATCTCTTCTTACTATGCCCAACACACATATTTTTCATGATATGCAACCATGAGACTCATTTTGGAAGTTGTCCCATTACCGAGCTCACCACTCATTCACCTACCATGATGAATGATCATAACCATCCACACACACCCAGCACAATGCGGTGTCCCGTGCATATGCAATGCAAAAATTCCAATGAATGTACCTCATGTTACATGTATAAGGAACACTACATGAAACATTTACATTCCTTACTTTAAACTAAGTATCATTGATAATTATATCAAATGCACATAATTTACATCCATTCATGCTAATATATTTAAACACCCATATATCAACATATCTTAAACACATTAAGCATGTTATTCAATTTCCAAAGAATAATAATAAAAACAACCACATAAACTAGTCATTCTGCCGCACTTGGACTCACCGTAAATTTGCTTGGGAAATAACACAAAAAATCCAACATGCATTTTCCAGTGGTCTCGGAACCAAAACCGGCTTGAAATGCATTTTCTAGCCATTTCGGAACCCATAATCGGCCCAGATATCGACCTTCACAACCTCGTCCTAAACTGTCAAAAAACAATGTCAATGTCTGAAAACTCAGTCCCATGGTTGGGGTTGTACCATTGATAAGGACTAAATGATATATGCAAATTTATGACGCTGTCACTAGAGAAGTATTATCTAATCCCAAGAAACAATGCCATAAACTTGTTGAGACCATTTTTCATAACACCTTACCTGAGAATGTACTACATGATACCCGTAGGGGTGTATAAGAGTACCGCGTCATATTGAAACAATTTTGGAGACGAAATTAGAAAGGAAAGTTTATGGAAACCGGAATTTATGATATTAAAACAAGGGTACAATTGTCATCAAGCAAAAAGGATATAAAAATCACAAATGAGTAGAAGGGCCATAGTAGAAATTAAATAGTTGAATTGCACATTTAAAGAGATATATTAATTTGTAATTAAGGCAAAGTTTAGCATAAATAGAGGTGGGTGAGACCAACAAAAGCCATTTTGTCTCATTTTTGGTAGGGTTCACGGTTTTGAGAGAGTAAGAAAGGAGATACATATAAGTAAAGAGAAGGAAGAGAGGAGAACAAGATCAATGCATTTTAACTTTATTTTGGGTTTTTGGCATGAATTCCATGGAGAATTGATGCTCTCGTCTAGTGGTTTTCAAAGAGATCACCTAAACTCCTAGATGTTTGCTGATTATGAGAGAGTTTTCCCCAATTTGGAGCAAAGTAAGTATGGAATCATCAAAAGCATGTGGTTTTAAATAGAATTGGTGGACCTAGGTTGAGTTCTTGGATTTCCACCCAAGGTTTTGAGGTTTGAAGTTCCATAACATCATTTCAATTGTCAGGAGTTGTTTTTAGATGAATTCCATGTAAATTTCAGGTAAATGAATTATAGAAGTTGTAAGGATGTTAATTGCAGCAAAGTGGCAAAATGGAAGCAAAACACAAATTCTGGAAAAAAAATTTCAAGGGACTGTCTGGTTCCTGCACAGAAATGCCTGCTTTCCGTTACCTCGCCATATTTTGACCATAACTTGCTCATTTCGATCCGATTCGGAGGATTCAAGTTTTTGGTTGTAGCCAGACCCAAGGAGAATCATACATATAGAAATAGTCATCGCCAAATTCTGATTTATAAGTGGCCTAAAGTCGTACTCAAAGTAGGACCATAAGCCACTGTCTCGGTTCTCAGACAGAAATGCCTGCTTTCTATTTCGACTAGTTTTCATATTTTGACCATAACTTGCTCATTTCTGATCCGATTTGAGTGATTCAAGTTTCTGGTTAAAATAGACTTCAAGGAAAATCATACATATAGAAATAGGCATCATCAAATTCTGATTATAAGTAGCCTAAAAATTCACTCAAAGTAGGGCCATGTGTAAGCCAATTGTATGGTTCGGGCTTTTGAATATAGATTACCTATTGTTTTGGATCGTAACGTGAGTTTCTCTTGGTGTCTAATTTGGGTGATTCCAATTGGAGAAGAACCCTTAGCACCTTAGCTTTAAAATAGTACAAAGAGATAATGTCAAATATGAAGTTAAGACCCGGGAAAAATGAGTAATACAAACTGTCCCTTTAGTGTAATTCAGAATGGACTAGTTAAGTATGAAATATAATTTTAGTCGGGATTATCCGATTGGATTGATTCCAATTCCTAAGTAAAATAGATTCATAGAAGAATAAGAATATAGGACTGAGTGTGTATGGGGGATTAAATGGAAATTATGGTTAATGTGTAGTTGTGGTTTTCTTGAAAAAGGTGAAAAGGACTCATCAAGGAACTGAACTCGACTCGAAGCAAGCAGATTGAGCTGAATCCGTGAGTGAAAATGATATTTTGAAAATTGAGTTTTTAAAAGTGAATGGTTTTAATGTTAAAACTGAAATGAATGTTCTATGTAAAATGTTAAGGCATATGGAAATGTTTTATCTTGCATCAATATATATAGTTTATATGATATGAAATATGTATGATATGTTAAAGTATTATGAAAGTTTTAAAATGGGTAAAGAATGCATATGTGTTTTAATGATAAAGCAAAGGATTAAATGTATTTATAAATGTATTTTGAGAAATGTTTCATCGATGGTTACCTAAACCCCCTATGACTGTTAGTGACTCATATCGCCGAGGTAAATTTTAAGCGTGTAAGGATTTAGAGGGTAAAGTTATAGGTTACTAACCGAGGAGGGAATTAGGTGTCTAGAGTAATATCTCACACGTGATAAGGCAGACTGAACCCTATGCAAAGCGTGAGTTTCTCCGCACAGAGTGGTTATGACCGAATGTGATCGCCCTCACCGTCGCATTCTGGAACCACTTGCAAGCACTCCGGGTTCCATCGTAAAGAAAGAAAGAAAGAAAGAAAGAAATAAATAAAGAAAGAAATAAAGTTTAAGGCATAAATGTTACATAATGGATTTTAATTGTATGAAGTATTTATTATAAAGAAATAAAGAAAGTTTAAGGCATAAATGTTTAAGGCATAAATCGATTTTTAATCAGAATAGTATGTATTACTTTGATATATATCAAAATGTTATTTTAATGAAAATGTATACTCACCGGGCTCCTTTAGCTCATTCTTTTCCGTATGTTTCAAAACATTTTCAGACCCGAGATAGTGCGCTACAGTGCAGCTATCCCCCTAAGTGCTGAGTCGGTTTCAACAAGGAGACGACGCCTGTGATTTCATTGTATATATAATTTTGCATACTGTATATGTTGAATATTTTGTTATGGATATATGTATATGTGTAAAGTTGAAAAGGAACTACGTTGGCTTGATCCTCGCAGATGAGGCATGAAAGGTCAATTTAAGTCCCATTCAAGCCCAATCTTTAAAAAAAAAAAATGCATGAATTGAAAAAGTTTGAATGTTTTGATGATTGAAATGAATAAATGTATATATGTATATATTGTGTCAATGAGTTGTGGACGAGGAGTCCAAACAGCGAAGTTGAAAATTTGGAAGATTAGAAGTGTTTTAAATGTTTTCGCAGTTTTGTAAATTTGGAAAGTCCAAAACAGAGGAAACTCGCCAATTTTTCTAAAATCTAAGCGTTTGAAAAAGAAAAGAAAAAAAAAATTTACCATTTCCGTCTCCGCATTATTTTCTAAAGATATGTTATGATTGTAAAGGGTTCGCTCCATGGATTTTATTTGACTGCTTTAAGTGGAAAAGTTTCTATATCCATCGAGTGTCTGTGGGAGGTCCCTGGCTCATGAGGTTAATCCGGTTTGGATCCTTCAACGTGGTATCGTGAGCCACTGCTTTGAAACCTATATAGCATTTGAAAATTTTATGTTCATATGATTGCTTTAATGTTTTATTTTAAAATTGCATAAATTATTTATGTGATTTAAAATCATATATGGCCACAGCATGACATATTAAAATTGAATTACTTAAAATGCGCTGTCGAGGCCACTCCCCACCAGAGAGCTCCCTTGAGGCGCAGTACCACCACCAGGAATATGTTGATGAATTCGCATGCTCCTCCACCCACAGCATGCAGCGACCCTATGCCACTCACAGATAGGCCGCCACCACCTCCCGAGGTCGGGGAGGACATATATCATTAGAGCAGATGGTCACCTTTAGCCACCAGACATTTAATGTACTCGAGTCGGTAGCTCTCTATAGAGAGGGGCGAAAGCTGGGGGCACGAACTACGATGGGATCGGGGGAGACCCTAAAGGTCGGGCCATGGCCAGAGGGAAATGAATGCAAATCTACTAGGTGATGCAAAGGTACTGATGAGCAGATGGTCACTTTTTCCTGCCTCTCCTGTGTGGATATTACTGGAGTGGTGGAGGGCAGTTCAAAGGAGATACCCAGAGGGAGTGTCCTGGGCAAAGTTTAAGGAAGAGTTTGATGTGATAAGTTTGTTCCGTACCTAGCCATCGAGATGCAAGGCCGAGGAGTTCTTATGCCGGGAGCAGGGACACCCCTCTCGTGACGCATTATGAGCGGAGTTTTTCTCTGAGTTTCATTTTACATGTCCCATTTATCGTGATGCGATGAAGTTTCAAGACCAAGAGATTTGTTATAGGTCTTCGTCCGCAGATTAGGACCATAGTAGCTGCCGATACCATTACTACGCATTTCCACCAGTGGTCGAGGCCGCGCCAGGTTGAAATCCTGTGCTACCACCAATCATGACGTAAACCTGAGTGGGTCAGACGTGGGTCTGTGGAGGTTCCAAGAAGGGTCAAGAGGGGAGAGGAAAGACACAAGGACCGGTGGCAAGAAGCCCGCCAAGGCGCCTAGCTGGGTCTCAGGCCACGTATTGTGTAGCTCCATACCAAAGCCGAGTGTGCTAAGTGTGGGAAGAACCATTATGGTGAGTGTATCGGGGATGCACATTGTTTTATGTGGACACTGACACTTTCAAAGAGTGCCCACAGATAGTTTCGTGATCAGAGGGATGCATGTGACATGTAGGTAGTCTAAGTGGCCGGTAGAGGTCGTGGTCGAGTCGTATGTGGGTTTGTGACAGGCCCCACTACATTTACTATGATCCAGAGGAATTACAGGAGGGTCTATCCAGGACGATAGGGACGCACTCTCGCATTAATGTGCTAGGGTGTTTATACCACCAACAGAGGCGTATGTGCATGACCGTGAGGTCGCGATTGTGTACTCTCCAAGGTTTTGAGAGTGATGCTTATGTCTTGATAGATCCAGGTGCTACTCACTCATTTATTTATGCGAAATCTATTGCACAAGTGAACATAGAGATACAACCCATAGATTGTAGTATGGTAGTCTCCCTTCCTACAGGAGATTCACTTATAGCATACAGTGATAATGGGTTGTGTGTGAGTGATTATCGAGGGCCATGAGTTTATGACCAATTTGGTATTGTTGACATCCAAGACTGGCGTGATATTAGGGATGGATTTGCTTGTCTCGAAGATCACGCCACCATGGATTGTTTCAGATAGAAGCAGTTCTAGAAACGGGGAACCAGAGATTACTCAGGGGGTAAGAAAGATATTGTCCTCAAGTATGATGTCCGTGATGATGGTCGAAGATAACCAAAATCATATCCTGCATCTAGCCTATGCGCTGGAGGTGAGAGATGATGATATGAGATTGGAAGACATTCCTGGTAGAATGAGAATGATGTAATTTCCGCATGATCTTCTAGGATTACTCCCGTATAGAGAGATTGATTTAATTGAGTTAGCCTCGGGGATGTAACTCGATTTCTTTGTTTTCATATAGGATGGCCCTTGCACTGAAAGAACTTAAGGTGCAGATGGAAGAAATGGTCATCATGTCTGGCCGCACTCGAGCTATCATCTCCTCGGGGGGGGGAGCAACGATTTATTTGTGAAGAAGAAGGACTGAGTAGCAAGCATATGTACATTACGAGAGTTGAATAAAGTAACAATACGTAATCAGTATCCTCTTCCGAGGATTGATGATCTCTGATTAGTGCCAAAAAAGTGCTATTTTGAGCCCTATCTAAGATAGGTTTTGAGTGCTTTTTGCGCACTAATCATATCAATTAAGCCAATTGATGTGTGCAGGTCCACTTGGTTCCACTAATGCCATTTCGAGATTGTTTTGGTTAGTTTTGCAGGTTTTTGAGGACTTCAAACAGCAAGCTTAGCTTCGTATTGGTGTCGAGTGCGAGATTCCTCGATGATTTCACCCAGCCGAGGCGATGAAATATAAAGATTCAATGAAGAAATGAAGACAAAGTGATAAACAAAGAATGCAGTAGAGGATGCAAGTAGCAAAAGCAATTCTGTGAAATTTCGCTATGATCTAAAATTCGCTGGGATTGCGAAAATTTTAGAATCATAGCTTAAAATTCCCTCAATCCTAGCTTAAATTGGGAAATTTTTACAGGGCTAGCGAAATTTCGCTACTAGCTTAAAATCATCAGTGTTTCAGCTTAAATTAACCAATTTCACTATTCATTAAACATATGACAATTAGCTGGCCAATGAATTATCGCTGTTGATAGCGAAATCCTCTAATTCCTCGCTATCCTAGAATCCTCACAGTTGGCTTAAATTTCTCGCTAAAGGTTTAAATTTTCGCTATGCTAGCGAAATTCTCCTCCATAGCGAAAATGGCTACCCTGTGATTTTTGTGTAATTAATGTCAAACGACTACGTTTTGGTGTATTACCACCTTGTCCCTTGTATGAGCCAATATTTTAGGCTTTCTTGTATTTTCACACTTTGGGTGGACTATATAAACCCCCAACATTCAGGAATCCCATGAACTTTTTGAGCAATTTTTCATTTATGTAAATATCTCCATAGCCTTTCTTTTAGGGTTTCATTTGCCTCTTCTCTCTCCCTCTTTCTTTTCATTTTCTAGGGCCGCCAAACACCCCATGAGAGCGACAACTCAAGGGATGCTTTGGCTGCTTCTCATAGCCTTGAAGAGGAGGGGTTGCTGGAGCTTGGTTTCTGGGGGGGCCAGCCGTGTCCTCATGTTTTGAATGCCACAGGTACTGCATTTATGGTTCCCAACTTCCTAATTTAGGGTTTAATGCCATTAATGTCATCATGGTCAATACTTGCCATGCTTTAGGGTACAAAGGTATACTTATCGGGTAGATGCACCGGAGAGCCTTTTTAGATGGCCTCACGAGCCACCGAAATGAGGTTGAGCGCTAGGAAGTTTTAAACTAAAAGGGACCGTAAATGATAATACCTGTTTTGACTGGGCCAGGAGTGGTTCTAGGGTTAGGTTTTATAGTTAAAACAAAGATCCCAAGTTATGGCTTTGACTATATGTTACTCTGGCTATACGCGAGGATATGACCCGAGGACACTATAGCCCCATGTTATCAAGCTTAGTGACCTAAACTCAAGGTTACCATTTCACACTTAACTTTAGCTTTCATTACAGCTTAGTCAAGAACTAAACAACTCCCCACTGCTTCTTTGAAACAAATCAACAAATCCAAAACAAAAGCCTCACCATTTTCAAACACTTATGTGCAAGTCATTCATGTGATGAAACCCATCCCCGTGTTCGACCCTTAGACCGCTATGTCGCAAAGAGAGCTTGACTAAGGGCAAAGAGGAAACCAAGGATACAAACATTGTTGATTCGAATCAATTCCTACCGGCACGGAATCAATCTCTTTGATCACTACAGGAGAGCTAAGGTATTCTCCAAGATTGATTCCAGGTCGCTATCATCGCTGAGAGTTCATGATGAGGGATGTTCCCAAGACAGCATTCAAAACACGGTACGGGCATTTTGAGTTTCTAGTATGCCATTTGGACTTACGAATGCCCCAACCGCTTTATGGATCTCATGAACAGGATTTTCGTGCCTTACTAGATTGGGCTTTTGTGATCGTGTTTATCGACGAGACATCGGACTATCTCGGGGCAATGGAGAAGAACATGCAGAGCACTTGAGGATAATTCTCGGCAACATTATGAACATCTGCTATATGCTAAACCTCTAGTAAGGCCGGGCTTTTTGCTCACAATGTGTCGCTAGGGACACATAGTTTCTGCAGAGGGGGTCTCAGTGATCCGCAGAAAAGCCGGGGCTATATCGATTGGAAACCTCCTACTTCAGTGTTACGTAGATAAGGAGTTTTCTCGGTTTAAGGTGGTATTACCGTAAGTTCGTTGAGGATTCTCAAAGATAGCCCTACCCTTTGACTGGTAGGACCGACGAGGAAAGAGGAACCTGCCATGGTCGTGAGGCTTTCGAAGAGCTTCATGAACTGAAAAGGATCGACTCTAAATTTCTCGTACTTACACCTCCATTAGGCAGATGGCTTTTGCAAGCACAGGATGCCTCTAGCAAGGCCTAGGTTGTGCAGCACGTGCACGACAAGATGATTGCATATGCTTCTAGGCAACAGAAGCATGAATTGTAATTATCCTACACACCCACTGAGCTAGTAAAATGTAGTATTTGCCTTATGATATGGAGGCATTACTTATATGGAGTGCCCCGTAGGATTTTACGGATCATAAGATTAAAAGATTCTGCTTAAGCATAAGGAACTCGAACATGAGACAGAGGAGATGGATTGAACTCGATCATGATTATGAATGCATCCATTGAATATCATCCTCGGGAGTTGTAACGTGGTAGCAATGCTCAGAGGACCCATGAGTTCCCTATCTGCACTTGAGGGCCGTGCATCTTCCTCGACTCATAGAATTGAGGTCCTTGGGTGAGACTGAACCGATGCATTTGGGAGCACTGCTAGCCACATTTCATGTACGCTCCCATATTGATGTATTAAGATTAGAGAGAGTCACAGATTCAAGATCCACGTGATAGTGAAGTTGAGAAGTGAAGTAGAATCAAGTAAATCTAGGGGATTTGTCATTGAGAGAAGATGGTACCGTGGTCATGGGACGTAGGCCAGCGCATCCTGGATGTAGGTGATGTGAGGAGAGAGATTATGGAGGAAGCCCATTCCTCCGTTTATGCTATGCATCCGGGAAGCACAAAGATGTATCCTACCCTAAAGGAACACTATTGGTGGAAAGGTATGAAGAGGGATATTGCAGAGTTCGTCTCTAGATGTCCTGCATGTCGCAGTGAGTCGAACATCGTAAGCCTCGCAGACTATTACGCTCACTCCCATTCCTACCGAAATTTTATAGTAATCACTACGGATTTTCAGGGTGACTTCCACGCTGCCTGAATGGCCATGATACGATATGGGTGATTGTAGATTGCATCGAGGAAATCAAATTACTTCCTACCTATCAAGAATAGTGATTCATCGATAAGTCAGCCCAATTATACGCTCAGAGAGATTATCGTGAATCGCATGGTACGCCGCCTACTGCTTCGCATTGCAGATCCCAAGTTTACTCACGTGCCTTGGCCCCCGGGGCCATTGTAATGCCCTGCACTAAACCGCATTTTAGTACTCCGCTTTTCATCCACGTACGGGATGGCCAATCCGAGAGAACTATACTGCACTTTAGAGGACATGCTAGGCATGTGTTCCTGAGCTTGGGAGGGAGCCTGACACCCATCTACCCCCGATGGAGTCTCTCGGTGATACACAACAAATATCGCATCGCATTGGTATGGTCCCCTTATGAGGCCTTTATGGGATCTGAAATGCTCGAACTCTAGTCCGTTGGGACGCAGGTAGGTGAAAGGAAATTAGTAGGTCCGGAAATTGTTCAAGTGACTCAGATAAGATCAAAGTTATAAGGGATAGACTCGAAATCGTACAAGACCGACTGTAGTGCTATGCTGACAATCGCCGTAGGGACCTAAAGTCTGCTGTAGGGGATATGAGATTACTTTGGAGGATTTCCCATGGAAGGGCGTACTAAGATTTGGGAAACGTGGAGCCGAGTCCACTATATATCGCCATACAGATCATGGAGGATCGAGAGGTGGTATATCGATCGAGTCGCGATCCGACCTCGATCGCATTCACGATGTTTTCCATGTTTCTATGCTCCCGAAGTACATACTGCACTTTCACATGTACTGACAAGGCAACCAAGTGGAAATACAAGAGAATTTGACATACGAAGAGGAACCAGTGCAGATCCTCGACCGTCGAGAGCAAGTTCTGCGCAACAAGACTATTCCGCTGGTGAAGGTATTGTGGAGGAGTCATACAATAGAGGAAGCTACTTGGGAGCCAGAGGCCCAGATGCGCCATCAGTACCCTCACTTGTTTTCCGGATGAGGTATGTTCCTTTCTTTTCTTTCGAGTTTAGTTTATTCATTTTGAGGACTAAATGTTCCTAAGGAAGAGGATTTTGTAACACTCGTCCCGAGAGAATGTACAAGACATGATAATTAGGGCATATGTTACCAAGTGTCATATTGAAACAATTCTTGAGACGAATTAGAAAGGAAAGTTATGGAAACCGAATTTATGTATTAAAAACAAGGGTACAATTGTCATCAAGCAAAAAGGATATAAAAATCACAAATGAGAGAAGTGGCCATAATAGAAATTAAATAAGTTGAATTGCAATATTTGCAGAGATGAGGGAGTTAATTTGTAATTAAGGCAAAGTTAGCATAAATAGAGTGGTGAGACCAACAAAGCCATTTTGTCTCATTTTTTGTTAGGGTTCACTTCGCTTTGAGGAGAAGAAAGGAGAGCAAGAGCAAAAGTTAAGAGAAGGAAGAAGAAGGAAGAGGAGAAGAAGATCAAGGTATGGAATCCTTTATTTTGGGTTTTTGGTATGAATTCCCATGGAGAATTGATGCTCCTTGGTCTAGGGTTTTGGAAGAGATCACCTAAACCCTAGATGTTTGTTGGGATTATGAGAGTTTTCCCCAATTGGTGTAAAGTTGGTGGACCTAGGTTGAGTTCTTGGATTTCCACCTAAGGTTTTGAGGTTTGAAGTTCCATAACACTCATTTCAATTGTCAGGAGTTTGTTTTTTAGATGAATTCCCATGTAAATTCTTGAGATAAAATGAATTATAGAAGTTGTATGATGTTAATTGGTAGCAAAGTGGCAAAATGAAGCAAAACACAACCTGAAAAATTTGCTGGGACTGGTCTGCCTCGTACAGAAATGCTCGCTTTTCTTGCTTCGACCACTATATTTGACCATAACTTGCTCATTTCTGATCCGATTTGAGTGATTCAAGTTTCTGGTTAAAATAGACTTCAAGGAGAATCATACATATAGAAATAGCCATCATCAAATTCTGATTATAAGTGGCCTAAAAATTCACTCAAAGTAGGACCATATGTAAGCCACTGTCTGGTTCTCAGACAGAAATGCCTGCTTTCCTGCTTCTGACCGCTTTCATTTTTTACCATAACTTGCCTATTTCTCGATCCCGATTTGAGTGGATTCAAGTTTCTTGTTAAAATAGACTTCAAGGAGAATCATACATATAAAATAGGTATCAAGCCAAATTCTGATTATAAGTAGCCTGTACCACTCAAAGTAGGGCCATGTGTAAGCCACTGTATGGTTCAGTTTTTGAATATAGATTAGCCGGTTGTTTTGGACGTAACATGAGTTTCGGTGCTCCAATTTGGGTGATTTCAATTGGAGAAGAACCCTTAGCACCTTAGCTTTAAAATAGTACAAAGAGATAATGTCAAATATGAAGTTAAGACCCGGTAAAAATGAGTAATACAAACTGTCCCTAGTGTAATCGGTAAATGGACTTGTTGGCATGAAAATGCCATAACTTTAGTTGGGATGATCCGATTGGATTGATTCCACTCCTAAGTAAAATGGATTCATAGAGGAATAAGAATATAGGACTGAGGTGTGGGGATTAAATGGAAATTATGGTTAATGTGTAGTTGTGGTTTTCTTTTGAAAAAGGTGAAAAGGACTATCTAAGGAAATCCGAACTCGAATGAAGCAAGCTGGGATTGAGCTTGAACGGTGAGTGAAAAATGATATTTGGAAATTGAGTTTTTAAAAGTGAATGGTTTTAATGTTAAACAGAAAAGTTTAATGGAAATGTTTATGTAAATTTTTAAGGTATATGGAAATGTTTTATCTTGCATCAATATATATATTTATATGTATATGAAATATGTATGCATATGTTAAAGTATTATGAAAGTTTTAAATGGGTAAAGAATGCATATGTGTTTTAATGATAAAGTAAAGGATTTAAATGTATTTATAATGTATTTAGAGAAATGTTTAATGATGGTTACCCTAAACCCCTATGATTTGCTTATAATCGAGACGAGGTACCTTAAGCAAGGATTTAGAGAGGTGTTATAGGTTACTAACCGAGGGAGGGAATTAGTGCTCAGAGTAATATCCTTACACGTGATAAGGTGCTATGACTGAACCCTATGCAAAGCTATTTCTCCGCAGCCGTAGGTTAAGGACTGAATGTGACTGCCTCACCGCTGGCACTTAAACCGTTTTCGTGTGTTTATTCCCCCCCGGGTTCCATCGTAAAGAAAGAAAGAAAGAAAGAAAGAAAGAAATAAAGAAAAGAAAGTTTAAGGCATAAATGTTTAAGGTATAAATGGATTTAATTGTATAAGTATTTATTATAAAGAAATAAAGAAAGTTTAAGGCATAAATGTTTAAGGCATAAATTGATTTTAATCAGAATAGGTATGTATTACTTCGATATATACCGAAAATGTTATTTAATGAAAATGTACACTAATCGGCTCCTTTAGCTCATTCTTTTCCGTATGTTTCAAAAAACACAGACACGAGATAGGTGCGCAGCAGTAGCGGTCCCCTAAGTGCGTTGAGTCGAAACATCAAGGGAGACGACGCCCCGATTCTCACAACAGATATATAATTTTGCATACCGTATATGTTGAATATTTTGTTATGGATATATGTACATGTAGAAAAGTTGACAAGGAACTACGTGGCTTTGATCCCGTGACGAGGTATCGTAGGCGGCCCACGGTCCGCTCAAGCCCACCTTAAAAAAAAAAAAAAATGCAGCTGATTTGAAAAAGTTTGGAATGTTTTTGATGATTGAAATGAATAAATGCATATATGTATATATTGTGTTGAATGAGTTGTGACGAGGAGTCCAAACAAGGAAGTTGGAAAATTTGAAGATTAGAAAAGTGTTTTTAAATGTTTTCAAGTGTTTTGTAAATTTAGGAAGTCTCGAAATGTAGGAAACTTTGGCCAATTTTTCTGAAAAATCTAAGCGTTTGAAAAAGAAAAGAAAAAAAAAAAAATTTACCATTTCGCTTCCGCATTATTTTCTAAAGATATGTTAAGGATTGTAAAGGGGTTCGCTCCATGGATTTTATTTGGCTGTTTTGCGGAAAAGTTTCTATATCCATCGAGTACGGAGGTCCCTCTGGGTTCATGAGGTTAATCCGGGTCGGGATCCCTTCATTTCATATGTATGAAAAAATGGAATTGTTTTATCTTGTAAGATGACTCATTTCAAATTTGTGTTTATGGTCTCAATCACTGTAAGTGCACAGGTCGTTCAAGTAATAAAAGTGGATATTTAAAGTCCAGATATCATTCCCACAAGGACAGATGATAAATCAAAAGACTTATTACCCCAACTACTTAAGTTCATTGCTATTTGGACTCCACTGATATGATATTAAGAAGACTTAAATGTAATCCTAGACGTAAATCTTAAATATACAACTGTAAAGTTTAATAAAATTGGGATTCTTGATTCATTGAGTGAGACAAAACTGGATCTAGATCAGTTAATAATAATCAATTTCTGCATCATTTCAATTTTTAGCTCAACCATCAATTGGAAAACCGAGTTTGTCAAAGATGCAAGGTAGTATGGTTTAGATTTCTCCCTTAACAATACTTTTCACTGATTAAAGGTTCATATTCATTTCTGAGACATGATTCTAATTAGTTATTTGTAATATATAACCCTCTTTATAAGAATAAAGTATTTTTCCTTTTCAGTACTTCATACTCAGATCTTAGGACTAAAGAATTCTTGCCCCCATAGATAAGATCTTGCAAGCTTCTCCAATTTGATTGACAAATCATCCTCCACTTCTGATGTAAATCTCCATTTCCTTGATTAGATCTTAGCTAATACAGGATCAGAATCAATTCATCAGAAAGAGGAGAAGCCTCTAAGCGATTAGACAGATACTTCATTCAACTTATCTCAACTTATAAGTAAGTTGGTGATCTATCTAAATAATCCTTTAAAGTTCATTAGTTCCATAGTATTAGTCTACCATACCAATAAGGAACTGTTCTACACACTCAAGATTCTCCATCTTTATGTCAGCTCGTAGGGCCTCCCGAAATCGCAGTCACACAAGATTTTGCATTGGGTACACTAAGACTAAGATCGAACAAGTAAATTTTTAAACAATACCAATCAAATAAATTCAAGAATTATAACTAAAGCTTTCTTCCTCCTTATGCAGCAGAATGACTATCATCAAAGACCCATTTCCAAAGTAGCTTCAACTTTCAAACCGGTTTACTCATTAGTGACTAACTGATCAGAAAATTCATTGAAATTATAACAAGCTGAAATAAATGAACCTTAAACCTTCCATCCATTTAAATCAAACAGTTAATGAAAAGAAGAATTTATAAAGAAATACCAGCTCGAAGCTGCACTTTAGTACAATACTCAAATCCAGAAAATTAAAGGAAAACTAACAAAATAAAGCTATACTAAGCTAAATCTACTAAAATGGAAAAGAAAATACAAAAAATAAAAATGTACAAGAGTCTTCAACCACCCAGAAATCCTAGAGCTACCGAAAGTTGTGCACATTGCCTTAGAAGCATGTATTTATAGGCTTTCCAATGTTGGGCCTCACTTACACTGCATTGTGGATCCCCAAATTCGCCCAAATTGGTCTCTTCGCGACACAGAGCCCTATCGCGATTGAAACCTCCCATCTTATCGCTTCCTCCGGTCAGAGCTTCATTTTTCTATCGCGACCTTTTCTCTGGTCTTGTTCTTGATTTGTGTTGCGACATACTTTGTTGATGTCACGACATAAATTTCTTTCAGCAGTCTTGTTATTGTTGCGGCATAAATGCCTTGTACAGTGACACCAAACTTGTTTGCACCCAGCTTCTCATGGTTTGGCCTTTTGGAGTCTGTCGCGACATAATTTTCCTTGTCGCGACAAGAAACTCTTTGGTCACGACAAACTTTTCTTCTCAAGTTCTTGTCACTTGCTGAGTTGTTTGACGCGACATAGAATTATTTGTTGTGACACAATTGCCTTGGCCATTCTCAAGTCTTCTTCACTCTCGCTATGACCTACTTTTCTTGTCACCATTGCATTCTTATCATTCCCAAATTTTTATTGTCGAGACAGAAAACTTCTATGTCGCGACATAGGTTTTGCCTGCAACTCTTGATTATGTCACGACAAGAAGCTTTGTTTCATTCTATCAGAACGCTTTCCTTCAAAGATCTTGTCGCATAGGAATTCACCCTCCTTCATGCTCTTTGTCTGTGCGATTTAAATAATCTTTGTCGCGACAGATCAGGTTACCCTTGGTTGAGTAATTCCCGACCAAGAGGCCGCGACATACTTTCCTTGAGTTGGCTTGATAATGGAAACTTTGTCCCAACATAAAAACCTTTGTCTTAGTTGACTTGTTTTTCCTTTTTGATATTTTTTGTCTTGATAGAATGGTCTCTTGTCACGACAGAGTTCATCCATTAGTCTTCAAATTTTTATGTTATGATTTGCAACACGTTGCGACACAATTCCTTTCCACCATTGACCTTAAGTATGTCGCGACAAATTTCATAGTTGTCACACAATTTTCTCTTCAAAATGTGTTCTGCCTGCCGCGACGTAAAAGTTTACAAATAAGCATCTAGAAAGCTCTCTTTAGCCTTGAGTTTTGACTAATCTTTGTTATGATATAGGTTTGCTGGCTACGACATAGTTCCTTTAGCCTGCTTGAATTTTGTGTCGCGAAATATAAATGTTGTGTCGCGACACAAACTACTGTTTTGTCCTCTTTTTGCTTCTTTTTTGCTGAGATTCTCTCATTTTGCAATAATTTCCTGCAAAACACAAAGTTGATGAATATTCCACATTTTGACATAAAAATAGATCTTAAATTGTTAAAAACATGCTAGAAAAATGGATTAAAAATAGATGAGTTTTACACTCATCAAATTCCCCAAAACTTAAAGTTTTTCTTGTTCCCAAGCAAATAAAAGAAAATTTTGTTTGTCCTCAAACAATTTAACTTTTATTTTTAAGGATATTTTTCTATTCAAAGCTCAATTAGGTAGGAAACATAAGTTTGTTGTAGGATTAATTCTAAACATGTTTCTAATCTAGAGTTAGGAAGATTTTTAATTAAGTTATCTGAACCAACCAATAATTCACAATGTGTAACAATTCAATCATTCAATCATGATTTTACAAAGGTATGGTCTTTACCCTTTTTCTTTAAGTGATCGGTTCATATCTTCCGATATTACTCACTGGGCATACTCTCTTTCATTTTTCAAGTCCCATATGCTTGTTTATCATATTAATCTCCACTAATGTAGGCATAATACCACCTTTAGAATCAAATAGGTCTCTTAGGCTTGTAATGTGTGGCTTGGGTAATGAGGTAGATAATTAGACATTTTAGGCTCAATTTAACCCATATTCTAGATAACTTATACTTTTGCCTTTTGATACATCCTTGATTTCTCTTGATTGTAATTTTCTAACCTTCCCAACAGGTTTAGTGCAAATTCTTCAGTCTTGTATCTTTTTCTCTTTTCATTGTTCACACCCAGAAGATACTTTTCCTCCTTATTTAGAAGCATTCGCACTTTCAATTTCTTATCTAATTTCTGGGAATGGTGCAATGTTGGTCTTTTTAAGCTTTCTACCACCCTTAACAAACTTCAAATAATAACTCTATACTGGGCTTGACATTAGGGTACTAGGTGTTAAATACCCTTAAGGACTTAATTGTTCCAAGGAGAAGGCTATATAAGACCAACTCCATTCCCTCTTAATGTTTTTTTCGCTTCATCTTTTCTTTTTATCTCTTATTATCTTTATGCACTTTCTCTCTTAACCCACTCTCTTCTTTTCTGCATCTCAAAATGATATTCCCCAAACTTGTCCCCTTTTGTCATTGATGTCTTTTGTCTTGCAATTTGGGCAAATAAGGGTTCTTTATTGTAGGATCAGATGTAAGGAAGGGATTGTGCTTCTCACTTGCTGGTTGATAATGAAATTTGGCTTTAGGCTAAAATAAGGAACTAGGTTATATGCTTATGCATATCATAGGAGTAGACTTGAAATGCTCAAACTTCCAAGGATGACATAAATCATTTCCTGTTAGTGGTATTGCCTAGGATTTCGCCTTGACTAATAATCTAACAAGTTATAGGACATTGGAGAGTTTACTATGATGTATCCCTAAAGATGTTCCTAATCTTAGTACAAGTCTTTCCAGAGTTACTGTTGACCATGTGCAAAGTTATCAAGATTTTATGACCAAACTATTTACCACAAACAGAATTATAAGTTTCATTTGCTCCATCAATTTAGTAAAACCTTCCTTATTCTTGAAATTCAACATATTTCTTCATAATCTTACAACTTTCTATTTCCATTTATTTCATCCTACCCCAATGCATCTATCAATGTTTTGTTTGGCTTTGAGATTTGTTGTTGTGTTGTTTTAATCAATTTAAGAAGTTCATTTTGATCATGCATTTAGCTCACAACAATCCAAAACAACCACAATTTCATCAATTCAATTCAACCAAATATGTTGCAACAATTAGACAATTTGATCCAAGTAGCTGGTTTCTCAATTATTCAACTAAGTAATTATCCATCATGAAACAAAGAAAATTAAACAAAAATAGCAACCAAAAAATAAAAAACACAAATGAACACAGAATTTTCAAAGAATTCTTATTTTTATTGACTATTTTGATGACTGACATTGAGTACAAGAGAGGATGAGGAGAGATGGAATAAAGAAAGTGAACTATTTTCTATTCCTTGCATCCCTCTCTCACGCTTCCATCCTTAGATATTCTTCCACCTCCTCTATCGGGGTGAGTTCTTTCTTCTTTGATGTAGGGGTTTTATTTTTGGATGTTTCTTTACAGGGTTCAGAAGGGCTTTTTACATCTGGATTTGGGTTTAAGAAAGGTAGTACTGGATTCGTTTCTCCGGGAGGGACTAGTATGGCACGCAATATGAGATTCTTATTTGTGGCAATGTCACTTTCTTTTTATTCGAGACTGTTTTCATAGCCTAGTCTAAGATTTTTGCATTGTTCTCTGTCAGTTATCTCTGCCTTTTATCCAATGTCTCAAGGAGTGTTCTATTGTTTATTTGCTCATAAGTCATTAGTCTAAAACTCTGCTTCATGTGTCCTATATAATTCGACCAGTACTGGTCCCTCCTTTCTACTTCACCTCTCCATTCTTCATCTCTTTTTCTTAAAGCATCCTCCAGATTTTGGTCCCTTCTTCTAAGCTCTGCCTCCATGTACTCATCTCTTAATTGTAGTTAGAGCTTGATTTGGTTGTCCCTTTCTTTCATTTCCTGCCGCATAGACACAAAGATTTCCATAAATTCCCTTTATCAAGTAATTTTTCCCCGAACCTTCACTTGTTCCCGATGGATTTACTCAGCCTTTCGGGATGCATTTCCGAATACTTTTACTTTTCTGAGCCATGTATCAGAGTCAAGCCTTCACACCTGCTCTAGCCTGCACCTTCATATTCTTTTTCTCCTTCGATTTCTTTTTCTTTGCCCTTCCCTCTGTTCGTTAGACCTTTAGTTACTCCTGTTAAAGTAAGAGGGGAGGCCTTGGGGCAGGTTTCCTTAGTCCCCCATTCTTCCTCAACTCCCCCTTTAATACAGAGTCTGGTTATTGTGGTTGGGTGTGGAATCAAGCCCTTGAAATTGCTTTCATAGTAGCCCAATATGGACTTTTTAATGATTTTTCCCACATTTATCTTGTAACCCTTCAACAATGCATAGAGGAGGATTGCTTTCTCCATTCTCACTATGCTAAGATGCTTTAATGGCATAAGGACATAACTGATAAAGTAGAACCATACCTTGGCTTCTTCAGTCAGATCTCCTTTGGTAATGGATTTAAAAGGAGTTTTCTTTGTCCCTTTCCATTCTCCTTTTCCACCCATTACTAGTTCTACTATTTTTTGGTGTTCTGATTCCCTTAGTTGTTTCTTGAACTTCGAGCCATCCTTTTGCACCCTCATATTGTACAATCTATTTATCTCATCCTTGCTGAAGTCTACCCAATGCCCTTTGACATATACTTTCTTTCCTTCCCTCTCCACCAGATTAGCAAAGAATTCCTTCACCAAAGAAGCACAACCAGGTTCTTTGTGTTCACCCAATGACTGCCATCCTCTCTTTTCCAACATATCAGTAAAAGGGGAGATAAGCTTTTTGAATCCCCTTTCAGCAATGAAGCCTCTGTCCTTCAAATTTCTTTCCATTAGGGCTTCTACTTTGTCTGAAACAAAGTTTCTTGTTCTATCTTTCCTTTTTTCTGCTTTAGCTTCATCCGTTCCCCTTTTTCTTTTTCTTGATTCTTCCACTGTCTGCTGATACTCTTCATTTTCATTATCCTTTCCCTCAACTTGGTCAGCTGCTGCTCGAGAAACTTGTTATGTTTGATTTTCTCGACTCAATGTACTCTTCATTATTTCATGGAGGTTTGGAATCAGGATTGTGGGGTTAGACATGGTAGGGTTAGGCTTTGGAACTTTGTGGTTTAGTCGAGATGAGAGATTTAGTGAAGAAGCTCGAGAAGGTCGATAGTTTATGAGAAAGGTGGCTCCTTTCACAAAAAAATTTTCAATTTATAAGCCAACGCTTTGATTTGAGACTTTCATTAAAATGTCGCGACAACAACCGCTTTATGGTTTGTTCCATTTTTAAGTAGATGTCTTCGATACAGGAATAATTGTTGCGACATAGTTTTGCAATCAATTTGAAACTGGGTCCGTTAAATGTCGCGACATTGAGAAGAATGTTGTGACACTCTTTTCAGTGCATCATCTGAAGTTGTGTCACAACATTGAAACTTTGTGTCGCGACATAAACTTGCCCTTTTTAAATCAAGTCTAAAATTTATTTATGTTGCGACATAGAGAGTATGTTGTGACATTCTTTTTAGTGCTCATTGGAATTTATGTCTCAACATTAAAGAATTGTGTCACGATATAAACCCTCTTTTCAATTTGATTCCTAAATCAATTATGTTGCGACATTTTAACTAAAATTTTCTGAAATTATATCTTTCTCTGTTTTCTCTCATGAAACATTTAAGGAAAAGTGCATCTACTCATACTCATTTGAACATATTTGGGAAAACTTACTTAAACAATCAAAGAACCTTAATTCAAATGTGAACAATTGTTTAATTTCTTAATTCAATAAGAATTTTTCAGATATTCAGAATATATTTTTACTCAACAAAGCCAATATTTCCTTCCTGCTTTTAAAATAAAACACATTCTCTCAGTCTTCAACTATGCATTATCATTAACAAGAAGTTGAGGGAATTAGAATTACTCCCCCTTGTAGTCATTTTCTGCATACTTCTTTTTGAGACAGTGTGCTTCTTAATAAAATTCTTCTTGAATTTAGCTTCATTGTCCTGAAAAATAAAAAACAACTGAAAATAAAACTACTAACAGATTTAAACTAAAACAACTACCTTATAAGATTTAATTGAATTAATCAAACTATTAAAACTTAAAAATTAAAAATCCTACTTGGGTTGCCTCCCAAGAAGCTGCTCAGTTTAATGTCCCTAGCTAGACATATGCTGCTTGATAACTTCCTATCAGCATCTCTCTTGCTTGTCTTTAGGCCGAGCTGTTCTTCCTGGGGCCATTTCATCGCATACTTTGTTCTGCATCTTCATTTCTTTGCACCATCATTACTTCTCATTGCAGTAGGTGTGAGATCTTTTGGATTTATCTCAGTACTACTAGGAAATGCATTTCTGGATTGGTTTTGCAAGGATAGGGCTAGCTACCCTACTTGAGTCTCCAAGTTCCTTAATGAAGCCTTAGTATTTGTCTGAAACACAGTTGTGTTTGCTTGGAAATTCTCAATTTCAGAAAATCTCTTCTCATGCATATTCAAAATTCTTTGTTTTCCCCCCATGAATTGCAGCATCTGATCTTCAAAAGATTGAGTCCTTTTTTGACCCTGATATTCTCCTCTATTATCCCTATGTTGTTGCTGCTGTTGTTGCTACTGGAACCTAGGTTGAGCATAAGCCTGATGGTAATTTTGTCTAGGTCTAGGGCCCTGCTGTGCTCCTCCACCATATGAAAAGTTTTCATGGTTCCTTAGTGCTGGTGTATAGTGTATTGGCAAGTTGGGGTTAGGCTTGAAGTGATAACTTCTTTGCTCATTCATATACTTGGTCTCCTCAACTTGATAGGGCTCTTCTCCAACTAGTTCCTCATCACTTCTTCTAATTCTTTCATCTACTGCTCCCACTTCATGTGAAGTGTGCATTCTTCTTTCATTGTTTCCAAGTTTGTTAATCACTGAATCCAGTTTTGCTTCAATGGCTGTCATTCTATCAAGTCTAATAAGACCACTTCCCATCAGTTTTCTGTTGCTCCCTAAAGCTTTAGATGGAGCCTTGTAGTTGCATTTGGCAAGGTCTTCAATCAGTTGCCTTGCCACCTCTACATTTCTTCTTTTAAAACCTCCATAGCAGGATGCATCAATTATATCCTTAGAGGCATAATTCATGGCATGATAGAATATATCCATATGAGTAGTTAGATCTATTCCATGCAGCTGGGACTTCTTTCAAAGAACTCCTGGAATTCCCATGCATTGTAGAGACTCTCTTCTCCTCGCTTGAAAACAATTATTTATCCTCTTCTCTCAGTAGTTAGGAGCTGGAGGAAAAAATCTGCTCATATATGCCTCCACCAACTCTTCCCAAGTGTTCACTGATCCCACTGACAATGAATTAAACCATGTTGCTGCCACATCTCTCAGTGAAAAGGTGAAAAGGGAAAGAGTTGCAGCTTGATTACTTCTAGTCTCACCCCATTTAGCTTGATTGTGTTGGCCATCCTCATGAATCTCATCTTATGCTCATTGGGATCTTCAGAGGGGTGACTTATGAACTGGTGTTGTTGCACCATGGTAATCAATGCTAGCTTTAGCTCAAAATTGTTTGCTTCAATTTCAGGTTATCTTATTGCAGAGTACTCCTCTTAGATAATAGGCATCCAAAAGTCCTCCATAGTATTAGGCTTTTGATTTCCCTCTACTTCTTCTTCTTCTTCTGGAATAGCCTGCAATTTGTCTCCTTGATGTGCCATATTTCTAGATTCTGCACTGGTGATCCTTCTCAAATTCTGTAGTGTTCTTTATATTTCAGTGTCTAGAGGCAGCAGATCTGCTTCTAGTCTTTTATGCATTTAAAATCTTCCTGAAATAGAAACATAATAAGATCAAATGAATCTTATGGGAAACAATTATCTCCATTATGCTCATAGAAAAATGTTAGTAGCTTCTTCAGCTACTGCTTTTAAAACTGTTTTTGTGATTTTCTAAAAAATAGTATCAATAAGAAAAATGTCAAAATTAGTAAATCCCATTTGGTTAGAATATTGATCTCTATACGTATCATCTATCCCCGGCAACGACGCCAAAAACTTCATAAGGACCAAATGATATATGCAAATTTATGACACTGTCATTAGAGGAATATTATCTAATCCCAAGCAACAATGCCATAAACTTGATAAGACCATTTTTCATATGTATGAAAAAATGGAATTGTTTTCTCTTGTAAGGTGACTCATTTCAAATTTGTGTTTGTGGTCTCAATCACTGCAAGTGCACAGGTCGTTCAAGTAATAAAAGTGGATATTTAAAGTCTAGACATCATTCCCACAAGGATAGATGATAAATCAAAAGACTTATTACCCCAACTACTCAAGTTCATTGCTATTTGGACTCCACTGATATGATATTAAGAGGACTTAAATGTAATCCTAGACGTAAATCTTAAATATACAAGCGTAAAGTTTAATAAAATTGGAGTTGAGGATTCACTAAGTGGACAAAATTGGATCTGGATCGGTTAATAATAATCAATTTCTGCATTATTTCAATTTTTAGCTCAACCATCAATTGGAAAACCGAGTTTGTCAAAGATGCAAGGTAGTATGGTTTGGATTTCTCCCTTAACAATACTTTTCACTGATTAAAGGTTCATATTCATTTCTGAGACATAATTCTAATTAGTTACTTGTAATATATAACCCTCTTTCTAAGAATCAACTATTTTTCCTTTTTAGTACTTCATACTAAAATCTTAAGACTAAAGAATTCTTGCCCCCATAGATAGGATCTTGCAAGCCTTCTCCAATTTGATTGACACCTCATCCTATACTTCTGATGCAAATCTCCATCTCCTTGATTAGATCTCAGCTAACATGGGATTAGAATCAATTCATCAGAAAGAGGAGAAATCTTTGAGCGATTAGGCAAATACTTCATTCAACCTATCTCAACTTATAAGTAAGTTGGTGATCTATATGAGTAATCCTTCAATGTTCATTAGTTCCATAGTATTAGTCTACCATACCCACAAGGAACTGTTCTACACTCTCAAGATTCTCCATCTCTGTGTCACTCAGAGGGCCTCCTAGAAATCAGAGTGAGACACAGTACTTTGCATTGGGTACACGATACTAGTACTGAGAACAAGTAAATTTATAAACAATACCAATCAAGTTAATTCAAGAATTATAATTAAAGCGTCCTTCCTCCTTATGTAGCAGAATGATTATCATCAAAGACCCATTTCTAGTGAGCTCAACTTCTCAAAACAGGTTTACTCATATCAGTGACTAACTGATCAGGAAAATTCATTGAAATTATAAACAAACTGAAATAAATGAACTCCAGAAACCTTCCAGCATCCATTTAAGTCAAACAGTTAATGAAAAGAAGAATTTATAAAGAAATACCAGCTCAAAGCTGCACTTCAGTACAATACCCAAATCCAGAAAATTAAAGGAAAACTAACAAAATAAAGTTATGCTAAGCTAAATCTACCAAAATGGAAAAGAAAATACAAAAAATAAAAATGTACAAGAGTCTTCAACCACCTAAAAATGCTGGAGACGTCGAAAGCTGCGCACATTGCCCTAGAAACGTGTATTTAGAGGCTTTCCAATGTTGGGCCTCGCTTCATTAATTGCATTGTGGATTCCAAAAATTATGGCCCAAATTGGTCTCTTTGTCATGATACAGAAAGTTTCGCCGTGACGTAACTCCAATCTTTGTCGCTTCCTCCGTCGTAGTTTGGCCTTCACGCGACCTTTCTCTGGGCTTGTTCTTGATTTGTGTTGTAACATACTTTGTTGATGTCGCGACATAAATTTCTTTTAGCAGTCTTGTTATTGTAATGATAGAAATGCCTTGTGTCGCTACACTAAATCTGTTTGCACCCAACTTCTCATGGCCTTGTCCTTCTGGAGTCTATCGCGAGATAATTTTCCTTGTTGTGACAAACAATTTTTTTTCAGCCTGGCAACTTTGTCGCGATAGAGTTGCCTCTCTCACGATAGGATTTCTTTATGTCCTTAGCAATTTTCTATTGCGACAAAAACTTTGCCATTTATAGACTTTTCTTCTCGTGCGTTCTGTCACTTACCGAGTCAGTTTGTCGAATATAGAATTATTTGGTTACACAATTACTTTTACACTTTCGTCTTTCTTCACCCCCGTCGACCTACTTTTCTCTTGTCGCGACAGAATTTTATCATTCCTTAGCTTTTATTGTTGCGACATAAAACTTCTTTGTCACGACACAAGTTTTGCCTGCATTTCTTGATTATGTCGCGACAAGAAGTTTCTTTGTTTCCATTCTTCTTGTGTTGCTTTTCTACATGTTGTCACTATAAGGAATTCACCTCCTTCATGTTTTGTCCTGCTATACATAAATAATCTTTGTCGCATTGCAGATCATAAGGCCCTCGTCAGGAATTTGACCGGCTATGTTGTGACATTCTTTCCTTGAGTTGGTTTGATGATGGAAGCATTGTCGCAACATAAAAACCTTTGTCTTAGTTGACTTGTTTTTCCTTTTTGATATTTTTTGTCGCGATAGAATGGTCTCTTGTCATGAGCTTTTATGTTGGGACATAAAAATTAATGTTGCGACACAATTCCTTCATCATTGACCTTAAGTATGTCACGATAGATTTCAGGGTTATGGCGACAACTTTCTTTAAGTTTTTTCACAACAGAAAAGTTTACGGTCGTGACTTAGAAAGCTCTCTTCAACCTTGAGTTCTGACCAATCTTTGTTGTGACATAGATTTGCTGGCTACGACATAGTTCCTTTGGCCTACTTGAATTTTGTGTCGCGACAAATAAATGTTGTGTCGCGACACATATTGCTGTTTTGTCCTCTTTTTTCTTCTTTTCTGCTTGGATTATCTCATTTTTCAATAATTGCTTGCAAAAAACAAAGTTGATGAATATTCCACAGTTTGGCATAAAAATAGATCTTAAACTGTTAAAAAAATGCCAAAAAAATGGATTAAAAATACTCATCAACCGTACGACCATTTACGACCCTTTAGTGAAAAGGAACTAGTGTAGGAGAAAACCCCTACCTTTTGGAACGCGACAAAACCCGCAGTTTCTGGCACCCACGCATAGCTCTCGTCATGTTGATCAATTTTGTCTCTTGCCTCAATGCTTCACCGGTTAACTCAGATCGTGAAGGAAGTACAGTCGCTCTTTTTTTTTTTACTCTTTTGTTTCACGACGTCTCGCCCAATTTTTTTTCCTTTTTCCTTTTCTTTGTTTTTCTTCTTTCTTTTCTTATCTATCCACCAAATTGATCAAAGTGGGGAAGCTTCCCCCTACTTTCCCACTTTCCTCACAACTTGACACATGTCCTTAACCCTTACTTGACACATGGCTCTAAATGAGCCATTCAACCAAGTGCCATGTGTCACAAAGTGCCATGTGTCACATGGACACATGCCCTAAGTGGCATAAGCCAAACCACATGAGAGCCATGTGCCCCCCTCCTAAGGTGCCATGTGGCATCCACATGTGGTACCACTCCATGTGTCACCTGACACCTAATACCTCAAAAAACGTGAAATTCCAACTGTCTCGAAATTCGACGATATTTGACTGGGTAACTGGATTTCGTGAGACGATTCCAATAGTGAAGTTCGTTTTATCATCCGAGATCTAGAAAAATTCAAGGTTTTCAACCTATACTATAGCAACAAATTACCGTTTTATCATTTTTCAGAAAAATTGAATTTTTCTCGGGTTTTACATTCTCCATTTTTTAAAAAAAATTAGTCCTCGAAATTTACACACATATACATACAATCACATGCATATGCAACAGTCATTTAATTTCCAAATTACTAAACAACATACCTTCATCCTCAAATAGGAAAGGATAGGTGGCACGCGATCGTAACCTCGTGTTCCCATGTTGCTTCCTCCACTCCATGGTGCTACCATAACACCTTTACCGCCACAGCCTTGCATCAGAACCCGGCTTCCGACTATCCATAATACTCGTCCCTCTTCGGCTGTCCCATCAAAGATCAACAACCACCGCCCCAATCTACTACATAAGTTGGATCTGGAGTGTACTTCCGGAGTATGGAGACATGGAATTCCTCATGGACACTCGATAAACTCGGCGGTAATGCCAACTGATATGCAACTGTACCCACCCTCTTGAGTATCTCGAAGGTCTCGATGTATCTCAGCGATAGCTTCCCTCGCTTGACAAACCTGACAACTCCTCTCTTAGGCATCACCTTCAAGAAGATGTGATTACTTCACCAAACTCTAGAGGTCACACTGACCGTCTGGGTAGCTCTCTCAATGGCTCTGCCGTGAGAATATGCCAGACAAATCCACCTTCTTAGAGGTGTCTTTAAACAAATCCGGACCCATGATGGATCTCTCTCCCTTTTCCGTCCAACAAATCAGAGATCGACACAACCTCTCATATACAGCCTCATAACATGCCATCTATATGCTCACTTGATAACTGTTGTTGTAGGCGAACTCCACCAAGGGCAAATGCTCCTCCCAGCTACCCTTAAGATCTAGGGCACATGCTCGCAGCATGTCCTCTAAAACCTGTATAGTCCTCTTCGACTGGTCGTCTGTCTGTGGATGAAAAGCAGTGCTCATCATCAACTGTGTTCCCATGGTTCTTTGGAAACTCTTCAAAAAGTGAACTATAAACCTAGGATCCCGGTTTGATACGATAGAGACTGGTACTCCATGTAATCGGACAATCTCTCGAATGTATAACCTACAGAATTCCTCTAGTGTGAAGGTCATCCACATGGCCAGAAAATGTGCCTACTTAGTGAGTCGGTCCACTATCACCCACACCGCATCATGCTTCCGTGATGTCTGTAGAAAGTGAGTCACAAAATCCATTGCAGGCGTTCCCACTTCTACTTTGCTACCCTTAGTCATCGAGTAGCCCCCTTACTGGCCGTGCTCAGCCTTTACCTACTAACATGTGAGACATCGTTAAATGAAGTCCCTAACGTGTCTCTTCATCCAGCTCAGTGACGAAGATCATGGTACATCTTCGTGCCACTTGGATGCATCGCAAATTGAGAGCAATGGAACTCCCTAAGGATCTCCTATCTCATATCTATCAACTAGGGAACCACAAACAGTCCCCTATACCGAAGACTACCATCTATGTGAATGGTCCAGCCTTCATCACCGCACCTGACTGTACTCGATCCCTGATGGACACTATTTCTGCATCCTGCCCCTAGGACTCAATCACTCTGCTCCATAGGGAAGGCGTGGTCGCTAAACTCCTACACACCTTATGCTTTGATCTTTGCAATCAGAACCTAAATTGTCTCTCCTACAACCCAAGCATTTGCCACTCCCGAAGCGCACTATCTGGGCTGCTCCTAAGTGACTTCCGACCGAGCTGCCATCCAATTACATTTGCCTTATAAGTATGGTAATGCAAAGTGAAGTCATAATCCTCTCTAAATACCCATCCATCCAAGTGTCTCATGTTGAGGTCTCGTTTGTGTAAAATATACTTCTCGACTTTTAGGTCCGAAACACCTCAACCGCTCACCATAGGTACGGCGCCAAATCTTCAACGCGAAGACTATGGCTGCCAACTCCATGTCATGTGTGGGATAATTCCGCTCATGATTCTTTAACTGTCGAGAACCATAAGCTACTACCCTCCTGGATTGCATCAAAACGCATCCTAGTCTGTCCTTTGAGGCATCACAATACAATATGTACCTATCTCCCCTTTCTGGAACTATCATAATAGGAGCTGTAGTAAGCCTAATTTTCAATTCCAGGAATGCCTTCTCACACAAGTCATTACACTCGAATTTGACCTCTTTTCGGGTCAATCTCGTCGTAGGTGTAGATAATCGGGAGAATTCCTCAATGAATCTCTTGTAATACCCTACCAGTCCTAAGAAACTACGTATCTCAAAGACTGACTTCGGCTATATATGATATTTTGTTTTCCTAGATTTTATAAATCCGGTAAATGTAATATGGGGCCTAGGGGATATAACAAAAAGAGCTATTTCCTATTCCCCAAATCCGGTAAATACCTTATTGGGGCCTCAGACAAAAAAAAAAAAGATATACATATTAGGGGCCCCCCTTGGGGTTGTTACAAATACGAATGGTTTTTTCTCCTTCGTTTTTTTTCCGGAGTTCCTCACCCAAGACATCTCCGGAGAAAACTACTTGAAATAAATCCTAGATTAAAGTAATGGGTGAAGAGTCTGAGAGACCCCCCCTCCCCCCTACGAGGGCTTCCTCTCACTCTAATTCACCTCCCTTATAGGTATGAAACTCTATATTTCAAATATTCTGAAATTATACTTAGTTTATTTTAGCAAATTAGCTTAAGTATAAATCGAATAGTCATGAAATAAGGCACCTGAAATGCAGCTCTATGTCGGAGACATGGAGCGGAATGGAACCATTTCAAGGGAGTGGGACTCGCACTTTATCTTACTACCGTCTTCTTAGCTACTTGCTTGCCAAAAAGCTCTCCCCTCGTATCCATCCTCCTCTCTCGTACATAGAAAGGGAGAGAGAGGTGGGCACGTGAGAGGAGGGAGATAGCCTAGTAAGCAAGCAAGCAGTTAAGAAGTGCCAAGCCGAGGGGGAATAGTAGAATTTTTTTAATGATTTTCTCTACTAATTACCACCTCCATCAAGGCCACCAAAAGCTAACACTACATGTCCCAAGAATCTCACCTCAATAAGCCAAAACTCGCACTTATTGCACTTGGCGTACAACTGATGTTCTCTGAGGGCCTGAAGAACAATCCTCAAGTGATCCTCATCATCCTCCACAGACAAGGAGTAGATAAAAATGTCATCCACAAAGACTACGACGAACTGATCTAAGTAGGGTTGGAATACCCTATGCATGAGATCTATGAATGCTGTTGGAGCATTCGTCAAGCCAAATGGCATCATTGTGAACTCAAAATGCCCATAATCACAGCCCCAACGCCGTCTTAGGATGTCCGCCCTAACTCTCAACCGATGATAATCGTGGAAGGTCTATCCGGGAGTGTACTCACGCCCCTCCTCAACCGATCAAACAAATCATCAATCCTGCAACGACACCAATTTCGACGAACCCTCGCTCAATCGGCCGATAGTTAATGATAGTCAAGGGTCTTATCCTTCTTCTAGCAAAATGTAACTGAGCGCCCCAAGGTGAAGTGCTCATCTAATAAAACCCCTTTGGTCTAACAATTCTTGCAAGCTGGACTCAGTTCCCGCGTAACTCAACCTAAGGCCATCCTATGAGGAGTCAAAGAAATGGGCGACGTACCAGGGTGTAACTCAATAACAAAGTCTACATCCCTGTGCAGAGGTAATCCCGATAGTTCATCCGGAGAGACATCCTCATACTCACAAACCACCTAAGGTAGACCCAAATTCTATCTCACCTCATCCTTCGGGGTAAGGCTTGCTAGCCAACCCATCAACTGTCCATGTCACATGGAGTTGTACACAGTCTGGGGTAAAGCATCGTGCTTATCCCCCATAAACATAACACAAATCCCGTTCTGTGTGTAGGTAGTAACTCTCCTACTATCATAGTCAATGACAACTCGGTGTGCCGTCAACTAGTCCATCCCGAGGATGACATCAAACTCCGACATGTCTATGACCCTTAGGTCCACACTGAGTAGAATCCCGGAGATCTCTAACTCACAACCCCGACATATCAGATCCACACTCACCCTAGTTCCTAGGAGAAAGCTCACATACAACAGCTTTTCAAAGATTTAGACCTTTAAGCCCAATTCTCTCACACATGATGCAACGATGAATGAATGCGATGCACCGTAATCAAACATTATCCTTGCCCATAGGTGAGATAGCAAATATACTCAAATACAACCGACCGATCCGCAGCTCGCCTATGGTGTAACGGCGTGACATCGTCCCTGGGGGTCCCCCGGGTCCCGGCCCAGAATCCCGTCTCGACTCCATACTCTAGCCTCTGTATGTCTCGTGAAGGTAAGGCGCTATGCAAGACTCCTCGGGTCCGACATCGGGTTCCTTCTGGGCTCGCACCGTAAAGATGAACAAACTGTCTCGTGCATGTCCCATCATAACTGGACCGTGGTTGCCCCATGCTCTAGGATCCCCGCTCTTCGGTGGGCAATCCCGCTTCATATGTCCATGCTAATAGCAATAATAACATGTCATCGGTCCTGTCTGGCTTGAAGCCCTGACTTAGCCTTGGCTCTGATAGTCATGGCCCCTCCCCTGAAACTGATGTGGAGTAGAAGTCCTCTACTTCTTCTCTGTGCTTAAAGAAGGTTTGCTCTCCTTCCTCTTCCCACCAGCACCTACATCATAGATGCTCTTTACGTCATCAATCTCTCTCTCTATAGCCATAACTGTCCTGACCATAAAGTCTATATCCTATAGGAGAAATCCCACAATCTTACCCCGGATGGACAACTTCAGACCATCCTCGAGAATTTCCTCACCTTGGCCATGTCTGTGGGCACATAATCATCTGCAAAATGGGCTAATTCAGTGAACTTAGCCACGTATTCGAGCACTGTCAATATTCCTTATTTCAGTTCTAGGAACTCCCGAGCTTTTGCATGTTGAGCAGGCGTCGAGAAATACTTGCCCATGAAGAGCTCACGGAACACTTCCCATGTAATTGCCGCCCGGTTCCTTGAGGCTTTGACCCAATCCCACCGTACTTAGGATTCTCCCTCTAGCTGGATTGTAGCTAGCCTTATCCTAGTGAGACCCAAGGTGATCTCCATAAACTTTAAGATCTCTCTCCTTACCTAACTAGTAATGCATGTGCCAACTACTAATAGATCTCACATCTTGAACTAATACGTTCATTCATTTTCCGAACCCCTAAGGTTATGTTCTCTAACCCTAGTATTCATCTTTTTCCATACACATCCTTTCATGCATATATATTAAACAATTTGTAACACAAACATTGAGCATGTTAGAACATGAAACATATAATGCACCTCATGCAATGATCTAACCCATGCCCAACAGTCCTAGGTATTCATATACCTAGACTCTTGATACTTAATGAGACGAAAGCAAGATCGTGACCATACTGGTGGGATACCCAACCAGCCCCTGTGCAACGCCACCCAAGTTCTAATACCAAGCTCTGACACCACAAAACCCGAGGGTCCATTGACAACCTGTCAACCCGCGGAAGACTCGTGGATGTCGGGTAACCCGACATCACACCACCGTGTCCCCTTTTCTGGGACCCATGATTTAATGAAAATCGGATAGAGTCTCCTTCGTGCAAGGAGCTCTACCCAAAATGAAACCTATACAACAATATAACCATAACCCATCTAAGTTCTTAACAAAAGTAGTAATAACCACACAAGGTCCATCTGTCCATATCCCCAATACACAATTATATCACAATAGTCCATAAGAGTTTATTACAACACTCTTATACAGAACATATATTAAAACTAGCTTGTTCTAATATAGTTTACAAAAATATTTATCAAAGCCACATTCTGGCTTCCTTCAAAATCATGGCTTGAGTGAGCGCCGTCTCCCTGCACACTCCTTGTACCTGAAAGGGGGTCCCACAATGGGGTGAGCAATGCCCAGTAGAGAATAACTCCTACAAGGGCTACTCCCCACCTAAGTGCACATCCAATGCCATAATCACAACGTATCACATTTCACATAGAATATGCAACCCTACCATGGAATACTACATGTCATGAATGAGATGAGACTCATCATGCCCCATGTCCTGAGTCCTAACCGACTCGCTCACACATGCATATGCCAAGTGTGAAAAACCATCATTGATGTTTAATCCAATGACCCTTTATCCAAAACAAAATATTTTTTTGTTTTATAAATCAAAACCCATTGGATAAACCTCCAATATTCATTTATTTAGTAAAATCCCATGTGTTTATGCATTTGTGGGCCACAGATTTCTGGGTTTTCATCGCAGGATGCCGCACGCCTTCCCAACATTTTTATGGGCTTTCACAGCTGGTGATCATGTCCAACCGCAACTATTGGGTTTTTCACCCGAGGGGGTATCTATCCCCTCTTGCTATGCCCAACACACGTATTTTTTATGATGTGCAACCATAAGACTCATTTTGGACGTTGTCCCATTACCGAGCTCACCACCCATTCACCTAGCATGATGAATGATCATAACCATGCATGCACACCAAACACAATGTGGTGTCCCTGTGCATATGCAATGCAAAAATGCCAATGCATGTACCTCATGTTACATGTATAAGGAACACTACATGAAACATTTACATTCCATACTTTATACTATGTATCCTTGATAATTATATCAAACACACATAATTTGCATCCATTCATGCTAATATTTTTAAACACCCATATATCAACATATTTTCAACACATTCAGCATGTTATTCAATTTCCAACAATAACACACTAAAAACAGGCCACACAAACTAGTTAGTCTTGGCCAATAATTTGAACTCAGTCCAGAAATTTTAGCTTTTGGGAAATAACACACAAAATCCAGCATACATTTTCCAGTAGTCTCGAAACCAAAATCGGCTCGAAATGCATTTTCCAACCATTTCGGAACCCATAATTGGCCCGGATACTGACCTTCACAACCTAGTCTTGAATCGCCCAAAAACGTAATCTAATAAAACTCAAATCCCATGGTTGGGTTGTACCATACGGCCATTTATAGCCCTTAAGTGAAAAGGAACCAGTGTAGGAGAAAACCCCTACCTTTTGGAACGCAACGAAACCCGCAGTTTCTGGTAGCCACGTGTAGCTCTCATTGCGTGGACCAACTTTGTCTCTTGCCTCGATGTGTTTCTACCGCTAAGCAACCTGAGATCGCGGCGGGAAGTGTCGCTTCTTTTTTTTTCTCCCTTCCAAGCTCACGACCGCCTGACCCTTTTTTTTTTCCTTTTCTTCCTTCTCTTTTGTTTTTTTTTCTTCCTTTTCTTTTCTTGTCTATCCATTGAATTGATCAAAGTGGGGAAGTTTCCCTCCACTTTCCTACTTTCCTCATAACTTGACACATGTCCTCGACTTTACTCGGTTACTACGACTTAAATGGTCTATCCAACCAAAGCAGGTCATATGTCACATGGACACATGCCCTAAGTGGCATAAGCCACACCACATAGCTCTCATGCCATATGCCCCCCTCTAAGGTTCCATGTGACATCCACATGTGGCACCACTCCATGTGTCACTCAACACCGACACCAAAACGTGAAAATTCTCGATCGCACGGAATTTGACGAAATCTCGACTAGGTAACTGCACCAGCGGCACCATTCCAATGGTGAAATCTGTTTCATCATCTGAAATCTAGAAAAATTTCAGATTTTCAACTTGTACTATAGCAGCAAATTACCGTTTTACCATTTTTTCAGAAAAATTGAATTTTTTCCGGGTTTTACAAAAGATGTTTTAATTAAATCACCCTTATTATTATGATAAAATAAAAAAAATTGTATAATATATGCATAACATATTAATTTTTTTTACAAAATTAAAATGATAAAATTATTATGATGAGGGACAATTTTTTATTATCATTTTGCAAAAATAATTATTTTATTTAGCTAAAATAAAAATATATAAAATTAATAATTTAAAAATAATAGATTGATGGAAACAAAATTAAAATATCATGTTTTTTTAAATATTTTGACATATTATGTGTGCATTTTAAAATATTTTTTAGATATTCTAAAGTATGGATTTTCTGAATTGAAAAAGAAAAATATTTTAGATTTTTCTATTCCGAAGAAAATTTCAAAATTTGATAAATAAATTATGCAAAATGAAAAAGAAAATGTTTTAAAGTTTGAAAGCAATTTGCTTTCAGAAAAAACAATGAAAAAAAACGCCCCCTAAGTTTTATTTCAGTTAAAAAAATTATGTCTTATTTTAATATTATAATATAATCTAATTTTTATATAATAAAAAAGTTAAAGATATGTACTTTGTAGAAAGAAATAACGGAATATTCTAAACTTCCCAAGTCAACTCTCTATTTTGAAAGGAAAATAAACATCCAAAATATGAGATTGGACATATTGTCACGGACTTAGCCTTTTTACAAAACTCCCGTGTAGAACTTAGGCAACTTACTCATGCAAAGCCAAGCTGCTCTCAAATTCCTCTCCCACTTCGCTCGCTAGCCTCCCCCATGTACAAGACCTAATGCTCCTTTTATAACAATTTAATTGTAGCTTTGATAAAACAAAATATAAATTCTTTAATTTAAATAGGGTCCATAACTTTTCTTGAATAACACATTTATACAAATTGACATTCCATGCTTTTTCAAATACAATTACAAAATATTTATGGAGTTCACCTTGGTTGTTCACAATATGTAAAATACATTTCCATACTTTCAAAAAGATATATAAAAAAAAAATGTGATATTCTTATGAAGACATTTACATCTTTGATTTCAATGCAAAATAATTACAAAATATCATGAATGAAATGATATGCATGAGATGAAGCATTTACTTATCCTCCACTCTGTTTGATGGTGACTATACGTCCGACGATCTTCGGTCCTGTCACTTTCTACTCGATACCTGTGCGATGATAAAAATAACACGCTAAGAATTTTCCTGCTTAGTGGTTCTGTAAGACCTGGGAAAAAGCTAAAATTTTGAATTTAGCCAAGAAGGGCAAAATGGTAATTTTATCGGAATGGGACAGGCTAAAACTTGTAATTTTTCTAGATCTCGGATGATAAAACTGACTTCACCTTTGAAATCGTCTAGCGAAATCTAGTCACCAAAACAAATTTCGTTAAATTCCGAAACCGTTGGATTTTTCCTGAATTTCGAGGCTAGGGGAGTTGAGTGGACCTAAAAAATGGGATTTTTAGAAAAATCCCAAAAAATGTCAAATATTTAAAGAATGTCCATTTAAGATAGATGAAATTTAAACTGGAATGAAATAAATTGTTTTAGGGTGAAAGTGGACCGTGGAAGCGTGACATGTGGCGCTATGTGAGTTATGTGTCTCATGTATAAATATCAAGAAAATATCTAAAATAAAAAATATCTCACAATTTAGTCTAGAACAAAACGTTAGAGAGAGAGAGAGAGAGAAGGGAGAAAAACAAGCAAGCTTCTCCCTCAATTTTTCGAGGTTTTGCCGATTGGAACTCGACAGCCGAGAGTTAAAGCTGCTCTACGCGACGAGAGCTACACGTGGATACCAGAATCACAAGATTTCCCCAAGGTACAAGGTTCAGGTTTTCACGGAAACTGAGAAAAGGGGGTGTCCCAAGAAATCACTCTATTTGAGGTAGGGTTTTTCTCCTACTCGGTTTAATTTCTAGCTAAGGGCATGTGTGTGTCCAAGGGAGATGTTGTCCAGTTTTCCCCTTCGACCCCATGACTGTGTTTTTACCATAACTTGGCCATAACTCATTCGAATTGAGTGATTCAAATTTTTGGGTAAACTAGACTTATAGAGAACATATCTCCTTGAAATAGGTATATCCAAATTACGACCCATTTGGACTCATAAATTCATTCAAAGTGGAGTAGCACGCTATGGTGTGTAGCAGGAAATTCCTGAGTGGGACACAATTGTCATTTTTTTCATTGTTGGCTTCCAACTTTGGACGACCATAACTTCTTCGTCCGAACTCCGTTTTTGGTGTTCTTGGACTCTATGGAAAGCCCATTGAGTCAAGATTCCAGCCATGTTCTTGTGGAGGATAGTTGGTGATCATAACTTTGCTGAAATCTATGTTTTGCACCAAGTGTGCAGGTTGCTTGGTTGTATTGATGTGAATAGCCGGGTTTTGACATGACCATTGCATGGCATGTTGTAGGCTATTGTATTGGGTAGGAATTGCCATGAGTTAGCCTAAGGAAGGCTGCATGACATTGTTTTTTTAGTCATGGATTGATGAATGCTAATATGTTTGATACAATATCTATATATATATTGGCATGAAATATATGGAACTTATATGCTTGCAATATATGTTTGCATGGTAATTGAAATGAAGTACAAATGATGAGAATGGTTCATGTAGTGTGCATCATACATGTAACATGAGAAATTGCAGTGACGTTAGCATTGCATATGCACATGGACATCAGCATATTGGGTGTGTGTGCATGGGTATGGTCATCCATCATCAGTGTTGATGAATGGGTAGTGAGTCGCACTTCTCGACAACGTCCAACAAATACTCACGCTCAAAGCATAAAGTGAAATATAATTAATGTGTTGGGTGGAGTGTTAGTGGGGCGCATTAATCCCCCGTGTGAAAATCTTGGAACATTTGGTGTGTAAGACCTACTAGTGTGTTCCGAAAGATCTGGTCGCCTAAAAATAAAACACACGATTATCACATAAACTTTGAGTTGTGTGATAGAAGTCGGGATTGACTTGGGATTAGTTGCCCATTGGCACTTGCATTGGGTACTGGTGAGCATATAAGGGCTAGATATATGTGTGTCATTGGTACTACCAGTAACGATTGTCACACTTGGCATACGGATGTGTGAGGGAGTTGGTGAGTGACTCGGGATATGGGCATGAAGACATTCCATGCATGACATACGACATTCATGTAGACATTTTCAATTGGATGTGTATGGGTTGGTTTGATCATTGTATGAACACTTAGTTGGGGAGTAACCCTTATAGGAGATTATCACTACTGGGCTTTGCTCACCTCGTCGTGACCCCCTTTCGTGCATGTGTCGTAAGTATTACTAGCTGACCCACAGATTTAGGACTCCGCATTACGAAGAAAGCTGATGTGGCTTTTGACCATAATCAGGATATGTATATTAGAACTACCAGTTTTAATATATCATTTTGTATAAGAGTGTATAATTGAACTCTTGTAAACATATCACTACATAGTTGTATGTATAGTATTTAGGGTATGGTTGAATGGGGCCGAGTGGTCGCTATGACTCATGAATGACCTGGTGTGGTATATTGAACCCGAATTGGTCATGTGATGTATTGTTATACAAGTTGTATTTTGGATAGAGCTTCTCGTACAGAGGAGACTTTGTCCGATTTTTTGTGAAAGCATGGATCCCTGGAGCAATGGGACATTTATGGTGTGATCGTCGTTACCCACACCAACTCCAAGCTTCCGCAGTTGATGGGTTGTTGTCGGACCCTCGTATAGGGTATCTCTAGCTTGTATCAGAGCATAGGCACACAAGTACCTAGGGCTTGAGGGACATGGGTTTGGGCCATGGTCATTAAGGTGTGTTTGATATGAGCATCAAAGCTTGATGTCAGGGTTTAGGTATGTGATTACCTAGGCAGTCATGGGATAGGATTAGAACACTGCATGCATTGTGTTTTTATGTGTGCTTTGGTGTATAACATGATGTGTGTTTCATGTTGTGTGCATTTATGCATGATTGATATATATGGAAAACAAAGAACACTGGGAAAGTTAGAGAGCATGACTACAGGTGTTCCTGGGAACTACTATTTTTAGTGGTTGGCATTATGCATCACGAATGACATATGGCACAAGAAATCTAAGATTTGGTGCTTTGGATGTGTGTAGATGGCAGTCATGATCGAGGACGCAGAGGTCGCTTCACGGGCATCGCCCACTACCGCCGCTTTTTGACCCACGCTTTTATTACGGAGACCAGGTGCTACGCTACTATTGTGGGCTGTGTAACTAGGGGTCAGGGAGGAATGAGTAACCTCCAAAGGTTTAGGCACATCATCCCTTATTCGTGGCGAGGGACCTATCAGAAGCAACCATTGGTTCCGTCAGATTGAGAGGGTATTAGAGGCCATAGAGATCACCTCCGCTACTATACGGATCTAGCTAGCGACTTTTCAGCTAGCGGGTGAATCCCTGATATGGTGGGATTGGGTGAAGACCTCCAGAAATTTTGCAGCGATGACTTGGGTAGATTTCAGAGAGCTCTTTATGAGCAAGTTCTTTCCAGTGTCTGCCAGGCATGTCAAGGACCAAGAGTTCCTAGACTTGCGGCAGGGAGACATGACAGTACTGGAGTACGTGGCTAGGTTTACTAAGCTAGCTTGTTTTATAGATGATTATGTGGCCACAGATTTGTCCAAGGTGAGGAGATTTGAGGATGGTCTGAGACTGTCCATCAGGGGCAAGATTTTGGGACTTCTCTTGCAGGATATGGACTTTATGGTTAGGACAGCTATGGCCATAGAGGTGAGATAGTTGATGCTAAGAATATCCGAGATGCGGATACTAGTAAGAGGAAGGAGGGTCAACCTTCTTCGAGTTTGGGAAAGCGGCAGAGGACTTTTGTTTCAGGGATCACGGGACCGGGGCTGAGGCTATGGGGAGCCCCGAGGTCGGAGTCGGCCCATCGAGGGACGAGGCCGGGTGGAGCATGAGGCAGGATGGGACCAGTCCTTTGTTTCTTCTACCGGCAACACGGACATACGGGGAGGAGTTGCTCACGAGAGCGAGGATCCCAGGGTTTTAGGATGCCATAGTTCTAGTCATCAGTGGGACTGACACGAACACAATTTGTTCCCACTATGGGTTAGGGGAACAGGTATCAAGCTTCGGGTGCTGCATAAGCACCTTTGGTTTCATAGACAGGCCAGAGAGGCCAAGTTATGGGTCGAGGTCAGGGACAAGGCTCACAGACTGGGATTTCGGGGACTCAGGGGCGTGTTTACACCATTACCCCCCCACAAATTGAGATATCAGACTAGTTGATGATATAGGGTACTTTCTTGCTCTTTCATTTATGGGCGAGAGTTTTATTTGATTCTAGTGCATCTCATTTATTCATTGCCGCATTGTGTGTGAAAGAACTAGGCTTAGAGGTTGAGACCTTGGAAAATCCATTACATGTGAGTTCTCCCCTAGGGACTAGGGTGAGGGTTGATAAGATATGTCGGGATTATGAGCTAAAGATCTCAGGGATTCTACTTACAGTGGACCTTCGGGTTATGGACATGTCGGGTTTGATATCGTATTAGCTTGGATTAGTTAACGGCGCGTTCGTCGTGGCGTGATCGTGGGAGGGTTCTTTGCTATACGCAAAGATGGTAGTTGTGTTATGTTCCAAGGGGATAAGCATGATGCTTTACCCTAGACAGTGTATGACTCCAGGTGGCATGGACAGTTGATGGGTTGGCTAGCAAGCCTTACCTTAGAGGACGAGGTGAGATAGGATTTGAGTCTACCTTTGGTGGTTTATGAGTATGAGGATGTTTTTCATGATGAGCTACAGGGATTACCTCCTCACAGGGATGTAGACTTTGTTATTAAGTTACACCCTGGTACGTCGCCTTTTTCTATGACTCCACATAGGATGGTGCCAGTTGATATATAGGAACTCAAGGTCTAGATACATGATTTATTAGAAAGGGGTTTCATTAGACCGAGTACTTCACCTTAGGGCACTCCGGTTCTGTTTGTGAAAAGGAAGGATAAGACCCTTCGCTTGTGTATCGACTACCGCCAATTGAACAGGGTTACGATCAAGAATCGGTATCCATTATTGAGGATTGATGATTTATTTGACCAGTTGAGATGGGCCCAGGTCTATTCACAAAGATAGATCTCATGAGTTTATCGTGATTAAGAGTTAGGGAGCGGAATATCCACTAAGACGTTTAGGACCGCGGTATGGGCATTTGAGTTCTGGTGATGCCTTTCGGATTGACAAATGCGCAAGCGGCATTCATGGATCTCATGCATAGGGTTTTCCAACCCTATCTAGATTAGTTTGTTGTAGTCTTTGTTGATGACATCTTGATCTACTCCCGGTCAGGAGGGAGCAGGATCGTTTAGGGATTATTCTCTGGGTTTTGTGAGAGCACATCAGTGTAAGCTAAGTTCGAGTAAGTGCGGTTGGCCTGCGGGTTGTTTCAGGACACCTAGTGTCGGCAGGATGTGTCTCGGTGGACCTCGAGAAAATCGAGGCAGTTATGAGTGAGGAGAGACCGAAGTCAGTTTTCAAGATACATAGTTTATTGGGACTAGCTAGATATTACAAGAGGTTTATTGAGGACTTCTCGATTAGCTGCTATCATTAGAGATTAACACGGAAGGACATCAGTAGATGGGACATTAGTGTGAGAGGGCATTCAAGGTTAAAGGAGGGCTTACATAAGCTTCTATTCGATAGTCCCGAAGGGGATAAGAGCTACGGTATATTGTGATGCCTCGAGACGAGGGGCGGGATGTGTTCGATGCGATCGGAGAGTGGTACCTTATGGTTTATGGCGGTTGAAGAAGAACTGAGGCGGGAATTACCCTACGCATGACATGGGTTAGGTAGCTATAGTCTTTATTTAAAGATATAGGCGCCACTATTATTTATATAGTGAGCAATTCGGTATTTCTGGGACCCGCGAAGTGCGAGAGTATATCTTTACTCAATGGGACCTCAATATGAGACAACGTAGATAGATGGAATATCTGGAGGATTATGACTTCACTTTGAAGTACCCATCTATTAGAGAACAAATGTGGTAGATGCGCCGGTCGAAATCATGGAGATGCGTAGCAGTGTGGCTTCGGGGTGGTTGATGCTCAAATTTATTAGGCGGAGTTCGACACGATCGGTGGGCAGACTCGTGACGTTTGGGGGTTTAGTGGCTACGCCTTCCCACTGCTGGTGAAGTGATTGAGTCGAGGCGGGACGAGATCTAGTGTCTATGATTCAAATATCAAGCTGATGCAATTGACGAGGTTGGGCCATTCACACGGATAATTCTTCGGTATAGGGGATGGATTGTGGTTTCTGGGTGGCAAAGGCCGAGAGAGGAGATCCTTAGGGTGCATTATTCTCATTTAGGTCATCTACGAGTGGCATGAAGATGTATCATGATCTGCGTCGCCCGGTATTCTTTGGGAGGCGGGATGAAGGGAACTACGTTGGAATTTTGTTTGGCGATGTACAGCGTGTCGATAGATTAAGGCGCTGAGCATTAAGGGGCAGCAGAGTTATTCGACCATTGGAGGGTAGTAGTGGAGGTAGGGCATATCACGATGGATATTGTGACTCACTTTCCGCAGGACATCAGCGAGCATAGTGCGATGTGGGTGATGGACGACTTACTAAAGTCGGCATTTTTTACGGTGGTGCGGATAACCTTCACATTAGAGGAATTATGCAAGTTGTATATACGAGAGATTGTACAGTTGCATGGAGTGATAGTCTCCATAGTATTGGATCGGGATCCTAGGTTTATAGTTCCGTTATGGAAGAGTTTCCAGAGAGCCATGGGGACATAGTTGAGGATGAGCACTAATTTTCATCCACAGACTGACGATTAGTTAGAGAGGGCTTATCAGGGTGTTAGAGGGCGTGCGAGAGCATGCATCCACGGATCTCGGTAGTTGGGAGGAGCATTTTCCGCAATTGAGTTAAGCCTATAACAATAGTTATCGGTGAGTATACATATGGCGCCCTAGGAGCGTATATGGGAGCCATAATGATCTCTGGTTGTTGGGCCCGGGAGTAGGAGAGAGATCCACCACAGGTTTGGAGTTGATTAGTGACACCTCAGTGAAGGTGGAATTGATATGTAAACGTCTTCTCATGGCTTAGAGTCGGTAGAAGAGTTACGCTGACACATGGCGACGACCTCTAGAGTTTGAGGTGAGAGATCATGTTTTCAAGGTTGCAGTGCCTAAGAGAGAGTGATCGTGTGTAATAGATATATTGGGCCCGAGGTACTAAGAGTGGTGGTATAGTTTACCGCTTAGCACTACGCTCTAGTTTATTGAGCGTTCACGAACATTCCATGTCTCCATGCTCCGTAAATACACCCGCATTCGACCATAGTGGATCAAATAACTTGTCATGATATGTGATGAGACCTTCGAGGAGGGACCAGTGTGTATCATGGATAACCGAGACTAGGTTTTGCGACGCAAGACTGTGAGGCTAGTAAAGGTGCTAAGTATAAAGACCGGTGGAAGGGAGTGAGGCACATGGGGAGCGTGAGACACGATGCACGCTTTATCCTCTTTCTTATTTCCTGGGATGAAGGTATGTTTTTTAGTCATTTGGTAGCATTCAATGACTGTTGTATATACATGTGATTGCGTATGGTTGTGAGTTGGAATTTCGGGATGAAATTTTTTTAAGGAAGGAAGAATGTAAGACCCGGGAAAAAGCTAAAATTTTAAATTTGGCTAGGCACGGCAAAATGGTAATTTTGCCGGAATGGGACAAGCTAAATCCTGTAATTTTTCTAGATTTTGGATGATGAAACAGATTTTATCGTTGAAATTGTGTTGCAAATTCTAGTCACTTAGACAAATTTCCTTGAATTCGAGACCGGTTTGGATTTTTCTAATTTCAAGGTGATCGGCTTACGAGTGGACTTTCAAAACGGATTTTTAGAAAATCCTCAAAATGTAAAAATATTGAATAATTTATATTTAAGATAGATGAAATTTAAAACCTAGAAGAAATAAATTGTTTTCGGTGAAAACGGACTCCGGGGAAACGTTGACACATGGCGATGTGAGCCTAATGGTCTCATGTGTGTAAATATCAAGAAAATATCTAAAATAAAAAATATCTCACAATTTGGTCTAGAACAAAACATTAGAGAGAGAGAGAGGGAGGGAGAAAAACAAGCAAGCCTCTCCGACGATTTTACGAGGTTTTGTTGGTCGGAACTCGGCAAGCCGAGAGTTAAAGCTGCTCTATGCGACGAGAGCTACGCGTGGGTTCCAGAATCACAAGATTTCACCAAGGTCTAAGGTTCGGGTTTTCATGGAAACCGAGGAAAGGCGGTGTCCTGGGAAATCACACTATTTGAGGTAGGGTTTTTCTTCTACTTGGTTCAATTTCTGTCTAAGGGCATGTGTGTGTGTGTGTGTGTCCGGTGGAGGTGTCAGGTTCAGCTTGTCCCTTCGATCCGCGACTCCAGCTTTTCAGCTACAACTTATCCTAATTAAGCGATTCAAATTTTTGAGTGAATTAGACGTATAGGAGAACATATCTCCTTGAAATAGATATATCCAAATTCCGATCCCTTTGGACTCATAAATTCATTCAAAGTGGAGCAGCACGCTATGGTGTGCAGCAGGAAATTCCCGAGTGGGACACAATTGTCATTTTGCTGATTGTTGGCCTCCAACTTCGGACGACCATAACTTCTTCGTTCGAACTTTGTTTTGGGTGTTCTTGGACTCTATGGAAAGCCTATTGAGTTAAGATTCCATCCATATTCCTGTGGAGGACAGTGGGTGATCATAAATTTTCTGAAATCTATGTTTTACACCAAGTGTGTAGGTTGCTTGGTTGTGTCGATGTGCATAGTCAGGTTTTGACATGACCATAACATGGCATGTCAGAAGCACAACAGTAGGAATTGCCATGAGTCGCCTATGTAAAGGCTGTACAACATTATTTGTTTAGTCATGGATTGATGGATGCTAATATGCTTGATACGATATCTATATATATATTGGTATGAAATATATGGAACTTATATGCTTGCGATATATGTTTGCATGGTAATTGTCATGAAGTACTACTAATGAGAATGGTTCATGCAGTGTGCATCATACATGTAACATGAGAAATTGCAGTGACATTAGCATTGCATATGCACAAGGACATCAGCATATTAAGTGTGCGTGCATAGGTATGGTCATCCATCATCAGTGTTGATGAATGAGTAGTGAGCTTGTACTTTGGACGATGTTTAATAAATGACTCACGGTTCAAAACATAAAGTGAAATATAATTAATGTGTGTTGGGCGGAGCAAGAAGGGGGCCATTAATCCCCTTAGGTGAAAATCTTGGAACATTGGGTGTAAGAGACCCACGGTGAAGGGACCCAACTCGGATTTCCTCTTCCTAATCTGAGGGACCCTCCCGGCACTCCTACGGATTTGAAAAAATCATTTTTTTTTAAACCCTTTTTAAAAGTGAATCCATGGAGTGAACCCATTTATACAGTTATGCTTTCCATTACAATCTTATTAAACATGGTGGGAATTTTTTTTTCTTTTCTTTTAAACATTAAACTCTTTTTTACATGATTAAACATTTTGCAGAAAATCGGGCAGAATTTCCTCTATTTTTCGTACATTTCCCAATTTACAACACCTGTAATAAAACATTTTAAACTACAAAAAATATTCGTTTACTCCACATCTAACTACGGGACATTAAGTCCACCACAAGAAATTTCAAATCAAAATTTAAAATCATTTTTTGAACACCATAGAAATATAAACAATATTTTTGTATAACTGTTGGGCTCGAGTCGGGGACTACACCCAACCGCCTACGTACCTCTACCACACAGAGGATCAGAGCTCTCATAGTTCATTTCTTTAAAACATATATACATTACAAAATAAAGGTGCATAAATAGTTATTTACACAAAAAGTCTATACATTTTCAAAAAGTGGTCGTCGCGTGAGGCGGAAGTGTCACTATGCCTAAGGATGCTTGAATTGCTCGTCAGTCTCTGCCCCTAAAAACATTTTATAATACATTTGGAAAGAGGGTGAGCTAAAGGAGCTCAGTGAGAGTACAGTTCATAGGAAAATAATGTTTCCAGATATAATTTAAATACAATATGTAAAACAGTTGTATAAATATTTCATTTCAATAAACATTTACTTTACTTTCTTTTCCTTGAACTGGCCATATCCAATGGAACCCGCTAACAAGCAACCACCATTGACCCAAGAAAGAACCTATGATGAAATCTATCTTACGATCATCATGGCCCAAAGGAACCTCTACAATCGTGTCTTTCTTTTAAAATACCATTGCACCATGGAATAAATCACATCGTATGTTGGTAACCTTTTCAAGATTCTTTCACGGCATGGCGATATGCATCACTCTTCCTTTCCCTCTATAAAAATCCTATCCCTTTCCCATGTACCATGCACGCTTAAAGTACTTTAGTCGACTTTCCTTTAAACTTTATCTTTGTTTCATAGGGTAACCATGGATTCAATCATAAACATTTTCATAAACACACACACACACACACACACACACACACACACACACACACACACACATATATAGAATATATATTCATAAACATTTCATTTAATATGGAAACCATCAATCATGCTTTATAAAACTATGAAAACCATAATCATTTCATATTTTCTCAACATAATTAAAGTCAAGAAAACCATATTTCCTTTTTCATTTAAACATTTATAACATAGATATGAAACCATGGTGCAGTTTGTAAAACATTAATATATATATTTTCATAAACATTTACATTTTCCCTCACCTTAGTTATTTAAGCCTTTTTCCTCCTTTAAAACTTTTCACCTCCACCTTGTCCTTAATTACTTCTCCTCACAAGTCACATTATCCATAAATCCATTAACATTCATACCTTAATCATAACTAATTAAACCATTAATTATAATATACTTTCTATTAAATTCAGAGCAATCCTTAAGCATTTTCTTATTCAACTTAATCTCAACTTCATATCCAATTTTACTTCACTAAATCAGTCTCATGAAAACATCATTACAAGCCTTAAATCAAGCCATTAGCATGCTTAAAGTGAAAAACCCATAATGCACTTCACCTTAGCAAAAATTACATTTATACCTTTATCAATTCTTCTTCTTAAACTTTACTATAACACATCTATTAGCATTTAATCACTTCCAATTGATTAAAATAAATGGAAACTCAACTTTTTCATACTTCCCAAGGTGGTCAAACTTCAGATGTCACCGTGAAAAATTTCGAAATTTCTACGAAATTTCATGGTGGAGATCGATAAAATATCTCCACCGAAATTTCGATTTCCCGATTTTTCCCGATTTTTTTCGACATTTTCCGACATTTTCCAAATTTTTCTGATTTTTTCCGATATTTCCCCGATATTTTCATTTTTTCCCTATTTTTCCTCGTTTTTTAACTCCAAAATCTCAAATATTTTAATGGCTTCAAACCCACCCAAATTCCTAAGCTATGACTTCCAAATTACTGTCATTCATCGACTTATTATATATAGTGCAAACGTTTTTTATATTCTATTATTATTTATTTATTCATTATCCCTACCACCATCTGATTATAATATTTTATTTTATTTTTATTTTACATTATAACTTATAATATTTTTAAATCAAATATTAATTTGAAAAGGAAAAGAAGTAAAATAATACTATTTAAAAATTTAAAATTATAATATGTACATTTTGACCCCTCATTATCTACATAATATTTATAATAATAACAAAAATAAATAAATAATATCTTTTTTAACATATAATATTCGAATAATATATTAAATATAATATATTTAATTTAATAATTACTAATCCATTTAATTTTTAATCTACCTTAATTAAAATATGAATAATTTCTATCATCTATAGTAATTACAATATGAAAAATTTTAATCGAACCGATATTTTTGTAAAAATATCCACCGATATTTTCCGATATTTCCGATATTTCCGTAAAATCCAATTACCGATATATCCGTATTTACCGATATTTTGATCCTTGCATGTCACACATTCATAATTATTTCTTCAATTTCTTCCATTTTCTTTCAACAAATTACATTTGACAATTCATCCAATTCCATTGATTCACTTAAACTAAATCAAACCAATGCATTTCCATTTAAACCCTCTCATGGCCTAACCCTCTCCATGCTATCTCATTTCTTTCAACTTTAATTCCATTAATTCCTTCAGCATTAAGTAATGTCATTAACCTCAATTTAAAACCAATCAAGCAACATCACTTCCATTAACATCCAAGGTTGACCTAAATTTACAATCCTTATAATCTTATTCTTTCTTTTCAATCTTTTAGCAAAATCAACCTAGAATCATGTCAATTTAATAGCTAAAGCCTTAATATAACTCAGTTGAAGGTTTAGATAAATAATCCATAAGACCCGAATTGCTTACCTTAATAGTTTTGGTGTCTTGGCATTAACTTGAATTCCAATGAAATATCTTGTTCAAATCTACACAAAGACTTGCCAAGAAACTCATTTACACCATCATATAACCATTTCCTCCATTAACCTTCAAACTCACATAAACTAGGAAGTGATCTTACCTTAAAAACTTGCTTTTTCAATTAGGATTTGATTTAGGACACTTCATGGACATGATGAACACTTGAAATGGACTTGAAATGACATGAAAATAACTTGAAAAGCTTGGACAGGGGCTGGAGAATTTTCTCCCTTGCATGCTTCCCTTTTGTTTCATTTTCACTTTGCCTTCAATCTATCTCATCATATGCACACCCAAGACCAAGCCAAATGCTCTTTTATGATCCTTTTTAATGCCTAATTTGCCCTCCAATTATCCTTAAATTAACCCCATGCCATTGGTTAGCATCCTTGCATTCTCATTTGTCCAAAAGCAACTAATTCCACTTTATTCTCCATAAAATCCCACTAACTTGAACCATAGTTTGGCTTAACTAACTCTCATTGTTTGCTAACACAAATATCCTTTTAACCTTAGTTAAATTTAACTAACCAAATTTAAGTTTGACTTTAGTTAACTTTAACTCATCCACTAACCATAGTTAAGTTAACTAATTTATGATAAATATCAAAATTATGGAAAGCTCTCATAGGTCCATTTTTAATCACATGGATCACTAAGCTTATACACCATTCTATTGGTTCTGCTTTGCTTACTTAGATTAGGCTTACTCATTATATGACTTAAATGCCTCCTTGAAATAACACAACTCTGCGCTCGATAAAATCTTCGAAAATATTTCATGATCATCCAATCAAATTGACTATGGAATACTCTAATTTTCAAACTTATCTATCATGAAGATGCTTAAGAAAAAATCTAGTGGTTGCAAAGGAATATTTTTTTTAAACTATTTCGTAAAAGGTATTTCGCCATAAATCATCGCACGCCTTCAAAACTCCTTAAACGAATTATGTTTTAATCCATTTCAGTTTCTTTAGACTCAATACATTATTCTGAACATTTTTTATTTTCTGGGCTTGTTTTTTGAAAATTACTATTCATTTGACTATTTACAGTCAAATACATAACTTATCGAAAACGAAATTTACTATTCATGAAAACAAGAATTGTGGTCTTAAACGCGTGTGATCCGAAAAGATTCAAGGTCTAAAACAAGACACACGGCTATCAAGCATGCATCGAAGTCAGGTGATGGAGTCAGATTGACTCGATCGGGTCGTCTCATCGTCTCGCACGTACCGGTGAGTCGACAAGTGCCCGATATATGTGTGTCATTGGTACCGCTGATATTAAGCAAGACGGCATAAAGATGTGAGAGAGTCTGAGTGACTCCTGGGATATGGGCATGAAGACATTCACGGCATGATATACAACATTCATGTGTATATTTTCACTTGGATGTGTATGGGTCAGGTTTGATCATTGTATGAGCACTTCGGTGGGGAGTAACTTTGGTAGAGATTATCACTACGGCTTTGCTCACCTCGCCGCTGACTCCCTTTCGTGCATGTGTCGTAGCGGCCGTCTCCAGATTCTGGGATCAAGACATAAGAAGAAAGCTTCCGATGCTTTAATCTCATATTTTATATGTATATTAGAACGACGTTTCTTAATATATCATTTGTATAAGAGTGTATAATTGACCTCTTGTAAACATATCACTACATAGTTGCATGTATAGTATTTAGGTATGGTTAAATAAATGAGTGCCGCTATGACTCATGAATGACCCGTGTGGTATATATCGAGCCCGACGTGGTCAATGGATGCATTGTTATACTGTGCTCGTATTTGATAGCTTCCCTGCATGCAGGAGACTCTGTCCGATTTTTATTAAATTATGGATCCCGAGCAATGGGACGATGGTGACGTCTAAGTTATCTCGAGACACCCATTGTGTTTCGTAGGTTGGATTCGTTGTCAACGGACTGATGGGTGTCATGTGTTCTATATAATAATTTCTCTTCCATTTCGTTCAAGTCATGCATTTTTCCAAAACAATGTCCTTTTACCCTTTTTGAATAATCAATGCAATACAATACATATATTCATTTCATATACATTCATTTATAGTTTATTGATCATTCCAAATATGCACTTTCACATGCAATAAATCATTCATAACACAAATCATGCATTTCATATCATTTTCTTCATTTTGCCCTAAGCGACTTAACCTAGGCTTTCTATAATGTGATAACGACCTCACCGACACAAATCCCATTGGGCTGTGTTTCCAGATATAAAGTTTTATAACACAAAGATGGTTCGTAGGGTCACAGTTGACTGGTTATAATACCACCACCACACCCAAAACAAAGCATACCTGTTAGCTACCCGACACTTACCTTTAAGCCCATATTCAGAAGCTTTAGAGCTACAATTTGCTCCTAGTCCCTTCTATACATTTGTAGCTCTAGCTCTTATGGTTCTTTACCAATTAGAATCACTCAATTTGGAATATTATAACTTAACGATAGCCAAACAGTAAATCAGGGTTTTGAAAATTTTTTGACAACAACTCCTTTGAAACTTCATTTCTTTACACAAAATTCCTCAAACCAATCCAAACCAATCAAAACAATGCAAAACAACCTCAAACTGAACTACAAAATCATCCAAGAACACTTTACACAAAAGCTAGGGTTTTTCCTAAAACCCAAACCACAAAATAGGGGGTTAAGGTTTTGTTTCTTACCTTTAAATCTCTTCCTTTCTCTTCTTTCTTCTTCCTTCTTATTCTTGATCACTTAAACTCTTGATCTCATCTAGAAAATCACCTACTCATCTCCCTTTTCTCTCAACTGGATTTTCCCAACAAAAATGCCTAAATGAGAGACTCTCTCTCATTCTAAAGACTAATTTGGTCTTAATACTCTAAACTTTCATAAGGTCATGTTTGGCTTACACATTAATTCTCATTTTCCCATTTTTTTCATTTTAGGGCTTCATTTATCTTTCATTTCATTTATACTTTGGCACTTACATTACTCATTTATGACCCTTAGGTCCTCATTTGACATTTTTACTAAATTTATTTGGCTCTTGTAAAATTTCTGGGTTTTTATCATTTTTCTGCTTAGCCATTTAAAATTGGAAAATATAATTTATCTTGATTTATTACACCCTAAACATGTTATAAAAACTGTTAGTATTTTCAGTGGGTTACAACTTCTCTCCTAAAGAGAATTTCATTCGAAATTATCTTTATCGAATAAATGAGGTATTATTGCCAAGATAACTTCTTCACTTTCCCACGTGGCTTCCTCAGTCTTGTGGTTTCTCTACAACACTCTTACCAATGGAATTCGCTTTTTCTGCAACTCTTTCATTTTCGAGCCAAGATATCTATTGGTTCCTCTTCATACGTTAAATTCGGTATAAGCTCAATCGTCTCCGAAGAGACTACATGTGATGGGTTTGACCTGTACCTCCTCAACATTGACACATGGAAAACATTATGAATCTTTTCCAACTTTGAAGGTAAAGCTAATCCGTATGCCACTGAACCCACTTTCTTTATCACCTCATATGGTCTAATGAACCTAGGGCTCAACTTGCCATTTTTCCTAAACCTCATTACCTTTTTCCAAGGTGATACTTTCAAAAACACTTTTTCATCGATCTCCTATCGAATATCCTTTCTTCTCATGTCCGCATAGGATTTTTGTCGATCCGTGGCCACTTTCAATCTTTCTCTAATCACTTTAGCTTTTTCCTCGGTTTCTTGAATCAAATTGGGGCCAATTATTTTCTTCGCGTTTAACTCGATCCAACACAATGGTGTTTGCATTTATCCGTGAGAGAGCCCTCATAAGGCGCCATTCCAATACTCGACTGAAAGCTATTGTTGTACACACATTCAACTAGAGGTGTATGTTTATCCCAACTACCCTCATAGTCGATCACACAACTTCTCATTATATCTTCCAACACATGGATCACACTTTTCGATTGTCCATCCTTCTACGGGTGGAACGTTGTGCTGAAATTTAGTCGAGTGCCTAAAGCCTCTTACAACTTCCCCCAAAATCTCGAGGCAAACCTCGGATCTCAATATGAAATGATCGATATTGGAATCCCATTGATTCGTGCCATGGTAGGGTGATCCGGAATCAACAATATTTGTTTCCTATACTTCTACTGCCAGAATATTAAGCACCGCAGCATAGCGGTTCAGTATCGAACACGGATGGGTTTTCATCCCACGGTCGATTCGTGATTAATGTTTGTAAATGGTGAGACTTTTGTTCGACTTTTGATTCGTTAAAATGGAGTCAAGGTTCACCGATAACTAAATAACAAACTCGAAGTGCGAAATGGTAACCTTAGAAGGCTCGGGTCACCAGCTTGATGTACCATGGGGTATTAAAGTGTCCCCAAGGTCTCTCGCATTAGGGCTGATAACTACAGTCAAAGCCAAAACCTGACCTTGTTTAGCTATAAACCTAACCCTAGAACCAATTCTATTTGAGTCCAATCAAATACTAAGCATTCAATGTCCTGGGCCGCTTTGGAACCCTAGTTGTATTTAACTCCTCATTTCAATGGCTCGTAAATATACTTAAAGAATGTCAAGCAGCATCTACCATTAAGAATGCACTGAACCCCAAAGCATGACAAGTATCAATTAAGGAAAGACATTAAATGGCATTAAACCCTAGTTCGAAAGTTTGGAACCAAGTAAAATGCAAAAGACTGTATCATTTAAAGCATGAGACAACTCAGAGTAGCCCCAAAACCAGTGCCAGCAACCCTCTTCTTCAAGGCCTTAAGGCTTAGCCAAGCATCCATTGAGTTGTCATCCTCAAGGGTGTGTTTGAAGTGTACCGAGAAAATGAGAGTTATGAGAAGAGAGCAAAATAAAACCTAAAATGAAAAGCTACGGGAAACTTGTATAAAAATGGAAAGTTAGGGTTACAAAGTTGTAGGGGAGCTTATATAGCCAACCCCAATGTGTGAAATGACAAAAAGGCCTAAAATATGAAATTACAATAGGGACAAAGTGGCAATTTATCAAAACGTGGTCGTTTGGAACCAAAAATACCAAAAACAGGCAGAATTTCACATGCTAGGAATTTCGCTAGCATAGAGAAAATTTCGTTTATGTTATTAAATTTCGGGCCAAATTTAGCTTAAATTCAATAAGAGATAGCGAAATGAAAATTTCGCTACGAACAAAATTGCATATTAAATTTCACAATTTAGTTTAAAATTGATACGAAAATTTCGTTAGATCAGAATTCGCTATGATTGCAATTTTCAGAATCCCAACTAGAATTTTCGCAATGTATAGCGAAATCCCGGGCTTCCTCCCCGTCACTGCTTTGCCACGCATCAACTCCTCATCACTCTGCTTCACCCTTCAATTCATTTGACATTTCAACGCCACTGTGAAACGCCGAGGATTCACATTCAACACCAATAAGAAGCCAAGCCACGCGACTCAAGCCCTGCACTGCAAAACTATCCAAAACAACAACCTCAAAACAAATCGGGCACTGCTTTATTATGCACATGACAATCGGCTTAATTCATATGATTAGTGCGCAAATGCACTCAAAACCTATTCAATAAAATTAAAATCGCACTAAGTACCAATCACACCCCAACCGACACGCTGCTAGTCCCTAGCAATGCTAAAAACAAAGGTATGCATACAGGTTTTACAAAGTGTTTATGGTCTCAAAAAAGTGGCAATGTAAGCTTTTACCTTTAGTAATGGATTACACTTACACCCTGTATGAAAACCGGCATGAAAGAACAAAAACCATATAAGAACAAGTTTTAGGGCCAAATAAATTTCAAGGAAGTCAACCTGAACTTCCACCAACATCTAATTGTTCCTAAGGTAACCAATTTGAGCCCATAAATTGTAAAGCTATTCCTCCCCTAACCTATTAACATCGCCATGGCCTCAACCGTCGACCAACCTAAATAGGACTAGCTACACCTTATTTCTTCCTCGATCGTAATGTGGTGCAATGCTAAAACCCGACTTCACCAAAGTCCATGTAATCTGGGGTCCACCGATGACTCCCAACCAATTAAGGTTTAGTGGCATCGTCAAAAGGATCAATCGAATTACAACTCGCAGTTTCACCTCTGACCACAATGATTTCGAGAATTGGAACTACAACACGCTAAACTTTCCCATCCACCCGTAGCGAACACTGGGTCGATGACTCCCAACCACCTCAAGGTTTAGGGCATCAGCTTTAAAGGCTTTCGCTATATGCCCTCGTAATCGTGTTCGGTTTCAAGGCAAAGCGTCACGGCTTTTATTCTTCTTTCTTCTTTCTTCCTTTGCTTTTTCTTTTCCTTTCATTCGAAGACTATCATCTTCATACATGGGTACACAAAACCTATTAGCGGGTCGTCACCGTGTCTAAAGGCCTAGCCTCCGCAAAGTGAGAGGTATATAGCTTCAACCTATTACAATAACTGTGTGTGCAGTGTGTGAATTAGCTAAAGGGGGAATGTTCAAGGTTGAATATGCTGAAACTTCAATTGACCAAAAATTGAATCATGCATGGAATTGTTCTAACATTAAGGTAACATGGGCTTCAATTTTTCAACTAAAGGCAAGAGTAGAAACACAAAATGTAGACACAAAAGTGATTTGGTAAAAGTGTAAGAACTCAGAATAATGCTATAAAGCTTTTGATATAACCAAAGTGGCTAATACATGCTTAATATAGCTGAATATGACAAAAATATCACTACCTACTATTGGCTAATACATGAATCCTATACAAAATGAATAGGCAACATAAAGCCGAAAAACAAAGAGTAAATGTAAGACACTTAATCTCTAACTTTTCCTCCCAACCAAAGTATAAACACGTCTCATTGGAAAGGAAAGCTAGAGAAAGGAGTGGACCACCTCACCGCGGTAAGGATCCTGCTGCGGTCGTCGCCGCCAAAGATGTCTAAGGAGACCGCTTATCAGGACTCATCTCGACGTAGTACGCGGAGACCGAGGTGGCTCATGATTCATAGAAGCATGGCATGGCTGCTCTATATGGGCTCCTGGTCAGCCAACCTCCGGTCCAACATGCCCGTAGGAGCCAATGAACAGACAAAGATCCATAACAGCCTGCTAGCCCTCGAACCGACATGAACATGCTCCCGGAGAATGTCGCGCTGTATATGAAGGCCAGAGTGCCGCCAGGGCCGGGGTCAAGGAGGCGGAGGAGTAGATGGAGGAGACCGACCGCACCGCTCCTACCCATTCTACCTTACCTCAGAACAGATCATCTCCCTGGGATCCTTCGCCATTCTACCTCCTCGATCCGGCCGGAGGGAGAAAAAGAGACGCGATGGTCATGATCGCCTAAGGCAAGACCTCGAGGCATCGGATCCCTCTTCGAGCGGGGCTCTCCGGAATCCCGTATGCCCAGACCGGCTCAAAGAAGCAGGCATCAACAATGGTAAACCCCGTCAACCAGCACCATGCAGGACCTTATCCTCAAAGTGCCAGGCGTGTCATGACTACTCGAGGACCGGAACTAATCCCTCCGGTGGATCCGTGATGCAGGCCTTCGAGCATGGCTCCTCGCTACCAACGTAGTGTCGCAACGGAACAAGTCGTCCAAGCGTGATCCACGAAAGGATCTACGCACGCAGTGGCAGGATCTAATCGTCGTAAATATTTTGTTTCCTATGTTCTCCTGCACGCCAGAGTCAAGCCACCGCGAAGATAGCGGTTCCAGTATTCTAACACCCGGATGTTTCATCCTACCTAATGATTCGCATCAATGTTTGAAAATGGTGAGACTTTTGTTTGATTTTTGGATTTGGTTAAAACAAATGAGGTTGTTTGTTCATGGGTTAACTCAATGGTTTAAATGAAAGTGTGAAATGGCAACCTTGAAGGCTCGGGGTCACTACTGGACAACATGGGCACATAAAGGTCCCCAAGTTATTTCTCGCATTAGGAATTGACATATAGTCAAAAGCCAAACCCATCTTTGTTTAGCTATAAACCTAAATGTCCTAGAACCACTCCTATTCGAGTCAAACCAAATACTACATTCAAAGTCCCATTCATTAGGAACCCTAGCATTTAACCTATTTTAATGGCTCAGAATGCCATATCTGAAGAATATCGCGGCATCTACCATTAAGAATGCACTCGAACCCTAAAGCATGACAAGCATTGACCAAAAAGAAAGATTATTTAAATGGCATTAAACCCTAGTTTGGAAAGTTTGGAACCATAAATGCAAAGACTCAGAATATCTGGAAGCATGGAGGACAACCTATAGAGAACCTCCAAAACCAAGCTAGCAACCCTCCTTCTACATGAGGCTTAGCCAAGCATCCCTTGAGTTGTCATCCTCAAGGATCAGGCTTTAAGTACGAAAATGAGGGAAAGAGGAGAGAGAAGGGAGCAAAATAAACCCTAAAATGAAAAGCTGCGGGAAATTGTATTAAAATGAAAAGTTTTTTAGGGTTACAAAGTTTGAGGGGCTTATATAGCCAATCTCAAAGTGTGAAAATACAAAAATACCTAAAATATGAAATTACATAAGGGACAAAATGGTAATTTAACTCAAAACGTGGTCGTGTAGAACCAAAACACCAAAAACACAGTCGAGCAATTTCATATGTAAAGAATTTCACAGATAATAAAATTTCACAGCAGCATTAAATTTCGCTAGCCTAGCTTAAAATTTCAGAGATACGAAATTGAGAACTTTCTCTAGAACAAGGATTTTCGCATTAGCTAAATTTTCATACATAGCTTAAAATTTCGCTGATTGCAAAATTTTCGGCATCCAAATAAAATCTCGGTTTGCTCCTCGCATCTCTCGCTTTGCCAGCTCTGCATCCCTTCCTGACTTCTTATTCATCACTTCGCTTCCACCTTCAACGCATCTTGACATTTCATCACCTCACTTCGGAAATCATCGAGGACACCCTCGCATTCACTAAATAAGTAGCCAAGCTTTGTCGACCGGTTCCCAAGACTTGCAAAACTATCCAAAACAATCTTGAAAACAAATCAAAAACACTAAGTGGACAAGCACATGACGATTGGCTCAATTCATATGATTAGTGAGCAAAAAACACTCAAAACCTATCTTGAATAGGCTCCAAAATAATCTCAAGCACTAATCACACTTCAACCGACATTGCTGGGGTCCCTTAGCAATGCTAAAAACAATAAAAGTATGCATGTTGTGCTTTTACAAAAAGTGTATATGGTTCAAAAAGCATATGTACAGGTAAGCTTCTCTTTTAGCATGAAGAATTTACGTCCTGTATGAAAACCAACATGAAAGAACAAAAACCATATAAGAACAAGTTTTAGGGCAACATCGGTTCCAAGGAAGTCAACCTCACTTCAATAACAACTAATTGTTCCTAAGGTAACCACTGAGCCAATAAAGTGCGGCTATTCCCTCCCCAACTCAGCTATACCGCTACTGCCTTAAATCAAGCCGACCAACCTGGGCCAGGGACTAGCTACACTCTTATTTCTTCCTTGATTGCAATGTAGGGTGCAATGCTAAACCTCACTTCACCAAAGTCCGTGTAATCTGGGTCCACCGATGACCTCAACCACCATACGGAATCAAGCCAAAAGGATCACTCGACCAATAACCTCGCAGTTTCGCTTCCTGACTTCGAATGACTTCTAGAATTACACTGCCAACATGCGTTAAACTTCACCCCATCCACCGTAGTAACACTGTCGATGACTTCAACCAATTATATTTAGTATCTGCTTTAAAGGTTTTCGCCATATACCCCTGACCGTTCGGTTTCAAGGCAAAGCGTCACGGCTTTTATTTTTCTTTTTCTTCTTTTCTTTTTCTTTTTTCTTTTTCTTTTTCCTTTCATTTGGAAGACTACATTGGTCTTCATACATGGGTAACACAAACCTAATATGGGTAGTCAACAAATTTAAGGCCGACTTTGCAAAGTTGAAAGAGGTATATAGCTTCTCAACCTATTGGCACAATCTGGTGTGTAGTGTGTGAATTAGCTAAAGGGGGAATATTCGGAAATCTCAATTGACCAAAAACGAAATCATGCATGGAAATGTTCTAACATTAAGGTAACATACAGGACTTCAATTTTTCAACTAAAGGCAAGAGTAGAAACACAAAATGTAGACACAAAAGTGATTTACAAAAGTGTAATAAATCAAATAATGCTATGCTTGATATAACCAAAATGGCTAATACATGCTTAATATAGCTAAACATAATAAAGTATCACCGCCTACTATCATAATACGAACCCTATATAAAGTGAGTAGCAAGCTTGATAAAGTCGAAAACCGGCATTAAAAACATAATAGAAGACATCTACCCCTAACTTTTCCTCCTAGCCAAAGTATAGACATGTCACAGGATAGAAAGTTGGGAGATTGGGAGGTGACCACCCCACTCAAGTGGTGGTGGATCCAAGTCGCATCACTGCCGCCAAAGATGTCTAAGGAGGTCATTGTCGTGGCTCATCACGCATGTGTGCTCAAAGCAAACCGAGGGTGACTCATGATTTGACTAGAGCATGGTATGACAAGGCTCTAAAGTGACCCTGCCACACCGATCCACCGATGCCTGTGGTAAGAGCTAATGAACGCACAACATCCATAACACCGCTAGCTCCTCGAAGTGACATGAACATGCTCCGAGAATGCCAAGGTCAATATGAAGGGCCATGAGTGTCACCAAGCCGGGGCCAAAGGACGCGGAGGAGGAGATTTGAGACAACCGCACCTGACTCCTTCCACCTCCACCTCCGGAGCAGGATCATCTCCTCGGGGGACCTCCCGGCTACCCCATCCGTACCTCCCGGTCCCGCTGCCGGAGGAGAAAAGAATCGGCATCACCAAGGTTCGCTCCAAAGACGTGACCCGAGGGCATCCGATCCTCCTCTCAATACTAGGGCTCTAACGAAATCCCAAATGCTCCGGTGATTCCTGCCTGCAGTCGCGACATCAACAATGGTAGACTCGCCGAGCCAGCCCCCGCGGACTCCATCTCTTCAAAGTGCAGCATGGTTGTCATGACCAACCCAGAGGGACTGAATCCAGAATCCTCCGAGATCCAGATGTGGCCTCGAGTATGGCTCCCCGTACCGGACGAGTGCCGCAACGGGAACAGCATTAGTGCCCAAAAGTGCTATTTCAACCCTATTTACATAGGTTTTGAGTGCTTTTGTGTACTAATCATTGTAATTAACCCAATTTACATTAAGGTCCCTATTATTATACCGACGTGATTTTGTGGCAAATTTTGCGCTTTTGCAAAGCCATTCATGCCGGGAATTGTTTAGTAGATCCAAGCATCGAGAATTCGAGTCAAACTCAGCATCACAGATCAGAGTCCAAAAGGAAAGAAGAGCAGAAAATGCAAGAAAATGAGCATTGCTTAAATCTGCATCCCACGCCACTATTCCCCATCTCGCATTGCGCATCTGAAAGCACCGTTCCTCCCGCCGATTTTCCCGTTTCACGCCTCGCTTTGGGTTGCCACTTTGGTTTTTCCTTTCTACCCTTGTTGTAATCACTTAAGTTTGGATTTTATGGTATTTCACTTGGTTTGTAAGGCTACATAAGCCATTTGTATACACTTTTGGGAGGAGACAAAATTTTTTGCTGTAAATAAAATTAAGGCTCCGTTCTCCCGTTTTTCTGTTTTTCTCTCTCATTTTCTCTCCCTTTCTTGGTTACCAAACACCCTCTAAGGATGACAACTTGGAGGATGAGCGGCTAAACCTCTCCTCCTGAAGAGGAAGGCTAATGTGGGCAACGATCTTACAAAATCCTCTGGTTCCCGTTTTCACGCAGCCAGATTCTTTCCCCATTTTGTTCCCAAATTTGCAACCTGTATTTAAAGCTGATGCACTTTCTTTGGCTAATACTTCAAGTGCTTTTAGGGTTCAGTGTATTCTTAGCATTAGATACATCTGATATCCATTATCGCTTTTACGAGCCACTCGAGGTAGGTTAAGGTTGATTTCAACTTCTTTAGGTTAAAATCTCTTAAGCATGCTTTCCTAATGTGTATTTATGCTTTTTAGGTTCAATGGATACTTTCACCAGATTCACTGATGCCTAATTAGTTGTCTCTTATTAGTTAGTTAAAGGTAGGTTTCTTTGAGACATGTTTTCACCGGAAGGAAAACTCATAAATGTTAAATAAATACTTATCAAAAGGAAAATTATTAGTGGTTTAGCTGTGTTAAATGAAGATCCGCCCAGAGATGACTATATGTCATCCTTCCCAACGCGAGGAAAGATCCCGGAACCCCGCTACCCTAGAACCCAACCCCAAGAGTCTAACAATTCAAGAGTTCGACATTTTACATTTTATTTTATTTAAATTTCAGCCTTCGCTAAACGACCACCTAATCGCTTTTATCACCACCTTAAAATCCAAATTTAATTCACCATTTTCGACTTTACCAAATCATTTGTATCGAAGAAACCCATCCTCGTGTTCGACCTTAGACCACTATACTGCAGCAGTTTGACTAATACGTAGGGAGGAATATATAGGATATAAATTTTTGTTGATTCCTGATCACCCTTACCGTGGCACGGTAATCAAAATGGCGCCGTCACGGATGGTGCCTAAGTGCATATGATGACTTGTTGAACACTTGTGATCCTCATCAAGGCTCCCGTGAATTTTCCTTTTTATTGTTTCACTGTCGCTTTTTTAGTTCATTTCACTATATAAAAAAAAAAAACAAAGGTCGCAGATCTTTGTTGTTTTGTGTTGCCCGTTGCCTTTGTCAGCAGAATCCATTCCCGTGATCTGGCTGCAAGTGAATCTATCTCTGGATTAGAAACCGTAGCGTGTGCTACTTAAAGTTAAATTCCTCAAGAACTTGGATTGAACTTGAAATGATCCAAATTGGAACACTTAGAGGGAGAACACATCACAAGATTCTACGGAGGGAACTCTGTGAGATACATGTCAACGAGGGATTACATAAACCGGCCATGGCAAGTCAAAGAACTCGTGAGAGAACCCATGAATATAGGTCCATGAGGGAATTATAGAAAACCAATGGATGAGTTCACGGCGTGGTAGTGCTTACAACCATAGTCGGGGAATCACACCAATTCTCATGGGAACCAAGACCTCCACAATATGCTCCTCCTGAACCTCCATTTTATGCCTCGACCTCTCGCCACCTCGTCAATTTCAGCCACCACAAAATTGGTCCTTCCATTTGAACAAGCCATTGACTCCTGACCCTGATAGTGGATGACTTTGTGGAAGAGAATAAGGAGATTAATGCCCATTCGAATCAGAAAATTGTCATCATGGAAGACAATTTGAACAAGAAAATAGATGGGCTGAAAAATGACTATGAGCATAAATGGGACAACTTGCAAGATTCCACTGAAGACCTAATCAATCAGCAGCAGTGTCCACCAGAGGAAGGGTGCCAAAGTGACAATTCATGGTGTGAGAAAAGTGTCAACAACAACCCACACGTAGTTTATAGAGGATTTTATCAATTATCTCAAGGATTGGCTGAATCCCAGATATGTGTGATGTTGTTTTCCAAGGTGTAACCAAGAAGAACTATCGCTTTGTCAGATCGAGGAGGGCAAGGAAACAGTGGAGCGGAAGCGCCCAAAAGAATGTCCTTCAACCACCTCTACGCACTGGAATCCCACCGCCACTATCCAAGCTACACCAAAAACCCACGCTAATAGCCCTCCACTCGACCAAGTGTATATCCCGCCCGCATCCCAATCCCAACACAAACCCCTACACCCACCATAAAGTCCAACCCACGCCATTCTACAAAAACCTTCTCAAGAAGCTAGTGGCCATTGCTCATGTTATTGCCAATTACATCAAAAATTGCACATTACATTACATGGCAATGCTGGTTGGTTGGTGTTTGTCGCTCGAGCACCAACCTCGCATTTCTAAGCTCCCCCACTTTTGTTTTAATTTTCTTTGTTTTGTTTTATTTTATCTTATTTTATTTGATTTCTTTAATTTTCTTATAGATTTTCTCTAATTTAGTTAATTTATGTTTTTTAAATTAATTTCACTTTCTCAATTTTTCTGAATTTTTCTTGCATTAATTTTGCAGCTTGTTTGTAAATTTTGAAGCCTAGATTGAAAATCAACAGTTGTATCGTGTGGAAGTTTTCAGAATTCATAGCTTAAAATTCCCGCAGAATTTAGCGAAACGCGAAATTTCTATGATGAAATTTTCGTTGTTATGAAATTTCGCTAGCCTAGCTTAAATTTTACAGCCTAATAAAGTTTATTTAGACAAATAAATTAGAGATCATTAGGAATAGCAGTATTTCGCTAGCTTAGCGAAATGCACAGCCTAGCGAAATCAACAATGATGGCTTCCACTACAGGACAAAACATGCACATTGTTTATTTTTATTTTATTTTATATTATATATATATATATTATTTTAAAAAAAAAAAACGTTTGTTTTTCTTTACATATAAAAAAAAAAAAATTTATTTTTATCTTTACTCTTTATTATATATTAAAAAAATTTTTTTGTCTCTAAAAAAAATGTTTTTATTTTTATTTTTACATTTTATTATTTTAGTTTTTATTTTTATTTATTAATTATTATTTTATTTGATTAAAAAAATCAAAAAATCAAAATCAAAAAATCAAAATTTTCATAGAGACATAGCTTAAAATTTCAAGGCACATAGCTTAAAATTTCGCAAACATAGCGAAATTTCGTTATGTCAAATTTTCGCTATTAATAAAATTACTGCTCATAGCGAAAATTCTCGCTATGTCCTACGCTTGACCTCCAATTTGTTTCGCTCATAACTTTTCATCCGAACCCGCTTTAAGCGCTCTTGGTACCAAGTGGAGCTTAGAGAGTCTAAAACTAAATATACTAGAAAGAACATTTTTGACACTTTTATGAAGGTTTAATTTTAAAAATGGTCCAACTGGTCACCTTTTTTCTCTATTTTCTTCCCCTAACTTGTTCATTTGAATCCCAAACGGAGTGAATAACGTGTCGATGGAAAGCTTGCGAAGTCACCTATCCAGTAATGATCACATCTCATCAGGAGGAATACTTTCCTCCACTTTCCAATCCGAGCCTCATTTCGACATCGTAGATGTTCGGGTCAGAGAGTTAGCAAAAGGAAGTGGCTTTGTATTTATTCTTTTGTATCATTTTGAGCAAAAGCCCATTTTAGGATGTTCAAGGGCTTGTCGTCCCTTCTATAAAGCCATATATTTTACAATCTTATTTTTCAAAATTTGGACCCGTTTTGCAACCAAAATTTTTGTGTGTTTTGCCTAACTCTGTGGTTTGAAAAATTGAAACTTGTCCAATTATATTGATGTTAGATTGGTTCCATGTATAATTTGGAGTGGATGATTAGTTAAATTTTATCGTTTCAACCTTTTCTTCCACCTTTAGCTAACCACACACAATGCACATTAGGTGTTTCAATGATAAATAAAACTCAGCACAACCTCTTATTTTCAGATAATCCACTCTAGTTTCATCGACCACCTTTAATAGGTTATGGGACTTCGTGGAAAAAGAAAAAGAAGAAAAACGAGAAAGAAAGAAAAGAAAAGAAAAGAAAAGAAAAGAAAAGAATAAAATCAGAACACTTTGTCAAACCCGAGCACTGGCCCGAGGGGTATATGGAAGCGAAGCCTTTAAAGCCCGGTGCCCTAAACCTTTATCAAGCAGAGTCAGCGCACTTAGTGTTCAAGTTACATGGGTGGATGGGTGGAGTTTAGCAAGTTGTAGGTGCCGGAGTCTCAACTAGCTCAAGTCCCGGTGAAACCCGTAGAGTTTGTGGTCAAAAGATCCTTATGACTTGGTGCCCTTAAGCCTTAATTGGTTGGGAGTCATCGGCATCCCCAAGCATGGATTCTTGTGAGGTCGATTCACAAGATTGCAACTTACAACGCAAAAAGAATTGTGGAATAAGAGGTGGGTCCGATTCATTTTAGTTGGTTAGCATGCTAGGTCGTAGTAGTAGCTGTGTTGTGAGAGCTACTAGTAGTTTATCATGAGAGCCGATAAAAATAAATACTTAGATTTTCGTGGAAGTTTTGGTTGATTCACCGAGATGGGAGACTTTTGATACTCACTCAGATGGAATTCATTCTTCATGTTAGTTATTGACACGACATTGATTATCTACTAGGGTTGTGTATTACTTCTTCGCAACCTCAATCGCAACCTTTTTGTAACATAATTTTGTTATCTGCTTTGTATGCTCTTTTCTTCTTTCTTTCTTTCATTGCTAAGGGACTATAAATGTATAGGTTGGGGTGGATTTTAGGCCTCAAAAGTGCTATTTTGAACCCATTTATTATAGGTTTTGAGTGCTTTCAGGTAATTAACTACTGTAATTAACCCAATTTTACACACATTAAGGTCCCTATTATTTATATCGACGCATTTGCGGGCAAATTTTGCGCTTTTGCAAGCTATCTATGCCGAAATTGCCGAGTAGATCCAAGCATGAAGAATTGAAACAAACTCGCATTGCACATCGTAGTCCGTAGAAGAGGGTAAGAAGAGTTTTGAAATGCAAGAAAATGAGCATTGCAAATTGCATCCCATCACACTATTCCCATCCTCGCGCTGTGCGCATCAGCGCATCCCTGAGCACCGGTTCCTCGCGCCGATTTTTCCCCGCTTTTCACGCCAGTTTTTTTGCGACAATTTTTTGATTTTTCCTTTCTACCTTACAGTAAATCAATTTCAGCCTGGATTTTATGGTATTTCACTTGGTTTGTATGCTACATAAGCCATTTGTATACACTGGGAGAGACAAAATTCTCACAGAATAAATTAGGTCTGGGTTTCTCCCGCTTTTCTTCTCTGTTTTTCTTTCTCATTTTCTCTCCCTTTCTTGTTACCAAACACCACTCCAAGATGACAACTGAGGATGAGCGTTAAAACCTCTTCCTCCTTGAAGAGGAAGGCTATCAAGTAATTCATCTTAAGGTAACCTGGTTCCCCTGCTTTCAGAAGAGATTTTTCCCATTTTTGGTTCTACCAGAACCCTAGGTTTAAAGCTTTTGATGCACTTTCTTTGGCCAATACTGGGCAAGTTTTTAGGGTTCAAATAGTATTCTTCAGCATTAGATACACTGATATCCACATTAGTTGCCTTTACGAGCCACTGGTGTGTATGCTTGGCGGCCGATTCTCAATCCCTTAGTTAAAATCTCAAGCATGCTTTCCTAATGTGTTTCTGGCAAGTTTTTAGGTTCACGATACTTACTTATTCCACCATGCCTAAATTAGTTGTCTCTTATTAGTTGACAAGGGTAGGTTTTGAGACATGTTTTCACCGAAGAACCAATGATAAATGCTAAATAAATGCTTTCTATCAAAGGAAAATTATTAGTGGTTTAGTTTTCAAAGCAACGAAGATCCTACCGAGATATCATATGTCATCCTCCTAACGCGAGGAAAAGATCCCTTGGAACCTCGCTACTCCTAGGAACCCAACCCCGCAGCGCTCAATTCAAGGAGTTCATTTACATTTTATTTTATTTAAATTTCAGTTTGCCAACCACCACTCCACTCAAGTTATCACCACCTAAAATCCAAATTTAATTCACCATTTCACTTCACTCAAATCATTTGTACGAAGAAAACTCCATCCCTATGTTCGAATTTAGACCACTATATATTGCAAAGAGTTTCGACTACCAAGTAAAGAGGAGGAATATAGGATATAAATTTTGAAAGATTCCTGATCACCCTACTCGTGGCACGAACAACAAATGGTCCTGAGTGTGATCCTTCACGCAGAAGCACTGGTATGAGCCGGCTTCTCCTGCAGCACGTTCCTGCCGTGGTATTCTAGCTAGGCAAATGACCACCTTCCCGCTCAGGTTGGTCAGGGCTAATCTCGATATCTCCAAAGACGCCATCACGCGTGCCTAGCAACAAATGTCCGCGTGGCTCTGAGCACTCCACAATCGTCAATGAATGGGAGCTCCGTTTACCCGCACCCGAAGTCACGGAGCAGAACTGGGCACCACCCAGGATAAGAACCGCTCGCGCCGCGTACGGCAGCCAGGAGCACCGTGTGACGTCATGAAGTCTCCCGAATCAAGCATGCCGCGTCGCATGTCGTAAAATGACTCCATGAAACTCCCGCATGCAATCCATCGCCCTATCGGGGCGCCAAGAAAACAATGGCCACCGATCCTCGGCCGGGCGAAAGATGGGGTGATGAGCCTCCTTCCGCCGCCGTGGACTGCCGATGGCCGAGCCTGGGATGACGAGGACTCCCCGTGCCCGACATGTCCGGCCCGCTTTGGGGTCAGCCCTCTGAAACCCCCGAGGCTCCTCGTGACCAGATCGGCAGATCTAGCCGTAGCTGGGCCTCAAGCCCCGCCCGGGAGGCAATCCGATCCCGGGCCTCTGAGGCGGGACCCATCCCCGGTACGCACCTACAACCCGTAGTCGAGAGGATACGTGCAAGGCAAAGGCTCACTGCTAGTGCGGCAGGTGCACACTCAAATGTGGACTGTGGCCCCAGCCGGGGGGGCAGGGCCCTGATGATCTCAAGACGTGCTGGGAGCACCTGAGTGGCCCGGAGGCTGGCCACGCCTGGCTCAGGGCAAAGGCAAAGCAGCGCAATGCCCGAGCCTGCCAGGGACCGTGGCACGGGCACGCGCCGCACATCCAGGCGCCGGTGAGGGTGCAACCGTGGCTCACCCGGCACTAAATGGCTCTGTTGTGAGGCTCACCATCGTGATGACTGGCCACGCCTAGCCACTATAAAAGGAAGGGGGAAGAAAAAGATGAAATGAAGATGAATGCTCCAGACCCCCTCCCCTTTTTATAAAAGTTTCAGGCGTGCCAAAAGCCTCTATGCCAAAACTTGCTCACGGCAAACAAAAATAAAATTATTTAGGTAAATTAAGAACAACAATCAAAATAATTATTATTTTTAACAAACCCAAAATAAAATTAATTTTAGGCTACTTAAAAGGATAGTTTCTAAAACGGGAAGTTACTAAAAATAGAAAATTGACTAATTTAAAGGAAAACTAAACAAAAACTTCAGCGCAATTTGTCATTTGACACCAACCAAACAATTTTACTCAACTTATCCATGGGGGTCAAGGAGGAGGAGCTCTTAACCCCAAAGAGGTCAGACACTTTGATGCTTGATCCTCTTGTTGATTTTTTCTCATCGGGTGATTTTCAATGACTAATCGCTTCCAGAGCGATGACTCCATGACAACTCCCAAACAATCGCCCACCTCGTTAGCCAATTCTTGCAATTTATGGACACTGGGCTTCCCTAATTTCTCACCACCGAGTGCACTTCATTGCTTCCTTCCCATCACCTTCCACCGGTTTGTGCTTGTGACTCAAGGAAATATGTCGAGCTTCAATGTCATGTCGCCAAACGTGAGTCAGATGACTCCATTTCGCAATTAATGATTGCATTGGCAGTGGCCAAAAATGGTCTTCTTAGGATAATTGGCACATGATCGGGCCCACTTGTCATTGCTCCAGATTGCTACACTACAAAAGTCTACCTGGTAGTAGAATTTGTTCATCTTTACCAACACATCCTCAACTACTTCCTTAATCTCACCGATCGACGCCAATAGAGTGGGATGTTGGTTGGCTTAAAAATACTAAGCTTCGCGCTTATACCTTTGAGTATAATGATAGGTTTACATTAACCCCGAATCTGCGATTAGCTGTCTGTACAAGTCCGCGATGTTGGCCGAAATTGTGGGGATCACGGATCCCTTAATATTTGGCGGGGTCTTGCTGCGGATTATGGCAGACTTGCTTTCGGTTAGGCTTTCTTTTCGTGCTAACCGCTCGCCGAAACGTGCATAGGTCCTTTAAGAACCGCTATAAGTTGGGACTGCTTAATCATGTCGAAGCGATTAGGATGTTCACCTTCACTTGCCTGCTTACCTCCAAATTTATTGGTTTGTAAATTTTTCTCCCTTCTCGGTGCTTGGGGATATGGAGGGGGCATGGACTTTTGGGTCTTCAGCGATGACTACCCTCTCGGGCTCGAGCTCCTTTTCCTTGCATGTTTCATCGGAGTCCTTGGGCCTTAGTTGCTCACATTCTCTTCACTCACCGAGAGTAATTATATCTTTCATATCCATCCACTAGTTCTTTGGATGAACCTACCTCATGGACCCCTTTTGGATTTGGCAATGTTTGGGAAAGACCTCCTCTCTCATACCTCTGACAAATTGTTGATCTTTGTGATTGAATCTTTGCGGGTTATCAATTTCGATTAAGATTGCTCAAGCCCATCTTCTTTTTGTTGATGTGCTTTCCATTGTCGATCCCTTTGTGCCAGTGTACATTGATCCCTTTTTATCCTCCACAAGGTGTCTACCACCTTGCCGAATTCAATATAGCTTGTTCCATGAAGATGGATGATGTTGGGTGTAGTTGAGATGAGAACAAAGCTGTTGTTTTGGCACCGAGAGCACATAGGCGGGACTAGGTTTCCGGAGAGGTTAGGGTGATTCTTCCAATTGGGGTGTATGTGTTACGTATGGGGCGTCGGTTGTGGCTTGTATTGGCCACGGTATTAGCATGTTTGACATCAAATCCTTCAGCGATGGGGCACTCGGATAGTTCTTTCTGGATGGGCCGGTGGGTTGACAATTGATGCGTGGGTTGCTTTGTGCGTGTGCCGATCTTGCACTTCATGGAGCCTCTTTCCTTCTAAGCTCTTCCACCTTCCTAGCTAGGTTGAGATTTTGTAACATTTTCCATGTCCTCAGAAAGTATAAAAATTCCTCCCTTTGGTGTCTTGAGGGCCTCATTTTCTCCATCTCTCTCGGGTTAGTTCATCCGACCCTTGGAGTTCAGCTATAATTTAAGAAATCCATAAGCTTCATCACGGATGCTTGCTCGAGAAGAATCACCTCCACCACCTTGGTTTCTAGTAGTTGCTTCATGGCGGAGTGATATACCATTGTAGAAATGATTCACTAGCATCCATGTATCAAAACCATGATGTGGACATGCATTGTTGATGGTCTCTATGAACCTCCCATTGATGATAAATTTCTCATTGTCGTAGAAGCAGAGTAAGTGTGAATCTGTCTTTTCAAATTTGTTAGTCTTTATTGCCTTGAAGAATTTCTTCAAAAATTCGGCAGAAAGATCGACCCAAATTTCTAATTCATCCTTGGCCTTAATGAATTGAGCCATATTTTGGCCTTATATTTCAGTGTCAAGGGGAATGCTTTCAGCTTGAGCAAATCCATGTCGGTTATACCCTCCTTAAAAGTTGTGCATACTTCCTCAAAATCCCGTATATGAGAATATGGATTTTCATTTTCCATACCATGAAATGTGGGAAGCGAGTATTAGGTAGGTCTCTTGCTACATCCTCCAGCGAGGGTATTATGCGAAGGAGCACTAACTCTAGGAGGGTGTATGTGATCCCTCATTGATCTATCTTTGTTGGATTCAGCACAGGGTACCACTGTTGACTTTCTTTGTTCTTCGGGTAAGGATCCATATTTTCAGCGCTGTACCTTTGATCTCACAACCTTGCTCAAGCGGGTGTCTTGATTCTTTGCAATCTGCACGATATCCCTATGTCGATCTTAGCACATTACACAAAATGAGACACAACAAGAACACATACAAAACTTGCCAAAAAGTCGATTCCAGCCCAAAACAATATTGTAAACAAACGGTCTGATGGCAGCGCCAAGTTAAGAAAACTTCTCGGAGTTCCACTTTTAAATCAAAAAGGGTGAGTCACTAACACTTGTAATGTGGATTACAAGTACACATCCAACTCGTCATCGTGGTTGCTTTCATCCCGACAACGGCGCCATTTGATTCGTGCCACGGTAGGGTGATCGGAATCAACAATATTTTGTTTCCTAAGCTCCTCCTACTTTCGTAGTCAAGCTATTTGCGTGCTATAGAGTCTAAGTGGAAACAGGGGATGGGTTTTCATCCCACGAATGATTCACATCAATGTTTGAAAATGGTGAGACTTTTTGTTTGGATTTTGGTTGGTTAAAAACGATTGGAGGTTGTTGTTCCTTTGGTTAAACGCATAATCAGTTTAAATGAAAGTGTGAAATGGTAACCTTGAAGGCTTAGGTCAGTGAAAGCTTGATAACATGGGAGTATTACAGTGTCCTCGGGTTATTTCTCGCATTAGAACCCAATTGACATATAGTCAATAGCTATAAAACCTAACCCTAGAACCACTCCTATTTGAGTCAAACCAAATACTAAGCATTCAAAGTCCCATTCAGTTAGAAACCCTAGCATTTAACCTCTTTTTTAATGGTGGCTCGTAGAATGCCATTCGAAGGAATATCGCATCGCCATTAAGAAATGCACTGAACCCAAAGTAATGACAAGTATTGACCAAAAGAAAGACATTAAATGGGCATTAAACCCAGTTTGGAAAGTCAGGAACCATAAATGATTCAGAATATCTAAAGCATGAGGACAACCAAGAAAGAACCCCAAAACTGTTAGCAACCCTCCTCTTCAAGGCTATGAGGCTTAGCCAAGCATCCCTTGAGTTGTCATCCTCAAGGGTTGTGTTTGGCAGCCGAGAAAATGAGGGAAAGAGGAGAGAGAAGGGAGCAAAATAAACCCTAAAATGAAAAGCTGCGGGAAACTGTATTAAAATGAAAAGTTTTTTAGGGTTACAAAGTTTGAGGGGCTTATATAACCAATCTCAAAGTGTGAAAATATAAAAAATACCTAAAATATGAAATTACATAAGGGACAAAATGGTAATTAATCAAAACGTGGTCGTTTAGAACCAAAAACACCAAAAACACAGGCTGAGCAATTTCGCTATGCAGCAAATTTCGCTAGCATAGCGAAAATTTCGCTAGCCTAGAGAAATTTTTGTGAGATAGCGAAATTGAGAATTTTCGCTAGGAACAGTGATTTTCGCTAGCTAGCGAAATTTCGCTAGCCTAGCGAAATTTTCACATAACGAAAATTGGGTTAGGATTGTTAAATTTCGCCATGATTGCAATTTCAATCTCAAATAAAATTTTCGCAATCACAAATAAAACTTCTGGTTTGCTTCAGATTCCCTGCTTTACACGTGATCCCTCTCGCACTTCTTATTCATCACTTTGCCTTCAATTCTTCAACAGATCTTGACATTTCATCGCCACCTCTGAAACTATCGAGGATTCTCGCATTCATCAATAAGAAGCCAAGCTTGTCGACTAAGTTCCCCAAGACTCCGCAAACTATCCAAAACAATCTCGAAAACAAATCAAAAACACTAAGTGGACAAGCACATAACGATTGGCTCAATTCATATGATTAGTGCGCAAAAAGCACTCAAAACCTATCTTGAATAGGGGTCAAAATAAAGACTTCGGGCATTAATCAACACCAGCTAACCGAGGCGGAAGCTGCCCCGAAGAGTAATCGTCCCGCCGCGGTATCTTCAATGAGACAATGACCATCTCCTACTGCGGTCGGTTGTGGCCAATCTCTATATCCTCTGTAATTACCGCTCAGCAGCCCAATGCGCTTGAAATGTCCGCCGCTCTGAGGTACTCGTCGATCATCAATGGTGAATCGGAGTCTAAATGACTGCATCGAAGTCATGGAGCTGCAGAACCGAAGCACCACCCGGATAATAAAACCGGCCGCGGTGTCATAAATGGCGCTAGAGTATCGCGTGATCGCCTCATGGAGTCTCTCGAATCGGGGCCACGGTCACGCCGGCATGTCGTATCAGTCTCCCACATGGAAGTTCCCCGTCGCGGCAGATCTACATTCCCCGAAACGGTCCTAGTGAACAATGGACGCCATCTCGGCCGCGATAGATGAGGCGCGATGAGCTCTCCTTCCGCCGCGCGGAAGGTGATGGCCGAGGTCAGATGTCGAGGACTCCTCGTGACCTAACACCGCTCCGCTGCGGCCGCAGCCCTCCTACGCCGTCTCCGAGGCACCGAGGTGAAGGGGCCCCCGGGGTCCCATCCCAGTCCCGATACTCCTGACCCCCCCCGAGGCTCCTCGTGGACGCAACCTGGCTATCGCAGCTGCTCAACCCGGCAGTGTGTCCATAGAATGGGCACGCAACCCTTGAGAGTGTCTCAAGGTCCTCCATCTCCCGAAAGGCTTAAACCCCAATCCCCGGGTCTAAGTAGTGAGAACCACTGCAAAGGACTCATGTCTCGTGAGTCAAAGAGCCCATAGGCGCAGTGTGGCTCATCAGCCGGGAGTGGAAGTGCACCGTGCTCACACTCAAAGTTGGACCAGTGGCTCTACTTGAACTAAAGCAGCTGTTCCGCCTCGAGCCGCAGCACCTGCTAGCGAGGTCCTGGCAAAGGGCCTGGCCGTGGGAATCCACAGATCACCGGGGCGGTGGCAAGAACAGGAGGCTCAAATTCGGCAGTGGCTCACTACAGCGGTGGCCTGGTGGCTCGGGAGAGAGCTGTGTCAAGGCCAGGCCGGGGTGGCACGCGACAGACGCGGGGTCCGGCAGCGGCTAAGAATGGGCTGAGCAGGCGCGGCCATCGGTGGCGCACTTACTAGGGACTCGGGCTCGAGCACCGCCACCGTAAGGAGTGGGCTACAATAGCGAAATCCTTGCCTGAACCTGCAAATAAAAAATAATAATTTGATTTAGGCAGATTAGGAACAAAAATAAAAATAATAAATATTTTTAACATAAACCTAAAAATAAAGATAAAATAAAATTAAAATTAGGCTACTAAAAAGGAAAGTTACTAAAAATAGTAACTATGAAAATCGACCAATTTTAAACAAAAACCAAAAATTTTTGAGCTGCAGTTTGGTTTCAGGGGACACCAAACCAGCTCAATTTCACTGGTTTACTCATGGAGGGTCAAGGAGGAGGAGCTCCCTGACCCCGGCAGTGGCTTGTGCTGCAGCCTTCATGCTTGGTCCATTATTGTTGATTTTCTTCTCACTGGGTGCTTTTGGGCTGATTGTTGACTCTGCAGGAATGACTAAAGCATTCAATCTTACACCAGTTGTTTCATTTCTCTTAGACAATTCTGCAATGGCGGACATTTGGCTTCTCCCATTTGGGTCAACTGAAAGCAAACTTCATCGCCCCTTGATTGCCATTTTCCACTAACTCTGTATTGTTACTCAAGTGAAAATATTGAGCTCCATCGTCATGTCGCTAAATGAGCCGTGATGACTCCATTTCAATTGATGATTACATCGCAAGTGGCCAAAAATGGTCTTCCCAGGATAATGGCACATGATTAGGCCCATTTGCTATTGGTTCTAGATCGCACTACAAAGTCTACTGGTAGTAGAATTTGTCTACCTTAACCAGAACATCCTCAACTATTCCCTTAGGAATTTTCACTGATCGATCAGCCAATGATAGGGTGATGTTGGTAGGTTTGAGCTCCCCTAAACCTAACTACTTATACATTGAGTATGGCAGTAGGTTTACACTGGCTCCCAAATCCAAGAGTGCCTTGTCTATGCAAGTCCCACAAATGTTGACTTTAAACTGTGGGGATCCCTGATCCTGTATTTGATCAGTAGTCTTGCTCCTGGATTATGGCAATCGACTTGCCCGGTTAGGAAGGCCTTCTTTTCAGTCGCCTAACCCTTTCTCGACCGGTGCATAGGTCCTTCAAGAACTTTGCATAAGCTGGGACTTGCTTAATCATGTCATGTTGGAATGCGTTCACCTCACTCGCTTTAGCACCTCCCACCCCCGCCTTGCCTGATTTTTCGCCTCGTAGTGCTTAGGGAAATGGAGGGGGGCATGCTTTCTTACCGGATCTTCACTGATTATCTCTTCGTGCTCAGCTTCCTTTTCCTTGCATGCTCTTCAGCAGCTTATGCAAACCGTTGCTCTATCTCTTCCACTTCTCACAGTGATGATAGCTTCTTACCTATCTATCCCCGAATTGTCTGACGAATTCCACCTCATGGGCTCCTTTCGATTTGGCAATGTTTGGGAAGGGAACCTTCCTCCCTCCTGTATCTCCAGCAATTTGTTGATCTTTGTGATTGAATACTGCAGGTTGTCAATTTTTTGATTAAGATTGCTCTCAAGCCCATCTATTCTTTTATTGAGTGTACTTTCTACAAGATCACCTTGCGCCAATCAGATGTTGATCCCCTCTCTGTTTCTTCCATGAAATTGTTTCCAACACCTTGCTCAACTAATATAGCTTGTCTAATAGAGAAGTGGACAGATGATGGCTGTAGTCGAGATGAGTGAACGAAACTATTGCTTGCACCGTGGGGGCACATAAGTGATTACTCCAGAGAGATCGGGGTGATTCTTCCAATTGAATTGTATCGTGACACGTATGGGGCATTAGGTTGTGGCTTGTATTGCACTACGGCATTTGCATGTTCTGACATCAAATCCTTCACTGAGGGGGCATTTGGATGATGTTCTCCTGGATGGACAAAGTAAATGATCAAATGATGTATGGATCAGCTCAGGCAAAGATGCAAACATCGTCAGACTTCTGAGCCTTTTCCTTCCGCTTTTTCCATCTTCCCAACTAGGTTGATATTCTTGTTTCATTTCCATATCTCTAAAGTGCATAAATGCCTCCTTCGTGGGTCAAGGCTTCATTCTTCTTTCAAATTTCCTCGATTCGCTCATCCTAAGCCTTAGAAGTTTCACACATAATCTCAAGAAATCCATGGCTCATTTAGATTTCGCTTCAAAAATCACCTCCACACATGGTTTTTAGCAGCTTGCTTCGCGAAGGTGGGACATACCATTATAGAAATGATTCACTAGCATCCATGTATCAAAACCATGCAGGGACATGCATTGATGGTCTCCATGAACTCCTCTCCTAAACACTCAGATATAACTTCTATCACAAAGGCCGGTAAGTGTAACCGTTTCTTCAAACTCGTTGGTCTTGGTTGCATTAAAGAATTTCTTCAAAATTCAGCTGAACATCGCCCAATTTCACCTGCTTCAGGCCTCATGAACCCAGTCATGTTTGTTTCTCATTCCTGTGGTTAATCATGAGAATGCTCTTCCAACTCAACAATCCATACTCACTATGCCTCCAAGTTATAATGCTCCCAAATCCAGCGTGAATATGGATTTCTATCTCCACATGAAAATGGTAAGAAAATTAGTGAGGTCCTGCAATTCTTGCCACACCCCAGCCAGTGAGGTAAAGACGCAGCAGTTGAAGCATCATCACCTGTGAGGTGTGCATGATCCCTCACCAACCCATGTCGCTGATTCATAGGTGCTTTGTTGACTTTGGCTGCTCCTCGTAGAGGATCCATTTGTCATTGTGCACAATCGATTTCACAATTTTGTCTAACTGGTGCACTCACTTCTTTGCAATCTAGTCGATATCCCTCTGTCCCTGCTGTATAAACACCGTTATACAAAATGAAACAAAACAAAGAACACAAACAAAGTCGCAAGAGAAAAAAGAGGTATCAAGTGAGTTAATGTCACAAAACAAATCGATCAAAATAAAAACAAGGCAAAGAATCCTCACAAGTGAAGAAAACTTGCAGTTCCTGCACACTAACTTCAAAAAGTACTGAAAGGTCACCAACACTTGTAATGTGGATTGCTGGCAATATCTCAACTCATCATTCAGTTTGCAACATCCCAACAACGGCGCCATTTTGATTCGTGCCACGATAGAGTGATCCGGAATCAACAATATTTGTTTCCTATATTTCCTTCCCATCGCAGAGCCTGGCTAATGCAAGAGATGTCTATGAAATGAACACGGGACGGCTTTCATCCCACGAATAAGATCTATATAATAATGTTTGTAAATGGTAGACTCTTGCTTTGACTTGATCTGGTTAAAAACAGTGGGAGCTGGGTCACTAATCGGATAACCTGAATAGCTACGCAACCCAAAAGTGTGAATGGTAACCTCAAGGCTCGGGGTCACTAGCTTGATGCAACATGGGTGGGCTAGTCTCGTGTTATTTCAGATTAGACTGATGACATATAGTCAAAGCCAAAACCGGACCTTTGTTTAGCTATAAAACCTAACCCTAGAACCACTCCTATTTGAGTCCAATCAAATACTAAGCATTCAATGTCCCAGTCAGTTTGGAACCCTAGCATTTAACCTCATTTCAATGGCTTGTAAATGACATCTAAAGAATGTCGCAGATCACCATTAAGAAATGCACTCGAACCTCAAAGCATGACATGTATTAATTAAGAAAGACATTAAATGGCATTAAACCCTAGTTTGAAAAAGTTTGGAACCATAAATGCGCACTCATCATTTAAAGCATGAGACAAACCTCAGAGTAGCCCTAAAACCAAGCTAGCAACCCTCTTCAAGGCTCAAGGCTTGGCCAGAAGATCCTCGAGTTTGCCATCCTCGCGTAAGGTGTTTTTTTGGCAACCGAGAAATGGGAGAGTGAGTATAGAGAAGAGGAGCAAAATAAAACCTAAAACAGAAAAGCCATGGAAACTTGTATAAAATGGAAAGTTAGGGTTACAGTTGTGGAGCTTTATATAGCCAACCCCAATGTGTAAATGACAAAGGCCTAAAATATGAAATTACAATAGGACAAATGGTAATTTATCAAAAACGTGGTCGCTTGGAACCAAAATACCAAAAACACAGCAGTTAACATGTGTGGAATTTCATAGCATAATAAAATTTCGCTATGCTAGCGAAATTTTCACAGCCCACGAAATTCGTGAGAGATAGCGAAATGAAAAATTTCGTCATGAACAAGAATTGCTAGTTAATAAATTTCAGCTAGCTTATTAGTTCTCACATAGCGAAAATGCCAGATTGTATGAATTTTGGCTATGGATTGCAAATTGGCATCCTATTAAAATTTCAAGAATGTATAGCGAAATCTCGGTTTCCTCCCTCGCTTCATTTGTTTTGCCATCGCATCAACCTCTCATCATTTGTCACCTGGTCTATTTGAGATTTAACGCCAAATTATGAACGCCAGATTCTCATAGAACAATCGTCATAAGAAGCTCTGCTTCTTGTTTGACTGGTTCCCAAGACCTGCAAACTACATCCAAACAATCTCGAAACAAATCGGCACTGGGTTCGACATGCACATGACAATTGGTTTAATTATATGATTAAGGCGCAAAAAGCACCTAAACCATTCGAATAGGGCTCAAAATAAAGACTTTTAAAATTAATCACCCATGTGGGCGTAACTATTTCCTTTATGTAAAGCTCTGCCAGCTTATCAAGTGAATAGTCGGTTCTCACTGGTAGGAAGTGAGTTGTCTTCGTCAATCGGTCTACTATGACCTAAACTAAATCATGCTTTGTTCCTGTCAACGGTAACCCAACCACATATCCATTATGATTCGATCCCATTTCCATTCGGGGTATCCTGATAGGCTGTAACAATCCCAAAGGAACTTGATGTTCAGCTTTACTTTCTGATACACCATACACTTGGTCACAAATTTCGAAACATATCTTTTCATTTCGAACCACCAATATGAAGTCTTTAAATCCTGATACATCTTTGTACTACCAGGATGCATAGCAAAAGATCCACTGTGTGCTTGTTTGAGAATGGATTTCTTCAACTCATCATCATTAGGTACACAAACCCGATCTCTATAATACACAAATCCATCCTCTCATTCATCAGAATTATGTTTTCCCCTCTCTACTCAGTTTTTACTAAATTGCGGAATTTTCTCATCATTCTTTGTGCCTCTAACACTTGATTCAAACAACCGGCTCTCGCATCAATTCGCTTACTATTTCACCGTCGTTTGATAATGACAAATGAGCATTCAATGCTTGAAGCGTTTGTACTGACTTTCTACTCAGAGCATTTGTTACTACATTGGCCTTCCCGGGATGATAATCAATCATACAATCATAATCCTTGATCAATTCCATCCATCTACATTGTCCTGCTGTTTTTGTAGGGAAAATACTTAAGACTTTTGTGATCGGTGTAGATGAAACACTTTTCTCCATAAAGATAGTGTCTCCATATTTTTAATGCGAACACAATGGCGGCCAATTCCAAATCATGCGTAGGGTAGTTCTTTCCATGCGACTTCAACTGCCTTGAAGCGTAAGCTACTACTTTACCCTCTTGTATAAGGACACATCTAAGTCCATTTAATGAAGCATCATTAAAAATCATGTGTTCTTTACCGTAGGTTGGTTGAGTAAGAACCGGTGCCTCGGTTAAGAATGCTTTCAACTTTTCAAAGAATGACACTTTCACTCCACTAAATCTTACATTCGTTGGAGCAATCTCACATAGGGGTCGCAGCCATCGAAACCCCTTAACGTATTCCTTCCGTAGTAACCCGCCAATCCCAGAAACTACGTATCTCCGTGACATTTCTGGTTTCCATTCACAATTAGAAACCTAGGAAAATTAGAAATTTTCAAAAAAATGGCAAAATGATAATAATAATAATGTTTAACAGACTCGGGGTGGGAAGCCTGTGAAAATTTCTAGATCTCGATGATGAAACTGATCGCACTCGTTATTTTTGCCTCAAAATCTGAAGGACAAAGAAAGTTTCGTTAATTCGATTAATCGTCGAATTTTCTATGTTTTCGGGCGGTGAGTCACTAATGATTCTTCCGTGGACTGTGATTTTTACAAGAATCTCGAGTCGAAAATCGGAGTTAAGTTCATGTAAAATGAATTGAACTAAAAAGAAATAAATTGTTTCGGGATAGAAATGACCCTAGATGGGTCATGGACATGTGGAGCAAAGTGCGCCCCACATATAACTTAAACTGAAATGGGACAAAAAAAGGAAAATAGAAGAAAAGATCATATTTTCTCCCCATTTTCGACAAGTTCGGACAGTGGGCGTGAGTTAGAGAGAGAAAGGAGAGAAACTCCTCATTCTCTCTACGATCTATGGAGATCGGGTGGTCGGAATTCATCGAGCAAAGATTTAAAGTTCATCTACTCAATGAGGGCTACGCTTGGGTACCGACAACACGCAATTTCGTCGAAGTTCGTGTTTGGAGAAGAAAAGTTAGAGAGAGCTCCACCTTCTCTCTAAGATCTACGGAGCTCGAATGGTCATCTCACGTCGGGCCATGACTTAAAGTCAGAATACTCGTCAAGGGTAATGAGAGGACACCAAAATCAAGAATTTTTGTTCAAGATTCGATCGAAAAGTTCAGGAGGCCGTGGGTTTCGAAGCCTGTGTCTTTAAGGTTTTGGTCTTCGCCCAAGAGGTAGAGAACCTTCCTAACGTGCCTATTTTCCATCTAGAGTCGCTTGGCCTGCTGAGCCTTAGGGCTGGGGTTTGGATGGTTAAAACCAGAAAACGATTTTTCGGTTACTATTCAAGGTGAGCTCCAACTTCGATGACCATAACTTTCTCCTCCAAACTCCAATTCAAGTGTTCTTGGACTCTATGGAAAGCCCTTTGAGTCTAGAATCCATCCATGTATATCTTAATATAATTTGAATTCATATTATGTCCGAAAATGATGAATAACAATAGGCCCTTGTTGGTTATAAGAAGTCACTGCTCAGCACGGTAGCCTCCAACTGATAGCCATAACTTTCTCGTCAAACTTCTCGATTCACTTGTTCTGATCTTTCTTCATTTAAATCCCCTTGAGTCTAGAATCTTGAAATATGCTTGTGAATGGCATTTGGTGCCCACATATTTTCTGAAAATTTAATTGTAGCACCAAGTGTGCAAATTGCTTGCTGTGATGACGCCAAAGTAATTAATATCACATTGAAATCAAGTGATGTTGTTTGGTGATTATATGCATGTTGATATAATTATCCATGAGGCTTGGGGAATGCATGAGTTTGTGTATGATCGAGGCCATTGTGATGAGCTAAGTTTAGGCCACTTGTGGACTGACATGTCACAATTAGGCCTAGAGGTTAAAGTAATGTCGACACTGAGTGGTAATGACTTATGATCACAAATGCAGGTATCGACATGTTGGTGGTTGAATCAGGTGAATTAATTGTAATTTATGTGTTCATTGATATAACTTTCCAATTGATGCATGGGTTGAAATGCATGAGTAGGCATGTACATATAGCACTCATATATTTAGAATATGGTGATAGGTAATGGCATATTGTATTGCATTTATGCTAAAGTACATCATCGCATGAAACGGGTGTGAGTGCATCTCCAAAACTGTATTTGTTTGGTGTTGATGTTGGAGCTGCCCAGTGGACAAAGTCCTAAAAGGTCGCATGAATAATCAGAGGTTGCCCAATACTTTTGAATAAAGTAGTTTGTCGGAGAATGTCCAATAAGTTGTAAATAAAACTATTTGCCTGAGTATGTCCAATAGCGTTTTGAATCAAAAAAAAAAAATTTTTGCTTTTAAGAAAATCGCTTCATACATGGTATATTGTATGTTGAGAGAAGCTCATGAGGACTTGGTATTGTGGATCATAAGGAGTAGCATTTCATTCATACGCCATGTAGATTCCACTTAGGATTGACATAATCATGATCGAATGTGCTTGTGAGCCATACTTAATTCATCGTACAGGCACTTCTAGTGGGAGCAGCCCCTCGTAGGATTTCATTCCATCGCATTGCTCACCCAAATGTGGGACCCCTGTGCATGGATGCAGTGGAGATGACCACTAGAGTCGACATGAGAAGAAAGCCCGATTGTGGCTTGATTTATATATTTTGTAAAACATGTATTAGAATTCTTAATTTTGATAAACAAGCTAGATAAGGAGTGTGTAAATTTAAAACCCATGGACTATGGTCCTATCATTATAAAGCTATATGTTTCGAGTATTGTGGATAAAACGGGCCCACCGTGGCCATTTTTAATTCAGATGTGGACCCAAAGTGTGGTCGCTGATAATATCGTGACAGTTGGCATGTAATCGCACAGTTGTATTTTGGGCAGAGCTCCCCTCGTACAAAGGAAACCCTGCCATTTCTCGTTAAACCCTGGCCCGGAAAAGGGGGACTCAATGGTGTCAGGCTCCGGTTACCCAACATCCACGACCTTCCACGGCCGAAGGGGCCACTAACCCGACCTTCTGGGACGGGGCATCACAATAATCACCTCATCTTCTTCTGATCCACTCACCCCTTCTTTCCGATACAAATGTCCAAGAAAAGACACTTCTCCCAAACTAAAAATTCGACATTTGGTCAGCTTACAAACTGCTCCTTTCTCGCTAGTTTCTAGCACTACCCGAAGGTGCTATCATGATCTTCCCGATCCTTTGAATACACACAAGGATGTCATCTATAAACACCACGCTATTTACCCGGTTACAATGAAAAACACGATTCATTAAGTCCATGAAAGCGTTTCGCGGCATTTGTCAACCCAAATGATGATTATATGAACTAAAATGTCCATACCGCGTTCTAAACGCCGTCTTATGCACATCCGCATCCTCAATCCTCAATTGATGATACCTAGATCATAGGTTAATCTTCGAAACGACACTTGCACCTTTTAATTGGTTGAATAAGTCATCAATCCTAGGTAACGAATACTTGCTTTTCACTGTCATTTTGTTGAGTTGCCTATAATCAACACACAACCGAATCATACCATCTTTCTTCTTAACAAAGAGCACTGACGCTCCCTATGGTGATACACTCGGACGAATAAATCCTTTCTTTAACAATTCTTGCAACTGAAGCTTCAATTCTTTTAACTCCACTAGAGCCATTCTAGATGGTGCAATGGATGCCCTGAGTAGCACTGAACAATCGCCATCATGAATCCCAATTCCCTATACTCCACAAGCAATCTCTCAAACTTCATTCACAATGACATCTATGCCCAAGTGGATTTGTCACCAAGATATCATACACGTGCTTCACCTTTCGTAAACTACCCAAACTCCGGAATGATAGTACAAAATGTAAGAATGGGTTGAAATCGGACTTATTGAATGCATGTACAATAGTCTCAAAGATAGAAATTACCAACTATCACTTCGTGCATCTTTCTCTTCCATCGCCTTCATCAGACATGCCTCGGGTCGAGTAATGAGCATCCCTTGCTTTTACCCATAGTCCTGTGGTTGCTTGTCTCGGTGCACTCCTAAGTGATGCAACACCTTTGTTGTCCTTGTTGCTCTATATCGTTAAAACCATACCCCCGCAAGATAGGTGATGAAAGAACCAGCCTAGACAATCTCACTTTCAGGCTCGTGATCCACAAACCAAACAAGCACTTGCCAATCTCCACTCTCATTTATGTTTCCTCCCATACTGTGCAATAAGGAAAGGAGCCAGTCCTCTGAACAACCTCCGAGCGCAGACTCTGTAACTCGACTTGCCTGGCCAAATAGTCTTACTGCCGTAGTCTGTCGGGGTCCATGAGCCATGCTGATTAGAACCCCGGTCCGAACTTTACTTGTGAGTCGATAGGAGCTCGATCGACCATGATTTTTCTCTTACTATGTCTTCTTTCTTTCTTCATATTCTCTTCTTCACACTTTCAACATTTAGAGCATGTCACAATTTGAGAAATCGCATGGCAAAATCCTATGACATGGGCCTCGACATGGTCATTGAGTCCATCTTTAAACTTACTAAGATTTCTCTTCCCAACACTAAGATTCCTGGGAGGCTACTTGCTCAACTAGGTGAATTTTCTCTGATACTCAGTCACACTCATCTGTCTTTGTTACAAATTATGAAACTCTCGTCTCATATTGCTCATATAAATATGACCCACATATTGCTTCCTGAATTCCACCAAGAAGAACTCTCATGTAACACTCTCCGGTGGTGCGGTCCTTGTCACGGAAACCCATCACTGGTAAGCCTCATCCTATGGTAAAGAGGTCTCACACTCTAAATTTTTCTCTGATGTGCAATGCATTTATCGAAGCATTCTTTCAGTTCTTTCGAGCCAATTTTCCGCCATGGAAGGCTCATCATCTTTCTTCCCAAGAAAATCTATGGGTCGATATTTTGCCACTCTCTATGGCTGACCGCTCAGGAATAACTCGTAACCGGGTTGTGTCGCTTTGCAAGGCCCTCGAAGCACCACCGAGGATATCCATAGTACCTTCAGCTCGACTCACCACGACCGATGGAGCATGGGACGATGCCTTCTACACTAGCTAAAGGCTATTTCCGGGGCGACTTCGAGTTACCTCTAACCCTATGGGTCCCCTCGAATCCATCCATGCTTACCTATTATGACTAATAAGATAATGACGAGTCAGTCAGCCATCCTTTATATGCAAATGCAATGCAAGTCGTAAACAATTTCAAAATCATTTACAAAAAATTTCAAAATCGTTTTGTAGAACCGCCTAAACCTAGGCTCTGATACCACTAAAAATGTAGCACACCCATGCCCTTTTATAACAATTTAACTATATCTTTGATAAAACAAAATATACAATCCTTAATTTAAATAGGGCCCATAACTGTTCTTGAATAACGCATTTATACAAATTGGCATTCCATGCCTTTTCAAATACAATTACAAAATATTTATCCATACTTTAAAAAAGATATATAAAAAAAAATGTGATCTTCTTATGAAGACTTTTACATCTTTGAGTTCAATGTAAAATAATTACAAAATATCATGAATGAAATGATATGCATGAGACAGAGCATTTACTTATACTCCGCTGTATTTGACAAAGGATCAGGATATTCCCGACCCTCCACCCACGTAAATGTGAAGTAGGGTGTTACACCATTTTAATTACACTATAACTCGTTCATTCATACATTATTAAGTATGTATCTCTAGATATATTTTGTAGGGGCGCAATTTCAAAAAATATATTCAAGTATCCACAAATGGGGAGTGTTCGACTTATACAAAACTTTACGTTTGTTTATAAACAACAAAAAAATATTACATATACAAAATAGACCAAAAAAGTCTTCCTAATGGCATCTAACTATGTTGACCTTGAGATTGATTTAGGCTGTCCATTTTCTGTTTCTCGTCCATACCTACACCCGATGAGCTCGTATGTTTTTACGCTTTAGTTGAGAAACCCGTGGATTCACCACTAACACGGATCATCACACTTCTATACACATGCATATGCTACATCTAACATATCATATTATTTAGTAAAACATGCTTATACATATCTCATTTACTTATCATATCATGTTACATTTATCAACGTTATATATTACTTTGTATGTCATATTCAAGTCATTTGTTTATGTTTCGCCTCGCATAAACCTTAGAAGTGGATAAAGGAAACTATAAGGGCCCGAAGGCGCTGTACTCACTGTACGAAATAGTGGTCTATAAGGGCCCGAAGGCGCTGTTATCATTCTATGAGACAATGACCATCTATAAGGAAGGCATTGTAATGACCTAAACGGGGCCAACTGATCAGTATGCTATGGACTTGTTTTTCCCTAATAGGTATGCCCATCTATCCCTCTACCAGGTTCTAAGCAGACAATCCATGTGTATTTTATGTTCAGTACATATCTCACATTTCAGAATAATTATTGTCATCTGGTGATCATATGCAATATTTACAATCATTTATTCGTATCTTTGAATTTTCCATATCTCATTATATGCATGAATAACTATTCTTACCATGTATGCTTATGAGCTATTTACTATCATTACAATTTCATCAAGCTATATATGGATGGATTCTAGACTCAAAGGGGTTTCCATAGAGTCTAAGAACATCCGAACGGAGTTCTACGAAGAAATTATGACCGTCCGAAGTTGAAGGTTTCCTATGAACAGTGACTACAAGCATAACCAGTAGGGCCTACTATTTTTCATGATTTATGGACCTAAAATGAGTTCCAATTCAAACAAGATATAAATGGATGGATTCTAGACTTAAAGGGGTTTCCATAGAGTTCAATGACATCCTAAACGGAGTTCGGATAAAGAAATTATGACCATCCGAAGTTGGAGGCTTCCCATGAACAGTGACTACGAGCAGAACCAATAGGGCCTACTTTTTTGGTGATTTCTGGACCTAATATGAGTGCCAATATTATCAGTACTTATATGGATGGATTCTAGACTCAAAGGGATTTTCATAGAGTCCAATAACATCCGAAAAAAAATTAGGACGAAGAAACTATGACCATCCGAAGTTTGAGGCTTCCCATGAACAGTGACTACGAGCATAACCAGCAGGGCCTAATGTTTTTTGTGATTTATGGACCTAATATGAGTACCAATTTCATCAATATATATATGGATAGATTCTAAACTCAAATGGATTTTCATAGAGTCCAAGAACATCCGAAACGGAGTTCGGATGAAGAAATTATGACCATTTGAAGTTGGAGGCTTTCCATGAATAGTGACTACAAGAAGAACCAGTAGGGCCTACTGTTTTCGTGATTTCTGGACCTAATATGAGTTCCAATATTATCAAGCTATATATGGATGGATTCTAGACTCAAAATTATTTTCTTAGAGTCCAAGAACATAAAAAACGGAGTTCGGAAGAAGAAATTATGACCATCCGAAGTTGAAGGCTTCCTATGAACAGTAACTACGAGAATAACCAGTAGGGCCTACTGTTTTTGTGATTTATGGACCTAATCTGAGTTCCAATATTATCAAGCTATATATGTATGGATTTTAGACTCAAAGGAATTTTCATAGAGTCTAAGAACATCTGAAACGGAGTTCGGACGAAGAAATTATGACCATCCGAAGTTAAAGGTTTCCCCATGAATGCATGATCATCACAGCATAACCAATGGCCTACTATTTTTCATGATTTATGGACATATGAGTAAAATTTCACTGCTATATATGATAAATTCTAGACTCAAAATATTTTCATAGGTTCAAGAACATATCCGAAACTAGAGTTCGATCGAATAAATTATGACCATCCGGGTTGGAGCTCCTACGAACAAAGGATCACAGCGCAACCAGTAGGCTTACTATTTCACAGATTTTTAGACCTAATATGAGTGCCAATATTATCAAGCCTTATATGGATGGATTCTAGACTCAAAGGGCTTTCCATAGAGTCTAAGAAACATCCATAAAAACGGTCTGACTTAAGAAACTAAGGAATTTCATCCGGTTGAAGGTTTCCATGAATACACTGGTTTATTATAGCTATGTGGCCTAATGCTTTCATGATTTCACCCACTACAGTTCTAATATTATATATATATATATATATATATATATATATATATATATATATATATATATATATATATATATA